>OY720639.1:41781943-42981943 GCA_963169105.1 Ceriagrion tenellum
GGTGTTAGGTCACCGGCCGTGTAAAGGTGTCAGTTTTTTGGAGACGAAATGATGACATGAATTATAGGATTCTATTTAGTGGTGCTCAATTTTTTTGTGGTCGCTTATTGTTCGCGGAAAGAACTAGTTTTTGTACCTATCTGTTCGGCAGAGTATCTCTTATTTTATCGCATGTCAGAGCTAGAGATCGAGTGAGGAGTCATGATAATATTCTATAAGTCGCTCTGAAAAATATCAGTTCTGAGTGTATAGAGCAAACTAAGCCTAGCGTGTAGCCTCCGAGTCTTTAGGGGCTCCCACCTAATCCCTCTAAAAGCTGCGAGACACAGAGGTGCGCTCGTAGATGTTTTTAACGAAGAGGACTAACCTATCGCAATTATTATATTCTATTCTTGGAAAAAATGACATTCTAAATTTATCGGTTCTGCAGTCCATTTCCTTAATATAATGCCAGTGATCGTTTCTACCGTAAAAGTTTGGCTCTTGCAAAATATGCCGAACGTCGGGTAATAAATAGTCTACATCAAGCTTTCATTAAAGAATGAATCTATATTCATCCCCTTTAGTCAGATATAGATTCCCACCCTGATTCCCTCCACAATTCAATAACTATGCTATGTATATCGTTATAATTTTGAACAAATCTTGCTGCTCTCCGCAGTATTCGATCTATTTCTGAAACTGGCCCCTTTTCGTAAGGTATCGGTAGTAAGCGGGCGACATCGATTTTAGTGGTCGAAACTGATAGGAAATGTTTGAAGATATTAATGTCGTTCGCTGTTCCAAATGAAGGAATTGCTCATGATATCGCTTGTAGAATATTGTCATATAATCATTTTAGGCCAGTTGACTCGAGGAAGGCCAAGAGTACTTGAAAATTTATATCGCACCGAATAACAGCTAGGGATACTTGCGAATGAACTTTCTCGTGCATGCAAAATGGCCCCTTGTCCTTAATCGTTCAGGTTTGGAATTCAGTGCAGCATCCACACTGCCTGTTGCATGCCTTAATGCCTTTCTGGACGACCTTTTCCAAACGAAAATTTCAGTAGATACTAAAAGTCAATAGCAATTCATTTAGCTAAAGTTTGAATTCTAAATGTTGCATCCGATCTTATGTTATACCCATTTATACGATCTAACTTCCAATTTATATATCTTATCGGCGCTTGCGCAGGAGCTTATGTTTTTGTTTACATTTTGTTTTTCTGGTATCATTAACGCTTTCTTTTTTGTACTTAAACTTCCTGTTTTAGTTCTCTTCCATCGACTGTAAGGTTGCTTCCCTGGCCCTGAGAACATATCGGAAAAGTTTGTACTGGGAAACGCAACGCGCGCGTCATCCCCCCACTGCATCAAGAAATATAAATATCGTGCTTTTTCTTTTTTTGGTGCTATCGATCGACTATAGCGCCTTCATAGAATTTCTACGATTGCCCTATTTTGAGCACGCTGAATTTGTTTTCGTTTGCCCTGCTATTCGTTCGCTATACTCATTACCTCTTTTCGATTGTATGAAGTGTTGGTAAGTTCTACCCACATTAGCACCCGTCTTCAAACACCATGGTACATCAGGTATTTTCCACCTTTAACGTACTCCATATTTCATCTACATATGCTTATTACCCTGCTAGCCACCACAAGAGTGTTTGGCAGGAGTTGACTTATCAGCAACATGAACTAGAGTGAAGAAATTTATTTTCACCAGCATGCACCACGTAATGGGTATGCTACAAATGCTACAGATACTGCGAAAATAATCTATATTGTAACTATGTAAACGTGACACGAGAGTCATGCAGGCAACATGAAAAACATGGTGTAGGCACAACTCGCCAGATTTTGAATCATGAATTAGGGTGCATATGAATTAATCGGCTACACTACCTGTCAACTAACCTAATTCAAAGTCCTAGCGTAGCCCTTGTGGTCTCTTTATCAATCGCGGGAGAAACGACCTTTTAAGCCTTTCTATTCTACAATGTACTTCCCTTATTTTATTCCCATGATCTGATCTACCGTAGTATGTTGGTGTTCGTAAGACATTAATAACTTCGTCTGGCATTAAATCGGTTTTAAATTTATATGAAAGATTGAGTCTTATTTTCAATCGACGATCTGTAAGCGATTCCCATCCTAGTTTTTGCAAGAGGTCAGTAACACTAACGAGACTATCATAACGGCATTTTACGTATCTGGCTAATATTCCCAGCACGCGTTCTGTTTTTTTTTATCATCTTCCAGTCCCATGGTGAGGATGAAAGTTGATCACATGGCTGTTTTTCCTAACATATTTATTCGAATGGCAGAAAACAGCTCTGGATAGATACATTACCGTGGGAGGTTTAGCCCTGGTTGAAAGACTTACCATGGTCGACGCCAGCTGAATGTTTGCATCACTAACCCTTTCCCTCGTGCTAGAAAATAGCCTCGTATTTGAATGGAACCGTGGGGCCTTATTCAGTATGGAATCGACACGGTCGAACCTCGGTAAATCCGTGGATGTGACGTCAAAGTCCGCGAATAATCTTTACTTTTGAATGGACCCCTTTTGATTTTACGTGGCGCTGACGTCAAAATTTCGTCACTGTCGAGACTCGTAAATCCCGAGGATATACAGAATAGACCCGGTGGTAAGAGGGTGGTTGTGTGAATGGGGCATGAGAGAAGCGTCGCGTGAAGCGGTCTTTAACGTGGAGCGACCTCGAGGGTTGTTCAAACCTCGCTCGCTAGTCTCGTTAAAAACGTTGAAAATTGTGGATGAACGACCCGCCCAAGAAGTGCACTCCCTGCCGGAAGTCGTTTAAAAGTTCGCTGTTATTCAACCGACGAAAGATAGCGACTTTCACTTTCTCCCCGCTTTTACTTTTGCGTCCGATCTGGTGCAACTTCCTGTTACGACCGTCCTTCTTCGAAAGGTGTCGTATTTAGAATGCGCTCTCACGAAGCGGAGGTAATATGCGCGAATGCGAAGTGCTTCGCCATCCTTGAGCTGCGATAATGATGACGCTGCGTTGGTTTTTTCTGCGCATCCAACCTGCTGCTGCCGCCCAGGCAATGGCTATTCTCGTCTCCACTTATCTCCCCCCGCGAGAGTCTTTATCACCTCCATTCATTCAATTTAGTCTCCTATGGCCTCTGATTATTATGCCTTTCGGTTTGAATGAAAAGTGAGGTGGTGCGGTGTTTTATATTTTGGCCTATGTTTTATCGATTGCTCTCGCAGAGGGTGATGGCAGTCTGGGAACGGCTCGCCACAGAGGAGATTCGTCTCGTTAGGCGGGCCCCAACTTTTAATGTCGTGTGCATTCCTTGTAGTCCCATTTCCTTTATTTGTTCCTTCTGTGGCAGAGTTCGGCGAAGTACGAGTAGAATAGAATTTTATTGTCCATTTACGATAGGACTTCTACATTTCCGGTGGCTAAGGAAGTTGATCAAGGTACATAAAATTCGTAAAGATACAAACAAGACAACAGGAAAAATAAATCACGTAATCAGAAATTGAAATAAATTATTACGTATAACTAGTTTTAGGTCTTCATATGGCGCAAATCCTCTATTTTAAGACTTAACGATTTATAGGAAATCCATTGGATAATTCACAAGTCATGTTGTTCCAGTCGCAAATAGTTCTCGCCAGTGCTCTGTTGGAGGCAGAGAAAATTACTCTTACCTTGTACTGATAATCATACCGCCGTAATAATTCGGCTTCTCTAACTAGACCCTTAGACTATAGTAAGCTTTTACACCTCGGAACACTTTGTAGAAGGCAGTCAACCTTGCCTTCCTGCGGATACTGAGAATGTGTTTACAATACTCTCCATATACCTTCCTTTTTTTTTAACTTTTCTTCGCCTACCCTTAAACCCATCAGATATGCACCCGACATTGGGGTGAGCATATCACAGGTCAGTAACCTATGGTCTTGTAGTTAGGTGGGAAAGAACAGAATTTGATAGGGAGTTGAATCGTGAGAGTGTAATAGCCTCGATTAGTCAGATGGGCGATATTCGTAGTCTGAGTAAAATGGTTGTGGACGGTAAAGGTGAACCGTCGGACAAAAGATAGATCATGTCGTGCCAAACGATACTTTAATGGTAACGTGTGATATATTTTGAAATTTTTGCTGAAGACAATTTCCGCGGGGTAGATGCAGGAAAGTAGACCCTGGGTATCACTGAAGTGCTTGGTACTGGTCATGCCTTAAATTAAAGTTTGAATCCAGCTGACGACTATTTTTGGCAAAAATATCCTTGAACTTTTCAAGGCATTTCTCAATATTATTTTTCGATATCCGTAGAAATGATATTAGGGCCGCTTTTTCAGTAATGAAGTACATCTGGTGTGGTGATATGGTTTTTGATGTGTTGGTATTCCGTGTGATATGCTAATTAACAAGGCTAAATAACGAATAACTGTGCAAAATTATGGTTACAATTTTTTTCTGGAGAAGTTGTATTTATATCTTGTGTGTTCGGCAGTCTATATCCATAATGATTTACTTGGAGCTGGGCTCGTTTGGATTCACAAAATACTGTGGAAGTCTATCCTCAATGGTTTGCGAGTTCACTTTGTGGAAAATTGAGTTCGTATTGAGATGAAATAAGAATTCTTTGTAAAAATCCACGCGAACTTTAATTGTATAAGCCCGACCGGTTTCAACCCTTGGCATGACTTGGTACCATTACATCATTCTCCCCTCTACCAATTTCCGGTCCCCCCCCCTTTCCAGAAAATATTTGGTTACGTCCACCTCCATCTCGATGCTTCAACCTTAACCTTCATCCTTAGTCATACTTTCCTCAACCCCAATTCCCCACCCCTCTTCCGATATAAAATATAAATACGTGCTCGCCAAAAAACGAATTGTATTGTCCCTCGAGAATGACATGGAAGTGTTGAAACTGGTCGGGCTTATACCATTGTAGTTTGTAGTAAGTTTGTGTGGATTTTTACAAAGTAGTCTTATTTCATCTCAATATTGTGGAAGTCTCCTCGAAAAAAATGAAGCTTCGATAGATCTCTAAAATTTGATGATGGTAAAACTCGTGCCAATTAATGGGCATTTGTTTGTTTTATGAAATGGTGCTATATCGCACCATTCCATTGTTGGCACGTCGTCTAAGAGTGCATTTCACCCCAGTTGTCGCCAGAGTTTTGTGACAGTATTAAAATTATGGTTTATACCCGCTACGTATCCTTCCTCTCTATTAGGTGATCGTGTTAGTGCTGAATGGACCGGTCGCACCACCAGTTTTATAGAGCTTCGGAACGTTGTTTGCTGTTGTTTTACGGCGGAAGTGCCGATTTCCGTCCGCACACTCGCTGTGTTGGATGCGTTGTCTCCTAATTTGGTCCGTATGGTTGGTCGGGTGGGCCGAATTGGGCTGTGTCCTCACGGCCGATTGAGGAGGGGGGACAGCTTGTGTTGTTTGCCCGGAAACAACATCATCGGTCACCATTCAGTCGATAAAAGCGTGGCCAGATGGTGCGTTCTGAGATGCGATGCCCTCTTATCACTGGCCCACGGACGGCGAAAGACTCGAATGTTACGCTACAGTGAGTCCTCGATTTACGTCGGAGATGCGTGTTGAAGAAGACAAACGTAAGTCGGAACAACGTAAAACGGATCCAGGTATTCGTGACCACTTTAATCCCATGACAAATCAAGGCGTTAATGTCGAAATTCGTTTTTTGCTCTCATCTAGGAAAAAATTGTTATTTCAGATAGGATGATTTTGTCTCAGTTGTAAAAAACGCATGCTTATGCACATTCTGTCTATTTTATTAGAATTTATCAGGGAAAATTTTCCCGACAACCCTTGCCAGCATGGACGTAATGCCGAATCAGACATAAATCCAAACGACGCATACCGAGGACTTGATGTACTTGAAGGCGAGGAGCGTAACCCTACGCAGTTCGTGATGCATTTTCCCAAAACAACGAAATTATTGTATGACAACGTCATTTTTATTCTCTTCCATCGTACTGCATGTTGGCTCGTTGAGTAGAATAAGTTCACTAGGTGGATGAGACTTGTCACTCATGGCTAATGAAAATGTAAAAAAAGGTGAAAATAAATTTCTTCACTGTTGTTCATGTTGGTGATAAGTCACCCCCTGCCAAACACCCTTGTGGTGGCTTGCAGCGTACCAAGTAGGTGTGGATACATTGTTATATTTCACTGACTTGAGGTTTAATTTGTTTGTGGCGGAGCGTTGTGCAACTAATTCATGTAAATAGCAGTGAATGGGTGATTATGTTAAAACGCCACATACCCTGGATTGTAACGAGATCATATTAGGAGGTCATTCTTAGTTATCCATTGTTAACGAGTTGTACGAATTGGAGGTAGGGTTGATGTGGTTACTACTAATAGCTTCACATCCCTTGGACCTGGGTTGGAATCCTTGTGTGGGTGGATATTTTTTCAACGGAATTCTGATCCTTAATTGGCGCCAGTTATCGAATAATCGATTTCAATGACATTCACTCATCTTGATTGCAATGGAAGCTTAAATCATCGGTCTTTGTGTTGGGTCTTCGATAAAAAATAAACCTTTAAAGCCCGTACACTATTTTTAAGGAGCTGAAATTAAGGGTAGCAACAATTCGAATGCCTAAAATTCAGAAAGTGCGAATCGCTCATCCCTCGAAATGGTCGTATAATATTGAATGTACACATATTTTTAATTATAATTTCAATGGCGGATTCTGTAACAACCAGATAAATATATACTAGTTTGTTAAAAGTTTGGTGCTTTAATGTTTTGCGAATGGGTTGATAAAGATGAATTTTACATTTCTCTAGGCATCGTTCAAAAGATTTTAACAAACATTTGGTAGTGTATATGCATCGATGAATAGCTTTCGCATCTAGTTAAGGGCTCTACCGTTGTCAAACAAACGATGATTTTTTTCTGTGGTTTGTAAATATCCTCATTTTTTTTTGGTGTTGCATTTTTGTTTTATCATCATAAGAGGCAGTCCACATGTATAAATGAGCTTTTAATACTGCGTGTAATCCCCCTCGTTTGGGAGGATATCTAAGCTGGCGGATCCGTCTTTTTTTATTTTGCGGGCTCCTTGTTCTTCTATTTCCATAAATTAGACCTATTAAATCATTATTTTGTGTTTTTGCAACAAATTAGTACATACTTCCGCAAATTTTTTACTCATTTATTGTGCCCCTTTACCGCGAGGCACGTATCCTTCGGGTTCCACGTAAGCATTTTGTAGTTTAGGAATAGTTGATCCAAGCTCTTTCCTTTGAACGTTACAAATGTCTCGTCTGTACCCTCCTCTCATTCTTACCTCCTCTTCCTCTCTTCGCTTCTACATCCTGCCTGGCATTTTTCTCAGTCCTCTTTTGTCACCTTGCGATATCCTCCACCCATTACCCTCTCTCCCGTCCTGCAGTTAATCATAGTTCATTTGCTTTCCTTTACGGCTCACTTAACACCATCCCTTTCCGTAATTTAATATGCTCCTATCTTCCCTAGTTCTCTTTCCTCGAAGGCTTTGGGACTTCACCCCTCTACGTGCCATGTCACAGCTACCATTTGTCATTCCTTTGTGTCATTACTCTTCTTCGTATCTTGCGTTTGGAAAAAATACGGTAACCAAATGCTCTTTGGCCCCAAAATTTACCGATTTAAGTTGGCCGATAGTTGGAGTGCTAATATTTCGACGAAATTTGGGATCGAATGGAGAACGGATCTAGTAATTTATTATATTTGTCGGAGAATTGCTGTAAGAATAATGGCTAATGCGGAAGTAAAATATCATAAAATGTAACTGTGTTGGAATTTATGGCATTGGCAGTAACTTGGTGGAATTCCTTCATAATGGATTGATGAATAATTTGGTTTTCTTTTGTGTAGCACTAAGTAATTCATCATTTCATTGTAATTGTATTGTTCTCAAAACTAGGATGAGGTTAAATTCAATCAGTTACAAATATGCGAGTTAAACTCTGATACAGGCACGGATGACGGTAAGTCTGCTTCTTACCCCGACTGAATAGTTTTTGCTCTATCTCCATATTCAAACATTTGGGAAAAATTACGGATATTAACACAGGAGCAAGTTGATTTTCACACCCTTTTTACCTTGCGTGGCCATGTAAGAAACACATCCCCAGCACACATGCATTTTGAACCGTAATACTAAAAAATTTGTTACATTTCCCGCACTTTTATAAACAAATTGGTTGGAGCGGTGTCTTAGTATCACTTGTAAACCCTTATTGCGGCTAGCAAAGTTACATTTGGACGTGCCAGCGGTATATTTTGAGGATTGGGTAATTTAGAGGTGTAGACTGGAGCCATTCGAATGATGATTCATCCGCTCTTGTTTGTATTCTCCCGAGACTGAAGTTGTAGGAATCTCTCTAGTCCGCCTCTTCGTTGGAAAGCTTAGTGTTTTTCCGTGAAATATCTCCCTTTCATATCGCCATAATCGATACGACTGTGTTCCCAGAATCTGTCCATGAGCTTGGATGTGTAATTTAGTGAAGTAACTTCACTTATTCCCCGAGGAGGAGTTAAGTTTCTTTTTATTTAGGAAATTACGGTAGGTTCATCGGAGATAGGAAGGATTACCGCGAAAACTTTTATTTCCGCCTTTAAATCCATTTGGCAGCATGGTAGGTCTAAATACGATGAACGATGAAAATTGCTTGTACGTTCCGCGCAGATACGGAATTCATATCTCAATACTGGGAAGATACGATCGTAACCACATCGCAGAATCTATTTCACGTCTCTGTGAAACGAGCTTCAGGATAATCGCAAGCGGGTTTTAAAGTTTCAGTGAACGTGTAATGTTTTGCTCAAAGATGGCCTGGCTCGTGATTCGGACGATGTTTGACTTGTGAATATGCCTTTTGTGAAAAATACAGCCAGTGAAAATGGAATGGAAAACTTCTATAGTAGAAAATGTTGAGGTACCATGTGCAATACGCTCGACGTAAGTTGTCACGTTAAGGAGAATATCTGTTCGTATATCATTAGTTATTTCAAAATATATCACAAGTGCTATGAGACTACATCATTGCATGTATTGCACATTGTTAATAACAAATGCCTAGACACCAAATGGTAAAATGCACTTTTTTCCCTTTTTATATGTGTATAAACAAAAGTCGCCCCGACCACTTAAAGTGACAGCATTTGGAATTGGAAACAGAGATGTAAGTAGAGAATCGCCAACCTAGAACGCCCACAAAGATTTGGAGAGAAAACAAGTACAATAGAAATCCTGCTACGAAGGCGAGACAAAATTAACTGGCACATATTACGACACAACTGCCTGCTACCAACTCTTCTACGTCTACATACTACCCTGAAAGCCGCCTCAAGGGTGTGTGGCACGAGGTGTGTTTTAACTAACGTGTGAATTAGTACTTGTAACTGTCACCAATATGCACTACACTTTAAGTATGTTACCAATGATACAGAAACTAGTGAATTAATGTATAATGCAACTACGCCAACGGAATTCAAGAGTCATCCAGAGGTCATGCGAATGTAATGTTAGTAGTACATAGCAGGTAAAGAAACTAGCATTATGGAGCAAAACAACTGATCAGCCGCACACCCTTCGACTAACCAACTTCAAAGTGTCATTGGTTATTATATCTCCATCTTAAAATTGTCTTTTTGTCTCCCTATTGGAGGGAGAAATTTTGGCGTAGAGCCATGGAGGGAGCCCATGAACGGAATAAACTAGATACGCTATTAAGGATGTCATCGGGAACGGTGATGTAGGATTAAAGCGATTTGCGGAGAGGGGAGCTGCTGGAAACTATTCGTCGCATGGATGGCAACTGAAGATGATTTGGAATCGCCTTTCCAACCTTGGCTTACCTCGTTGATATTAGTAGTAGTTGGTTTCTGAAAATGTTCATTAAACTTGTTTTAAAGCGCTCATTTGAATTGGGGTTGAATTTAGTTTAGAGCGAGAATAGGGAACCAAGGTGGTACAACGCGGAGGTTAGAAAATGTTTAAAACGCCAACGAGTTAGCCATGCGAAACTAAGAAAAATGAAGAAAAATGTAGCTAATAGCGACCTAAAAAATACCATCGAGCATTATAAAATTTGTAAATCAGCCGCAAAAACAGCCCTTAGAAAAGCGTTTAGCGAATTCAAGAGAAAAGTACTTGGAGAACAACTAGAGGGAAATCCGAAAGCATTTTGGTCATATGTTAGGGAAGTACAGGGAACTAAAAAGTCAACGGTTAATTCCTTGAAAAACGATAGAGGCGAAATAGTAACTTCCAGTTTAGATAAGGAAAATTCTTTGAATTACTTTTTTCAGAGCATTTTTAATCAACCTATGCATAGTTTCCGCGAAACCATACCAGACCGATTTCAACAACCAATGCCCCCAATCGATATATCTTGTAGCGGAATCGTATCCTTACTAAGTAACATTAGCCCGAACAAGTCCTCAGGTCCTGATGAAATTCCAGCTCGTGTTTATAAAGAATTAGCTCTCGAAATGGCTCCGTATCTTAAAGTAATATTTAACAAATCCCTCGAAGAACACGCGGTTCCCAAAGACTGGAAGATAGCAAACGTGACCCCAATTTATAAAAGCGGAGATAGGGAACAGCCATGTAATTATAGACCAATATCATTAACGTCACTATCATGTAAAATTATAGAGCATATAATAGTTACATCAATAATGGGACACCTCGACAGCCAGGATTTATTAATAACAAACCAGCATGGGTTCAGAAAAGGACGGTCTTGCGAAACTCAATTAGGTCTTTTTGTTCACGATATTTTAGTTTCCGGAGAAGGTAACGTACAGGTAGATGCAGCGTTTCTTGACTTTAGAAAAGCTTTTGACAAGGTTCCCCACTGTAAGTTACTCGCGAAGTTAGCATCATACGGAATAGACAGCAATATAGTAGGCTGGATAGGATATTTCTTACATGAACGCGTTCAAAGGGTGGTATTAGATGGTGTCAGCTCAGGCGAAGTAAAAGTTACATCGGGTGTTCCCCAGGGAAGCGTGATGTGCCCAATTTTATTTCTTCTGTACGTAAACGACTTGAATAGTGTAGTGAAAAATAGCAAGCTCCGCCTTTTTGCCGATGATGCAGTAGTGTATAAAGAAATTAGAAATGAAGAGGACAGACAGTGTTTAGCTAAGGATTTAGATGCGATTGATGATTGGTGTGATAGATGGCAGCTAGAATTAAATTTGAAGAAATGCGCGATTATGAATTTTTGGAAAAAGAATGGCCTTCCCCGGAATAATTATAGCATCAAAGAAAACAAAATATGTAACGTAGAATCAATTAAATACTTAGGCGTCACCATCAGTGAAGACATGTCATGGGGGAAACACATCAGGGAAATAACTAGTGTAGCAAACCGTAGATTAGGATTCGTAAAAAGGGTTCTAGGCAAATGCGATGAGAGAGTCCGAGAAAGAAGCTATTTTACACTTGTCAGGCCTCATTTAGAATATGCCGCTAGTATATGGGATCCCTACGAGGAAGGTATGATAAAAGAATTAGAGCGTGTGCAAAGGAGATCTGCTAGGTTTGTTAAATGTCGTTATGATAATTGTATTAGTGTTACGAGTTTAATAGAAGAACTAGGATGGGAATTACTATCAGAACGCAGGTTAAAATTTAGGTTAAACCTTTTAAGTAAATTCGGAACCGATTTGTTCACAGATGACGTTAGATATATATTAAGAACCCCTGCGTATTATGCTAGGTTTGACCATATTAACAAAATTAGAGAGATAGATTGTCGTACCGATAGATTTAAAATGTCATTTTTCCCGCGTACCATAAGAGAGAACAATAGGCAACGTAGCAAAAGGGATAGGTAGGTGAAACATAGTTAGAATAGTCTGTAGTGCATGATGCATGTAATAACTACCAATAATCCCTTCCTTATTATGTAGATTTTAACCTGTACTATACCGTAGTAACTAATATTCTATTGAAATAACTACTGCAATTACTTGCAATAACTAATAATCTACTGTAGTAACTAATAAACTATGACCCTATTTTCTAGCATGTCTACATTATATATCCTAATTACATGGCAATAGTGCATGTTTGGTGATCTTCACCCCCTGCCACACACCCTCGTGGTGGCTCGCAGTGTATTACGTAGATGTAGATGTAGTCGATGAAATCCGGAGGTACAACTTCTTCGGGCCTGTCTTTCGTGTCGCCTTTTCAGCATTTCGGATCCCATTTGCATGCACGCCTCGAATTCGAATCCGGTCCCTCAATCTCAGAACTGTTCTCTTCGAGATTCACGTCGGCATCCCGAGGAAGCGTCCCGGCCACCTTTCACTCCAGCAGTCACGTATTCCCTGCGTCCTCTCGCTGTTTGCCACGATTTACGGCTTGCTAGTCCTTCCTTTTCTTCCGCTGATCTTTCCGCTTATCCCTTTTTCCTCACTTGTCCGTCAGGATTTACATGGGAACTTTTTTGAGACTAATACACAAAACTTCTAGCTCTTCTTTTAAGAGAGAAGAATACATAGCTTCTCATAAAATGCGAGAATTTGGCTTGGTGATGAAGACGATCTTTCAAATTTCAAACGGTGCCAAAATAATGTGAGGTGTCTCTGTAATTATATAAACAAATAATTGCTCGGTACACGGTTTTGTACCACTTTATGCTGTTAATTGGAAATATCGCCGTTATGATAGTCTTGTTAGTGTTATTGATCTCTTGTGGCAACTGGTATGGGAACCGCTTTCAGACCGTCAATTGTAAAATTAGACTCAGGCTTCCTTGTAAATTCAAATCCAAGTTATTACTCGACGAAGTTATTAACATCTTTAGAAATCCAACGTTATACGATAAATCAGATCATGAGAATAAACTTATATATACTGCAGAAAAGGCAGGTTAAAATGTCGTTTTTCCCGCGATCGATAAGAGACCGTGAAGGCTGCGCTATGTCTTTGAAGTAGGTTAGTTGACAGGTGCTGTATCTGATTATTTCATTTGCACTCTAATGCCTGTTTCTAAATCTTCCGCTTTTTGCTAACTCCATGTTTTGTATGTTTTTGTATCACGTTTACGTTGCTGCATTATTGAATAGCTTCATAGTTTCTGTTGTATTTGTGGCACACCTATAGCATGGCGCATCTTGTTAGGAGTTAATTTCTACGCTGTAGTGCATGTTGGTGATAGGATAGATGCCAAACACTCCTGAGGTGGCTTGCTGGGTAATTTGTAGATTTAGATGTATTAGTCTTTTCCTATGCATGTCCAATATGTCTATTATTATTGTTTTTGTTTATTTATCCTGGGTTGGGTGAGACGGAACCGTCCCCTCTTCCCCCAACCCAGTACATACACAATCACCCGTGTCCTGGGCAGATAATATTCTACCCAGGCGGGACTCGAACCCGCTACCCTCGGGTTAGTAGGCGAGGACTTTGCCACCGGGGCCAATGCCTACTTCATGCTAGCACCAGGGTTGAGCCTATGTTAATTATTGAATTTAGCTGTTAGATTACTCATCATCAGCCGTTGGCTGTGGTTCTCTTAAGCCACAAAATGGTCGGAGGGGAAAGAAATATTGTAATAATTATTCCTAATCTACTGTCCTACGTAATACGTAGTCTATATATGCATTCACGAGTCCTTATATGCATTTCCATGGGATGACGTGCGTCTTTTAAGTATTCGCCCTTGTAGTGTACATCTCAGTTTTTCCCTCTTTGATGTCTCATTACCTTTATTACCGTAATTACTCGCTATCCCTGCCGATTCCGGGAGGGGTCCTAAGTTGTTGATGGTATTGGTCGTTGTCTTGTGTACTCTTTGCTAAAATATTTCCACAAGAAAGCCGAAAATGGAATCTCAAATAGCTATATTTGGAAATCGCTCAATTTTCTCGTACTGATTGAACTATAGCCACGTGGATACGACGTTGAGCTCGTGGCAAAAATTGTTAAAACTGTAAATGGTATATAAATCTGTCAAGCTTGCAATCTTTTATATGCACGATTGCACTGCGTGTGGCCAAGTTCCGTGTGGAGGGGGCTCCCGTCGTAAATGTTCCGTCGCTGTTAAGCCTGGGTCTAAAGCGAAGGAACGGATTAAGTTTGGAATCGAGGTTAAATCCACATTAAGACGGACCATCCTCGGAAATCCCCATTCGAGTACCTTTTTGATGTATGTTTTTACTGTTCGTTAATTCTAGTACTTCAAGATTTTCAGTTGTATTTAGTACAAGTGTAATAGGGAAATCATTGAATTATTCCAAGAACTGTATCGTGGAGTTCTAAGAAGCCTCCCTCTAAAAGGTTCTTTGCTGCAAGGGTCTACGACTAGTGACAAAATATATAAATGAATTTCCCGTGCTTGTTAAAAATGTGGCATGTTCATGCGTCCATGAGGATTTGCCCTTTGTAAGTTGGAGAAATATGAATGCGTTAGTGACGACTAATGCGAAATGCGAAAGTGTCCCGCCTCGACATTGAAATTTCTGGGTGCGATTCGCAGTACAGCCCAGCTTTTTTTCTTTGAATTCGGCCATCTTTCCATCTTCACATAACCTTTGTGAGCGTGTCTATTTTATATATTTTCGAAGCTCTTTTTCTCGTTGTTTGAAAGACATTTTTATCACGAATAATATACGTGATTTTGCGTAAGCAGACTTTTTTCAGCAATTTCTTTACTGAGAAATTGCTCTGTTGGTGTCTCGTCTAATTGAGTTGACTAATGAGCAGAGTGAACGTGTTCCGAAGGTTAATTCGTTTACGATGTGCGCTTCTAATTGATGCTGGTCACCCCGCCCTAGGAGTCGTTTCATTGAGGACCTACTTGCTGCTCGTCATCTCCCTGCTCGCATTACTTTCTTCCGTAGATTTAACCTATTTCTAGTGCTAGATGAAAGGCGGGCGTCTGTTGGCGGTCTGTATACAACGCCCTGTTTATGATTCACCGCGTGGCAATAAAAATTCAAGCGGTCAGAGCAGAATTCAGGGCATGGGAACACGATTGTTTTCTGTGAGCCTCAGATTCCTCTCGGCCTGTCCTCATTTAACTGCGCAGTCAAAAAACGGAAACGCTCCTTGCGTAACAGCTAACGTCGATAAGAAAAATGCTCGAGCCTCCGGTTCTCGTGAGATCGTTTAATTAGGTGTTTCTCTGCAAGTTGAGTGCAATCCTTGTAGATGTGCCGTGCGTGTTTTCTTTGGGAAATCCACAGGAAAGCAACGGGATTACCCCTTAATCTTTTTTAACTCTTACGTTTATTGACCCCGAGATCAGCGCTCGGCGAGCCGTTTTCCTTCATCTGTAATCCTTCTCGTTTGCCTAGTTGCCGACAAAACTTTTCGACGGAATGAAAGCGCAATTTAGACTTCATCAGCAGCCATCAATCTAGAAAGTGGTTTACTGCAGTTCTTCCGCAACTATTTCTCTACAAACAGTTTTATTCTTTCGCGTCAAGTATTTTAATATCGCTCATAATGTGAAATCAATTGTGGTCGACATTACTTGATGGGATAATCTGGTAACGAGGATGAGGAATGCGTAAGTATTTTTCACTAATGAATTTGTCTTATGATTTCTGAGGGGGTTTTGCTTTTGGTAGTAATTAAGTAATAACCGGTCGGATGACGTCGGTATATAGTGTAAAAAATACGTGGTAATATAAATCCTCGCTGTCCATAATCTGTTGACTTTATTATTCGTTATAGATTTTATACTTTGCCTTCCTCAGTAATTCGACCCTTTCAATGTTCCTTCCATTTTTTTCAGGCGGCCGTTGTGTCTACGAGTTTCTTTTTAACTAACAGTTTTCATTTGGAATTTTTAGTTTCCAATATGACGAAGTTGTACGAGGTTTTCAGACTGCGATAAGATTACGTTTGTATGTTCGTGCGGTGTCTAGATATTGTTGAGCTCGAAAGTTATCTCTTATTGTTCAAAATGCCTCGCGAACGGTAGTGAGCTTTTCAAATTCTATATCTGCGAATGCTTTAAAGGAGAAAGGAACTCATGAGGTCTTCAAGTTACTCAACATCTAAAGCCGTAGTGTTTTTTTGAAACTATTAATCATAGGTTCCTCTTTCCTTCTCTCTCGATGCGACCTTTTAGGAACTAAGGATGTGCCCGCAGCGGTTCAACCTCTGCGACAGTATTCTTTTAAGGAAAAAATAATTTAAATTTCAAATGGCTTTTAACAACCGGTGACGGCATCTGCGGTTGCGGTGGTGCACGGGAATTTAAAATTCTCTGGAATGCGTTGGAAACTTGAATGTTTTTATTTGTAATGCAGTTAAAGTCTAAAAGGGATTAAATCTGCCGGAGACGTTGTGGTGCACGGGCTTTTTAATATCCTCTCTGATACGCGATATACTTGTTTTGGTTTAATGCTGATATATTGCCAAGGGCTTTAATCTGCTGGTGTTTTGCGGAACGTTGTCATTAAAGCTCTTGTTCATACGCGGAGTTCGTGAGAGTTTTATATTTTGAAGCGATTCTCCCCTGAGTTAATTGCGCTGTGGTTTCCATTGCTCTTACGTCTTCTTGTGTTTTCATAACCAGACAATTATTTCCTCGAGTGTTTTTTCATAACTCATGCTGCAGCCGTTCATTCAGCCGGCGCAATATCCATTAATCGCTTCTATTCGACTTTAACGGGCCATATTTTATGGTGGCTGTATTGAATTCCTATGTTCTCTCTTTATTTTTTTAAAATGAGGATTGTTAAAAGTGGAGGACAACTTTTTCTCCTGGCTTACATCTTTTGTTATCACATCTGTCATGAGTTTTCTGTCTGCTTGGAGCCGCCAATTTGTTTCCCTGGTGCTACTTTAGTCTTTCCTTGTGCTGCTATATCGTCACAATTTCCTCACGATCATCGATGTAAACGACAACTTGGCTATCCCCTTCTCTTAACTATTACAAACGTTACGCGGCGATTCATACCGATCATGATGAATGTGTGCAAGCATCCTGATACATTCTATCCAATGTTTCAAAAATATATTTCGAAGGTAAATAATACGATTCAGTAATATTCCGTGTCAACTTTCGATCCTCCGACCTATGTTTCGAGTCTTCAGTCATTTTCAGGTAACCATATGATCACCGGGAGTCTATTATGTAACAAATGTTTAGGAAGGAGAAGAGAGAACCTTAAGCGGCATACGTACATTCTTATAAAAAATCGCATTCGGCGTGAAAGACAAATATGATGTCCGTGGAACGTCTCTTTACTAAACACGAATTGTGGATGTACATTAGGGAAGCGAAGCTAGCAAAGCAAATATGCCTCGTAAATATTACTCCGTGGAAGTGTTACTCCGAAATTCTCTCGGATAACTTCAAATCAAACGTATTGCGGTAGATCGGAACATGAGAATATAATGTGGGAAGCAGATTGTTGAACAGATTTAAAATGTATATATTTTCCGCTATCGATAAGAAAACAATTTCTGCGTAACAGACTTTCTAGTCTGTTAGTTGACAGGTAGTGAAGCTGATTAGTTTAATTGCTCCCAATGCATGTTTCTAAATCTGCCGAGTAGTGCCTACACCATGTTTTGCATTTTCCTGCATGAATCTTGTGTCACATTTTCATAGTTACATTATGGATTATTTTATTAGTTTCTGTAGCATTTGTATCATACCGATAGTGTGGTGCTTGTTGGTGAAATTTAATCTCTTCACTGTAGTTGATGTTGGTGATAGGTCAACCCTTGACCAACACCCTTGTGGTGGCTTGCAGGGTAGTAAGTAGATGCAGATGAAACGTTATGCGGCGGTATATACCGATTAATATGAATGTGTGCAAGCGTCCTGTTACATTCTATTCAGTGGATCAAAAAGATATTTCGAAGGTAACTAATACGATTCTGTCGGATTCCGTGAGTACTTTGGATCACCGACTTATGTATCGAGTGTTCGGAAATTTCTAGATGACCATAGGTTAACCGGCGAGTCTGATGTATACCAAATGATAACGAAGGGGAAGGAACCTTAACCGGCATACGCACACCGTTTGTAAAATAAAATTCGGCGTGAAACATTTTTGTAATGTCCTTGGGACGTCTCTTTACTAAACACGTATTGAGGATTAATATAAGGGAAGTGAAGCTAGAAAACACTACTAATAAAGCGAATATGTCGTAGGTATTACTCTGTGGTAATTCTGTCGGGTTACTTCAACTCCAACATACTACGGTAGATCAGATCATGAGAATAATATAAGGGAAATAGATTGTAGAGCAGAAAGATTGCATTTTTTGTCTCTTTTTTCCCGCGATCTATACCATAATGGCCCTATTGAGACTTTGAAGCAGGTTAGATGAAGGGTAGTATAAATCACTTCATGTGGCCCCTAATGCATGTTTCTTAATCTGCCAAGTTGTGCTTACACCATGTTTTGCATATTCCCTGCATAATTTTTGTGTCACGTTTACATAGTTACATTATAGATTAGTAGTGTCTGTAGGATTTGTAGTATACCCATATGGTAGTACACGTAGGTGAAAGTTAATTACTTGATTCTAATTCTTGTTGGTGACAAGTCACCCCCTTGGAAGCACCCTTGTGGTGGTTGTAATTCAGGCTTCAACGGGGTTTGGATGAAGGCTGATCCTTCCGTTTTCTGGGGTTTTCGCCTGGTTGTTTCATCTTGAGAACGATATTTCACCGGCTATCCTGCAGGCTTCCTATGGTCCAAGTGACTTTACTGCATTAATCTACTGTTATTACAAAGCGGTGGAAACCCCGGAAAACAGAAGAATCAACCCTTGTGGTGGCATGCAGGGCAATAAGTAGATGTAACTTAAACCGTTAGCCTATCGTGATCGGCAGTTTTTTACTGTTTTTTGGCGTTTTGTTCACAACCGCTTGAAAATCCCTAGTATTGGTTTGCTTCCGCATGTGGTGGGGGTAATTTTTATTGTATGTAATCCATTCGAATGGTCCCGGCTTAATTCCATTATCGGCCTTCGCGTTGTACAACGGTGCCCACCGTATTCCTGCGGGGCTTCTGTCGCGGCCGAATTCCCGAAATGCTTCATTTCCATGTTCTTACCTTGCGAACGCGGAACAAGGACTTCTCCTTCCCAGAATGTTTTGCCTTCGAGCGATGGTGAAGGTCTTGCCAATCGAGTGCTCCCGGATGCCCTTGTCGTGATTCCATAGCCATAGGGTAATTATTAAGGGTGGACCACACCCAACGATACTCGGGCCGTGAAGCGATCGTTGGTAGGCGTGCCCATTTTATTCCAAACATTAACGTGCGAGCGGTACGGTGTGATTTTTCGATGTAAGTGATCCACTCAGGGCAGTCACGCGTGATGCCATTGGGAATTTAAAGTTAGGAGTACAAGTCTATTTCGTAAGCGGTCGTCGTTTTTGTACGCTAACATTTTAAGTAGGTAGCCTCGATCCGTTTTTAGTAGCGACTCCGTAAACTTCCAGACTCGTCGACCGTCCTTTCACGCATTCCGACAGTAGGCCTTCGTTTTGTTCTACAAAAGCAAAGATCGGCGTGGCTGTGTAGATGGTTGGGAATGAAGACTCGTTATTAATTTCCATACCATGCACTAAGCATCTTAGCTCTTTACCCGAAGAATGAATTCAGCCTTTTACCCTTGAGCAAGAGAAGTGAAAAAAGTCGGGCATATATTTGCCCGATTTCTCCTTTAAATGGAAGACCTTCAGGGATGCAGAAAGTATTGACCTTCCTTCGAGTCTCTACTTTTAAGTTTCTTTAGTCCGTTTTTTTTCATTTTGTCCGATTTATCTCCCCTGTCTGAGTAGTATCTCAATCAGTGCAATCAGCATTTAATTATCGAGCCTGAATGAATTTCCTCGTAATGTAACCTCTCACCGTCTGTGATTGAGTTGTCTTGAGGATTTTTTTTATGTGCCTGCCCGATATTTACTGTCGGTTTCTAAAATTTTTTGACCGCACCCGGTTCCCTATCGCCATATCTCACTATAACTCAGTTCTTTTCCTGATCCTCTTTCCTTAATTATGTTGTTTCTCGTTGTGTGCATACCTTGAAATAGTTGCCAAAGCTAATGCAGGGAAACCACTTCTACTTCTACTTTTACTTAATACCCTGCAAGCCACCGCAAAGGTGATTGTCAGAGGGTGACTTATCATCAACATGAACTACAGTGAAGAAATTTGCTTTCACCAGCGAGCACCACACTATCGGTATACCACAAATGCTTCAGAGACTACTAAAATAATCCATAATGTAACTATGAAAATGTGACACAAGAGTCATTCAGGGAACATGCAAAACATGGTGTTAGCGCTTCGCGGCAGATTTAGAAACATGCATTAGGGGGCGTATGAATTAATCAGTTATTCTACTTGCCAACTAACCTACTTCAGCATCTAAACGCAGCCCTTATGGTGTCTTAGCGATCACGGGAAAAACAACATTTAAACCTTTCTGTTCTGCAATCTATTTCCCTTATTTTATACTCATGATCTGATCTACCTTAGTATGTTGGAGGTCATAAGATATTGAAAACTTCGTCTGAAAACAAATTGGTTTTAAATTTACATAAAATATTTAGTCTTATTTTAAATCAACGGTCTGAAAGCGATAAATTGTAAAAGGTACGGATATATTTTACTCTGTTAATATGCATCTATAACATTGAAATATATATTACCGAGAAGAACGTACATGCATAGGATACAAGGTGATGTGTTGGGACGTTCCGTGGCAAAATTCGTCGTTCAAACTTCGGTGAAGCCGAGCGTAGATGAGAGTTCGCGGTGGTTTTCTCAAATCATGATACTTCCTTACTCGCGCCCGGCGTGGCGGAACTTAGGAGAATGCGAAACGGTCGGGATCGGCCCAGGCGAAGCGGACGGCGAGCCAAAAACTGTGAACGCGACTCATTTTTTCCCCCTTTTCCTTGCACTCGGCTGAGCTGCGATCCAAACGGGATGTGGTGATCTCACGGTCCCCTTTGCGACGACCTCTATTAGCGATCCCTCGGTGCCGCATGGGCCGAAAATGACCTCGCTCTAGTAGTCGCTGAGGAACTGCGGTTTATTGGCTGTCTATATTGTCCTCTGAAGAAAGTAATACGTTAGTTGCTCTCAATTAATGTCCAAACTCAAAAATTACTTCTGTAATTGGCCATATAGAATAAATATGCTGGAGATTTGAAATTATTCATTACGCTAGGTTTGAATTTTGTTGTTCTTTGAAATTTTACCCTTGCCGTTCTTGCTCCGGTGTGCTCCTTCGAGAGCTTGCATTGAGTGAAATGCAGATTCGTGGGGTGAAGGCGCTAAAGTGTGTTTAAACTTTGTTTAAACTTGCCAATATACAATAAATGTGTGAATAAACCACCGTGAGGTGAGACGAGTATTAATTGAAACGGTGTATCGAGTTGATAGATCTCTTTGTCTTCTCCGTAAATCACCATAACAGTATACTTTCGATGATTTTACGTCCTTCTTGTGCTTTTGAACTCTTTAGAACTTTTGGAATGTTAGCCATTGATGTCGCATCGAAGGCTGTAGTATATGTACCGTTGTAAAATCCCTCTGTTGTTTGTTTCTTAATTTGCCGAGTTGTACTAACACCATGTTTTGCATGTTCCCTGCATGACCCTTGTGTCATGTTTTTACAGTTACATTAAAGTTAATTTTAGTACTTTCTATAGCATTTTAGTGTACCGGTAGTGTGGTACTTGTTGGTGAAAGTACACTACTTCACTGTAGTTCATGTTGGTGATAAGTCGCCCGCTCATTTTTTGAGGGTCCGCATCTACGCGTTGTTGAGATGTGCATAGCTTTTGAATAACTTGTTAAGATCAGTGTAAAATAAGTATTTTGCCTTTAATTTGTGCTTCGTCAAGCTTGCAGTTAGATTTAGCGGTCTTTTAGTTACATATTTTGCCATCAGTTGCGGTAGCTGTTGCAAATTGCAATTATGTTATGTGCCTTCGAGACTTACCTTCGTAGCTGCTGTACCGGTCTAAGCGCAGATGTCAGTTCTACCTGTTTTTATTTTAACTCATACAGAGGTTTCAGACATTCGTGACACATTTACAGAAATATTTGAGAGTTCATATTTCAGTTTTTTTCTAAAACCTCTCTGTCGCATATTAGCCATCACTATCATTGTTTTGCGTTCATATTGTTTTCAGTCCCCTCTGTCAATGTCGTCTCGTAGTACAACCTCATTCTTACTATAGCGTTTGAGCCCATTCGTGTGTCACGTAATTTCACCTCCAATTTTTCCATAAACTAAGCATTTTTACTGTTAACGAAGCGTCCTGTGTGGCTCTCTTCTAATATGTGGAATATTATCAAGTATCTGCCAATATATTTTTGAATTCTTATCTTTATTTGTTAATGTGTGTGTATATACATCATTGATTGTTTTATTCTCACAGTCTTGTTTGGTCCACTTCCCTTGTTATAATTCAGGTTTCTTTACTGAAAATTTCGACCAGATGGAGGCTGAAAGACGACTTAATTTATGATTAAGAATCTACATCTACATAATACCCTACGAGCCACCACGAGGGTGTGTGGCAGGGGGTGAAGATCACCAAACATGCACTATTGCCATGCAAGTAGGATATTTAAGGAAGACCTGCTAGATAATAGGTCACTTGCAGCTAGATGGTTAGTATCTACATAATAAGAAAGGGATTATTGGTTGTTATTACATGCATCATGCACTGCAGACTACTCTATATTTCACCTACCTATCCCTTTGCTACCCTGCCTATTGTTCTCTCTTATAGTACGAGGGAAAAATGACATTTTAAATCTATCGGTACGACAATCTATCTCTCTAATCTTGTTAATATGATCAATTCTAGCATAATACGCAAGGGTTCTCAATATATATCTAACGTCATGTGTGATCAATTCTGTTTCGAATTTACTTAAAAGGTTTAACCTAAATTTTAACCTGCGTTCTGATAGTAATTCCCATCCTAGTTCTTCTATTAAACTCGTAACACTTATACAATTATCATAACGGCCTTTAACAAACCTAGCGGATCTCCTTTGCACGCGCTCTAATCCTTTTATCATACTTTCCTCGTACGGATCCCATAGACTAGCGGCATATTCTAAATGAGGCCTGACAAGTGTAAAATAGCTTCTTTCTCGTCCTCTCTCATCGCATTTGCCTAGAACCCTTTTTACGAATCCTAATCTAGGGTTTGCGAATGTGTTTATTCAATGAATTTCGAAGCTACCTGGATTGTAGTTAGTTAATTATAGTTATTAGTAGTGAGTGATGTATCATAGAATTTATTAGTGTTATATTGTACTGTGAATATGTTGAGGTTTCCTCTCTCGTTGGTTTTTCTAAAATCTCTAATAGTCGCAGCTTACACAGCGGAACGAAGGCATTTCTCCTAAAGTAATACATAGTGTTTTTATGGATGGCAATTTGCGTTGTCGTCTGATCTGGATCGCGCAAAAGTTTTTGTTGTCTCATCTCTTTGTGCAACCTCTTATGCTGTCTCATGGGATGTAAGCACTGTTTTTCGTAGAGGGAAATTTTTTGTAGCGCGAGTCCCTATTTCTCGCCCGCTGCTCACGAATATGGAAATAATTATTAGTTCACTTGAGTGGCTGCTTGACAGTTACTTGGACCGTTTTCTATTTTTTTGTTTCTTTTTCTATGCTTTATTTCCGTCTCTGACTTTCCCTCCGTTAACATCAGCGGACGTGCGTTTCTCAGGCTTGACTTGCCGTTCTTGAATGAAGCACTCCCTCTATGATAAGCAAAAACATAACTGTTATTGCAGGGACTTGATGCGTCTTTTCTTGGAAGAAGTTCTTGAGACTTAAAGAGTCGTGGGAAATGCTCTGCAATGTCGTAAACATGGTTAGGCAGCTGGGAGAGTGGCGATGCTTTTTGAATTAATTAATCTTCGCCGATCAAAATTTTGTCCTTCGATTTCTATTAAAATGAGCTTTATAGGTGGTTACAGACGGGACAGTCATCGGGTGCTGCGTATAGGAAATTGCAATAATTTAATTAAGTCGCTATTAACTATTCAGGTCGTTAATAGTTTTAAATATAGATAAATTCACACACTCTTAATTTGTCCTGCAAACGTTTGTTACCTTCCAGTACCCTGCTATTTACTTCAAACGTTTCAAGAGGTTAATTGCAATTTATTTTTAAGTTAGCCAAGTTTTGTGGCCCAGCGTGAAAATTTGAGAAAACTTAGCCCGGATTATGAAGTGTCAGGTTTTTATCCCCACATTTTTTTCAACCGAGGCTTCTCTCAGCTCTCCAGGGTGTAGACAGCTGAGATATCTCTCGATCAAGGGATTGAAGTCATACTCTTCAACGCCAGGAGTATCGTCGTGCTACAAAATTTCAATACGCAGCAAATCTCGAAAGCTTCTTAACTATCGACCAGCCTCTGCGAATATCCGCGATCCGCAACGCCGGTTAAGAATGTACGCATATTTTTGCTCTAGTTTTAGAGGACTGGTCAACTTTTTTTTAGCTATTTAATACGCATTTGTGGTATCACGGTGCAACGCTCGTAATTTAGAACCTCTCCTGCCGAGTAATCTCTCAGCTTTCTATCTAATTGATGGTTTCAGGCGTAATTTTATGGAATTTTTTAACATTATGATGATAACTTGTAACTTTTTTTCCACAGGTTTTTATTTGGAACGACCCGGGTTTCGACCTTCAATGTCATCGTTCAACGTCGGACGTCGAAACCCGGGTCGTTCCAAATAAAAGCATGTAGAAAAACTAAGTTATAAATTATCATCATTAAGCTTTCAATCATTTGGCTGAATATGTTCGTCAATCCCCCACTTTTTTCCCTAATCGGTTAACTGTCGTGGAGTGACATCTTGAGTTACTATTCAGTGCGAAATGCGTGCCTAATTGATGATCTTCAAATTGTTTTAAGTCGTGCGACTTCATTTTTAGGCTTAAAGTAAGATCGTTCCAAGAAGTTTTTGCAAAATGCTACAACGTAAAGTGGGAATATGGTTTACATTCAAGTAGGATTGAATGAGTTGCCTATCGTTATGTTACATTGTGTAGTGTGGCTCTAGTTGGAATCCCCTCGACTATGCATTTGAAAGCACTCCGTGCGAGTGTTTACCCGTTACACCCGACCTTCATTTGGGTTACGTAGCGGTTCATACGTTCGTAGAGGAGTTGGTTGCCTGCCCTACTCCCTAGGGAATCCTTACCTTTCGGGGTGGGAACAAATCTGAAAGAATTTTCACTTAAGTCGATCGTTGGCGCCTTTATGATCCATTGATTGTGTTGGCGCCAAGACATTTAAATTGCGCTCACTGCCTTTTTCATTATTGTTTTGTTTTTTTTTTTGTCTTTTGTCAGTCAGCGGTTGCTGGGCACATTGTGGAAGTGATTGGATCTCAGTCCCTTTTTGTAACGCGTACATGTACTTACAGTCCACTATATATATATATTTTGAATCCGGCTTTTATTTCTTCTTAGTTTTGCCTTCCTCAGCGCGAAACATTTGGTCCTTCGGGCCGGATCCGAATAGAATTTGAACGTTACAATTTGTGATTATATTGTTAATGCCTGTGTTTTACTTTCAATCATACTTCGTCATCGTTTAATTTCTGTCATCTCAACGTGGGATACGACGAGTTCGAACGGGAACATCAACTTCCATTTTGCCTGGGGCTAACTTGTTATGTCGGAGAGTTGCTGCGTATGACATTGTTTTCTTCATGGAGTACAGTAATCCTGCTCAACGTGTTCATGCTGGTCAACGTGCTCATCCTGCTCAACGTGCTGGATGGCGACAGCTGCTAATTACTGCCCTTGATGTCAGAGTTCAGGTTAATCCTATCCTTTCTTTATTTACTTAATCTTATTCATGCATGCCTTAATAAGTTGTGATGGATCCTAAGACAAGGAAATCATTAATTAAAAAGAGAGGTATCATCAAAGCTTCTCTTGCAAGACTACATAGTTTCGCTACTAATTTTAATGAAAGCTCTCAAAGTGTACTTGAACTGAGGGTCAGACAGGAAAGATTGTCGGAGATTTATCAAGGTTATTGCTCTGTTCAAGAAGAATTAGAGCTTGAGGATAGTGAGGAAGAACACTCGGAGGACAGGGCAGCATTTGAAGAACAGTATTATGCAGTGCAAGCAATTTATCTTAAATTGCTTCAACCAGAAAGTGAGGATCACGCGAGTCAGTCATCTCGAGTTAACTCAGCTGATTTTCGACTTCATAATGCTCCTCAAATTAGACTTCCAACTATTGAATTACCAAAATTTAAGGGAAATTTTGAAGAGTGGCTACATTTTAAGGATACATTTGAAGCATTAATTTGTAATAATTCACAATTGTCGGCCGTGCAGAAGTTCCATTACTTATTGTCTTCTTTAGAAGGAGAGCCTCATCAATTAATCCAAAATCTTCAGGTGACGAACGAAAATTTTGATGTAGCGTGGGACCTAATAAAAAGAAGGTACCACAATACAAAGCTGATTGTTTCAACACATCTGAAAAATCTATTAAGAATGCCAACCGTCTCTAAAAATAGAATTGATTCGCTGAGAGCACTAATCAATCATGTCCAAGCGAATGTAAACGGAGTAAATGCCTTAAACATCACTGTGCCATTGTTTGATATATTGTTA
Organism: Ceriagrion tenellum; assembly: GCA_963169105.1. NCBI lineage: Eukaryota > Metazoa > Arthropoda > Insecta > Odonata > Coenagrionidae > Ceriagrion > Ceriagrion tenellum. The sequence goes on from OY720639.1 coordinate 41,808,593, forward strand.
AATCAAATGATTTTGGATCACCTGGACAGTGACACGAGAAAGGAGTGGGAACTTCATTCCGAAGCGGAGGAAATGCCCACACTGAGGCTAGTTTTAGAATTTTTAGAGAAGAAATGCAAGGCGTTAGAAAGTATCGGATCCACTTCAGAAGTGCCAACAGCTAAATTTAGCTCCAGTGTGAAGCCACAATCAAAATTCCATCAGTCATATGTAACAATAGGTGAAAAATGTGTACTATGTAAGGAGCATCATCATTTGTACAAATGCCCTGAGTTTTTGCAAATGGAGGTTCAACAACGTAGAACATTAGTTAAGAAACATAATTTATGTTTCAACTGTTTGAATATTTACTCAAAGGATCATAAATGCTCCACACAGAGGTGTCGTGAGTGTAACAGAAGACATCATACTCTATTGCATCGTAGATATTCCACAACTAAGCCCTCACAAGATGGGACACAAACTCTTCAATCATCACAACAAGTGAGTCTTGGGAACTCGCCTGCAGTTCCTTTACAGAAGTCTTCAAGCAACTATTGCGCCTTCAAAATGAAATCCTTCCCACAAGTCATGTTAGCCACTGCTTTAGTAGAGGTTAGGAATCGATTTGGGCAATTTGTACAATGCAGAGCCTTACTTGATTCAGGATCTCAAATTAATTTCATCACTGAAAATTTCGCTCAGAAACTGCAACTACCCAAAGTCAAACACCATACTCCAATCTTGGGGATAGATAAGGTACGATCAGAAACAAATAGTAAACTATATTTGAATCTAAGATCTCGCGTTAGTAATTATGACACCACTATCGAGTGTGCAATAATTCCCCGAATTACCGGTCCAATTCCATCCACAAGACTGGACATCGGCGAGTGGAATATTCCAAAAAATGTGGTCTTGGCTGATGAATACTTCAACCAACCAAACACAATTGACCTATTGTTAGATGCTCAAATCTTTTATGAAGTGCTAGGGCCAAACAAAATGAAGAGACCAGGTGAATTTCCAATTCTTCAAGAAACCCTCTTTGGATGGATCCTGGCAGGTGTCATTCCTAGTAACAATAATGACACTTCATTTCAACCTTAACAAATTGCATCACATTGCCTTCAAGTATCATTGGAAGACCTTATCCAGGAATTCTGGAACATTGAATCAATCCAAACGCCTACCTTAACATCTGAAGAAAGGGAATGTGAAAGGCATTTCATCAACCATACCAGGCGTCAGGAAGATGGAAGATTTGTAGTTAAACTACCAACCAAAATGGATCCTATGGTGCTTGGGAAATCAAGACACACAGCATTGGGTAGATTGCTACAAATAGAAAGGAAAATGAACAAGAATGTGGATTTGTTTAAGTCATATCATGAATTCATGAGGGAATATTTAGAACTAGGGCACATGCAACATCAAGTTCAACAATCTCAAGAATCAAGTTTTTATCTTCCACATCATCCTGTTTTTAAGGCCTCCAGCTCAACCACATCCATGCGAGTAGTTTTTGATGCCAGTACCAAGACTACTTCAGGTTTGTCATTGAATGACATATTAATGGTGGGACACTCAACTCAGCAAAATCTATACTGCATCATTCTCAGATTTCGCACTCATCAGATAGCTATGGTAGCTGACATAGAGAAGATGTACCGACAAATATTAGTTCATCCTGATGATCGCAAGCTACAACGGATTTTATGGCGAAAGTCACCACAAGACGAAGTTGAAGAATATCATCTCACTACTGTGACCTATGGTACTGCTTCTGCTCCATTTTTAGCCACAAGGTGCTTGGAACAACTTGCTCAAGAAAATGAAGAGAACCATCCTAGCATTTCAAGGATTATACATGAAGACTTTTACGTGGATGATCTTCTTAGTGGTGCATCTACCCTTCAAGAAGCACTGGAATTCTACAAGGAATTGACCTCAGTATTAAGTACTGCTGGGTTTTCATTAAGGAAATGGTCTACAAATTCTCCTGAATTGTTGGCAAACATCCCTTTGAATTTACAAGAAACAAAACTTCAGTCATCCCTTGGACATGGAGTTGTTACTGCATTAGGATTACACTGGGATCCAGCCAGCGATCAGTTTCAAATAAAAAGTAACTTAGCCTTACCTAATCATAATCTTGTTGTAACAGGTGCAACAAAAAGAAAGGTGATGTCTATCATAGCAACCATTTTTGATCCACTTGGATTGATCAGTCCTGCAGTTGTTTCATACAAAATATTTCTGCAGACACTGTGGCAAGAAGGAATTGATTGGGATGCGGAACTTACACCTTCTCTGTCGAGTACTTGGACAAGGCTCTTTGAACAAATTCCAATACTTACTAAGATAACAATTGATCGTAAGGCTGTATGTGATCATGATACAACCTTACACCACAAAGACACATCTAAAATTAAGTTTGATGTTCAGCCCAACCTGGAAACTCATGGATTTTGTGATAGTAGCCAAAGGGCTTATGGTGCATGTCTGTATCTTCGGTCAATTGATTGTCAGGGTAATTATGTGTCTAAACTTTTGTGTTCTAAATCTAAGGTTTCTCCTGTGAAAACAGTATCACTGCCTCGTCTTGAATTATGTGGAGCTTTACTCCTAGCAAGGCTATATGATAAGGCTAGAGTAGCTCTGAATCTACGTGTACATAAGGTTTATTTGTGGAGTGACTCCACATTGGTGTTAACATGGTTGGCAGGAAGCTCATCAAGATGGAAAACCTTTGTTGGCAACCGAGTATCCATTATTCAAGATATCACATCTAACGCTCATTGGAGACATGTCCCTTCAGTGTGCAATCCAGCAGATCTTATTTCACGTGGAATGACTGCTGATTCTCTTACAATTTCTAGATTATGGTGGAATGGTCCAGAATGGCTTAATCTAGCGGAATCATTCTGGCCAACATTAACTTTGGAATTACCCACCCATTACCCATCAGGAATCAGCTAATTCCTGAGGTGAAAGTTTTGCATTCTTGTGCTGATCCTGCTCCTCAAGACTGGATTCAGCGATTCTCCAAATTACATAAACTTGTTCGAGTTATCGCATACTGCAAAAGATTTATTGATAATTCCAGGATGCCTAAGTCCAGTCGTCAAACATCATGTCTTACTGCAAGGGAACTGGATGCTGCATTACTGTCATGTGTTAAAATGGTCCAGCACATTCACTACTATAAGGAAATCAATGACTTAGTGAACACAAGGGAAATATCTCACAAGAGCAAATTAATGAGTCTAGTACCCTTTTTGGATCAAGATGGACTATTGCGAGTGGGTGGAAGATTGCAACAGTCTCTTTTATGTTATGATGCAACTCATCAATTCATATTACCAGTAGAACATCATTTTACTAAATTACTCTTGAAGGCCGAGCACTTAAGATTGTTACATGCTGGCCCACAGCTATTAATAGCCTCCATCCGTCAGAGATTTTGGATTCCAGCTGTTAGAAGTTTAGCACGGAAAGTAGTGCATGAATGTCTTCGCTGCCACCGACTGAAGGTCCAAGCATCAAAACAATTAATGGGAGAGTTACCTTCTTTGAGAGTGCAACCTGGAAGACCATTTAAGGGCACAGGTATCGATTATGCTGGTCCAATCCTTTTAAGGCTTGGTAATTCACGTAGCAGGACAATTATTAAGGGATATATTGCAATATTTGTATGTTTATCAACCAAGGCAGTACATTTAGAAGCCATCACCAGTTTAACCACGGAATCCTTCCTTGCAGCCTTAAGAAGATTCATTGGACGTCGTGGCATACCTTCTCACATCATGTCTGATAATGCAACTAATTTTCGAGGTGCTGCACGACATATTAAGGAGTTGTACCAGTTACTACAATCAAATAATTTTTCTGAGAAGATAAAAGGATTTTTAGCTGGAAACCGCTGTGAATGGAGTTTTATCCCTCCTTATGCACCACACTTTGGTGGGATATGGGAAGCTGCCGTGAAATCAATGAAATACCATTTAAGAAGAGTGTTAGGAGAAAACGTTGTTACATATGAGGAATTAGCCACATTATTAGCACAAATTGAGGCATGTATGAATTCCCGACCAATCTCCTACCTATCCAACCATCCTGATGATGTTAGTTATTTATCACCTGCACATTTTCTCATCGGTGAACCCTTGACCCAATTACCATCTCCTGACTACTCTGACGAAAGGGTTAGTAATCTTTCCAGGTGGCAGCAGCAACAACAACGGCTGCAGCAATTTTGGAACCGTTGGACCAAGGATTATTTACAGGACCTGCAACAGCGTCGTCGCTGGCGGCAAACCTATCCAGATTATCAACCTGGGATGGTGGTACTTTTGAAGGATGATCATCTACCACCATTAAAATGGAATTTAGGGACTATAACTGAAGTGTTTAAGGGACCTGATGGACGGGTTCGAGTTGCTCAATTAAGGACATCCAATGGCTCTGTTAAAAGGCCTATTGTTAAGCTATGTCCTTTACCTGTGACAACATAACTTATTTTGGAACCAGACGTTCCAAGGGGGCCGGTATGTTGGCGCCAAGACATTTAAATTGCGCTCACTGCCTTTTTCATTATTGTTTTGTTTTTTTTTTGTCTTTTGTCAGTCAGCGGTTGCTGGGCACATTGTGGAAGTGATTGGATCTCAGTCCCTTTTTGTAACGCGTACATGTACTTACAGTCCACTATATATATATATTTTGAATCCGGCTTTTATTTCTTCTTAGTTTTGCCTTCCTCAGCGCGAAACAGATTGTTTTGGTTAAGGTGAGTGGAGCAGTAATTGTGGGTCATTGAATTCACATTTGATAGTTTTTCAAGTTTGTCGAAAATAAATATTAGGACCTCATTTCATTTAAGCGCATTCGAGCCGAAATATTTCCACAAAATGATGCAGAAAGTGTGTGGTATTCCATCAAGTGCTCGTCGAAAAGAATTTATACATGCGCATTATATAGGCCACCCAATTTAAGTTTAAACACCGTTTTGCAGTTAGAAAGACAGGTGAAGCGTTTCATAAATCAAAATGACGAATGTAATATAATTATCGGTGGTGATTTGAACGTTCCCTCAATAGACTGGAAGACGTATAGTTTCAAAAATGGCGGTAAAGTTAAGGAGTTGTGCGACACTCTTCTCTATACTTTTACATCCAACACTTTGCATAAATTAGCCACAGCATCCCCGAGAGGAAAGAACGTATAAGATCGTTGTGCGACAGACATACCTGAAAGCGTCCTTAATGTTAAAATAGTGAACGGAATTAGTGACCACAAAGCAGTAAGTGCTAAATTTCATATAAATACTGAAAAAAGGTGGCCTTAAACAGAAAAAGTGTACTTATAGCACAAGGCGGATTAAGATTGCTTGAAACAGGAACTGTCGACCTCGTACAGTAAGTTAAGTGATCAAAACCAAAACCATACTACAAACGACGCATGGAATACATTTCGTAACATCACGCGAGTAGCCATTAATAACCGAATACTAAGTAAGCTGAAAAAAGTCAATACGGAACCTAGGTGGAATAATGCAGACGTCCGGAAATCTCTCGAGGGCCAACGATCTTGCACCCAAAAATGAAGAACGCCCATCAGGATCTACCAGACGTGGAACTCAAGAAAATTTGAGATAAACATAAGAGGTGAAACAACAGAAAAAGCGGCCTTAAGAAAAGCATTAATGGAATTCAAGAGTAAAATAGTAGGTGACTGTTTGGAAGATAACCCCAAGGCATTTTTAAGGAGCTATGTTATTTTTCTCTCGTGAGACCACACTTGGAGTACGCCGCTAGTATATGGGATCTTCGAAGATGGAGTAGTATCAGGTATAGATCGAATACAGCGGAGGGCAGCCGGATTTGTTATAAATTGTTTTGATAAAAATATTAGTGTTACTAAATTGTTGCGGGAATTAGGGTGGGAATCTCTGTCCGCTCGAAGGGTAAAATATAGGTTAAGTCTTTACGAAAGTTCTTGTTGTTCTTGACTGTTCCTTGCCGGACTCTCAAAATATTTTGCTAGAGCCAAACTATTATGGTAGAAACGATCACAGGAAAAAGATTAAGGAAATAGACTGCATATAGATTTAAGATGTCATTTAAAGTAGCATTGAATAGCTAAAGTATTAGATCGTTCATGCATTTTTTTGTGTAAAGATATCACTAATGAGAACACGGGTGCAAAATTTGAACCCTGTACATGAATAAAAATCGCTTCCACCACCTCGATATAAAGAGAACCAAACAGTTATATCTTTGGTCGAGGCTAGTGCTATTTATTTGCAACGGCATGTAAGAGCGGTTAACTTCAAACCATATTTAATGAAACACCATTGTCGTTTTACCAGTGCTATGGTAGACCTTTTGACTTCCTTTAACTTCTGTTATGTGCGCAGTCCTTACTTACGATGATACTACCATTACCATGTGGTGATTTTTTTCAGTTTTTTCGTGCTCGCATTCAGGGGCGGTCTGGCATCATCGGGGGCCCTCGGCTGGAAATGAATTTGGGGACCCTTATTTTATTGGTAAATGGCAAGGCCGTAGATAGAAAAATGTGTGGGCGGGTACATTTGGGGGGGGGGTTGTTTTTGCAAGAAAGGAAGAGCTGTTATCCATGCTATTTGGACACCAGAAGAACTAGCAAACAAAACGTTTGTTTTATTGCGAAATAAACCAGATACATAATATACAGATATGTATTTATAAATATTAAATATGGGTTGCTAGAGGCGGCGCGACAATCTGGTTTCCAAATACCGGTGCGTCTACTGGTCCCTCGATAAATGAATTGAACTATTAATAATTACACAATTTGGAGACTATTCAACTAATAAGTATCAAAAATCAATCGAGTGGGCGTATTACCGCTGAGTGGAGACAGTACAAATAGCAAAACGATCTCGTAAGTTGTGGCCGATGCGCCACGCTCTCTCTCCCATCCCCATTCTTCTAACAATCCAGACCCGATTGTATCCCCCTTGTGCTAGTTTTTTGCCCTTGCACCTCGAGTGCCCTCGGCCTTTGTCCTGCGCGTCCCTTTAAAAGTGACCTTTAAGGTCCCCATTTGACTCCCTCTATGAATGGTCCCCGGCTCGAATGTGATTCTCGAGCATGCTTCAATTCGTTTTCCCACAGCCATTTTTCTCCTTGCTACACCAATTCACTCCAATTAAGTTTTCCCTCAGTCTCCTCGCTCGGCGCATTTCTTGGCCTGTCCGCGCGTCCGTCATTCCCACAGGAATGCGCCAGCCTTGCTTGTCCGCCGCTGTCCCCGAGCCTCTGAAGTCCCTCCCTGTCTTGGAAAGCTCATTCACTCCAGCCCTCCTACAACAAAGCGCCCGCTGCATACTGCCCTCGTCGCAGCTGTTCCCCCCTTCTACTCACGGATTACACATCTACCTCCGTCTGGAAAGGTTCCTTTCGGGATGACTCCTCGCTTTTGAGCCCGCCTACGCGTTCCTGTTCCACAGGAACTGTTATATTATAAGCAAATACTTAGGTTGTTTGAGCGAGATGTTTCCCTAGTCAAAATGGAGACCAAATTCGAATTTTACGTGTCATTTTCAGCTGCCGTTGGAAGCATGAAGTAAATATTGAAATGTTAATGTGATAATATATTTTACATGTCTGAAATTCTCAGTAATTTAATAAGAATATCTCTATAAGTCTGTAACTTGACTAATTTTTTCACGCGGTCCGTCAAAAACTTCTTCACATCGGAGGTTGTTCTGTGATTCTAAACTGCGTGACTGCGGTTACTATGAGAAATATTTCTCAAAACTTGTTGAGGTAACAAAAACCAAGTTTTTTTTACGAGATCTAGGTGTTATAAATTCCCCACTTTTTTAAATAGTCTCTCTGGAGTGCCAACACGTACCGTTTCCCAGGTAATACGGCTGGCATTTTTTGGCGAATATTTTGGGAAGTTTATTTGTTGGTGCTTTGATATTTCGCTGAAACTTAACCTTAAACCTTAATTCCACATTTTCATTGGTACTGTTTAAAGAAAACTGCTTTCGCTGATGACCTGACGTAGCTGTTTAAAATATGGATTTTAGTGGACGAATATATCTTTTTAATGAGCGCATTTTCCTGCCACACTAGCCAAACACATCGACATTTCCATTTAGTGACAAATCTTTACTTATGTTCCAGTATTCATTTGCTAATGACTCAAAAAACTGAAAAGAATTTTTGCCTGGAGTTTGTCAACATTCAATTTGGAAAAAAGTTTGTATTTTATTCTTAGATGAATCAGTGACAGCATATATGTTTTAAATAGCCTTCTCGGAGTTTTTCGAGAAATGATTCAATGACGGAAATGCATCATCACTCAGCTATAACGACAATGTTATGGGAGGCAGAAAGTGATGCTTTTCCAACTTCGCCATCGAGGCGCAATATGCCAATTACACTGTCTTCAATCAAGAGTCAAATTGGGGTCTTCAATCTGGTGTAGATTTCTTTACGCCCCTCCTTAGTTCATCCACCTTTATTTCGTGGTCCGAATATCTGTTCTTCAAGGGCAATACAGTATTACCCAACGTATTATAATATAAACCTGAGGCCTATTCTCGATCTTTCGGGTTGAATTTTCTTGGATCCCTTAAAATATTCAGAGTATCTCTGCTGGGATTCCTTCGAGTTCCTATCCGCAGAAGTTAGCTTTCTCAGTTGCCTCCACTTGGCTACGCAGCAACGCCACCGGATGGGGAGAAAGGAATGGGAAAGTGCATTTCTTGGCGGTGTATCTGAATTGTAAAAACGTTTTTTTTTTTTATTATAAGGGGAAACATGCTAAACGCGTTACCTAGCGGGTTCCTTTACGGTATTGCAGTTCAACCAAGCGAGCTAAGAGTTCACCCATATGAACTTCTGATGAAATGATATCTCTATAAGTCTGTAACTTGACTAATTTTTTCACGCGGTCCGTCAAAAACTTCTTCACATCGGAGGTTGTTCTGTGATTCTAAACTGCGTGACTGCGGTTACTATGAGAAATATTTCTCAAAACTTGTTGAGGTAACAAAAACCAAGTTTTTTTTACGAGATCTAGGTGTTATAAATTCCCCACTTTTTTAAATAGTCTCTCTGGAGTGCCAACACGTACCGTTTCCCAGGTAATACGGCTGGCATTTTTTGGCGAATATTTTGGGAAGTTTATTTGTTGGTGCTTTGATATTTCGCTGAAACTTAACCTTAAACCTTAATTCCACATTTTCATTGGTACTGTTTAAAGAAAACTGCTTTCGCTGATGACCTGACGTAGCTGTTTAAAATATGGATTTTAGTGGACGAATATATCTTTTTAATGAGCGCATTTTCCTGCCACACTAGCCAAACACATCGACATTTCCATTTAGTGACAAATCTTTACTTATGTTCCAGTATTCATTTGCTAATGACTCAAAAAACTGAAAAGAATTTTTGCCTGGAGTTTGTCAACATTCAATTTGGAAAAAAGTTTGTATTTTATTCTTAGATGAATCAGTGACAGCATATATGTTTTAAATAGCCTTCTCGGAGTTTTTCGAGAAATGATTCAATGACGGAAATGCATCATCACTCAGCTATAACGACAATGTTATGGGAGGCAGAAAGTGATGCTTTTCCAACTTCGCCATCGAGGCGCAATATGCCAATTACACTGTCTTCAATCAAGAGTCAAATTGGGGTCTTCAATCTGGTGTAGATTTCTTTACGCCCCTCCTTAGTTCATCCACCTTTATTTCGTGGTCCGAATATCTGTTCTTCAAGGGCAATACAGTATTACCCAACGTATTATAATATAAACCTGAGGCCTATTCTCGATCTTTCGGGTTGAATTTTCTTGGATCCCTTAAAATATTCAGAGTATCTCTGCTGGGATTCCTTCGAGTTCCTATCCGCAGAAGTTAGCTTTCTCAGTTGCCTCCACTTGGCTACGCAGCAACGCCACCGGATGGGGAGAAAGGAATGGGAAAGTGCATTTCTTGGCGGTGTATCTGAATTGTAAAAACGTTTTTTTTTTTATTATAAGGGGAAACATGCTAAACGCGTTACCTAGCGGGTTCCTTTACGGTATTGCAGTTCAACCAAGCGAGCTAAGAGTTCACCCATATGAACTTCTGATGAAATGATATCTCTATAAGTCTGTAACTTGACTAATTTTTTCACGCGGTCCGTCAAAAACTTCTTCACATCGGAGGTTGTTCTGTGATTCTAAACTGCGTGACTGCGGTTACTATGAGAAATATTTCTCAAAACTTGTTGAGGTAACAAAAACCAAGTTTTTTTTACGAGATCTAGGTGTTATAAATTCCCCACTTTTTTAAATAGTCTCTCTGGAGTGCCAACACGTACCGTTTCCCAGGTAATACGGCTGGCATTTTTTGGCGAATATTTTGGGAAGTTTATTTGTTGGTGCTTTGATATTTCGCTGAAACTTAACCTTAAACCTTAATTCCACATTTTCATTGGTACTGTTTAAAGAAAACTGCTTTCGCTGATGACCTGACGTAGCTGTTTAAAATATGGATTTTAGTGGACGAATATATCTTTTTAATGAGCGCATTTTCCTGCCACACTAGCCAAACACATCGACATTTCCATTTAGTGACAAATCTTTACTTATGTTCCAGTATTCATTTGCTAATGACTCAAAAAACTGAAAAGAATTTTTGCCTGGAGTTTGTCAACATTCAATTTGGAAAAAAGTTTGTATTTTATTCTTAGATGAATCAGTGACAGCATATATGTTTTAAATAGCCTTCTCGGAGTTTTTCGAGAAATGATTCAATGACGGAAATGCATCATCACTCAGCTATAACGACAATGTTATGGGAGGCAGAAAGTGATGCTTTTCCAACTTCGCCATCGAGGCGCAATATGCCAATTACACTGTCTTCAATCAAGAGTCAAATTGGGGTCTTCAATCTGGTGTAGATTTCTTTACGCCCCTCCTTAGTTCATCCACCTTTATTTCGTGGTCCGAATATCTGTTCTTCAAGGGCAATACAGTATTACCCAACGTATTATAATATAAACCTGAGGCCTATTCTCGATCTTTCGGGTTGAATTTTCTTGGATCCCTTAAAATATTCAGAGTATCTCTGCTGGGATTCCTTCGAGTTCCTATCCGCAGAAGTTAGCTTTCTCAGTTGCCTCCACTTGGCTACGCAGCAACGCCACCGGATGGGGAGAAAGGAATGGGAAAGTGCATTTCTTGGCGGTGTATCTGAATTGTAAAAACGTTTTTTTTTTTATTATAAGGGGAAACATGCTAAACGCGTTACCTAGCGGGTTCCTTTACGGTATTGCAGTTCAACCAAGCGAGCTAAGAGTTCACCCATATGAACTGTTCTTACGTATTTTCTAGCATTTTTGATGGAGGCTCTCTGTTTTCTTCCAATGAGTTTTCAATTCTACGTGATCTACGTGATACCCTGCGAGCCACCACGAGGGTGTGTGGCAGGGGGTGAAGATCACCAAACAGTTGTGCCAACACCAACATAAACCAATTGTGGGATATCAGCCCTTATGACGGAGTAAAATGTATGCATTTCATTTTTGATTAATCACTTGTGTTTAAAATCGTATTGCCTTTAGACGAAATATTATCTTCCCGTCATTACCGGCTCTAACTGATTCTATAATTTGTTTGTTTGGGATTTTCACCATCATATCTTTTTCGCCTCCCCAGTTATTTTTACATAAGTGGTTTTTGTAATAACATACAATTTTCCCGAATTATTCCTAACCATTTGTCGTCCTCTGTGATTCTTTCAATGGGTAATCTTCTTCGATTGTAAAATAGAAGCTGTTGATAACTTTTTCCTTGTGAGTTTGTCTTCTCTACTTCGCTAAGTTTTCAATAAACATCTCCTCTCCGAAATATTAATGAGTTTTTTCATTAGTGATTCTCTCAGTAAATTTTATTACCATCACCCTTAACAGGATTTTACGGGAGGAGTCTTGCGTGTCTTCCAGAGGCAGTCAGGGGGATGATTACAATTAATTATTTTGTCTAATGGACAAGAAATGGTGGTTGCTTGCAGAGCTAAGGCAACGTAAACATTCCATACAGATATTTTTCAGTTGACATGAATAAACCGAATAACGGTGACGTATACCAATGGAAGAGAACTGAAACTGATTTCCCTGGTGCCTAAGATATGTGTCGTTCTTTCAATAACAGAACTCGTATCAGTCATTTCAATAACAGTACAATGTCACTCGTGCTTAAGGTTTGTTTTGAAGCTGGCTGTGGAGAGTTCATAGATTTCAAAAAATATTTCCATTGCTTCCGAGAAGAGTTTTTCTAGGACTATTTATTTGTCAATATTACTTTCCTCTTGACCATCTTTCATTCCAAAATTACCTCCCTCTTAAAGTCTTCGTATATATTTTCCTTGGTCTTCATAAGTCTTTTTTGCTGTGATGGTTGTTGAAGGAAGGAAGGTTGTGGAAGGTTGATCTGGTTGTTAAGCTGCTCACTGCCGTATGATAGCATGTTCGCTGCAAGTTTTAATGAAGTGCTCTCTTCCTCTATTGTTCACGAGGTCTTCGCTAACATAATACGTCGGCTGTCGGCCCCGTGGCGGCGGGGTAAAGTCCTCGCCTGCTAACCCGAGGGTCGCGGGTTCGAGTCCCGCCTGGGTAGAATACTATCTGCCCAGGACATGGGTGTCTGTGTCTCGTCCGTTGTTACTGTTGTTCACCCGACGTAAAATGGCCTAATGTGCTGTATTCTGGGCAGTGAAAATAAATAAATAAATAATGGGTCTACAACAAAATGCATTTAAATCGCGCCTAGTGTGATATGCATCAGTGTATGAATGGTTAATTAATGCCTTGGAATACATTGTTCTTGGCTATTACGTTAGCCTCTTTAGGTGACTCTGGCTTCTGGAATTACTCTTTCCAGATTTCTTTGAAAACTTCGAAATGCGTTTTATAAACTGAGATGAAACCAGAATGGGGTTTCCGGGCTCGTTTCATTGTGAATCAGCCTTGTGTGACAATGGAATATTATGCTAATACTGAAAAGTAAATAGTCCTGGAAGCAACTCTTCTCGGAAGCAGTGGAAATGTTAAACAAACTACGAATATTCCGGAGCCAGCTTCGAAACAGACCTTAAGCATTGTAATTCAGCCTTGAAAGTGGAGATTTAAATATGAGCCCTTTTGGAGGATGCTCAGATTAGAGCTGGAAAATGTCTATTTGAACGAGAAAACTTACTCTAGATATTAATTAAAACTGCTTGTAAGAATTGAAGAGTCTTGGGAAATAAAACATAGGCATCATGCCAACCAAGTTTTCAGCGAATAAGTGACGTAATTGAAGTCAAAAAGAGGTTGTTCCATGCAAATGGCGCTGCAGTCGGGTCCTATGACAGATAAATGTGGTAATTAAAAATACATTCTTGGGATAATCTGGTTAATTTATACCTTAATTATGGTTTATTACGTAACCCATGTCATCAGCGAAAGTGGGATTTTTCAAACTGATTAAGTGATAATATGTGACTTAGTATTTGCCTTGACTCTCATAGTTTAGCCAGATCCACCTTAATTTATTTCGAAGGTGAATACGTGTCTTTCTACGTGGGTGTGGTGAAACTTTATTCAGCGGTCCGCCCATGTCTCCGCCAAGCTTTAATAACGTTGGTCCGTGAAGTTATCTCGTAATCTCCGCGTTGCGTAAAGTAGGTACCCACTTTCACGACACCTTGGACAAAGGTGACACGTTCACTTAAAGCCCGTTTCTCTTTTTTTTTTGGCGATTTTGGTTTCTTGCCCTGTAGGACTCGTCTTGGAATTCAAGCTTGCTGGTTTTTTGGGTTAACTGCACATACTTATTCCTGTCGAATGAGATTATTTTTGCTTTTAAAGTCTTCACGGGTTTTCCACCAGGTTAGGTAGTTGTTAGCCGACGCCTCCGCCTTCTTCCTCAGGGCAAGCCCTGAGGAAAAACTACCTAACCTGGTGGAAAACCCGTGAAGACTTCATTAGTAATATACGCCGGGAATGAACAAAATAATTTTTTTTAAAGCCATCATCGTCGATTCATTTCCGACTCCGGTCTCCGTTTCTCTTCCCTTCCGCCAGTATTTCATTTATTGATCTTATTCCTTGGCTGTGTTGGCATTTGACTTTTATTTTATCGCATTTTATCTGCCTGTTGATTACTAGTGTTTTTCCCCAGTCGTCTTGACAACTATTCGGGAATCGAGCTGGTTTGGCAGCTCCCCACCCTTGAGACTCTGGTTCGAACCCCGTCTTTGGTAGAGGTTTTTTGTCTCATTCATTTGAATCTTCATCCCAGCTGGACTACAGTATGGAAAGAATTGAAGTGTGCCATTCTGTCCATGACGTTAGAGGTAGACGAGAATCCATTGCCGGCTATGGTTTTGAGTATGGTACTAATTAATAGTAGATGCAAAGGCCAGTCTTCGCTCCATCCTTCCTCCCGTACGCGAGCAATTCGTCTATCCCTATCCTCTCTACCGGTCTTCAGTGGCGTAAGCGACCTGTTATCGGCTGCCTACCACCCTGCCCAACACCCTTGAAGTGGCTTGCTGGGTTTTATGTAGATATATAATACCCGACCAATCTTGTTTGTCGTCTATTACTTTTCTGGGATACCGCTCTTTCATCTGAAGCAGAATCGTTTGTTTTCTTATATTTTCCGATTAGGTATTACCATTCTTGAGACTGATGATAATAATGCCGATGTCACAAATTGGCTCGAGAAATTTAATCATTCATGTGCATTACGTATTATAATCATTATTAGAATCGTTTCTCAGTTTAAATCCCTCTGCAAAAAGGAAAGAGTGCATCTGATATTTACTTCATTTTGCCGTATGTGATCCAATCGTATTAATCAATTTTATCTTAGTAACCCTCCGTTTTACGTGGAAATCCTACGGAGAACATTTTTGCGCTTGTGATACCCAAAGCATACGCTTAAGAAATTTCTTTTTATGTCAGAATCCCCAGAATAATTTCAGTGGAGAATTAGTCCTCACCCCAATTATCGGTTTGTTTAGCGAGGTTTGCGCTTACTCAGTCCTGAGGGAACATTCGTTAACATTGGCAATGTCGCGTGCATAGTTTATGCAATGATCTCATCCCCATTCCACTGGGAACCCACTCGATGTATTGATGAAAGGTATGCTTTGAAAGAGCAGCACGGCAAAATTATATCTGCCGCGAGTTGCTTTTAGAAACACAGTTCCGGTTCTGAACTACTTCCGCTCACTCGGACCATTGAAACTACTTGGTTCTTACCTTCTTCCCAGAACATCGCCAATAAAATAACGGTGGAGAGAGCCATGGGCTTCACTGGTTTGTGGGATTCCCTAGTCTCGGAGAGAAAGAATGCGCATTTCGGTTTTTCTCTTAAATAGCAGGAAGTGGTTGCGTTGCTTTTGTGGGCTCGCCGCTGTGTGATAACTTGGGCAATTCTTTTTTATGCGTTGAGGCGAGCTTGCTTCTTTTCTGGCGCAATAAATCTCTTTTTTTTTGTTCTCCATCGGAAATAAATGCGACTAATATCTTAGGTGACGTGAAACATTCAGCATTGAAATTAATCATAGTTTGAACTGTATACTTTAACAATTAGGAGTTTTCTCTATTCAGGATGGACCATTGGTCACTTCCATACAGGTTGGTGTGATATCTCTTTCCGTATGTAGTGTTTTTGTTCGAGAGAAGCAATCGAACGTAATAGCCTATTGGGTTTTATCCCGGGCTGGTTAAATGAATGCCTTTTGGGTTCCAGTAGGCTTAAATGTAATCATACCTTTGGTGCATGCTGGTGAAAACTCTCTCCCGGCCACACGACCATGAGTAGCCTTGAGGGGTATTATGCAGGTTTATCTTTGGATATGAGGTTCGATAGTGCGATAAAACCTTAGAAATTGGAGCATACAATGTCTATGTATACAATTACCACTTACGTTATTTTGAGCGAAATTTCATTTCACTTAGAAATCAATGAATTTGGCCTCATTTTAAAGAAAAATATACCCCTACTACCCCCACCTACCCCCCTACTACCCCACTACTTTCCGAGATATTTGCGAAAAAATACATGCCCTTTTACATAGGAAATAGTACGTGTATGCACTACAGAGAGCTTATTTTTAAAAAATGGAGAATTTCTAACACCTAGGTCTCGTAAAAAATTAACGGTGGGTAGTTCGTATTTTTTTCATCTATTATGGAATATTAATCACATTGTCACCGCAGTAAATTCTTCGGGATCACAAAAATCCTTATGTTTGAAGGAGTTTCAAACGTACCGCGCGAAAAAAATGAGTCACGTTAAAGACTTGCTTAGATATTTTCATTTAATTACCTACAATCTATGTCGTATTAAACTATATTATTGCACCATTAATAATGCAGTATTTACTTCAGGTGTCCTACAGCTGGTGAAACTGAAATGTGTAATTCGAATATGGTCTCTATCATGACTAGGGAACTATCCCACTCAAATTACCTTAATCGGGAACAGGCTCAGATTGGCAGGTAATTGGTCTCACATAAAAATTCATGTCTAAGCACTTCCGAGGGATGGTTGATTGTTAATATGACAATGCGCGCGGCTTTGCGAAAGGATATATGGACGCGACAACAAGTTTATAGTTGTTAGCAGGAAGCTTTTCGTCAAATGCGATTTGCGTGTTGTATTGTTTGTTTGTCAATCCCAGCAATATACACAATCCTGCTTCTCTTTCTCGAGGTTTGAAAAAGTTGCCCCAATTATAATGCGAGATGAGTACTCAGTTGAGTTTCTTTAGCAAATGTCGCAACTGGGGAAAGGGAAGTGAAATGATTTCAGCGGAGCAGGTAATTATCCTTCTAGTATATCTCCTTTTTGTATGAAAAGCAAGCATTTCGAAGTTAAGTTGTCCCGAGTTTCTCGCTGTCGTCACGATTTGGGTTAATTAAATGTACGCATTTACCCCTTTCACAACTTTTCGCGTCTCTCCCAGTTACTTTCCTTTGTTTCATCGCGTTGATGTGCAGATGCTTTTATGTACAAAGTTTGTTTCCTTCGGTGGAGAAGTTTTAGTGACGTTAAAATGAATTCACTGAAATTCCCTGTCCTCACGATTGAAGATGTCCCCCGGAATAACTTTTGTATATCTCTTCGCTCTTACGCCCCTCGTCGTCTCTTGTTTTCGTCTATGTTTTCTACCGCATAAGAATTCTCGCAGTCAACTTTTCCTTTCTCAGATGTCGTCAGCAGGAGTGGTTAGGACAGGACCTGGAGGACTAACCTTTAACTTTTGTCTCAAGTTCTTAGACGTTGTTTTCCCAGCGGCCTTTTTCGACATCGACGTGTCCATAAACTACATCTTTCTCGACGGTCGGCAGTTAGGGCGATGTCGATAATCAAGTAAACTGTTGTTCGAAAACTTACGCCAAAGTCACCTCGCCGAAGCCGTTTATCCCCGAGAAAGATACGGTTTATATACTCGTGAATGTCATTCAAGGCATTTGTATTCTTGGTTACTTTTATCGACGTTTGTGCGTGGAAGTAAAAGCGTTTGCGCGTCTATAACCCTTCGACCATGTACACAATAGGGAGCGCAAGCTTACCGGGTAATAATGTAAAGGTCGTGGTGGCAGTGTGTCACTTATGAAATGATGTTTTCGATGGCAATTCAGTTTATCTTATGTCTTCAATAGTGTTTCGAGTAGAGTCTTCACCTTAATGAGGTCATTAATGAAACTTAGTTGTGTTCTCATTTGGTGCCGTAATGAGCAGCGGGTCAGAAAGATCTCAATGGAAATCAATGACCGCGAGAAAAACTAAGGGAAACGGTGATGCAAAAGAGAAACTTGGTTCCCTTCCAGTAATATTCATTGACCAAGCGGTTCCGGGGTCGATATTGTCATTCACAATGTATGAACAATGGCCATTGCGCATTATAGGTGTGTTTACGTTATGCATATATCGGCGTGGCTTGGCAGGTGCGTGAAGATATGCTCAAATTAGATTAGGAGCTATTTTATGGCCTCGCGTTCATGCATTTTCGTAATGTAGCATGTGTGCTCGATGCAATTTTAATGGTGAATGTGTTCAAGCGTTTACTCGTGTGGGTACATGCATCATGTATGCAGGGCATAAGAATAGCGCTTGAGACGTTGAAATTGATTGGTTTGAGAAATAAGTGAACTCGGCTTTTCTTCTCTTACTCCTTGGCTAACATCACTCCTTCAGAGTAAATTCAGAGTTTGTCGATCTAAACTAATTGACATTATAAAAAGTGATCTCATTTCTCCCGTTTTATGTCGTCGATTTACGGACCAGGTTCGCACGACAGGGTGGAGGTTCCTTAATAATGATAACCGTTCCATGATCACCCACGACTTTTGTAATGTTTTTGAAATGTCGTTTTCCCTCGATCGATAAGAGACCATAATGGCTGCATTAAGGCTTCGAAGTAGGTTAGTTGACAGGTGGTGTAGCTTATTAATTGATCTGCTCCCTAATGCTTGTTCCTCAATCTGCCTCGCGGTTTTAACATCATGTTTTGCGTGTTACATATATTGCGTTTACGTAGTAGCAATATAAATTAATTTAATAGTCTGTAGCATTGGTAGTATACATACTATAGTGCATTTCATATTGGCGAGAGTTAATTTTTACACTGTAGTGTATGTTGGTGATAAATCGCCCCCTGCCAAACACCCTTGAGGTGGCTTACAGGATAATACGTAGATGTAGTTTTAAGTTCAATCTGAGAACTAAATAGTGTGGCTAGGTATGATTTTGTCGTTCCTTTCGAACAGAGGACACGGATTACTTTAAGTAGCCAAAAATATTAATAAGATGATAGTTAAGCCGTATTACAATGGAATCAACTTTTAACCGGGGGGTATTTCCGTCGAGTTGAAGCGAGCACGAAGCCTCCATGGCTTCGTAGGCGCTGGTATCTTCGTAGCGTGTTTATTCCGCGCATGCCCCGGGGGCGATGAGGATCCTCTCACTCCCAGGCGCCCCGTGTCCTGTCTCTGGCACCCCAAAACGCCGAGTTCTCTCCCTGGGGACGTTTCTACGTGATCTGGTTTGTCTTCCTTCTCTCCCCTTCTCCCCACATCACAGACGGCGGAAGCTTTCACGGAATTCCCCTTCACCCCTCCGTCTGCCGTTTTATTTAGACTCCCGACGACTAAGGCAGACGCCTCCCACTCCCTCCGGCGGGAAGGCGCGGGATTTCAAAAAGAACCAGCGTGAAGTATTTCTTGCAATGAGGGCGATGGGGGAAAGTTATTTGCGGGACTTCAAAACGGTGTCCGTTCTCCCGTATGGATGAACAAAGGTTTTTGGCTGAGTGTGCCACGTCGATATTCATTTCATAATCTAATGAATTGTTTTGTTAGATTGTAGAAAGCCTGCGTTTCAATTCGTAATTTATTATAAATCTTCACTTTTTACGTTAATTTTTTCATTTGGTTTCTAAATTTTTGGTATTATTTCGACTTCGGCATGAGAAATGGAAATTAATATTCTTGCTTGTTATTTTTTAGACGATGTTGAAGTCTACACGTTTGAATCTAGTGGATAGATGAACATTTTGTGATTATTGTCGTGAATTAAAAGAATCATGCCATGCATATATGATGTAACAGTCACTAATCACGCATTTAGTGATCAAGGTGAAAAAGTCCGACCAAAATCTCACGTTCGTTCTCATACTGGACATTTAATCCTTGACATCAAAGACCTTTGACACGAGTTCCTATTTTATCAAAGCCTAAGCTGCGGTTTCCTGGAATATTTAATTTATATTTGGGCAATAAATGATTTGGAAAATGTTCATAACAATAGTTCAATTTTGTTCAATTTGGTCGTCCATAGTCTTATCAATTTAAATATGAATTAGTGATTTCAAACATTTTAACATGCTACTTTAATTAGAAGATTACAAATGCTAGATCTTGGTTCGTGTATCTCAATGTGATATGCACGTTAAGCATGCTAATACAATGCGCATGGTCTTGGGGATCCGAGTTTAGCGTGTGGAAAGGGTGTGGTTGACTTCAGTATTAATATTGGAGAGGCAAACTTGAACCAACTTCCGGGAAAAGCGGCTTTAATAAGGTCTGGCATGGGCCTTGGAGACTGGCTAAGGTCATTGATTGCGCTTGGTCTAACTATATCCCTCTCTTTTCTTCATCTGCTAAGTAATGTTTCAAATGCCTCAGTGGATCATTTCATGTATATTCGTTCCTTATCCTTGTTATTTCTTATTCCCATCGTGCCTTGATTGCTTCCGTACAAAGAAAAACATTTTTCATAAAACAATAAATGTTCTCAACGTAATAAGAGTTGTAAAAAAGCGATTATGGTTAAATGTGGTCACATAAGCGAATTGCTGCAATCTAGTGATTTATTAAGAAAGCAGTGCATTTCTGTATTTCATAACCTATAGTATAGGTACATACCCCAATGAGGTACGTTCACGGTGGATTAGGGCCTCGCGAGCTAATCCGTACGTATATATGGTGTAGCAATTATAAAATGAAAAGTGAAGTTTTCTTTCAAAGTGATCGGTGGAACTTTTGGAAATGGGCGATCAAGGTGCACACAAGTCAGAAGATGCTGGAAGCCACTGTTATATTATGATTTGGTTTAGGCATAAGCTGTGATTTCAGGCCTGATAGGGTGAAAACGGAACGTAACTGCACTTTGAAAAAATGAACAACTTCCACTGTGAAATTGGTCATTGTTTCAAAGTGCAGTTTGGTTTAGGCAATAATTAATTCGTTGTTTATATGGTATCTGCTCATTTAATAGTGCCATTAGACTCCCGTACAATCGCCGGGAATTCAGCTGCTCTCCTGACTCTGAATTTAAAAAGAAACCCATATTGTAATTCCGTTAGAATTTGATGGTAAATCACAAAAGATTTTTGGTAGGTGCTTTGAAATTATTCAAGGGCAATTTCATGAAATTGAAAACTGAGTTTAGGAGTAATGGTTACTGAAACTTTATGATTAACATATTTACTTGAAAGAATTGATTAAATACACCTTAAATCATGAACCTCCCCGCTTCGCCCGCCAAGCCTGTGATCGATATTCGAACTCACGATATCTCCAACTTCTTATCTACATCTACGTAATACCCTGCGAGCCACCACGAGGGTGTGTGGCAGGGGGTGAAGATCACCAAACATGCACTATTGCCATCACAGCTGTTATGGTCCCGAATGATACGCGGAACAAATGGCATTTTATACTATCGGTTCTGCAATCTATCTCTCTAATTTTATTGGCGCGATCTAATCTGCCGCAGTACGTGGGGGTTAATAGTATATTTTTCACGTCGTCAAAGAAATGTTTTTCCTGAAATTTAGTTGAGAGGTTAAGCCTATAATTTAATCTTCTTTAAGTCTTTTTCAATTTATTTAATTTCTTCTCTGTAGTTCATGTTGGTGATAAGTCACCCACTGTCAAACACCCTTGTGGTAGCTTTCAGGGTAATAAGTTGATGTAGATATTCCGTTGTATATGTTAGAGTTCGTAAGATGTCAGTGTCTTCGTCAGAAAATAAATTGGTTTTGAAGTTACAGAAAAGAGCCTAATACATGTCGTTGTGCGTTACGAATCCGGTGATATTAAAGTGATCACAGCGGAAGCATAATCAGCTGTCAGTGTTGCATCCCCAATGCTTTCGATTGCTGAATTGCCTCGCAAGATCGTGATGTTTGGTAAACGTTTCGTGTTTTGCTTTGCGACGCGTGCCGAGTTCGGCTAACGCAGCTAGAGGCCATACAGCACTAAATAGGCGGCTGGGGCTTCTCATTAACAGCCGAAGGTCACTTATCTCTTGGGTTAAGGTCGTGATCGTGGTGCTGATTAACTCCCTATTGCGCCGTTGAAGGCGGTTTGCTGACTGTTTGCGCATGAGATCCGTGGCGACACGAGTGTCTTCACTTTTTCCAACTCGCCATCAAATGATACGCAATACGTATGCGCCGGTGGAGAGCGTGACGCGTACACTGCGAAATATTCTATCACAGCGTAGATTAAATTATAGGCTTAACCTCTTAACTAACTGCGGCAGATTAGATCGCGCCAATAAAATTAGAGAGATAGATTGTAGAACCGATAGGTATAAAATTTTATTTTTTCCTCGTACCATTCGGGACCATAATAGCAGTGATCATCGTCATGAATAGTTCGAAGAGTGACAATAGGTAGACAGTAGATCTTTCTTTTCATATTATCTACGTTCTTATTTATGCATGATTTAAATATTGATGTTTTCATTTATGCATGCTATTTTGAATATGTGGTAATAGTCTTTGTATCCCTTGCATGTTGGAACGATTGACGATAGAATGTTTCTTGGTTAGTAGAATGTTAATTGGCGTGTTGCATGTGTGGTACGCTGGTTCCAATGTTCCCTGGTTTTACCCAACTCTGAAGGAAGTCCTCCAAAGGCGAAAGGTTCCTTGAGTGACGTCATAGCTGAGCCGTTTCACTCCTGTTTCGGTTTCTTAATGATACCCTATGGAATCGAAATGGATCCTTAGCAGAGTTTTTTTATGACCTCCGTCTTCATGGCGCCCAGGAGTTTGGTCCTAGGGATAATAGCGTTGATTGAACGCGAACTTCTTGTTGCTCCTCAGATTGTGTGGTGCTTTTTTGCTCAGTTCTATTCTGATCGTTCACTATCCTTTATCTTCTTTTTCTTTCTAGGCCACTTGTTACTAGCTTAAAGAAAGCAAATCAAAGGAGAATTGGAAAGTCATCAATGGATATAAGATTTATATTCTTTTTTACTAAGAATTGTTTAATTTGATCATTCATACTTCATTCATGAGGCTTGTGGTTTTTTAGGGCCGGTGGAGAGTGGCGATATTCCCTTCCCTCGGCAGACATTCGCAATGATAAATGTTCTCAAGTTTCGATATTCGCCGTTTGCAATGCTTCGCGGGCAAAGTATGCGGTGAAATTGGTTTTCACGCTTCATATAACGAGGAAGGAAAATTTTTCTTACGCCCAGTTCCGCATTTTTTATCCACCAAACAGTGCTTTTGAATTGTATCAACCGTAGCAAGTAAAAAACGGGCGTTGGCACAGAGAAATTGAGTCGTTTTGTAAAACTAACGAGTGAGTGGTCGGTGCTCAATTTTCATTATTTATCCCACTAAGAGGCCCAGAATATTCAATCCTAATCTTGTTTCGTACATTCTTGACTGATAGCTAGTCTATCTTTCCTCTTTCTACAAGTGTGTCTACCTATTACCCTGAAAACAACCGAAAGGGTGTGTGGTAGGATATGCGAAAAGGTATGAGTTATCACCACGTACACGAAACTATAGGTATGATACCGATGCTACAGAAACTATTTTTATGTATTAATATAACAGTCACATACATGAGACACAAGAGACATGCAGGTATCATGCAAAACATGATGTTAGTACTTCGTGGCAGATTAAGATGCAAATATTAGGCAGCAAGTCGACTAAATAGCTACATAACCTGTCGAATAAATTACTTTCATCTACATCTACATCTACGTCATACCCTGCAAGCCACCCAAAGGGTGTGTGGCAGGGGGTGCTTTCGCACCAGGCATGCATGAATGATATGGTAGAACACCGACATTACATTAAAAACCCGCGTACCACACATGCAAAGCGCCAATTACAAATCTAATACCCAAGAAACATTGTATCTCCAATCGTTCTAACATGCAAGGGATACAAAGACTACTACTACAGATTCAAAATATCATGCATAAATAAGAACATCATTATTTACATCATGCATAAATAAGAAAGAGGAGAATATAATGAGAAAGATTAACCGCCTGCCTATTGTCAATACTCGAACTATTCATGACGACGATCACAGCTGTTATGGTCCCGAATGGTACGCGGAAAAAATGACATTTTATACCTATCGGTTCTACAATCTAGCTCTCTAATTTTATTGGCGCGATCTAATCTGCCGTAGTACGAAGGGGTTAATAGTATGTTTTTTACGTCGTCAGTAAAATGATTTTCCTGAAATTTATTTAGGAGGTTAAGCCTATAATTTAATCTACGCTGTGATAGCGATTCCCATCCTAATTCTTCTAACAGTCCAGACACACTAGCCAACTTATCGTAGCATCGTTTCACAAACCTAGCTCCTCTTCGCTGTACGCGATCTAACTCTGATATCAAGCCCGTTTCGTATGGATCCCATACACTAACAGCATATTCCAGATGAGGCCTAACGATTGAAAAATACCAACGTTCTTTCACTTTCTCATCACATTTTCCGAGTACTCTCTTGATAAAGCCTAGCTTCCTATATGCTTGACCGCATATTTCCCTAATATGTTTTCCCCAAGATAGGTCGTGACTAATTGTGACTCCTAAGTACTTAACAGACTCGGCGTGAATAATTTCTGTATTTTTAATTCTGTATGCCCTAAATGGCCAATTTTTCTTTTTCCAAAAGCTGACTGCTACGCAGTCTACTTTAAAGTCTAATGGGCAGCCATTATGGTCTCGTATCCATCACGAGAATAACGAAATTTAAAACTCGTCTGATCTGCTGTCTATTATCACAATTTGATTTCGTGATGTGATCTACTGTAGTATGTTGGAATTCGTAAGATTTTAAATACGTCGTTAGATGTTTACATAGAAGATTGAGTCGAATTTTTAATCGACGGTCTGAAAGCGATTCCTGTCCGAGGTGTCGCTGAAGGCCAGTAGCGAGAGGGTCATTACGGCCTTTAACGTATCTTGCTGATCTTCTCTGCACGCGTTCCATTCTCTTTTTTAAGCCTACTTCATGAGGATCCCAAATCCTGGCAGCGTATTCCAAGTTGGGTCTAACCAGGGAGATGTAGGTGACTTTATCGTCGTACTTTCCAAGTACTCTTTTTACAAATCCCAATTTACGATTAAGCTTGACCAGCTACATCTACATCTACGATTACATCTACGTCATACATCTACGTCATACCCTGCAAGCCACCCAAAGGGTGTGTGGCAGGGGGAAAACAACCGAAAGGGTGCGTGGTAGGATATGTGAAAAGGTGTGAGTTATCACCACGTACACGAAGCTATAGGTATGCGTAATTACCGTGCAAGCCACTGCGTGGCACGGGGTGATTCCAAACCAGGCATGAAGCCCTCATCCTAGCTGAAATCCGAACCGCGCGTGTTCCCTGGAATGCCAGGCGAGGGCCAAAAGCAGTCAGAATGACAATACTCGATCAGACTAGAAACTAGGAGAGTGCCACATGGACGAACATGCCACCATGCAATACACTACTTATATGCGACTTAAGATACGACTACTGGTTATAATTACTGCGACAGATAATTAGTTCTAAAAGGTACTAAAACATGCAAGAGCTATATAATGCCGGAAATTGCATGCGAGGTTAGTAACTAATAATGTTGTTAAGATATTTAGCACCAGTACAGAAACCTATTTTACATCTACATCTACGTCATACCCTGCAAGCCACCCAAAGGGTGTGTGGCAGGGAGTGCTTTCGCACCAGGCATGCATGAATGATATGGTAGAACACCGACATTACATTAAAAACCCGCGTACCACACATGCAAAGCGCCAATTACAAATCTAATACCCAAGAAACATTCTATCTCCAATCGTTCTAACATGCAAGGGAAACAAAGACTACTACTACAGATTCAAAATATCATGCATAAATAAGAACATCATTATTTACATCATGCATAAATAAGAAAGAGGAGAATATAATGAGAAAGATTTACTGCCTGCCTATTGTCAATACTCGAACTATTCATGACGACGATCACAGCTGTTATGGTCCCGAAAGGTACGCGGAAAAAATGACATTTTATACCTATCGGTTCTACAATCTAGCTCTCTAATTTTATTGGCGCGATCTAATCTGCCGTAGTACGAAGGGGTTAATAGTATGTTTTTTACGTCGTCAGTAAAATGATTTTCCTGAAATGTATGTAGGAGGTTAAGCCTATAATTTAATCTACGCTGTGATAGCGATTCCCATCCTAATTCTTCTAACAAGCCTATTGTTCTCTCTTATGGTACGCGGGTCTGTCGAAGCAACACATCACGGGTTGTTGACTCATTGGGGAGGAAATACATAATGGGTTTAAGGTAAGAAAAACAAATCGACATAATGTAATATTCCGAGGGTGTGGCGTGGGTTGACGTGATGAATCTGCATCATTTGCAGCATCAACTCTCTTTGTGGGTCTCTTAAATTTCCAGCGAATATGTGGGTGATTCGATTCACATTTCTTTCCTATGGACTAAGAAGTATGAATCAACTGACTCGCTATCATCATCATGGCTAGATCGCCATGCTTTCCAGAAATTTTTCTGACTCATATAGATGAGAACACCATGCGTTGAAATGTTATCGAAACGAAATCGGAAAAACTTTTTCAAGGACGCTTCGAATCCACCACTACACTGCGACTTGTTCTCATCTACATCTACGTGATACCCTGCGAGCCACCACGAGGGTGTGTGGCAGGGGGTGAAGATCACCAAACATGCACTATTGACATGCAACTAGGATATTTAAGGGAGATATACTAGATAATAGGGTCACGTAGAGCTAGATGGTTAGTATCTACATAATAAGGAAGGGATTATTGGTTGTTATTACATGCATCATGCACTACAGATTACTCGAACTATATTTCACCTACTTATCCCTTTGCTACGCTGCCTATTGTTCTCTCTTATAGTACGAGGGAAAAATGACATTTTAAATCTATCAGTACGACAATCTATCTCTCTAATCTTGTTAATATGATCAAACCTAGCATAATACGCAGGGGTTCTTAATATATATCTAACGTCCTCTGTGAACAACTCTGTTTCGAATTTACTGAAAAGGTTTAACCCAAATTTTAACCTGCTTTCTGATAGTAATTCCCATCCTAGTTCTTCTATTAAACTCGTAACACTAATACAATTATCATAACGGCCTTTAACAAACCTAGCAGATCTCCTTTGCACGCGCTCTAATTCTTTTATCATGCCTTCCTCGTACGGATCCCATACATCTACATAAATTGTCGCTGCTATACCGAGTGCATAAGTTCTCGCTGCTATACCGAGTATCGCGGCTTGATTTTGTGCGAATTGTTTGATCCGAAAAATGTATTAAGCCTTCCGATTACCTCTTTCGGTTTTAATGTTGCGTCGGCGCAGAAATCTCCTCAGGCAAAGACTTCAATGGTCGGATTATTTGACACCCGGCATAAATTAAATTTGGAATTCGAGTACGTATTCAGAGAATTCCTAATTTAAGTATTTTATTTCTAGTTGGCGCTCGAATTGATCTGTTCGTTTTTTTCTGCAGTCTGAGGCAGGTTTGGATGAGCTGCGGCAACTATTTTTACTTTGCTTGTTCCGTTGTGTTACTTGAGATGCGACAAAAGGGAGGAAGCAAGGTAAAATGAACCCATGGAAAGCATTATCTCTTGAAAGGTCGACCTTCTTCTTTTCAACTGGATACTCGGGGGGCGTCCCTTTTTCAAGGCGTCCCCAACGTTTCAGATAAAGCGAACAGCCCTTCCATTGTGAAACTCGGAATTCCTCCTCCTGCGGACCCCTAAAAGCCCACACGAATAAGCGAGGGAAAAAACACACCTGCCTCTACTAGACTCAACATGCCACGGCGTCTCGTGCTCGCTCTCTCTCAAGGCTGTGAATTTTTGACGTGCGTTTGAAGGCGTGCGATCCATCGCCTGGGTAGTGAAAAAATGATTGACCAGTCTCTTTCTGCCCCCCTTACTCAGCTACATCTGCACTCCACCCTACGAGCCACCGCTTGGGCGTGTGTCAGGTGTTACGAGACCAGCAGTGTAAAGGATATGGTTTTTGGAGGTGAAATGGTGAAATTTCATCGCCAAAAAACTTCGGTTGTGAAGGCGTTTGCTCCGTGCGGGATGAAGAAACATTGGTCAAGTTATTTTTATTTTATTTTATCGTCACTACCCCGAATGCTGTACATTTGGCCAATTTGTATCGGGGGAATATCAGTAACAACATACGAACACCAACACTCATGCCCTGAGTGTCGATAATTCCTCCCAGGCGAGATTCGAACCCGCGACCATCGGTTTAGCTGGCGAGGACTTCATAGACTTGTGTGTGCCTGTGAAGTAAATTACTGAGAATTTTAGTCGCGTAAACGATTATTTTGCGCCGTCAACATTATATTATTTACTACATGCTTCTTACATCTGCCGAAATTAAGATGTACTGCCAACAGTATTAATTCTGTCAAATTCTAATATGTCCTGTATTATCACGAGGGAAAAATCTCGCAGGAACCACCTGGATGTGGAACGCTCTATGGCTCGTGTATTCAGGGAAAACACCTGTCTCTCCCTCAAGACTCAGCATGCCACCACGTCCACGCTCTCTCTTTCAAGGCTGCGACAATATCGTTCGATTCGTCGCGCGTCGTATCATGAGAGATGAATGACCCATTCGCCGTCGTTTCTACCTTTCTCCCACCCCACCCCGACCTCGGTCAAGACTCACGCCCTCCGGCCGCCGCAGCGGACCACAAAAACGCGAGGCTGAATTACGGTCACACTCGCCTCTCGCTCTCATACAAACAAGAGAGAGAGAGAGAGATGGAGGTGGGTGGGCGTGTAGGTTTGTGGGATCTAGAATAAACAAGGAAGGTCAGAGGAGGCGCGGCCACAGCCAAATGACGGCCTTCTGACGCCCGAGTGACCTCCTTCCTACGAGTTAGATTGACCCCCCCCCCAACTCCCAATCCCCTCCTCTGGGCGTCCTTAGCCGTGTACGTATGGTCGAAATGGGACTACTTTTAGCGCCGAATCGATCGCCATCCTCAAAACTTTCCTAGACTGGAAGTCGTCCTTATGAATTCGTCCTTTTATTTCCGACTTGGGTGACACACAAAACCTTGATGAAGGAGCACACGCATTCCTCTCGATTGACTGTTGCTCTTGGTGGTATATTGCGTAAAATTTTTCTGTCAAATTAAGTTTTAAAACGATAATTTTGTAAGGCTGCTTAAATTTTAACTTCACAATATTTTGTGGGAAGCTCCCTGTATTCTGATTAATTTGTTTTGATGAAATTTTATTTTTACATGTCGATAACTTTTACTTATCTGCAAATCCAAAACCTAGGAGACCTTATTCTATGAGGATAAGGATGGTAAAAAGAAAATGTATATAAACAAGATTATAGGAATTAGATTTTTCAATGAGGTGGCAAATCTCCCTTGTCACTCGTTTATTTTTTCATAGTTTTTTTGTCAAAATTTTTAGGGCCAATAAAATGAACTGTTTATCGGAAACAGAGTGGCATCACCTAAGCGATGACTTTGGAATTAAATTTTTCCTACTTCAGTTTTGGGTGCAATGCTTTTCATAGAGTACCTATAATAGAACTGAGGACTCAAGGTTTTCAAAATCTTTCGCAATAACTTATAAGTATATCCATACATGAAGGCGCACATGGCTTCAGATACTGTATATTTTTGGGGGGCTGGATTAGCGATGTAGTATTAGTGAAATATCGGACCTAAAGTTTTTGCGACAAAAACATGATATTGAACACACTGATATTAATTTGAAAGGATGTAGCGCAGTGATTCTGGAATAAGCGTGGAAGAAGTGTAGAAAATGTCGACTTGACGAAGTAGACAACTAAAGCATTTATGTACTCATGTACTTCAGTTTACGGAAGGTCATATTGACTTAAATGCAAACACATCAAATTGAATTCAACAACATAAACCAGAAGATACCGATTGTTCAAGTGTATATGAGTGCAGAGATATTATGAGTTGAAAATGTAGATAGTTAATGCAACGAAGTAACTGTAGTCTCATTAAAGATTGCGATACTTATATGCGGTCATCCATACCTACTTAATCGTCAGACACATGCTGCTTATAAAATTACTTTGTGCATCAACTCGCGCAATTACTTTCCTCGTGTAAACGGAACTCGGAGCTGAACTCACGGGAACATAGTTTTGGATACACCAAGAGACAAATGAACAGGTTGTTCAATTATCTCTGGAAGGAATGAACACTGAGATATCATGAGTAAAATTTGACAGTTTAAGAAACTTGATGGCTGTGGAAAGAGAGGACAGATGATAGTACATCTGTGTTTCAGGGATGGGTATTTTACCTGTTGCGCGCTGTTATTGCGACCACTTTCCAGTTGCTGTAACGCGCGTATTTTTTTATGAAGTTTCAGTCAAAGTAGCTGTTACGAAAACTCCAGTGTCTTGTAGCTGTGTTACATCTTTTCTTATGTTTCTTTGAAAAAATTGACCCAAATATTTGCTATTTTTGTAAAAGCGAGTGTAAACCAGGAGTAGCTAATGGCTGCTTTTTGTGAGCGGTTGTATTGTTGCAAGTAGTAGTAGTACTTACTTATTTTAGTTTGACGTGTTTCGACGGCTACGGTCTTTCTACATCTACACATTACCCTGCAAGCCACCTCAAGGTATTCCTTACTTCGAGTAATTGCAAACGCTGTAGTGTACAGGGAAATCCGTAGCAGAAATGATTAGGAAACGTTAACGAAGGACCTCAAGGCAATTCAAGCGTGGTGCGACGCGTGGCAGCTAGAATTACATTTGAAAAAAAAATTATAGCAATGGATTTCTGGAAAAGGAAAAACTCACCTCTGTACAGTTATTACGCCCTAAATACCCAATTAGAGACTGTAGAATATGTGAATTACCTCGGAGTTAAACTAACTAGTGATATCTCGTGGAGCAAAAATTATTCGGGAAATAACTGGTTAAGCTAATCGTAAATTGGGATTTGTTGAAAGAGTGCTTGGAAAGTGCGACGATCAAGTTAGAGAAATCAGCTACTTCTCCCTTGTTTGGCTCCACTTAGAATACGCTGCCAGTGTCTGGGATATTCATAAGGTAGACTTAAAAAAGTTAGACCGCGTGAAGAGAAGATCAGCAAGATACGTGAAAGGCCGTTATGATAGTCTCGTTAGTGTTACTGACCTCTAGCAAAAACTAGGATGGGAATCGCTTACAGACCGTCGCATCGATTGAAAACTAGGCACAATCTTTTATGTAAATTTGAAACCGACTTAATGTCAGACGAAGTTTTCAATATCATACGAACTCCAATATACTACGGTAGATCAGATCAGATTTTGAATTTAAATAAAAGATAGTGTAATTTGCAATGGACGGTCTGAAAGCGATTTCCGAGGTGTTGCAAGAGGTCAGTAACTCTTCAACGTGTTCTTTTCGTGCGTACACTCTCCCACTTGCGTATTAGTGGAACAGTTATCCTACAAAAAGAAGAAACAACCATCCTAATTCGAGCCGAGCCCAACTCAGGTGACTAATCGGGACCCGGGACTTCCAGCTTGGTAGGCTGTTGCCAGTAGTGTAGCTGTAACTTTTTTTGCAATCCGTAGCCATTAGAGTGGTTGCTACTTTTTTAGGAAGTAACTAGAAAGTAGTTTACTCCTATTTGGGGCTGTCCATAATCCACGTAGACACCAAACGGGTGGGGGGGGGGGTGCGAGGGTTGTCAACGAAGGTCCACGTTGGGGGGTGTGGGGGTTGGAGGGATGTCTACATCGACAGTGGTCGTAGTAAATGATAGATTATCATTGCTGCAAGAGTAGTTTTTCTTTTACTTACCTTTCCCATAAATCAGCCTTAAATTACAGATAGTCCATGACAATCGATTAATAACCCGTTTCTCAGCTTTTTCTCTAAAAAAAAGTCTACGTGGACAAGAGGAGGGTAAGGGGAGGTCCGGATGAAGTCTAGGAGTGTCCACGATGGGGGAGGGGGGGTAGGGAGGTCAATAAGTGGCCTATGTTTGTGTACGTGGATTATTGAAATAAATTGCTCCGTGGAAAAAATATACATATTCTTAAACGCATACAAACAAAATGGAGCTAGGTGTCCCCTAAGGTAATCGGCCTGTGGGTAGGGATACCACAAAAATGAAATAATGCAATACTTTACAGATAATAACTCACATCTAATGCAATATACAATTCTTGTACAATCAATAACTTATTTAAGAGAGAAAGAAACAGTTTACATTTTCTATAGTCGATGAATATATTGAATCACACACATATAATTCAGTATTCCATAGCCAGTATAATGAAGAATTTAATTAAGAAAAAGAAAGACATTTTCCATGTTCAATGGCCATGTTTATAAACAACTTACGAATCGCACACACACATTTCAGAATTCAATGGCCAGTACGATCAAGAATTCAATTACGAAAAAGAAGCAAACATTTTCTACGTACAATGGCCATGTTTATAAACAACTTAAGAACCACACACATGTATTTCAGTATTCAGTATCCAGTACAATCAAGAACTTAGTTAACAAAAAATGAAACATATTTTTTTATATTTAATAGCCAAGTTTTTAGTCTATTTAAAAATCCACTTAACATCTTTGCATTGTTATGGACAACCCCTTTCTTTTGTATCTTGCCCTACCATTCTATGTATGCATTCATTCCTGCTTCATTTGGTAGCCCAGGTGGTTCTGATGAAAATCCATTTGTGCATCAACTGAGACACAGTTTACGTGCCTCGCGTGGACGGAACACTGAAGGAGGGGAGTTCCGCGCAATGATTCGGGCGGGAGTTTGGGGTGGTGTCATTTGGTGGCCTCGCGCGTGTGGGTTTTATAACCCCCCCACCCCCTCCCGCGCGTTGTTTTCGAATTGCTTAACTTGCAAAGTGAATTTCGATGCGGAGGTTGAGAATGGCGCTGGCCACCCTTTCCATGTCAAGTCTCGCTTAATGTGATTTAGCGACTGTGGGGTCGTGTTTTTGGCGCTGCGGGAAAATTGCTTGAGTGGATTAATCCGCCGAGGGAAATAACGCCAGGGGCTTGGCTCTCTCTCCCTGGGCTTCTCTCTCTCTTGCCCCTGGACTTAGTGAGGGACGACGATAACTAGATTCTGTGGCACCCATGGCCAAGTTTTATGAACCTCCCATCCAATCCCCTTTGCTCGACCTGAGGGACTCTCTGTCTCTCTCATCCCCCTGTCATCTAATAGAGGATTAATTTTTTTCTGGGCTGGGCGTATGATAATAATTGCTTTCGTTGATAAGGTTGGTTATCTCACACCCGGATCGTTCATAATGGAAGAAGAATTAGGCGACAACATTAAGGACTGCGATGGGGCATAATTTTGTGGACGTTAGAGTGAAAAATAATTTTGTGAGCATGAAATTGATCTTGGTAATCTGCCCAGTTTTCCGCAGCCTCGAAACTGGTTTAGTGAAATGAGGGGAAAAGAATCTTCGCGTTATGGTGGCAAAGTTAAAAATGTTTTCGTTACTTTTGCGGGTTTATCAGACTTGTCGCTACAATCGGAGCTTAGAAATTTATCCGGGGAATTGAAAAGAAAGAGGCTTAAGCTATTAGCGAATGTGTTGTCATCAGTGCAGCTTGGTACGTTTATATTTAAGACAGATATCGTCGTAAGCGTTATGTCGATGTATTGTACGGAATGCCTAAGAGGAAATGTATGTGTATGTATTCAATATTAACTGCCCAGTTCATCCATATCTTCACTGAGGATCACTCGTGTGATGAATAAAAATTGCCACAGGAAGGCAGACGTAAACACAGAATCACAAAAACAAAAAAACACTCACGGAAAGATCCTTAATATTTCGGTGCTACTGGCACCTTGTTCGCAAGGTCATAGAGGAATGAGAAGGAAGGGAGGACTGATGTGGTAGTAAGGGAAGGAGGGGAGGGACAGAGGGGGAGGTGAGGAGGGGGAGAGAGAGGAAGGGTGGGGGTGGGAAGCGGGAAGTAGAAGAAATTTGAAAAGGAAGAGATAGTCTGAGCAGAAGAGATAGAAGAAGTTAGTGGGATTTATTGAGTCCTGGCGGAGAGAAAGCTTGGAAAAAGTAAATACAAGAGGACTTAAGATCTTTGAGTTGGAGGAGGAAGGGGGAAGGGAGGCGAGAATACCAACCTTAAAAATATAATTGAAAGTAGAGTTATGGGAAGAAACGTGGGTGTTGATAGGGAGGGAAACGGAAATGGAAGGTGGATCATTGCAACTAGAGGGGTGGCCATTCATGCGGATGTTAAGTGGAGTCGTAGTCAAACCAATGTAGAAGCTAGGGCATAGTTGACAGAGGAGGATATAAACAACATTAAGGGAAATGCAAGAGAGTGGGGGACGGACGGAAGATGAACGGCAAGCAATTTATCAGGCAGACGCTGGGTGATGAGAATGCCGCAGGTTTTGCAACGCTGGCGATTGAAAGGCGTCGGAATGGATTTAGACGTGCTATAGATTGATTTAGAAAGAGGTTTGGTAATTTTAAAGAGGGCGGGGAGGTTGGGGGGGCGTCTAAAATTGAGAGAAGGACAGCGGGGGCAAATTTTGGAAGTAGTAAGGTTGTCCGAAAGGATGGGGTAGACGTTTTTGATTATACGACGGATGGAGTGAACTCCAGGGAAGTAGATGGTACAGAGGGAGATTTGATCGCGAGGACGCTTATTAAGAGAGAGAGATTTAGAAGAGGAGGATCCTTGTAGTATTTTTTTCTGAAGGATATAGTTATAAATAAATTCATGGTCGTACTCATAAAAAATAATTATCGTTAATATTATTAAAAAATAATCTGGAAGGTTCTAATGGAAAAGGAAATGCGTTACAATTTGAAAGCTGCAATGAAGCGTAAATTTGTTGGCTTGGTGAAATGAAATTACATGGATGAAACGTGATTGCGAAGTAGGACGTGTTTTCTTAAAATTTTATCAAGTTAAATTCATTTTAAATTTCAAGCGTTGTATGGTCAATTGTCTCAACATTTTATCCCCTGACTAAGGAAGCATAATACAGTTAAATTTTCTTTTGGAAAACTTTGCTATTACTCTGGATTTTATCCTTGTATAATTTTCATTCTAAATACGGTGAAGTGAGAAACTGAGTTAAATCGGCTCTAATGTGAACATCCTGCGCGGCATACTGCGGCATTTTATGGTGGTCTCTGCTTAAAATTTCATTGTGTAGGGTCTGAGATCTTGCTCCCAAGTATTTCACGGAGATTTTTCGCTCCTTCTCCACCTCAGCTCCAATTCGCTCCGTTGTCAGCTCTGTCTAAAGGGGCGCTTAAACTTTGCGCGTGACTCTTGTGTCAAAAAATTGTTAAACCCTTGACGTACGTAGTGTTCACACTAAGTATGCGCTGGGAATAAGTTCTCGAAGGCATCCGGTAGATTGAAGGTCGAGAGGTGTTCATTTATGTTCCTTGATTGGTGGGTGTGCTGTGCGGGTATCCGCAGCTTGACGGCTGACAGGGGCCGTCCAGATGGGAATAGGGGGGAAGGGGGTTGTGGATGGAAAGGAAGGGGAGGGAGGGTCCTTATAAATCGATCGAGGTGGAGTGGGGAACGTCCGAAAACTGAATTATGAAAGCTTAAGGTAGTTCAAGCGAATTATCATTTCACCTACAAATCAATGAATGTGATCTCATTTTAAAGAAAAACATTTCACCCTTCCAACGATACCAAAATATCAGCCCCTTACCACATTACTTTCGGAGATATGTCCCAAAATATTCCAGCCCTTTAACATGGGAAATGGTACGTGTATGCTCTCCAGAGAGTCATTATTTAACACCTAACTCTAACACCTAGATCACATAAAAAAATAAATAGTGAGTGCTTTGTGTATTTTCTCGACAATTTTTAGAAACAAATCGTATTGTCACTGCAGTAATTTTTTCTGAATCGCAGAAAATCTGCTGTTGTGGAAGAGTTTTAAACGTACCGCGCGAAAAAAATGAGTCAAGTTGAAGACTTATATAGATATTTTTTTTTAATTACTTAGAATTTCAGTTGTTTAAAAGTATATTGTTACACCGATTAAAAGGCATTATTTAATTCATACTTCCTACAGCTGCTAAAATTAAAACATAAATTTCGAATGTGGTTTTCATCATGACTAGGGAACTATCTCGCTTAAACTACCTCAAGTATTAGCTCTTATTGTTTCGTCTTTACTTAAGTCTTCTTTAGCTTTGTTCATTCATTTTCGTTAGCTTCATGAGACTTAACTCGTGTATTTTCCCCTCGGTCAATTTTTCTCCATTATGCTTCCATTTGTCTGAGGATAAAATTTTGAGTTTTATTTCATTTATCGTTGAAAGACTATATTACTCTTGAGTTTAAAATGAATTTAACTTGATAAAATTGCGAGGAAACGATTCCTACTTCGCAATCACCGTGTTTCATCCAAGTAATTTCATTTCATTCGGCCAAACTTCTTCCATGTTTTGTCTCACAGTAAGCGTGGATTGATTGTGGCGTCTATTTCAAGATAAAGGAAACAAATTTACGTTTAATTCCTGAAACGTGTACTTCTCCGATTTGAAATCCGTTTTATATCTTTGTATGAAATATGAATGATGAAATA
Organism: Ceriagrion tenellum; assembly: GCA_963169105.1. Taxonomy (NCBI): domain Eukaryota; kingdom Metazoa; phylum Arthropoda; class Insecta; order Odonata; family Coenagrionidae; genus Ceriagrion; species Ceriagrion tenellum. The sequence goes on from OY720639.1 coordinate 41,845,058, forward strand.
TGGAAATGAATAACTTGTTTTCATCCATATCCATAAAATTTGTTGTATTCGCGACATAGATTTAGTACGGCATAATCAGGTGATGTTGAACGTCAACGAATTCTAGTTCATGAATGAAACATTTGATTCGAATTAACTAATTGTGCGCTATTCGTTGTTATTGGTATAAAACAGCTCCAAAAAGTAACACCTCAAAAATTCATCCTTTTTACCTCTTCATGTCTTCTTCCTCCCTCGATTCTGGAGTCCTATTCTTCTCCTTCCTCTCCGTCTCTAAGGTAGTCATACTCAACTATCTTCCCTTTATAGCCGTGTTCAGCATAGGTTAGACTCCCAATATCTTCTCCATTCAATTCCTTTTTCCTCCTCCATTTCTAACACGATACCTCGTTTGTTTTCTCCTCTGCCTAGCGAACACGTTTAGCGTGTACACAGCGTGTAGTTTATATGTTTTCTCAACTATTTTTGAAAATTAATCATATTGTCACCGCAGTAGGTTCTTGGGTATCACAAAAAACCTTCCGTTTTGAAAATAATGAGTCAAGTGTTCCGTTTACGCGCGAAAAACATGAGTCAGGTTAAAGACTTATTTAGCTATTTTTATTGAATGAATTACAATTTCTGTCATATAAAAGTATATTATTGAACCATTAATAATGCAATTTAATTGATGTGTCTTACAGCTGGTGAAATTAAAACATATAGTTCGAATATGGTCTCTATTGTGACTAGGGACCTATCTCGCTCAGACTACCTTAAGTAGAAAATGTCCATCGTAACAAATGCTATGTAAAGCCTACAACCGTTTCTTTAGTAATCCTAATTGGTCGAATGCTGGTTTTATTAATTTGGGCTCCCATTTAAATTTAGGGCGTCAGCATAGAGTAAGCGTGGGCGTGGTGGCGAGGTGTCGCAACTTAAAAGTGGTAACCCAAAACTGCGAATTTCTTTTCGGCACGCCCCGTAAGAGAAAGAAAGCGGGAAAATGAAGAGGTTGAGGTCCGGTAGTGGATTTGAGTGGGAGTGTGCTGTGAGTCATGAGGAACGAAGTACTGTCCCAGCGGTGAGTGGAAAGAAATACTCTGTGAAATCAAAGTTGGTGTGTTGGCTTTGGTTTCAAGCGAGCCACACCCATATTTTTATCACGTAGAAGGTATAGAGATGCATTTTTTAAACACAACTCGTTTTTAGCTCGTCTATATTAACATTAATTTGTAACCTCTTCCGATCATTCTTTGCGCCTTATAAAGTTATGGGACCCATAAGCCATGACAGCCATTTAACAAGTGTTGCAGAAACATTCGATAAATTTATTGGTTTCATAATTTATGGCATGTAGTCATGAGTTCCATACTTAGCCAAGACGGCGGATGCTCAATGAACCGCTTGGAGTCTTAATTACTCGATAAAATGGATGTTTTGAGACAGATGACCTGTTTGTTTACTCTTACTGACTAATTATTAGTAGCAATTATTCATAAGCTAAACTTTCATAAATTTTATCCGGCGGTAGAGGATTGGATCAAACTTTCGAAGCTATTGACTTGTGGTAGATAAGTTATGTAACTTGTAGATGTGTTCCTGCAACTCAAATATTTTTATGAGATCTATAACTTCATGTATCTCATAACTATTGATTCCATAAGTAAGTTTTCTTGCAATCGGCCGAAAGTTATTGAAACGTCTTTACCGTTGAGGGCCTTTTCACCGTTCGTCTTGTCGAATTCGGCGAAGCATATTAAATTTATACACTCACCTGCCAATAACTTGCCAGAGTTGAATGGTGTTTCCTGTATTTTCGTGAGCTATTTCTATGTTTCATGGTGATACTATAGCGAAACAAATTTCAGGTTAGATGGAATCGAAAATATTAGCTTAAACATACGATTTACTTTGAACTGCTTATTTCCCATGACTTACATATGTCCTCAGGACTATCTTCCCGACGGAACGGTCTCTAATGCATACAGGAAAGAATTTATGGCTATAATACACGCTACTTTTTTTAAAAACTGAAGCTTAAGTTGACTCAAGATAGAGCGGCGGCCACCTTCGCCGCTGAAAATGAACTCCCATCTAATTATGTATGCATTTATGCATGCGTCCCATTCTCCTCAGCCATGTCGATCACCCTTCGTTTTTCATGTTTCTTTATCTTCTTCAGCCTTCTCACTGCCTCATTTCAAAGGCCTCTTTATCTATTCTCATAATTTTCCCTCCGAGTTCCCAATGTTAATGATTGATTTAACAGACTTCAATATAATGCGATAAGGAAACAATAAAATATTAAGCGCGCGTTTCCACGACCTCCTTTCCATTGCTGGTTTGAAGGTCATGCGGGTCGGGTTCAGGCTCAAGGCCTTGCTGTGGAATGTTTTTGCCTCATGTGATTACTATTAATGTTATTCTACTGATCATGGTCGATGTTGATTGAGTATACTCTCAAGAATATCGGGAATTCTTAACAAAAAAAATCATCCGCCTAGCCCAGTGGTCGGCAAACCACGGCTCGCTAGCCGCATTTGTCTCTTAGGCCCCTTGAGTGTGGCTCTTCCGCAAAATACCACGTGGGGGCGTGCACGTTCTTAATCTTATCTATAAATAATATCGGTAATGAGTATGGTATCAAGTTTTATTAAGCGTACCTATTATAAAACTCATTACTATAAGTTTAGTTTATTAAGTTAATATTAGGGAGCGTTGTGGAGTGAAAGAAATTGTAGTGCCGAGGATTGAGGAAGGTATGTAGAGATTGTTTGGACATAGAGAGAGGATGAACGAAAGGAGATAGACGAAACAAGTATACAAGACTAGTGTGGATGGGAAAGTTGGAAGGGGTCAACCTCAGCGAACGTACCTCAATCAGATTGAGGTAAATTATTAGCTTAGACCAGTTTAGGAATCTATATATATTAATTTTGTAGCGTGTCAGTCATTCTGTATCCGTTTTGTTTCTTTCTCTGTCAATTTTTGAGTTAGAAGAGTGAAGTTTGGTGCGTTGAATGTGGAATCTCTGTCTTCATGATTTGGTAGTAGTTCTGAATTTTTTTAGCTTGGGCGTGTGGCAGGGGGTGTTAGGTCACCAGCCGTGCAAAGGTGTAAGATATTTGGAGATGAAAGGGAGACATTAAGTAAAAGGAGTGTATTTAGTTAGTTTAAATAAGATCCGAAAGAGCGGCTGCTTGGGCGTGTGGCAGGGGGTGTTAGGTTCCCAACCGTGCAAAGGTGCAAGTTATTTGGAGATGAAATGGATCATTTTTGGGTTGTGGTTGCAACAACCAGATACTGGGAAACACAGTGACAAGGGAGAAAGGCCAAAAGGGAGAGTGGAAGGGCGTAAAGGTTAAAGCAAAAGAAACCACAGTGCTCTCCGTTTCAAATGGCTTTAAAAACAACGAAGGAGAACAGCTGATTGCTTTGGGGCGGGTACACACCCCTGCTCATGGAGTGAGCAGGCTAGCTGCCTGCTAGGACCATCATTAAGTTAATAACAATACCTCTACCCGTGTAGTTTAAGTTTAAAAAAGATTGACTTCCAAATGAAATGTCAATCCGCACTTTTGATATTTGGCTCTGTTGACTAATGAGTTTGCCAACCATTAGCCTTGCCTATTCCAATGATTTTTACCGCAAATTTATTCGCCTGTGTAGAGCCTCAGCGGGTGATTAAGTTACACACGTGGCTATACCGTGATGCTTTCAACTAGTGCGAGATAAACACCCACGTATTTAAAACTGGAAGTGGCCATGTGGACTTGGACTCGTGTCTTGCTCATGAGCAAAAGTTCGTCAGTATATTCGTTACCATTCGTACACCGACTAAAGAGTATTATTTTTTTAGATTAATTCCTGTAGCCACGGAGGTAGATGGCGCTAGGGTAGATTTATCAGTGAAGGTTGTGGGCGCATATTATGGAGGTCTGTGTCCGTATTCCCGTCCGGGCGAAAGATATTTTGGCGTAAATCATAAATATTTATGTATTTCATTTACCGGCGTTTAATTTAGAATTTCTGATTTTTTTATTCACGCAGTAATTCGAATAATGCTACTTAGCTCTACCATCTGGAGGAATATTTTTTGTTCATTGTCTCTCGCCTCATCTTAAAACGCTCCTTACTTCTCTTCATTCTGTCCCTCTTATAATTCTACCTTCAAAACGATCTCCGGACGAATGAATGCCCCTCAACTTCTATTCGAAGAACCAAAATAAAAATTAAATGCGATAGTGAATGACTCACGCTCACCATGGTTCTCACCTCGGCAAAACCTTCTCTGTGGTTGTGTTCTTGATGGTTTTATCTCTCTCAAATAAAGTTGTTGCTGGTTATTTTCTTTCAATGATAGACTTCTATTCATCCAGTCCATCGAATGTGTATCGATTAAGTTATGGCCTCTTTCTCGGAGCTCAGACCTGAATTTTGGGTCGGTGATAATAGTCGTAAAATGGAAATGTATACCTATGAAATTAGGCCCTGTTATACATGTAACCAATGACTTTCATAAAAGATAACCCTTGCCTTCGGCAGAACTCGAATCCATTAGCCGTTGGTGTCATGGCGATTAAGCTATCAAGTAGGTTAACACATCCTTTCCGTTATTGTAGATGTTCTATGATGATAGTGTATTGTTGTAAATGTAAGAAAGTGGGTATTTGGAATTGCTTCAACATTAAATTAATCGCAATGATAGGTTTAGCAACAATTGAATCATCAGATAATCACATTTTTAGTACGGTACGCTTTTTCTCGTGTCAACATTGAGGTTTTTTCATGTGTTACAATGCGCGCTATGTATTTCATCCCTGGGATAATGTTAGTGTCTATTTAAAGTAAGCCATATATATAAGAAATATATGGCATAATTTAAATAGACGTTAGCTTTATCCTTCGGACATTCACTTACTTTAAACTGGGTTCCATAAATTGTACAAGCAACTGTTTTAGTGGAATTCCATCCGTTAACAAGCTCTATGACCCCGGTATAAACCTGATGAATACGCATCAATCTACGTCGCAGTCTATTTCGTTAATTAGTTGCCTTGTAAATTACTCTAAAAATATTTTCAGAATTTCATTTCGTTAAATTTATGGTAATGAAAAATTGGCCCCTTTAGAGTACGACTTAGGAGCAAAACAGCGGCTTCCTCTCTTGTTATTTTTGTGATTGAATTGAAGTCATTGTAATTCTGATAGTAAAATTTTTACACCAACCTAATGGATGAGGAGACGTGCATTTCAGCTTCCCATTAATAATTCATTGAAGGTACCGTAAAATGTGATGGTTATGGAATAAATTAAGGACGCTCTTTGGTAATGTTCCCCGTTTTTTGTTCGACTCAAAGTAATTCTGAAATTTCTCTTCATGCTGCGTTGCCTACGTGCCATTTTCTTTTTCTTGATATTCAGCGCCGAGGCCTTTGGACGGAGTTCAGCAACACCACGCTCAAACCGCACCTTTCTCTCGCAAAATTTATTCTTCTCTCGTTTATCTGTGTGGTCATTCGACTCTCGTATTTTTTCTCCTCAACGCCGCACTCAGGAAGCACTCTTCTTTCATGCTTGTCCGTCACCTCAGCCTCCGCGGAGGCCTGCGTTCCTATCATATGACTCACTCATTCTTCGTCATATCACTTTTGAACCGTGAATTCCCTACGTAGGGCTTAGACCAGGGGTCACCAAACTACGGCACTCGGGCCGCATCCGGCCCGCGACGCCAATATGTCAGGCCCGCTGACGGTACACGAATTTGCTTGATAAAGGCTTTGTTCTGGCTTGTAAGTATTGTACATAATGATTATGCGGCCTGTGCTCGTTATTTTGTCTGTCATCCGACCCAATGTGCAATGTTTGTTGACCGCTGCCTTAGACCTCAGATCAGGATTCATAAAAAGGGTTCTAGGAAAATGCGATGAGAGAGTACGAGAAAGAAGCTATTTTACTCTTGTCAGGCCTCATTTAGAATATGCCGCTAGTATATGGGATCCGTACGAGGAAGGTTTAATAAAAGAATTAGAGCGCGTGCAAAGGAGATCTGCTAGGTTTGTTAAAGGCCGTTATGATAATTGTATAAGTGTTACGAGTTTAATAGAAGAACTAGGATGGGAATTACTATCAGAACGCAGGTTAAAATTTAGGTTAAACCTCTTAAGTAAATTCGAAACGGAGTTGTTCACAGATGACGTTAGATATATATTGAGAACCCCTGCGTATTATGCTAGGTTTGATCAAATTAACAAGATTAGAGAGATAGATTGTCGTACCGGTAGATTTAAAATGTAATTTTTCCCTCGTACTATAAGAGAGAACAATAGGCAGCGTAGCAAAGGGATAGGTAGGTGAAATATAGTTAGAGTAGTCTGCAGTGCATGATGCATGTAATAACAACCAATAATCCCTGCATGCCTGGTGTGGAGTCACCCCGTGCCACACACCCTAGTGGTGGCTTGCACGGTATTACGTAGATGTAGACTTCGTCATTTTGCCGCTGGGATAGGAGAGGAAAGGGGTTGGAGGGGGCGGTTGGGAAGGGGGGGAGAGAGAAAGGAAGTGGGAGGAGTGCTGGGTGAATGCCCTTTGGAATGGCGCTCCCTTATACACTCCAGGATCAACAACAGTATCCTGACCGCCGCTTCCACTTGGCCGTCGCCGACGGAAGTAGGTCGTCCGTAGCACACTCTAGCGGGGCCAAAGCCGTTTTCAATGCCATCGCTCGTTTCCTATAAGCCACCGCGGCCCCGAAAGTAATATCGGGGAGAAAATCCGTAGCCCACGGGCGTTAACGGCCCTCCGGGGGAATGTAACGGCGGCCCAAAGTTCCGAAGGTGCCCAGGGTAAAATCACCCGGTGCCCCTGTGGAACCTCTCTGCTGAAGTCGGGCCTTGGAAGTGCACACTCAGGGGATTTTGCTTTGTACGCGCAGTGAAATAATTTTGGAAGCACATGTCTTTTTGACTAAAGCCGCAGTTTATTGCAAACTCTGGCCGATGATGTGGTCTAGAGCGGATAGAATAGGATGTCAAAGGAAGGAGCTCTGAGGAAAAATAGCAGGGCCTTTTGGACGTAACGTGAGTGGGAAATATATGTGGGCGGTCATATGTAGTGTACGAAGTTGACGGAAAAATTAAAACGTTATTCAGTTACAGCACTTCGCAATTTCCTTTCTACTCCTTATGTATTAGTTCTCAAGCTACGCCCTGGTTAGAGAAGATACTTGTGTTGTCACTCGTGTGGGTGGTCCATTTCCGATGACTGGTGTTATTTAACTGGTGTCGTTAACAATGCGTCCGAACTAATAATATAAAATGTCTTGAAAGTGGTGCAATAAATTATTCTGTTCTTCGATGGAAGATATTTGTTCTTTCCTGGTAATTCCGTGAATTTATAAAATGGTTGCCCTCAAGGGGATATTTTTACGAAAGATTAGGACAGAGTACGTTAGTTATTGTGACCTTTATACCTGCTATTAGCCTTCTTAAAATAATTCGTACCCTAATTAGTCTTCAGTGTCACGTAAAAGCGTAAACCAATGAATATGCGATTTGTGGACTTGAGGTAGTAAGTGGAGGGGTTATCAAGTATTGTATTAAAGGCAGTTCTACTGATGAACCTAAGATTACGAAGGACAGTTGTAGCAGGGAAAAATATATATTGATTGAAAACCTGTGGCCTTGTGTACCGCGAATTTTTATGCGTACAAATAGTGAGTAATATGGTGGCGTATATTATATTTTAATTACCTCTGCATTCTTTGGAACTCTTTTTCACGATAAATAAAGTGTTTTCTGCCCACTGTGAATTGTCATTACTTTTTCCATTAATCTCAGCTTTTAAAAAGAGTTTGAAAGAGGCAAGGTCAATGCAAGGGCCGTATGTAAATACATTCTAAAAAAATCTGTGAAGACTTGCAATTAATCCCAGATTTGACGAATATATGCTTCCGAAACGCCTACTTTGTGGAGGAGGCTTTTGAGAGTTGGCGGAACGCTTCCCTGCGTGGGTTTGAAGGAGGATGTGGATAATAAGCTGGGAAGAAAGGCTGTTGAATGCGGAGGTATTTTAGGTGTGGTCAGTGTTTAAAGGTGCTTGGGATATAACGCGAGACGGACGTTGAAAGTAGTGTTGGGAGCGAGGAAGATGAATGGGTCTGAAGAGAAAGGAATGAACACTCATGTATTACTTGAAAGATGTTGAAAGGATTCAGGAATAAATACCGGAATGCAGGAAGGGAAATTAAATTTACTTTTCCCTCATTTTTTTTAGACCTAATTTTGGTTATCAGAAAATGGAATGTACTATGTCTACCAGACTTATTTGTCCAAATAATATACCTACCAGCCTCAGGGGGAAGGCTTTTCACGGAAGTTGTCCTTTAGATTGTTGTCAATCGATTGGCAAATCAATAAAAATTTGTCGATGTTTTTCGTAGTTTTCACTCGTGTTATTTTATTGTTTTCATCGCTTCAAAGTGGATTTCAATCACACTTTATGTAACACGGCAATCCTGATCATGGTAGTTGTGAAAAGTTGGGGAAATTATTGATATGTTGATCGCGGACGTTTCCGAAATAATAATATTTCTTGTCATAACAACGGGTAAAAATCCGCGACTTACCATGCGATTTTTTTTCTGTTGCTTCCCGGCCGTGAGTCACTCTCCCTGTAACTCGTCCTCCGGACAGCTGTCGTTCCTTTTTGCCTTACGCTCCGTGACGTGAGCGACTCCCCGCGGGTCGTTTTCGAAAGCGTTACGCAATTGGAGAGGACGCAAATCAATTAAAGTCGAGAGCAAAGTTTGCTCAAGCCGGTGCTGTTGACATTTCCCTTTCGCATCCGTGCCGCGGGCAAACATTTCGAGACTCTTGCTTGCTACTATTTCCCCCTCTCCACTCTCCCCCGGATCCTTTGAGCCAGAGTCCGGGGGTCTATCTCTCTTTCGGCCCTCCCGTCTGAGCAGCCTTGGGGAGTAACAGCGTCAGTAGTGTGGTGTCCTCTCCGTGTTCTCTCGACTTCTTGGCAAACAGCCTTCTTCAGTACACGATGGACGGGACTTTATGGGGGGCCCGCCCAAGATTCTTTTCGGCGAGAACGTTGACCGGAAAGGTATCGGTGTCGTGCGAGTTGCGACTTGGGAATTTCTGGTTTCGAATCTGTGTAAACAGCGAAACTTGATGGTGTTTCCCCTCTTTGGATTTATTTGCCAACCGCGGCGGTCTCGACGCTGGCAGGAATTCTGGCCCTGGCAAATATTACCCAGAAAAAAACGACTAGCTAATACCGAAATGCGAGGTCGAGAGAGGTAATATATTGATTGTGGGGCGTTTTCCCGAGTTCCACTATCGTACATAAGTTCTAAAGTTATGCATTTGCTTTTGTGCGGATAAAAACATCAATTTAATTGAATGAATGACGCAGACATAGTCGAAAATTTATTATATATTTATTATATATATATATATATATTTTATGCACGATCTGTGGCTTCCAGTTTTGTTTACTTCCGTGCTCCTCGGCAATTCATTTCCGTAAAGAGTACTCAAAATAGAAATACTTGGTGCAGTGTGCGAGTATGGATCACCATTATACGAAACTTATGCATGCTCTTGAACCTTCATGCACGTATCCGTTAAGGTACACGTACTCTGTGTGTGAAGTTGCTGTTTAAGAATCGATTAAGCTGTTTAACTAGCTACAACAATAGCTCAGTTAAATATTATTGATTGACAAGGAATTTAAATCGATGAATGAACACCATGTGAGATGTATGCCCGTAGGTAATCTACATGCTACCCTCGCGAGCCATCTCAAGGGTTTGTGGCGCGGGGTGAATTTTCACCGACATGTCCTATAATGTCCCCAATAACCCCAATAAAATTAACCTGTGTCCTGTCATAACTCCCATGTCCTGTAATAACCCCAATAAAATTAACGAAACTACAACGAAAAATGTGTTAGTAAGAACCTACACAACGTCTTAAATGGGAACTATCACCAACGTGCAGTACACTATAGGTATGATACCAATGCTGCAGAACCTATGTATTTTAAAGTATTTTACAGCTATCTAAACGATATGAGATACAAGAATCATGCGAAACACTAGCTCTACGTTGCAGATTAAAAAACGAGAATTTTGGAGCGAATCAGCTAATTAGCAACTCTACCTACGGACTAAGCCACTTTGTAAAGTCTTAATGCCACTGAAACATTTGAATCAGCGAGCATTGACGATTTCACCTTCAACGTTTCGACAGCTGTTATGGTCTCTTATCAAAACTCCTTGCTTAACCTCCTTCAGTTTTTAAATAGAAACTTCTGCTCTAGTAATGGCCATTGATGTTTTATGGGTGTGAATTACGACTTTGGATACTGAAGCGTGTATTTGGTATTTATAATACTGGTGGCACTTACAAACGAAGGTATCGACTCTTTATATGTAGAGGATTTTTCTTTCCCATCTATAATGTCCATAATCGCGTGGAAAATTTCGTTAGTTTAAAGACTTGAGGATCAGACGTTTTATTAGTGGACATAAAAATAACATATTTAGACAAAACTATTTCTCCTATATCTAGTGTGAAGATCTATATGCAAATAGATATTGACAATGATAAGTTCCCAAGGAAACCTTTTCTTTCGAATCTCCTAATTGTGAGCATTTTGTTTTGCGTGTTGATGTTGACTACATTTTGTTCTATCGTAGATGGAAGCGGTAGCCTTGTGCAAAATGAGTGACACTGCTTCCGTAGTGCGCAGCAAACCTTTCACTTTTACGAAAATGCCCGCATCCTGTGTATGAGCGTCGAAACCGTTAGCTGAAGCGCGTTCCCCGGAGCCAAAGGCGAATGGCATTGGGGATGGATACTTGTGATACGGGCTTGTCATAGCATGCTTTCCGGCACGTCGACTAGACGTCCTGCGAATCGTGGGAAGCATGTATAAAATGGTTCGGACATGACCACGTCCTCTTCTGTCATTCAGGAAGTTTAGCTTCACGTTTCAGCGGCGGTATGGATCGGCTTTTTTTCTTCATGCTCTTTAGTATTGTTTTTATGATGCGGTCATTATCAGAAGAATTTCAATAATTTACTCGGCCTCAGAGAATTTCTCTGACGCTTTCTTCCTAAGATAGTTACAGCTAAATATCATTTCTCCTAAAAATCAATTAATTCCGTCTCATTTCAAAGAAAAATATCTTAATCTTCTAAAGGAAACAAAATATCAGCCCCTTACTGAACTACTTTCCGAGATTTTTGACAAGTAATACCAGCCCTTTAACATGGGAAATGGTTACGCTCTCCAGAGACCTTATTTAAAAAGATGAGGCATTTCTGACACCTAGATCTCGTCAAAAAATTAACGGTGTTGTTTGTATGTTTTATCGACTATTTGTGAAAATAAATCATATTGTCACCGTATTAATTTGTTCAGAATTGCAAAAAAAACTTCCTTTGTGAAGGAGTTTTGAACGTAGCGCTTGAAACAAATGAGTGAAATCAAAGACTTAGGTGGATAGTTTTAATTGATCACCTAGAATTTCAGTCAAGTTCAGACAAGTATATTATTGCACTCTTAATCATGTATTATTTAATGAATGCTTCCTACAGCTGCTAAAATTAGAGCGTACAATTCGAACATGGTCTCTATTATGACTAAGGAGCTATCATGCTCAAAGTATCTTGAAACTATCTACCTACCTGCATTATAACTCTTTTAAGCTAAAAGAATTTTTAGCCCTTCTTTATAATGTCCAATATTCCTATTCCTTTCCTCGAACACCCGCGCTTATCTTACGCACTATCCTCTTCCATCCTCTTCTGCATGTCACCCCTCAATGCGTCCTACAATCACTTTCACGGTAGCAACTCCCTCCTAATGTCACTCAAAGCTCGTGTTAGAATTAGAAGAGGTTTTCATTTATATTGAGGGCAAAAAATACTCTCTCTCCTGACGGCCCTGATTGTAGTTAAAAATGACTGAGCTATAGAAAACTACGGGCCGAAAGCAGCGTTATGAGTGTGTATTTTTGTAGGTATTTACATATACTGTCAAGAGAAACCAATTTATGTCAAATAATTATGTGCTCCACGGATCCCGCGCATTATGCAACGGTCATCTCTATTTATGTATCAGCATATATAATTTGATGGATACCTCGTATTTACTGCGTAATATATAAATTCTGGACTAATGGAATTCTTCCCCTGCTTTTGACTGTGACTCGATTGCTTGAAATCATCTTTAAAATGGTTCTCGTGATGAAAATTTGTATGTTGTTTGTATTCCTCTATGAATGTTGAGCGATTTTGTGATGCGCATTTTTTCATTGACATGTTATACCATGTGCTTTTGATTGTGCTCATGAAAGAAAATAATGCTAAATTAGTTGTTGCTGTAAATGTTTATTTTTTCATAATAATGTGTATCATTTGTAACCGAAAAAATTCTCTTTTCAGGTAAGGACAACATTTTATCTCCCAACTTTCAGCAGAAACTGCATTGTGACGCCAGAGGGCGAAAGGTAGGCCCGTAAGAGATGATCCCAGCTTCATTTAACTATTAATATGTTTGCATATGATGTGACTCTGAAAATCAATGATGACCCAACAAAAAGCGATTCCGTTACGCTGGAAGAAAGCGAAGAGAGCGAGCTCATTTGAGCATGCAATAGATGTCACAGTTCATTTAAAATCAACGCTTATGTAAAAGTTATGTAATTGTTAACATTTTGTGCCTTATGGTGTTATCTGTAGTGTTCTCATCACCTAGGGATATTCGTTGCAGGAATTGTTTCTCACAGACGGGTGGAATAAATGTGCAGTATTGGTTGACCCATATTTGTTCCGACAGATTTACCGCTCTTCATAATTGGCCTTGCTAAGTATACGGGCACCTTGAAAAAAGTGATTTTTATTCTGGTAAACTTGCCTTGCCTCTCATTTTTTTAATTATGTAAAATCCACTGGCCACCTTTTGGTGACATTGCGTACTTTGGTAGAGAGGAAAAGATGCTTAAATTAAATAAAGCTCGCTACACGAATAATTTGCACTGGTTAGCGTCGTAATAAATAAGCTTTTATCAGTAAATTACGTAATGAAACACGTGTCTCATATATTTATTATGTCTAATACTTGCTGATGTCGTCGTCTTTATGGGTCACGGTAGAAATAGCATTCAAACCTGTCCGTTGGAATGTATTATACCCAAGAATTATGGCATAGTGTCGAGGCTCGCGATATGCTTCTAGCGTTGTAAGAAAATAGTAAGACTTCCTGATAAGTTTTTCTCCTGTGGGTGTGAATAAACACCTGGAGGTCTCTGTCCGTCGTGCTATCGGAGTGTTTATGTATCCGGGGAGAAAAAAGAGGGATCACGAACAAGTTACAATTTCAAAATGAAATAATAGAACTAGAAATTTAAGAAAAATTGGGTATCAAAAACAAAAGGGCTGAATTAATTCTCGAAGCTTTCCCGGCGAGTTCTTAGCGTGCATTTTTCTCGGAAATCCACCGTGTTCAATTGCAGACGATAGACTAGTAATTCGTTGAATTGTCGGTGCTTTTTACTAGTTAATACTCGTTGGGATACCCGGGAAGAATTAACGATAAAAAAATTAATTCCTATGCCAGAGTAAGTCGAAAATCCTAATCGCGAAAAAAATCGATAAAACAACTGAGGAACGATAAAAAAAATCTTCGGCAGTGTATTCAGATTCCTAGTTGGAACGACTCACTCGTCTAGCGTGAAGCGGAGATAGGTTTAAGAAGAGGTTTGTCTAAATTTTGATAGAAAGTGTTGTGGTAGTAGTTCGTGCGTGGGAGTGACGCAAGTTGTTGGGTAACCCTGAAAGTCTCCGTGCCATTATCTTGAGCATAATCGAGCGTGAAGTGCACTGATGCCTCCACACGGGGTCGCCAGCATGCAGGCTCACTCTCGATGCCCGCATCTGTCGCCTCCGATGTTAATGATGCCGCTCTTGTTTTCTTCCTTTGGTTAATGGGCGATGAAGTCTTTAGCTACCAGCGCCACTATCCCGCATGTGCTACTACTATTGGTTGATGCATCGGTAGCGACAAGAGGTCGACGTTATTTAGTTGAAGCCTTTTTGGCCTTTCGTTCGGTCCTAAGATTAATTTCAATCCGATCTGATTTGTCCTCGTTTTAATGATGATATTCCTTCCGTTAAGATAGTTGGAGCGAAATATCGTTTCATCTAAAAATCAATTAATTTAGCCTCATTTTTAAATAGAAATAGCTCACCCTTCCAAAAATACCAAAACATCAGCCCCTTACCGAACCACTTTCCGGGATTTTTGAGGAAAAATAAAAGCCCTTTTAAATGGAAAATGGTACCTGCATGCACTCTAGAGAGATCTAATTTAAAAGAAGAGGAATTTTTAACACCTAGATCTCGTCAAAACGTTGTGTATTTTGTATGTTTACATGACTATTTTAAAAAATAAATCATTAAGTTACCGCAGTTTTTTTCGGGATCGTAATAAACCTCCTGTTGCGAAGGGGTTTTAAACGTACCGCGTGAAGAGAATGAGTCATGTTGAAGACCTATACAAATATTTTTATTTGATTTCATTGGTGTTAAATCATATCATTGCAGTATTAATATGATAGCAGTTACTTAAGGCTTCATGCAGTGTCTGAAATTAAAACATTAAATTCGAAATCTATCTCCATTATGCCTGGGGAACAATCTCGCTCTGTCTTGAAAAGCGATTTGTGATTACTTTTCTCCTCAAACCACGTCATCGTGATTGCAGGTATATTTCATTACGCAAATAAGTCTTTTCCAGCAAGCTATCGGTTTGGGGGGGGGGGGTAGGAGAGAGAAGGTAGGAGAGAGGGATTGAGAGCTGCTGCGAATCAGTCTCCGGATTTCTGACTATTGATGATGCTGACGCTAGCAAATCTGTCACTAATATTTATATTTCAACAAATCGTTATCTTTCGACCATTTTCCGGACCCAAGTCGTACCAAATGTTTTATGGTTGGGTTGGCATTTGATTTTCTTTTCCACTACTTAAATGAACGGACGGTGTAACAATTGGATTTTTCAGTTGTTGCATCCTAAGCTTCAAAGCCGAAACTGAGGCGTGTCCGTAAAGGATATTCGGATAATAGTCCTATTGGGACTTTGATGGCTGAATGAAGGTGAATTTATATTGTTTAAGGTTACTCGGGTTTTCTACCAGGCAAACTCTCCATCTTGACTGACGTCAACACGGCATGGCGCCCTGACGGTGGACAAGTTCATCGAAACGTCGGCCTAGATGGAGACCTGGTGGAAAACCCGAGTAACCTTCAACATCACAATACGCCGGGAAAGAATTGGTCTTTCTTGAATTGATATTATTTGAATACTTGCATTCCTATATGGACGAAATAGAAATGATTCTAATAACTATTTAATTCACGTTAGGGATTATTGTTATAATTTATGCGTCATTATTCGTTTCCAAACCCGAAATTTTGACGCAGTACATGTATTTTATTTAGCGACAATGTTGGAATTTGCCGGTTAGTAGTCTGGCCAAAATTTCAGAAGTGCTTAATCACATGTGCCAAACTACGCGTATAAAAAATTACTTTGTGCAATAATCTCAGGGCGGAGGTTACCGTTTCTTTCGGTCACCCTGGGTTACTGTCTCAACTGCCATGCCTCGTGGATGAAATATCGTCGGAGATAAAATCAAAATGAAATCGGATTTCTTTGGTGGTCGTGGGTGAATATATATACGAACTGTGAACAATTGAGGGCGTGTCCCATTGTAACCCTAAGAGTACCGTGGTAACATTCGACTCTCAGATTTACGTAATCGTCCTCGGCATTCGTCAGTCCAAAGATTGGATTGCTGCAGTGCTCCATTCCATTCTCCAGTCAGCTTAACTCGTTAAATCCTTTACAATTCCAGATGTCAAAATCCTTCATAATTTACTGAACGTATTCCTTCCTTGTCTATTCCTCGGCAACTCTTCCGATGCATTTTGTCTTTCTGTTATAGTTTTAATGAGACTATTATAACTCGCCCGGTCTATCAATAGATAAATCGAATAAAATAATTATTTTAAGCTCTAAACGTTAGCAAAAACTGTTATCCGATTGGTCACTTCTGTCAAAACATACAGTTTCGTTATATTTTAATAAAAACGGTAGCTTAGGACTAATCCACGCTATAATGTGTTCTCAAGTATGATTTCAGTATAGACAATATAGATTTTGGTATGATGTGGTGGAACCGTTTCCGTAATGGCAGAAGCATCACCCTTGCAGTTTTGTGCTAAATTCCACTACAGATTCCACTAAATTTATTAGTGGAAAACGCCTAGTGTTTTCCTTCTGTCATTATGGTTTCAGCATTTAGGAATTTTTAAAGATGCCCGCGTCGAGCATCGAAACGTCAGCCAGTATGGAGAGTCTAACTCGGTGGAATACCCGAGAAATCTTCCATGAAGTTCACCAGAAAATCACCAGACCTTACTTCATAGTTTCTGCTACCGATTGTCATTAAGGTTAATGCATAACCTTGTAAGTATCAGTTATTTGCCTTAGCCATGGTCTGAAATAATTTTAGCGCGGGTTTGTGCTATGCTCACGTTTTTATTATTTAAAATGACTTGTTTCCTCAAAATTAGCCCACAATCAAGAAACTTACAATACAGTCATGATATGATTAGTCTGGTATAGTAGTTACTGGTTAGCTGGTTGATCTAGGCTTCAAAGTGCGCACACTATTATCCTTAATTTAGATTAGTGGCTTATTGATAGTTTTTACGAACTTGTATGCAGGAGAATGTAATTTTATTTGTGAATTTCTCATACTTAGCCGGTGTCGATCGCGAAAGACATGTTGCTTTGATATCAATGTATGTTTAAAATAATCCCTCTGTCATTTATTGATAAAGAATGAATTTCCTCCTCAGCCTTGTTGAATGAATTTCTAGTACCAAGCTATGTAGGTGATGATCGATAAAATCTGTTTAAATACAGTCTGCGATGGAAAAATATCTTTATCCCTCGCTGTTTGTATGTTCTCTTCTGCAAAAGGAATGCTTACACATCTGATTTTATTATCCTTAATTTACGTTTTCAACAAAAGATGCCCGATTTTCGAGTGCTAATGAGATGAGGCCTTTGGCAGTGGAAGGCATAGGTGTCGCAAGACTTAACTCTTTCATGTTTCACGTTTTACGACTGCGAGATTGTTCATACATCATTCTATATATGCCCTGTTACTCTAGCTGTATTACGTGACTCTATTCATAGCGAAGACTAGGTCGCCACATTTCAGTTGGGAAAGTGTAGGAAGGATGAAAAAACTCCAGTTCTATGAAAAATAAGATTTAAAACTTTCCCGTTGAATGCTTTGCGTAAATTTTTCTCCGGAATACGGCAGGGGTAATATGTAAAAATTCCTAAACCACCCAGTGGAATTCCCGAGAATTTCCGCTGTTTATTAGTATATATTCTCTGTGATATTACTCTCCAAGCAGCTGTTTTACTCGTGTTGAGGATAGTTTGGTTATACCTTTTCGAGTTACTGTTTATATATCTACTTAAGTACTGAAATTCACTTATTATTTTTTTAGGGTTCCTGTCGTGGAGAAATGTGTGGAGATTAAATACTTACATGCACAACTCATGCGGAATTTTTGGGAATTCCAAATCCCATTAGAACTTTCCGTTACAAATCCGATTTTTATCCGTTTTAAATGAAAGAGCAATTTTTTTGCCATAGGAAATATATTTGTCTTCAAAGGACTTTTCCTTCAGTGCAGTTAACTCTTTCCAAATCAATAGTTTGCGGTCCGGAAACACCTTACTATACCTTGTGTCTGTGTGTACTTCAGTCATGCATTTTATTGATTGTTGGTAAAACTCTATCATCGTGCGCTACTTAACGAAGAACTTGGAAACAGGCTTTCTCTTCTGCCTCACACTATCGTGCTGTGTTGTTCTTGGTACGCTAACAGCATAATAAATGGCGGAGGCGGAAGTGAATCAGTCTCGTTATGATCGTTTATGTGAGGGCTCAGCTGAGTGCACGCGTGCGCTGCCTCGCGACTACGCGACAAAATGTTAATCACAGTTGGCCGGTTTATTGGTAAAACTTAAGTAAATCGTCAAGTTTACGTAAGCGTAGAATTAGCCTCAACTTCCTTTGCTTTACCGGATCTCTTGGAGTAACTTCGATTGAGGCCAACGTTGAGTTACAGAAATGTTACATGTTATCATTGTAGTTTTACCGTTGAAATATCGTTGTAGTTTTTGGGTCACTTTTCGTTCGTACTTCTGTGAAGGTTTTGTTGTATCATTGGGTAAAAGGAAAGTAAAATAATTTTTGCCTATGGCCTCACAGCTATAATGTAGTGCATAGTGCATGTTTGGTGATCTTCACCCCCTGCCACACACCCTCGTGGTGGCTCGCAGGGTATTACGTAGACGTAGATGTATAATCGATTTGTTGGTCTACACGTACGACATAGCATAAAGCGTTGATTGCATGCGAATAGTTCGCTTTCTTGGTTATTCGCGAGCACTTCAATGTGGCTGCGATAATTTTGCGTCAATTGCTGGCGTTTATTTTGCATGAATTTTTCTGCAAACTAACCATACCCGAGCTGAGTGCAAGCAATTATAGACTGTGTGAAGAGACTTTTCGTCGGAATTGTGATAGAGTAAATCACAGTGACTCGTCTCCTGAAATGATCTTGTTTAGTAACTGCGTATTGTTTGCAGCCTGAAAGTTGACCCCGTGATTGACAGTAGCCGCTTTCTTTCAGACGTGGCTGGGGGAATGATTTTTCTCTTCCAAGGTTATGAAATTGTTGTGGGCCTCGGGGACAAGGATATGTATTTGAAACGCTTTGCGAGGGGAACTTCTAATAACCAGAATCGTCGTTTTAATTCTCTTCACCTCGTGAAGCCGACTGACGCTTAAATTAGTCGAGAAAGAATTACGGAAGTTGATCGTCAAGGGAATGTGATCCGCTCGTAACCTCAGATGTCTGCAGCTAAATTGAAAATACGTGATTCATCAATATTTGTGATTTTGTTCGCCTGGAAGTTATTCCCTATCCATTTTCGAAGAAATGATCACTCTTGTCAGCACCAATAGAATGTGTGCTGCTCAATCTGTCAGCGGGAGGCACGCTTTTGGTAATCTTAATCTTTGAGTAATCACCGCACGGTATTTACGGACTGGCTCTTGGTGGCCCACCATTAAAAGCTGTGACTGTCAATGCGGCCCCATATATTACTTACTATTCACTAGAATTTGGCGCAAGAATGACCTCTGTCATATCCTTGGGGAAGCATGTCGAATCCCAGAAACTATTCTGAACGTACGAACTCAGTACATATTTCACTTGTGCAGTAACGCTGTTCGTTTTGGGCACTTTCTATTAGGAAAGAAGCAGTCCAAGTGCCCACGTGGTATTTATTTTTAAACTTCGTTTCCATATTTTTTATGAAATTGTTCGTCTAAAATCATTTCTACTGTATCAGATGCAGTTTGTTATCCAGTTAGAATTCTATTGAAAAGGTTTCCGTATTCCCGAATACTCTCGCTAATTCAGTCAATCCATGTCGACGCGCGTGTTCAGTGGAAATTCCGATAGGTGTCCTCTGTCTCATCTCTTTATCTGGAGCCATATCCATATGGCAATAATGTTTAAAATCGCACCCACTTGGATCTACAGAAGTAACGCAGGTACTTCCTGAAACACCCTCTGTAATGGGTTATTCCATTATCTCGACTATTGATACATTGCTTTTATCAGTTAAAGGGTAGGTTGCCCATCTGTCTCTTTTTTGTGTTGTCCTTAATTTTCTATGCTCTCGGTTTATCTTTCTACCTCTTAACGAGGGCCCTCTTTTGGTTTATCATTTGTTATTTTCCCTTCTATACCAATCTGTTGGCCTTCCTTTTTGGATCCTCGATTCTTAATTTCTGAAATAATATTTATAACAAATGCTCCCCGAGTACCAATGAGTACCAAATGTTTGGTGACTTTCTCTTTAGCATATGACTCCTATCGGCTGTTTATTTCCTTCACTTTACAAGCTATTAAATCAGTCCAATCTTCTCTTGGTAGGTATCTCAAACCATTGTTTACGTGAAAAAGCACACGCAGCCTTAATATTTTTTTCCTCGCTTTATCTCATGCCGAGGCACGATAGCAGTTGGAAAATTACGGGTATCTTAGGCGTGAGTCGGGCTTATATTTAAGTCTTTAACGTGCGTAGTGTGGTACATCTTGCGCACGAAGAACAAATATAAATCCTGGATTGTAAACTATAAGTATGAACGATAAGATATATCAAACTGGAGAGAAATACTACACTAACTTACAAAAACATCTACTAAGGAATTTCTGCGTTTTGAACATCTGTTTGCGAAAGAAACGTTTAGATGCATCTACATCTACGTCATACCCTGCAAGCTACCCAAAGGGTGTGTGGAAATGGGTGCTTCCACACCAGGCATGCATGAGTTATAGGCCAGAACACCGAAACTACATTAAAACCAGCGTACCACACATGCAACGCGCCCATGAAATTCTACTAACCAAGAAACATTCTATCGACAATCGTTCCAACATGCAAGGAATACAAGGACTACTACTACAGATTCAAAATATCATGCATAAATAAGAACGTAGAAAATATTAAGGAAAAGATCTACAGTCTAGCTAATGTCACTATTTACACTATTCGTGACGACGATCACAGCTGTTATGGTCCCAAATGGTACGCGGAAAATAATGGCATTTTATACCTATCGGTTCTACTATAGATATCTCTAATTGTGTATTATTGTGAGATATTGTGAAAATGTCGCCTGCCTTTAACAAGTCAAAACTTATAAATGTCGCGATGAGGCCGGGACAAAAATATGAGCGATAATTTCCGGACCGAGCTCGTTCACGGTGGAACAAACACAACTCTCCTTGTAATTCCCTTAAATAAGCTTACTTTCACGACCTAGGTTTCACCACTGTTCAGCAGAAGATGCGACGAAGCAACGAAGCCTAAGTTGTGCAATAAAGCTTATTACGTGTTATTGGAAAGAGTGGCAGCGTTCCTATGATTATGAAACGATATTTGAAGTTGATTCTTCACTCTAAATATGAAAGTATGGCATCTCAACATAACTGGCTTCCTGGATGTTTTGGTCAATGGTTTTTAAGATTTCGAAATCATCAAGTGGACCCCTCAGAGTAGGGCTAATGAGTCTGATCCCCCGCTCAATCGACGGAATTCTCCGTCGCAACGTCCTCTCACGATACTTGGTCCAGTTATCTGGAACTACGAGACCCTGAACCTCTCTCTATCAGAATTTTGTCTTTCAGGCGGAGTTCCTTTTCTCAATCAAAACAGCATTGTTGGTACTTGCGTGGTGGTCAGAATATCAGAGAGGGGTCTCATAAACATTCATATTAAAGTATATGTTGATGAAGTTAAACCTGATACAATGAAAACGACGGGCGTGTTATAGAGCTCAGGACGTTAATTGAGCACACAGAATAATGTGTTTTCGCATGTACTCGGAAGGCCACAGAAAGGGTGCGTTCCTTTTTGGGGAATGTTAATCAGAAACGTGCTGCTTTCCTTGTTATGAATTTTGTACGACGTACGTGGTAGTTAACGCTTGGTAATGGACGAAGTATGTTCTTGTATATTTATTTATTATGTCGGCCCCGGTGGCAGCGGGGTAAAGTCCTCGCCTGCTAACCCGAGGGTCGCGGGTTCGAGTCCCGCCTGGGTGGAATATTATCTGCCTAGGACATGGGTGTCTGTGTCTCGTCTGTTGTTACTGTTGTTCACCCGACGTAAAATGGACTAGTGTGCTGTATTCGGGGCAGTGGAAATTAAAATAAATAAAAATAAAAAAATAAATAAATTTGCGTAAAGAATGTGGAATGTGATGAAGTATAGGAGCATGCGAGTCGTGTTGCTATTAATAGTCAACTGGATAAGAATCTGTGTATGCTTATGCGACTAACTATAGTACTGTCTATTATCCAGTCCCAAGTATTGCTTAAAATTGCTCCTATTGTTAGTTAATCATTTTTTAATCCTGTGGGTTCGTAGTCTCGTTCCTTTGCCTAATGTTTACGACCTTATCTATTTTAGTACGTCTGGTATTGAAGAAAAAAAATGTTATAATTTGGTCTTAAAAACCAATTTTAAACAGCTAAATACGACTGACTTGACGGAGCCATGGATATGGAAATCAGATGCGATTCGTCTGTGGCTAGACTGAACAAATTATGGTCGTCATTTGACTACCCCCATTAAGAGGCTGTTTAGACTTACGCTACGCCTCCGGACTTACTTGTTGACAAGCTTTATCGTTATGGACGCGATGGGAGTCCTGCTTGGAGCCTCTAGTGGAACGGTGAGATGGAATGCTGCCTGGAGAAACCCAACGAGGGCATAGCATGTTCATCTGTTGGCGAAGGCCCACGACCTAAGGGCTCTCGACGTCCCGGTCGACGTATGGGGTCGCGGGGGCACTTTTAATGTTTCCACGGGACACCCAAGATGCCTATTTGGTGGCCGAGTAAAAGTGATCAGAAAACCTCAACCCTCCGGCAATCAAATTGGGCGTGGGAAGGAAGGCGCTGGGATACAGTGGTGACAACGCTGACGATAATCCCAGCTTCCGAATTACTCCACACTGAAGGGCATCCCGAGATTCTACACCGTCCTCCTTGTTTTGGCAACTGCGAGTCATTTGAGACGTTCTCGAAGTTACAGTTACGAAGCGAAGGTTATTTATAAAAGTAAGCTGTCGAGGAATACTATTCCGTCTTTAGAGCACATTGCAAAACATAGTTACGTTATAAATATTAAATTCGATAGAAGTGAGGACTATTTGACGTCTTATTTTCGCAATATTTTAATCATTATCGCACTTTTAATGCTAAATATTCGTATGGACTGTGGAATAATAGGTTTACTCGTAAAAACTGTTACTTATAAGTAGTCATTTTACTCGTAAGTATTCAAAGAACGCTGAAGAATAATGTGGCGGGTGTATATGAATAATGTGGCGGGTGTATTACTCAACAGCCCGGTAAAATTGTGGAATTAAAACATTAATTTAAATTTAAAAGGAAATATTTTCTGGTATGGCATTTAACGTCTATTTTCATGTGGTAGCTGATAGTTCTCAGACAGTATTTGCGTCAGTTGATAGTCAGAGGTACGTCTAAGGTTGCTAGACCTAGTACTCAGTCAGTGTTGCCAGTTTACTCACCAACTTGCGATCTTGCCAGCTGAAGAGTGAAGGAGCTGTGAAGAGCGATTTCTAAACTAAAGACGGAGAATTGTTAATAAATTGAGATACTACATCAATGCAACGAGATCTCATACAAACCAAGATGATCTTCTATCAACGCCTTTCACTGCTCGAACTGGACCTCCTCGCTCATACCATGGTGGTACGAATACATTCGTAATTCCATGGCTCATTCGATGTACGATAATGCAGTTACAAACTGCATGCGTCCGAAAAGAGCGCTGTGGTGAAAGTCCCGAAAAAATGATAGGAGCGTTACGAATTCTCGATTCTTCAGTCGTCAAAAACTCGTGAGGAGTCGACTCTTTCATTCCATCGAGCGGCGATGCTTTAAACTGGTGCATCGCATAGCTTTCCACCGTCGCGTCCAAGGAGTATATAGTCTCTCTATACTCCTTGGTCGCGTCCTATGGAAACATCCACGACCACGCCGTGGGGAATATTTCGAGTAGTCCGCGCTCGAGCAGGTAAACAAAACACAAAGCGACTGACGGGACCGGATGGAGAAAGTGGAGGAAGCGGTGAATGGTCACGGAGGAGGAGGGGGGAGGGCAGTTGAGGAAGGGCTATGAGGAGGAGGGTTCCAAGTGGGGCGAGGAGCGAGGCGAATTTCCGAGAGGCGGCTTTCACCGGAGAGGCGAAGGAGAGGTCGTGTGACGTCCGTCCTCTTCTCTTCAAGCGAGGTAGGACGGGTCCGCCCGCTACGTCAGAGGAAATCCCGGTTCGCGCGCACCCAAGGCCCAGCCAGTGCGAGCGCTCGGAAACCGGACGTCTTTTCTGAGAAGAAATGGCGAGTCATGGCGCCCGTAAAGCTTGAGATCAGAAAAATATGGACGTTTGTCCTCGACCAATGCCGACAACCCAGGGAGTTGGGGAGGATGTGTGGTATTGGAACATTGTATTTAGTATTATGGAAAACATCACAAACGGTGACACCACATGACAAAAACTAGCTTAAGGTAGTTAGAGCGAAATATCATTTTACCTAGAAATCGATGAATTTGGTCTCATTTCAAAGATAAGTATATCATCCTTCCAATGACACCAAAAATTCAACCCCTTACCGCATTACTTTCCGAGATACTTGCCAGGAAATACCAGCCCTTTTATATGGGAAAGTACGTGTATGCACTCCAGAGAGACATTGAAAAATGAGGAATTTCTAACGCCTAGATCTCGTCAAAAAATCAATAGTGTGTAGTTTGTGTGCTTTCTCAACTATTTTCGATAATTAATCATATTGTCACCGCAGTAAATTATTCGGGATCATAATAAACGTTTCGTTTTGATGGAGTTCCAAACGTACCGCGTGAAAAAAATGAGTCAAGTTAAAGACTTATTTTGTTATTTTCATTTAACTAGTTACAATTTCTGTCATGTAAAACCATATTATTGCAACATTAATAATGTAATATTTAATTCGTGTGTCAAACAACTGGTGAAATTAAAACGTATAATTCGAATATAGTCTCTATTATGATTAGGGAACTATCTCAGTCGCACTACCTTAAATGCTTCACGATAAATTTTTCCCCTCGTAACATGCGTACTCACTATCTTCTGCGTATACTAGATAGGTCCGTTTTGGTTTTGTTGTCCGTAATTTCCCAATCTAAAGCTTTTCCCATTTTCCAAGAGTTTTCTTTTCCCCGCCCTCTCTCTTTTGGTTCAAAGTGATCCGCGTTCGAATTCCTTTCCGTTATGGCGTCTCTTGTCTTTAATATCCATCCCACGATGGCTGTCTCACAAACCCCTATGCCCCATTATTGTTACATATTAGGGAAAAATACCGGTTAAAGTAGATTTAAATGGAAGTGAGTAAAATCCTCTTTGATTTTACCAGTGCAGGACCTTATCAACCTAATCAATGCCTTCCTTCACCTCAGGGTTTGTCTAACCATTCTTCACACTGTTTATAAATAATATCATATTCCCTCCCTATTCCCGCTGATCTAACATTCTCCCCTGTTATCATTGTGGAATTTCACTGAGGGTTTTATTTTCGTTGTGTTTCCACAACGGAAAGCCTCCTAATTTTATATGTATTCTCTCCGCTATGCATTGTGAATCCTCATGTTCTTCTCACTTTCACGTGCAGCTTTTTTTTTGCTCTTAAAAACCCTCGTCTTGCTGTTCCAAGTGATCCCAGTTCGAATTCCTTTCGGTCATGGCGTCTGTTTCTTTAATATCCATACCGCGATGACTGTCTCACAATACCCTAAGCCCTGTTATTGTAACGTATTCGGGTAAAATACCGGTTCAAGTAGATTAAAATGGAAGTGAGAATTATTCTCTTGATTTTTAATTATTCCTCTAAATAAATGGTCATCCGAGGTGAAAAGTCTGCAGTTTTTAGAATATTTTTTCGATTTTTATCTTTCAATTCCCGTTCCGAGAGGCCTACATCGGTTGCTTATTTTGAAATCACTGAAAAATCAGGTGGGAGTTGGTAAGACATGGGAAATAAATATTTTATAATTTTACGCTGGCGCCGTTTGTACTTACTTTGAGTTCGGTTATCATTGTCATTTGATTAGGCAAAGCAGGCTTTATAGGAGAACAATTGGCTGCTGTAATGGGTAAAATTCACGCTGACTGTGGCCGAGACATATTGCTCGAGGTTTACCTGAATTGGAACATGGCCAACTGCGAAGCAGGCTTCCGCGCGCACGCCGTTTCTCACGCTTTTTTTGTCTCGTCCGAACTCGGTCCCAAGGCCCGACGGCCACCTTGCGGATTCTTGAAATCCGAGCGCAGGTGGTGGCGGATTGCGAGGGAAAGGTGTTCGGCTGAGATGTCGCCCGAACCGGTGACGGCCGGCGTGTTGCCACTTGAGAGTATGGCCAAAAAAATCAATGAACTCGTGGCGTTGACAATGCAAAGCCTATGTGCAGCACGGCATTAAATTCCGCGTATCGAATTTCAAGTACGAGCTTTTTGAATGGATTTCACCTCGTTTCTGACTCCATTCGATTATGCAACGTATTCAAAATGACCATTGGGATATCTCTCTGGATGCTGAAAGCTAAACATAGGCAATGCTAAGGTATCTACATCTACGTCATACCCTGCAAGCCACCCAAAGGGTGTGTGGCAGGGGGTGCTTTCACACCAGGCATGCATGAATGATATGGTGGAACACCGAAATTACATTGAAATCCGCGTACCACACATGCAAAGCGCCAATTAAAAATCTAATACCCAAGAAACATTATATCTTCAATCGTTCCAACGTGCAAGGGATACTAAGACTACTACTACAGATTTAAAATATCATGCGAAAATAAGAACATCAATATTTACATCATGCATAAACAAGAGAGAGGAGAATATAATGAGAAAGATTTACTGTCTGCCTATTGTCACTACTCGAATTATTCATGACGACGATCACAGCTGTTATGGTCCCGAATGGTACGCGGAAAAAATGACATTTTATACCTATCGGTTCTACAATCTAGCTCTCTAAAGTATATATCTCGTTGTGTTGTAACTCTGCGTACTTTATGTGGAATTCTACTTCACACTTAATAATAAAATGTTTTCATTGGCATAGTTCTGCGAATAGGGGGTGCACCACACGCAATCCATCCATCACACAAAATTTGCAATCTCATCCCCAATATCTTCACAAATTAAGCGGATTACTCTGTTAACATCGAGCCTAATTATGATGCTAACTATATGCTGAAGCTTATGCAGTACACGAAGTTGAATATAAATGGGATTAGCAGCTTCAGTTGCGAATTTCTGGCGGCTAAAATGGTGGGGTTGAACGTCAATAATATTCTTACCCGTACGTGTTGTGGGAAATCTAAATAAACTGCAATTCGCTTGCGCTCAAGAAAGCTATGTACGAGGTCATTTGATTGTAAAAATGGTGTTAATTCATTTAAATACCTAATCCTATCAGTTCATCAACCACTGTGTAAATTACAGTAGTTGACGTCGAGGTCAATTTATTGCCGTCACTTATACACCTATTGTTGAAGTTTCAATACATGTACTTACATTCCTTTCTTAATAAATTTCTAAGTTGTCTTGGAATGTTGATTATTAGGTCAATTCTTTTATAGTTGTCTCTGGTTATGTTGTGGTATTAGTGCGTGCGTCGAGTTTTACAGTTTCACGTTGAAGAAAGCGTTTGACGCATTAGCGGAAAATTGGAATATGTATTTTTTTATAGAAATCCAACTACTAAACTAACAACCCTTGTTAAAACTGATATATATTTATGTTATCTTGAATGATATTCTGGTGTGTTTTGCGGTTTCCATTTATGTTTTTCTAGCCTTGAAGAAGATTTGCAAATAAATCGACATGTAGACTGTACATTGGCCAAAACCTTAAAAAAAAACTAAAACCACGCGTAACTCTCAAATGTTATTCAACAGCTGCTTTTTAATTTTTGTACATTGATTTTTATGGTAGTCAATCTTGGATTGGTTGTATTTTATCCGCTCAACTAATATTTTTGTTGTTGTTTGCAGTTGTTTCCCAATAGCAGAGCAAATGCAGTGTGATTGGTCCGACCACATTCCATCCGCAGAATATTTTCCACCTGTTCTCTGAGACGATGAAATGATTTTTGCGCGCGCTTCATAAACCCTGCTCCTGAGAGTATTCCGTCTAGCCCCGTAAGCCTTCGAGCGTCACTTCTCTTGGCTTCGAGATAAAATTGAGTGGTCGTGCCACTCGGAGCGAAATTCTCTCCGTCTGTACATTCCAGTGGTATTATCATTCAGAGTGGTTCACATTCTTTCTCGAAAGCGCGGCATTGAATGCGGTAGTTCCGCAGGAGGAGAACAATGCTCGGGATACTGGGCGGATCGCCTTTCGAAGTCGTCGTCTTTTAAAGACACATTTCCTGCATACCGCCCGTAACAGGAGCTTTTAAGTTCCAGCCGCACGGAAAAGCGCAGTTAGTGATCGTTATCTTTGGAGATAAACGGTCTGGGCGTCCGTATTTCTTTCTGCCTCCTTCCCTTTTTTTCTAATTAAGCTTGTCCAGACAGGTGATAGGTGGTGGAGGTCGGCTACCTGAGGATTGTTGTCCCTTCGCAGCCGCGATAAACATTTCGTGAGCTGGTCTGAGAGACTGGCGAGCATTGTGGCGTTTCAACTCGAAGAGATTAAGCGTGCGACTGATATAAACTCCTTAAACCTTAAATATTGCGGTGGAAATGTTTAGCAGCTGCTGGCATTGATTAAAAAATCTACTTATACAGAACAACTCACAAAGAATCTGCAGCACTTCAGGAGTTCTTAGGAGAGGTGATTTTTAGCATTTCTTTTCCTATGAGCATGTGGTCTAGCTCCTCAGTTCCCGAGCTATGGCAGCGCGAAAATTGTGTCAAAGCATTTTATAGTTACCACTATAACGTCGAATTGCAGCGGCGTGCACATATAGTTACGAAGCAAAACTCATCTTATATGCTTATGAGGTGTAATATGTATATTTGTGTCTCACTTATGAGATGTAAGCTGTATCTTTCATTTCCTGTCGAAATGTATGCTTATTGCCTCAAATTATCAAGATTGTAGCTGAAACTGGCAAAAATGTTCCTTCTTTAAAAAAATTGCTATTTGGAATTACCTACTTTGTTTTTTCAGGGATGGCATACCAAAAATATTACGAAGAAAAAGATTCTTTAAATTTTATTTCATTTTTACTCATGGAAACTTAATTTTATATCTTAATGTTTTTGTGGAGATATTAAATTTTAAATGACACAGTTACATGAGTATATCGATCAACGGCTGTCCCCCATGTATAAGACAGGCATTTTTTCTACCGGAAAAGACAACTCTCCGATTAACTTACTTCTTACTCACATTGCCATCTATACCCAAGCTGGGTTTTGGACTCGCCCGCAAGTGACCTCCGGCTCTCTCTGTTGACTGCTTCCTCCACTGTTCCCCCCAGCGATTGACATCTCTCGTCACTCCATCCCGCCATCTTCGTCTCGGTCTTCCAGGATGTCTTCTTTCCTCTGGTCTACCCAGGCCTACCTCCTTCGGTAGTGTACCCTGCTCACTTCGCATCACGTGGCCAGCCCATCTCATTCTTCTCGTATTAGCGCATGCCCCAACGCCATGGTCCTTGTGAAGATCTCTTATTTCCTTTTTGTGCGGGATTTTCCAAATCACGTTTTCATTTGTGGGGCCGAAGACTTTTCTTACGATTTTGTTTTCAAAAACGATAAGTTTTCTTTCTTCCTTCTTATTCATTGTACGTGTTTCTGCGCCATACAGTACCACAGGGCGAATTATTGAGTGGTATATTCTCATTTTTGTTTTCTGAGATATTATCTTGTTGAATTCATACAAACTTTTACTGGCGAATTATATTCTATTGACTATCTCAGATTCTCTCCTCACCGATTGAAGCTTACGTAATTTATTTTGTTAAGTGTCGGGGGAGATAATGAACCACTGACACCGTGGTGGTCCCTTAGTTGGCTAATGAAAACAGCTAGCGGAAACAATGTCCTCAAGAGGTGATTATTGGCATGGATTGATTTTCAATCATGTGATTTGAGTTCGTTTTTAGGAAGTGTTGGAACTCATTTATCCAGCCAACCTAGACCAATAAATTACTTAATTCAATTTCTCAACGGTTCTGTGGCAATTTATATCTTGGTCTCTTGTTTTGCCCAGCCTCCGCCTCCTTTAAATATTCTCCTAGCTTTGCTGCATCTGTTGTAATAAGTGAAAGCGAAATATGGCTTACGGTCTCTCGATTGCATTTCTCTTCCTTTTGAATGTAGCTGCGAATTGCGCAAGAGAATTGAGGGTAATCAAAACCATTTCTTGCACGGCGAGCACTATACCTCTCTCTTCCTTTATCTGGGTGGACCTATCTCCGTATATAGGTCAGAGTCGTCGTAATTCCTTCTGTGTCAAAAGGACTCGCCCTTTTCGTGACTGCTATTCTGCAGACTCTCGTTCTGATATTGGAGTTGGCAGGTCTGTCGGTCAAGCGTCGATAATGTTGCAATCAAGCACGCTAACGGGATTAGCATGCGTTGCGGATGGTGAAGTTAATTGATAGCACATTGCCGGAGATCATGACTTGCGGGAGACAATGCATTGAGCGGGGCGAAATCGAGAAGTCCCCCTGTTTATATTCAACGTCATTCATTCGTCAGCGTCGATTCTATCATCTCTTTTAGCAGTTCTCTGTCTTCTTCGATGCTTTGTTTCCTCAAACGTCTCTTATTTCCCATCGTATGCCTTAAAATGTTTTGTGTGTTAGGTGGCCTAGTATCACACTCGAAAGTTTTGATCGATTTTTATTAAAAGTTTCCTCTCAAATTTGTTTCGCATATGCTTTCTCCCCTTTTCTTCCTAGATCACACGTTAATTTAATTTGGATTACAGCGTGATTCGTCGTGCTTTTTTTTACTTATGTCACTTTTCGCTAATGGACCTTAATGTATGATTTCAGTAAATAGATTGTATATGGACAATTTAGTGCTGCCTGTTAATAGCTGCTTCCCATTTTTTCAGTGTTTTCGTTACTCATTTTATCGCCTTGCTTAATTGTTTCCGTGTCGCTTTATCAAGGCTTGCCCAGATAAGGCCTTCGTTTCGCTCTTTCTAATCTTGAAATTAATATCCATTGATAAATAACGAGTTTCGAGAACCCATTTGTATTGTGTCAGCCGGTGTTTTTGATATTGGACGGATTAATCGGGTCAGTTGAGCAGACATAACAACCCACCTTCTGTTCCTCCAACATAGGTATAAATTTTCGGATTCAAATCAATGTCAAATGTAGCTTTGGATAGCTTCATTCCTCGCGCTCGATCTGTTGAGATCAGGTGAATGTGGGCGTCGTGATCTCTTAAACCTTCGCTCTCGGGGATAATTCTTCTCGTGGTGCAATACCTTCCCCCGTTAATGAATGCGAAAAGTGGCATTCATCTCCATAATTTCCATTGCTTTCTCTCTCCGCGTTGGAAGTGATGATATGATTTATTTTTACTTAAAGCGTTTTTCGATCATAGTTGTGTGGCGGAATGTCATATTACTTCGTAAGTGACCACATCTTTCCTAAATAAATTTCTCTGGGGCCGGGATATGCACGGACGTGTTGCTGCATAAGAGACCATAATAGCTGCGTTAAGACTTTGAATTAGGTTAGTTGAATGGTAGTGTAGCTGATTAATTCATATTGCTTTCATTCTCAATGCATGTTTATAAATCTGCCGAGTAGTGCTAACTCCATGTTTCGCATGTTCCCTGCATGACTCCTGTGTCACGTTTTCTTAGATACAGTATGGATCATTTTAGTAGTTTCTGTAGCATTTGTAGTATACTGATAGTGTGGTGTTTGTTGGTGAAAGTTAATTTCTTCACTATAGTTCAGGTTGGTGATAAGTCACCCCTTGCCAAACACCCTTGTGGTGGCTTGCAGGGCAATAAGTAGATAAAGATGCATGAGATTTTGATATGTCGCAAAACTACTGTCCTTCTCCTGATTTTTCGTTGATTTTATAGTGCGCTCTAGCTTAAAAGCTTGTTGTCCTCGGATAATTGAGGTTGAAATACTACCAATTTCCCCTGATGAGATATTTCATTTTATTCGGATAACATTTATTGTTCTCAATTGTCGAATGAATCTGGGGCTGTCCATAATCCACGTTGAGACCAAACAGGGTACGAGGGTTGTCAACGAAGGTCCACGTTGGGGGGTGGGGAGGTTGGTGGGATGTCTACGTAGACAATGGTCGACGCCATACAGTTTATAGTTAATGACAGATTATCATAGCTACAAGAGTAGTTTTTCTTTTACTTACCCAGTGAGGAATTTATTGTCCAAAAGATAGTCAAAGAACGTTCAGTGAGCACTATTAAAACGATCAAAGATCATTCAAGAAGGACTTAATATTGAACGTTCAAATGGCACTCACAGATAGTGCAAAGAATATTCATTGGAATACTTCATAGATCGTTCAAAGAGTGTTCAATGTAGATGAATCGCGCGTGAACTGTTTTTGAATGAATAACATATGAACCATGAAGGAATGTTAAAAAATAGTTCTTGTGAAATGGTATACCTTTCCCTAAAATCAGCCTTAAATTACAGATAGTCCATGACAGTTAATTAATAACCCTTGAACAGCTTTTTCCACAAAAAAGGAAGGATAAGAGGGGATCTTATCTACGTGGATAAGAGGGGAGGAGGTCTACGAGTGTCTACGATGGGGAATGGGGGATTAAAAAGGGGCCTATTTTTATCTACGTGGATTGTGGACAGCCCCTCTTTTCCTGTACGATTTGTAGTGGGTTATGACTGTTGAAAACTGAAATAAAACAAGTTTTTTGATGTTCGCTGTCAAAGATAATTCTTTTCCTTTCGATTTACTATAATCTATATTTTTATTTAAAATTTGTTGGAAAACGTCCCGCCTCCTGAAATTTGCCTTGCAAATCGGTGCGGTATGAAGCAGCCCTGAAGCCGAGGTTAATCATATGTTGCCTGCAAGCCGCTCTACTTGCATAACTCGAATTTCTTGACGTCGGATTTCTAATTGGTAGAAATTAATTTTGCGGCGCTTCTTAATTATACATTCACTCACTTAGTACTGTATTAATCAATCTTATTGAAATTAACTGTGCCTAAGAGCTCTCATGTGTAAGTGGTTTGTCTCGATTATTTACAGAACTATCGGGTCTTGGCCAAATTGTTCACCCCTCTCGGCACCCCATTTAGTCCCCGTTCTGCGTCGAGAATCTTTCGCATAAGCATCTCAGCGTAATGCAAATTTTGACCTGGAAAATCAGCAAACTGTCACGTTGGAGTTTCTCTCAGCGTAGATGGCAGACACCGCGTTAATTACTCTCATTAATCAAAGCATGCATTCGATTTCACGTATCCTTCAGTTGACTCCCGGATGACTGCGGACTCGGGAAAACAAACGTGATGTTATGAGCGTGGCGGTTTCAAAATAGCGTAAAGCGCGCTTTCTAAAAGGACACCTTTGTGTGCATCTGCGTCGATCCCTCCTCCTCTCCCACGCTCCTATTCCAAAGTGCGACCGGCTTGTGCCACGCGCTCTCCGTCCCATATTTTAAGTGGCTCAAGGCCTTTGTTCTCCCGTGGCCTCTTTGCTTGGAATTCTGACGCCCGGATGTGTCAGGTATGCGACCTTTCCAACTTTTGGACCTATGCATGTTATTTTTCTGTAGATGATGGGCATGATCACGTTTGTCACGTATGGAGATGGTACCATCTAGCTGCATGTGACCCTATTGTCTAGCATGTCTCCATTAAATATCCTAGTGGAATGTCAATAGTGCATGTTTGGTGATCTTCACCCCCTGCCACAGACCCTCGTGGTGGCTCACAGGGTATTACGTAGAAGTACGTTGTCACTTGTCATTTATAAATTCATCTAACTTCCCTATCGTCTAGCAAGGGCTAAATAAGCATTATGCGGAATTACACTTGGAATTCTTGTAAAGCGAACTAGTGTAGCTGTCGATGTTGTCTTTTCCTAGTCTTTTATTGCTGTAACATACTTACGGCTCATCTTCAGCCAAATTTAACGAAAAGAAAACGATGGCCGTTGCTGAAATGAAACCGTCATAAGACGGTAAAACACATCTTTCAGGCGGTTTATATTTCGTTTGAAAGTTGAAGTATGATGGGATTGGATAACATGCGTGAAGAACTGTTTAGATCTCTCCGGGTAAAGTCAGTTAACTTTCCGTGACCATTCAAGTACGTATAATTAATCAAGTTTCATCTGTTCGTTACTGTTGTTTTTTCAACTTCAAAAGGTGTCGCCGTAATAAAGCTTGTAATAATGCTACAAATACTAACTGACTAAATGTCTCCTCGCTATGGCATCGACGACATGGGATGTATCAGATGAAAAAATGTTTCGCACGAAGATTTAGTGCGTAATGGTTACCAGGTACTCTCTTGTGGCTTCCATGTCATGACTTATCTGGTGGTATTACTGTCCTACGTTGATCCCTATGGAATAGAGCTGGCGAAAGAAGTAGCCCATCTCATCATTACTGTGGGTTTAACAATCGGGGGATCCTCATGTGCCCTTGTGCCACTTCTAATTGGCATGTCCCGCCATGTGTGTCCCTTGAGTGCCTGCATTTAAGCTCATTGTTGCGGTTGCCCTTCCTCTACTGAGCCCGTTCCCCGCTTTTAATCTCAGTAGAGGCGGCTTTGTTTAGAGAAGGCTTCGTAGAGTACACGCAGGTCTGCAAGAGCGGCTCAACTTGCAGCTTGCGTGAGGATTAGGTGGGTTCCCAAATTTCTGGTGATTGTTCGACGTTTTATCCGATTCGGTTGTACCTGAAACTTCTATTGGACAATTTAATTCCCTTTAGTATTTTCTCCCCTTGCGAAATTTGCGAAATAATTGATGATACCCTACTTAATTTAATTTTTTATACATATACTTGCTGCTATTTCATATTTGTACTGTCGTATTTTTCGGGTTTGCCTCGTTCTATCACATATCAAGATCGTTATTTTCTTGTTTTCAGTAAGCTATAGCGTATATTGGAATGCATATAAGTGATGTAGCAATTAGTGGAATTTACTGTCGCTGGCAGTCGATGTGGATGTGTTCTTTTTCTCCGACATGATAATGCTTGCTGCCGTTCGCATTCCGCGTTAAAGAGTGGAAATTTTAATAAGAGCTCACAGGTAATGGTCTATTTCGACGAAGGAGGTGCTTCGTCAGAATCCTTGGGAATGGAAACCATATCTCTTGGTTCTAAACTCTTGCATGTTTTGTGTTTACATCACTTGAGGGGCTTTCTCCCCTTTCCTCTCTCCGAAGTGCAAGCTGGAACACATACGAAAGGCGTGGAAACCTTGAGAGTCGAAGGTGGTCCTTCGGTGTGGAAATCTGTTGCTGGTGGTTGACTCGCTTTGACGGGGATCTTGTTTCAGCAAAGTCTGGAACGGTTAGAAGCCATCTCCGAATCCACGATTGCTTACCGCTGTTAAGAATGTTACTTCCCTCGTACTTCTATGATGGCTAACCTGTGGCCGCTCCCAATATTGCATTCGTAACCGTCGATATTGAATTACTACACGAACGAAGACGCTGATTATTTGCGCGCTAGGCGTTGTTGGTCTCGTTTTGGTTGTTATGCCATACATTCTTTCATTCCGCTGATTAGTGGCTTGTCGTCATGTTCTTAACCCAATAAGAATCGATTGAAATTGAAGAATAAGTTTTTCTTTCTGTCCTTCTTTGAAATGAAAGATTCACACGTCGTTTATCATCGATTTACTTAATTTCCAGCAAGTTCGACACTTGAAAATTAAGTTAATCTTTGATACGCATTTTTTAATATTTTTATTTCAAATAAACGGTGGTCGGAACTAATGGTTCTTCTTTCATTTTAAAATAGTGTGACTATTCCATGAAATAGAGCTCTAAACCGGTAAATCTTGTACGAAAAGAATTGTTTAATGTTTTGGTAACACTATTCATGGACTAGTCATTATTGGTTGAAAAAGAAGATTTTACAAATCTACTACGAATTTGTAGTAGTAGCGAACCCTGGCTTTACGTGTCCTCTTAATCGCGTGATCGTTATTTTGCAATTGCTCATATGAGGGCAAAAATGTAATCGCCATCAATAAAATGTTGTCTGGTGCTTCAAATCGCAAGTTTTAATCATGGAAAGTTTTTTAAGATAATACGTGAGAGTATTGCCCTTCTAGAGTGGTTAGCGTTTAGTTAACGAATGCGGCAACGCGAAATAAGTAACCGCGATCCCACTCATTGAGGCAAAAACTTAAATTTACGCGTGGCAGTTATCGACAGGATCCGTGTCTATCGTATGTAATGAGTCTTCGTGAGTAATGTTCAATTGGAGCCATCCCTTGTTTGTCGTGGCCAACATTGCTCA
Source organism: Ceriagrion tenellum (assembly GCA_963169105.1). Classification (NCBI taxonomy): domain Eukaryota; kingdom Metazoa; phylum Arthropoda; class Insecta; order Odonata; family Coenagrionidae; genus Ceriagrion; species Ceriagrion tenellum. The sequence continues at coordinate 41,881,281 of OY720639.1, forward strand.
TTGTTCCCCTTTCTGTAAGTAAACAAAAATTGTGATATTCAGAAGATTTTTTGCCCGGAACTCTTGTTAAAAAAACAAGAGTTCGATCGATCAGGTTTGACAACCGTGCGCTGCTCATTTTGGCCTTAAAGCCGTAAATTCTTGACGTCTTTGCGTTATGAAAGAAGTGCGTACACGTCGTAAAATATTTAATTTTTTCGTGCCAGCCATGGCGCTGATTCACTCGTTTACTTTACCGACGAAGCCTGAAGAGTTACCGAGGATTTGACGACTGACATATGGAAACCGGCGTAAGACGGATGGTGAAAGATGAAGCAGTGTATCAATCATTCTGTGCGTCGCCATGTCGAAGTGTGCTCCGTTCACTTTTGATCGCCGTACCTCGAATTCAAGATAAAAACTAAATACTCTCAATTGTAGATCTAGTATGTAAGCTTCAAGGTATTTGGATACATCGAAGAATGTGACTTAATTCAGTTACTGTAATATGAAGAGGGGTTAATTGTTTAATTTTAAATGTCCCATTTTGCGAAAAACTCGGGAAGTGTGCGAAAATTACGGCAAAAGGCTGAGCAATATTGTCTTCACTCGCGAATATTGTGGAAATTTTACCCTATTAACTTGGATAAGTTCCAATAAAATATAAACTTCTTGAAACGTGGTAAGTTTAGCGTCTTTCTTTAATCCTTCAAATGGCATTGCACCGCTATGAAAAGGTGAAATTTCAGTTGTGCACCGAATTAGTATTCTATCGGCTCGTTTCCGGTTTTTTCATCGTTTTTATATTTAACTTTAAGGTGTAATGATAACATTTGATTTCAGCCGTTTTTCGTGATGAAGTTTTGTGTATGTGTTCTATAATGTACGTGCCATTATTTCATTACGTCAATGATTTTTTTCATTATTAATTGAGGGCATAATTTTCTTGCGTGGAAATTAATATTCTGGTATCGAGGCTCATACCCAAGTTAAATGTTGATAGAAATTGATATATTTTTGGAATACATGTTCTGCTATTAATATGTATAGATAGGCTTATTAGGTGAAAGTTTTCCCGTTTTACCGGCGGGGAAAGGTGTGGTGGCTATCGAGCCCTGGCTTCCCATCCCGTGGGCCCAGGCTCGATTCTAGGACGTGCTGGAATTTCCTCGCGGTCCCTACATTGGTGCTGTGTTGAGAGCTTATTTAGGACTCTGTCCGTACGATTGATCGTTTTACCGTAGTTCAATTGGCACCTTTCACCCAGACCGGGCTGAAGTCGATGCCAGTATTCTCTCCACCCTTCCTTCCGATCCCCAATACTCGTTCTCGTACCTATCTTTCATATTGTCCGTTATGACACGAATGGCCTACTCAAGAAGAGGTTCATCCACGTATGCATAATGCCCTTCCAAGTCACCTCAAGGGGGTGTGGCAGGGAGTGGGGAGACAGGAGAAATATCCTTATTAAAATATCTCCGTAATTCTATTATTTTGACAATTGAGCCATAAGTGCCTCGGTAGTGAATTCTCATTTAAAGCGTATATTGCGTTTTTCAAAGTGAATTAATATTTGTATTGTTGAATGAGTGAAAAAATTGGCGATTTCGGAACTATAAACTCAAATCTCAGGAAAAAACATGCGAATACGAAAATGGAATGTAGAAATTGAGAAACTTGTTTCTTTGTGTCATCCGATACTAACTATTTCTTGTATCATGTGTGCTAGAAATTAAAAAAAAGCCGAAAAAGAGACCTCTGCTCCGAAACCAATGCTTTTCTTGTCGAAGTAAAAGTTAGTTGAAAGAGCCCACATCCGGGACTTGGGCCGTCATAATGCACCTTACTTGTCCTTATGGGTTCTATGGAACATGTGTGCCAGATTTTGTTCGAATCCGTTGAGGGTTTTTGGAAGTCTAATGGGTTCATAGAAAATGAATTTTATTTTGATAGGTATAGTAATAATTATATTGCTCATGTTAAAATTGGGGGTCCTCTCCCTCACCGCGTTCTAAGCATTCCTCCTAATGCCTTCAGCATCCTTTTGGCTCCAATATCTTACTCCATCCGCTAGCTCATCTCCTCTCAATTACTAACCGCATCCTCATATCTTCCCCGGCCATCGCTAATTCTTCTTCCAGTGTTGGCTTGGAAATTATGAATGAGATGAGCAGAGCTTAATACTTAGGGCATGCTAAATGTGACGTTCATAGCTCCAGCTCGAGCTTTAGATCGTCAAGTCCTCACGCCTATTCAAAACCCGAGCCTTCCTTCATTTTCTGTGGAATCCTATTAGTATGGCGTTAATGACGCCCATCTGTATCAGTACTCCGTGCACGGTTACGTCACTTCCCGGGCCGAGACCTTGATGACGTAGGAGGAAGCACAGGTTGCGCTTCGCAGTGTCGACAGCACTTTTTTTTATTTTAATTGTCCCTGGGAGCTCCGCGTTCTTAGATCCCATTAGGGGCGCGTGCCCTTTATGGGAAGAGTGGAGATCTAGGGGGAGGGGTTCGGTGGCATAAAGATCGAGGCCATCACCCGTTGCGGCCCTCGCGTTTACCTTCGAGGTCCGCTGTCTCCAGGAATTGGGGAGGTTTGTGCGGGAGGAGGGGGGGGGGCAGCTGTGTGGCCTCCCACGGCTCCTACGTCTATCCTTCTGACCTCTGAGGGTTTTTGAAGAATGGCAAGCTCGTCAGCATAATTATTCTTGCTTATAGTTCTATTTTTATTTTTATATATGGGGATTAACCCGTTATAATAGGGTTTAAGTGGAAGGGAGTGAACATCCCCTTGATTTCCAAAGGTGCTTGGCCCTATATGCTCACACGATTTCTTTCATCGTCTCCGCGAACGTTCTATCTTCTTTCTGCCCGTAATTAAAGCCTTATCCCTTACTTCCCCTTTTCCGTTTACCCCACGTCCTTCCGTTTATCATGGTATTATGAACGGCTTAGTCCGGTAAACGCTTTAGCGATGCTATGACTATTTATGTATTCCTTAAATATGCCTTAGGTTCGACTAAACATATTCATGAGTACTGCTGCGGATGCAATGACCTTATTGACCGTTATGGAGCCCATTTTACATGGAGCACACAATTGCGCAATCTGATGTTTTTACGAACGTGCATTTCAGATTGTATTGTGTTAAGCGGTAAATTGCGAGAATACATGCGTGAATGCCTGATCGCGAAATGGCAAGATAGCCCCTGATCTGGTTTAATAATTATTGCACGCTAGATTGAGAGAAACATGCAGTTCTATATTTCATGTCCCTTACGGGCTATATGTAATTTTTATCCTGAAGTATATGCCTATTAGATAGAGTAGCTTACCGTGAATCGGATGTTTATGCTTCCTTCGAGCAGAGATTGTTGACTGTCGCTTTCAATTTTGCTTCGTGTTCAGTCAAGGCCAGATGTGTGATGCATATTGTTATGGGCATGGCGAGTGACGCTCTGCTTTCTGTTTTCGGATGCATGGTCGAAATGATGTGCCGGATGCTAAATTTTGAAACTCATTGAGATGTGGAAGTCATGATTCGGGAAAAAAACCGGAATTACGCTTTCTCATTTCACCTGCATCTTCATTGTGTACCTGTAATGTATTTCACTCTTGGTTTTGTGTATTATTTTATTAAAATGGGGACCGTGCCTGATTGTTTTTACAAGTTCTCGTATTCCTGTAATTAAAAGGAATGTCTACATATTAGCTGTCTTGAAGGGTGCCCATATCTGTGAAATATCAACTGGCCTTAATTGTTTTTATGGATATGTAGTTGCTTCAGGTGGGACTAGCGACGAAAGTTAGTCTCTTTGCGCCGCCTGTCATTCATGGTGAAAATTATGACTTAAGCTGCTATTTTTTTCGGAAAAACATCAAAAATGATGCAGAAAAAGTGCACGTTGTGATATAAAACAAGTATTAAAACTTATTGGAGCGACAAAATATGAACGCAAAATGTGGAGTCTTCGTTTGTAATTATCAACATTTACATTCATTATTATAGAACTTGTTTGGTTACAGTTGATATATAATGGATAGTGACATTTTCAAACGCCTTAATTTGTTCCAATGTCATCCTATCGCATATTAGCATCAAATTTGAAAGATAACTCAATTAAATTTAGTGCAGAATATTTGTATATATTTGCGGAGGATTAGGTCCCAAAAAGTCGCCTCATTACCTCGATGTTTCAGCTTTTGGATCAGATTCTCGACAATTATATTGAGAATTGAATTTTTTGGACCAAATCTCAACAATCATATATGTAATGGATTTTTACAATGAGATCAACAGAGAAAATTTCATCACTTCATGCCATGCTGTGCTTCTGGTAGGTGTACTTTTACTTCACTGCTTGGTAGACCCTCGGTAATTTCGGAGTAAGATTCTTATGGTTCTTTAGTCTCCGACATGTTATGAACTCTTAAAATGAATTGATTCATACCTTTCGTCTACTGAGTAATCCTTTTCGTGCTTGCTTTGAAAATAGCTGGCTCTCCAGTTCGCCAAAAGTGAAATCCCGGAGGGCATTTTCATAGAATTGGATATATAAGTGTTTTATGATACCCTCATAAAAAATACAAGGTCGGGGATGTGCGTCATCTCTCCGCGTAGCCTTCTTAATCATCGGAAATACCGAGGATGAGTTTGAATGTGGGTCACTCCACCTTGGCTGGATGAATTTCGGTCATAAAGTCTCTCGTGATCACCTTCGATTTCTATGCTAATCGCTCCACGAGTCGTTATCAATCATTTCAAACAAAATATGCTATAACTGAAATTTACCTGAATTAATACGAAATATTTCCTGACCGTATCGTAATCTCCTTTTGCTCTTTGGTGCAGTTTACTTAACGTTAGATATCTGTATGCGGCACGATAATCGGTAAATAAGAAGGGATAATACCTTCGTAAATAGTTGCTTGCAATTTTCCCGCTGTGCTATGCAGTGAAACTTATAATATAATTAATGTTTATTCCGTCGTTCATTTCTTTATCATTAATTCTCTTAAACACGCTTGCTAAGCTTCTCCTAAGCAGCTTGTTATTGCCATGCGATGTTGGTATAATTGAGCATCGCAATGCTCTAGTTGAAAGGCCGATTGCAATAATGCCAAATAACATCGCCGTTTAAGTTACAATGCTAACTACACTAAATGTATGTTAGATTAAAGTAATGTATACTTCCATGTACTTCACGTCATGGTATGATTGTAAAAGAACAACATTGACAGCTGATATCTCTAGAGATCAGAACGAAGAAAATTTATGACTTTTCAAGATAAGGTTGGAGACACATGGAATAGTATGACGTGTTGAATGAGAAGAGAGTTGTTTTGAAAGGCGAACTCGAGGAATATGCAAGTGCTTGGAAGGGTGTTTATAGTGATGGGGTGTAGGAGTGCTATATAGGCAATTCATCGAAATTGAGTTCCAGTTCCACTGGGCCATGTAATCAGTAACTATTAATTGTAATGTCAGACAAAGGCCAATATTGTGGAATATTTTAGAATATCAGGTAAAGATATCCCGTTGATTTTCCAGCGTGATAGAAAAGAGAATAAATTCGCAATAAATCACCCTTGTGAGTTGTGTCCTCTCAGGGTTATTGTGGGGTCACTTGATCTACCTGGATACCTGCTTACCCTCCTAGTAACGGAAATATAATCTAAGGGATTTTGAGATCCTTTGTGGACCGATCTCCGAGGAGTAACGATCCAGTTCGTATGGAACTCGTTAGCAGTGGTGTTCCTTCCGATTGTTTGCCTCTACCATAGAGCATCTGTTGTGTAAGTTGAGGGCAAATAATAATGTGGAGTCTCTGCTTGGATGTATGGACAATTGAACTTGTTCTCGAAATCCCGGAAAAAGACTGACCAAAAAGAGCTGGAGATGACAGCTAAGACTCTACGCCCTTGAGTTAAAATCAAGTTAATTCGAATCATACCTAATGTCACTCAAGTTTTTCCATGACCCAGCTGTGATTACACGCTTAAGACGTGTTATGAACACCCCAGCTGCCGGAAAGGCATTAGAAATAAAACACTAAGCCTACCCCAGCGTCAATTTTGCAACTAAGGTAGTTGGAGCGAAATATAATTTCACCTAGAAATCGATGATTTTTTTCTCATTTCAAAGAAAAATATGTTACCCTTTCAAACATTCCAAAACATCAGTCCCATACCGAACGACTTTTCGCATTATTTGCCAAAATCATGCCAGCCGTATTAAATGGGAAATGTGTTTTTGTGTACCCCAGAGACACCTTATTTAAAAAATGTAGAATTTCTAACACCTAGATCTCATCATAAGATTAACAGTGTGAAGTTTGTTTGTTTTCTCAACTATTTTTGAAAATAAATCATTTTGTCACCGCTGTAATTTTTTCAGGAAAGCTAAAAACCCTCAGTTGCGGACGAGTTTTTAACGTAAAGACTGGTATTGATATTTTTATTTAATTTCTTAGAATTTGATTTATAAAAGTATATCATTACAACTTTAATAATGCAGTATTTAATTCATGCTTCCTACAGCTGCTGAATTTATAATGCTGCTGAAACTTAAAATTCTAATATAGTTTCCATCATGACTAGGGCACTCTCTCGTTCACACCCCCTTAATGACGCATAGCGAATTTATTTCGATCCATCGAAAGTTCGATTTAAAGAAGTTTGAGTTATGAGAGTTGATTTATGGTATACTGTTTGGGGTAGGTTTTAATAGACTTTATGCACTCTGTTGATCCAACTTAAATTTAAGACAGTGGCTAATCGACAGTTAAGGTAGAGTAAGTTAAGGCATTTTTGTACCTCAGAATCAACACCTCGAAACCTAGAAAGTGATTTTAAATATTCGATCGTGCATTAATTTCTGGATCGGCGGGGGTAATAACCTCCTTTAACCTCACCCTTGGATCCGCCGTTCGATTTAAATGAGGAACGTCGTGGAGTAAGAGGGAAGCGGAATGAAGCAATCTCGTTCCCTATCGCGGAGTCCATGCGACGGCGAGATATCCTCGCACGCAGCCCCGCTAACCGCCAATCTCCCTCTCTCCCGGCCGGGAACCCACCCTCGCCCCCTTCCGCACCCTGGGGTGTAGCCTCCCGCATCCCCCCTGGGCTGCGGCGCCCGGGAAGCGGGGCCGAGATCCGCGCTTGCGTGGTGTAAGAAGCCGTGTTGGATGCCGTGTCGTCCGCTCCCCGTGGGGTCTGTCCCCGCGCTATATTCGTTGTTCAACATTGCATCGCCATTATCAATTTTGCATCATGAAGGTTTGCTATGCTCGTGGAAGTTGATCTTTATGGACGTGGAGTGTGGATGTGCCTCGTTGTGTATCCATGCTTGCGGGGGTATTGTTCTGCTTGCACGTTACTTCCAGCTCTCTTGCAAAAGAATGACGAAAGTAAAAAAAAAATGTATATGACGATACAAATATTGCCGATTTAAGACAAAGCGTTAATCAGCCCATAGGTATGTTACGAATGTTATGTTTATTCTTCACAAAATGTGTATTATCGTTCAAATATTTTAGATCAATTTTAAGACCTAAAATAGGACATAAGGCATTGACTTAGTAAATATAAAGTTTAGTTGTCATACTTGAATTCATAAAAGTACAGTCTCTTAACTGTGGTTTGCAAAGAATGTTGCACAGTTCTGAGACATCAAGAAAAACTCTGTTCCTCAGAGATATTTATCGAAAAAGTAATGACTATATCTGCATTATGTAATATACATAATATTTTACTTGATAATTAGAATTGCTATTGTAAGAATTTTTATCTTAAAAATAAATAAATAAATTGATTTAGTTTTGTAACGGATGTTGCGAAATGTCCAACCTCTTAAAGCACAGTAAATTATTACACTGTCCAGTCACGTATGTTATGGTTTATTTATGTATAAATATACCACAAAGTATTCCATTGCGTCGAATCGACAAAATTTGTATGGTGTTCATAAAAATAATGCCTAAGTTTTTTCTGTTTTATAGTTTTTCGTAATTTAGTCTGCCTACTGAGCAATATTAAATGTGGGATTCAAAAAGTAGTGTAATTGATAAAATAATTGTTAGCATTAAAAAATAAAAAGATTTTATTTTCAATTTCATGATTATAGATCCTAACTTTCATTGATTCATGAATATTCTTAATATTCCTTTTTTTATACGGATTGGTTGTCTTGCACCACGCTCCTCGGATTCTAAAGACACTCATGGAATTTATTGCTTCGTATTAGTTAAATTAACTATCAAATTGTATATACGTAGGATATTTAAGTTTGAGGAATTATTTCATTCCGCACTATTCTAAGGGAAAAATCAATCACAAGACCTTTGAAGTATACATGGTAAGGTAAAAAAATATATATCTGAAAATAAGTCTTTCTCAGACAAATTAATTCGCCAATTAAATTGTTAATCCCATCGCGCTATCACCAGACACGGATTTCGCCGAATTCTGTCCGATGTAGCCAATTTTAAGCCAATCTATCATCCGTGAATGCGTGAACTTTGTTTTGGTATTGTTGGTATCATACTTGAAGTTTGCGCCGTATTGAATATCGCGCGCTGTATAAAGTCTGTGTGTATCGCATGGCGTAGCCCCGCAACCTCAATGCAGTCGTCCTCATCAATAGCCATCATTCGGAAGATTAATTTGCTCTGGCTCTCCACCCCGCTTTCCTATCAGTTGAGTGACCTTCATAAGTCTTCACTTTGACGTACATCGTGATTTTCCGTATGTATTCCATCCTTAGTCCTCCGCAGTGGTTCTTCCCATTCGTTTTATCTCGACGTTATCGTTTCCAAGTGTTGTGTGTTGTTGTTTGTTTCCAAGTGTGTGTGTGAAGTGTTGCGTAAGTTTGCTGGAACATGCATCTTTTCTCTCCTACTCTTCCGAGGGGATTCTTCATCTGCGATTCACTCCGGCCATTTGATCTTCTTTATTTTTCAATACCACCACAATACCATTTTTTCCATCTCCTATGCTCTTATTGCTGTCTGCAGATGACTCTTCTTATGGTGGATTACCTTCTTAGTCTCGATGTTACAGCTGAAACAATCTATATGCACTGCTTCTATCATCACATGTGGTTCCCAGAGGACAAAATTCTTCCACTCGCGCAAGATTTCACCGGCCAAATTTCGCGGTGATTTAGATGTTCTTCATTTCTTCCACAGATCATCACACTGTTCTTCTCAGCTCTTCATTGCTGTGATGAAATTATAGGCGCCTTATAAGAAGGCCGTAAGTCCTAATTCGGCGGGAACAATCCCGGTTTGGGGGGTCCATCTAGGTGTCTCATCCGGTTAACTTTTGTCCCGGCTGACACCGAAATGTCCTGGAATATCTCCGTTTAAGTCCTCTGTCCTCTGCAGGGAGAAACATGCGGCGGCGAATTTATGGCTGGATGTGTGTAAATCGGAAGCATTATCTCAGATTATGTTCCACATCCTCTTAGCTCTCGAGTGGAGTGAGACTGGCTGTTGAGTGTTTACTACTTGGTTGAGGACAGGAAGGTGATAGATGCTGAACTGTGTGATGTCATTATTCTACTTTTCCGGAAGTCCCAGAGGGCCAAAAAAGGTACCCCCCCTCTAGTAACGAGATAACTCGTTACGCCTCGAGTTTGGTACTTAAAACAGGCCGCCGAATCAGCATGTAATAATTGCATTTTTTAATTAAAATTGAGGAATAAAATAACGTACACAATTGGCTTAAATGTTATAGCCAGCCTATCAGATTTGTCTACGTTTTATTCTATTCGGAACTACATATGTCCCAGTTTTGGTAAATACGAATATTGTGACCCAACGTAAAAGTGAATTCTCCAAATAACGTTTTGTATAATTTGAGCGAGACTTTTCCCTAGTCATAACAGAGATTATATTCGAAGTTTAGTTTTTAGTTTCCGCAGCTGGAAGAAGTATAAAGCAAATACTGTGATTTGAATCCCGCAAATTAAAGTTTTATGTGACTTTAATTCTCAGTAATTAAATAAATATGCTATTATATGCTATGCGTCTTTAATTTGACTAATTTTTTGCATTCCGTGAGGTGGAAACTGTTGTCGACGATTCTCTAAAAATTACTGCGGTGAGTGATTGATTAATTAAAAAAAAAACTGAAAAATAAACGTTATACTATTACATTTCTAACGAGATCCGTGCGTTATCAATCCTTATTTTTTAAATGTCGTCTCCCTGAAGTGTATACGCGTACAATTTCCCATGGAAAACGGCTAATATTTTTTTGGCAAGTATCTCTTAAGTAGTGCGATAAGTAGCAGATACTTTGGTATTTTTTAGAGGATTAGCATACGGACGGCCAGGATTCAAATCCCTGCGGAGGAGGAAAGTTTTTCTGAGGAAACTCGATCCCTACTTGAGTGTCTTGTGGAGGGCACTTCAAGCACAGTACTCGTTCGGTCGAATGAGACGTAAAACCTCGGTCCCCTTAGCGCCTTTCGTTAAGAGCAGGCTAATGCCGACGCCGGGTTTCTATCCAACCTTCCTCCCTTACCTGTCCCCTATGGCGCAAATGACCGTACCTACTAGCTACCTTACTTACTACCTTTTATTTAGTAGCTGTCGGTCGCCTCCCAAAAATATCCAATCCTTGAGAGGGTGAGATACTTCTCTATAGCATGTGGCCATATTCACTGCATCCTGGATCGTATCCCGCCGTGACTACTGCGAATGAATATCTTCCTCTTTTCCTGATTAATGTCGATATTTACTGGGGGAGGGGACACTCATTGCAATAGGTAGTGAACGTCGAATGTCTCGCACCGATGGTTTGTAGTGCCGCCCGAAGCCCTTAGTCTTCCAATCTCAGCCGGGAGCTCTACTCCCAGCTTGTGTAATGCGCGACCACTTGGGGAAGGAGGGCGCCTGGCGGGAGATTCATTCGCGTGGGAAGGAAGTCTTGCGGAGGAGGCGGGGGAGGACTGAGGGAATGGGGGGCGTGATGGCGGCCGTGCCCTCCTCCCCTTTGTATACTCCTCTGCGCTCGATGACGGCCTCGCAAAAGTGGTTTCCCCCTTCAACGCGCAGCTCGTCTAAACATCCCCGAGGCCACAAATAATCCCCCCCCTTGTCCGTCGTGTCGAGTGACACTTGATGCACGGCTCTCCTCTTACTAAAAGCTTTCGCCTCGTGGACGACCTGCGTACCTTTGTGCGGGAGAAGGTGAATCATGATGCGGTAGGTCTCGATATCGACCGTGAAAAGGGATTACTATTAATGCCGTCGAACTCTGGAAATAATAAACATAAGTGTGAGCTAAATACAGTGCGAATGGAGCCATAGAGAAGTTTCGCGGTAAGTGTGGAAGTGATATGGTTGGGAATGAGAGGATCACATAAGGATGTGGATTATAGTCTCCGATGATAGGTGCACATCATAGGAGTGTGCATTCTGTACCCATACTCGGCAATATATTTTATTCCGTATGATTTTATCCCGTGTGTATCGTCAGGTATGAATTATTTCAGAAGTACGAACTCAATTTATCATCCTTCCCGTACGAGGAATTTTTTTATTTTTGTATGTTCTCTGCGTCATCAATTAAGTAACATATGCACGCTGCTCTCTGGGTGATTTTGTATTGAATGTTCAGCATAGTCATTATTGGCTAAAGGCTATGGTTCTTTGTTTTTATTGTCTTTCTCCTGCTGTCCAGTCGTCTTTTATCCCTCGTCCCAAGCTTTGTGTGATAAAATAAGCATTGTTATCTCCGTAATTACTGGGTCTCCATAGCCACATCTCTTTGTGATCGGCCTCTTATTATCATCGAACAGATATCATGAGAATTGACACTACGCTTTTAACCTAATGCTGTGGAAGTGGAAACTAATGCGCAGTTTTATCATAAAGCTTTTATAAGGGACATGGGATTGTGTGCTCGTCTCTCGGCGGGTTAGATACTCCACGTACCATACCTACTGCATACTTAACGCGAGAGTTAATGAGTTATACTTCTCAGTAACATACTTTGGGGTGATATTTATTTTCATCTTCTCATCATTTATATTCAGTTAGTAATCTTAAAGAAATGCGCTGTCGTGGTTTGCTGAGATTAGTTTATGATGCGCTGTTCGTCATCAGTATTATGGCGACGAATCCAGAGCTACCGACCTTAGCAAAAAAAAAAGCACTCGCGAGTCTCACTTTATCCGTTACTTGAACTCTCTGTTGTACGAGCTGATGGTGGATTCGCCTCTTTCGTGTACTCAGTTTTCTTTGACGATAGGATCTTGGGAGGTGTCAAAGGATCTCCCCTCGAGTTTTGGGCGCCAATCCTACGCGTTATTACTACTGACAATCGGCCCACCATTTGTTCACAGTGTCGGAAGTTATTCGTATCAAAATCATAGTGTTAAGGAAAAGATAAAGATTGCTTGAAGACACCATATGGGATACGAGATAGTGAAGGTTAGACAAACTTCTCGCAAGGCAAATAGATGAGAGCAAATGAAATCGAGTGTGGAAATTTTTTAGACAGCCTCGTGGAGAGATTAATTATGGCATGGATAGCCCCCACACGTGGGCCTGTGGACCTTGTGTGATGATAATGATGGACATTTTTTTTTGTATATGGGCCATTAGGAATTCAATTTTTTGCCTGAAAATATAAAAAGAGAGAAAGTTCTCAAAAAATGTCTTCATTTAGTGAAATCATGGCGGTTTACTCAGTACAATATTGAAACTCTGTCTGACACAAAAGTATAAGTTAAGCATTGTATAATGTATTTAATTGTATATACACATTTTTCCGGTGTGAAGGATAGTAAAACTATTGTTGGAGATTGTTGGTGCAATATGAATGTTTTTCGTGGGACATAAAAGGTTGATTATCTATCTTTTGGCCACGCATGTCTGTGGTAATTGAACGTAGCCTTTACACAGGTATTACCTTTAAGGCTACCCAAAGCTTATATTTTTATGTTTAAAAGTAGTTTTAATATGTTTTTCTTTTCTTTTGTTGGAAGTAATGAACGGCCATTTCAAATTCCCTCTTTTCTCATTAATAGGGATTTCAGTTGAAAAGGGATATTATGAAGTGTGAATTGAATGGTAGCGACTTTTACTCTGGTGGACATTAGTTCATGAAATTTATTCGTTGGGTATTTTACCAGCTGATTGGATGGTTTCATGATGCCCCATCCTTTTCCTTCCTTTTTCGGGGTTGCTTCACACGAGTGAGTCTTTTCCTCACCAATATATTCTTCGCGTTTCTCCATCGATAAAGCCCCTGACATCACTTCCATCTATTTGTAAATAATGCCTCGTCCAGAGCGATTCTGCATCTAATGTCCCAACACCACTGAAAGTATTTTCCTCCTAAATATTAATTTATGAATGGAACGGGCATAAACGTTTATTGACCTAGTAGGTGCGTAAACCATTATGTCTGCTATGTATTTTGAGCTTCCTCCTCACTAACATTCAGCCCTGACTTGTTTACTTCGAGAGGCTCTTTAGAAAATGACATAATTCTCAAGACTTCTGCCACTCGCTTGTTCGCCACCTTTAGAATTCCTCATATTTTGCAAAATTTAACGCTCGATTACGCACTTCCATCAAACCACTGAAACTATTTTCCTCCTAGTTGCGTAAACCATCATATCTGCTCCGTGTCTTGCACTTCCTTACTAATATTCAGCCCCGACCCTTGTTTACTTCGAGAGGCTCTTTGGCAAATGACATCATTCTCTAGACTTCTGCCGCTCACTCGTTCATCACCTTTAGTATTTCTCATATTTTGCGATATTTCACGACCTATTTTTTTAAGCCAAAAAGTAAACAGCGTTCTTGACGTCCTTTTCCGGCATTTGTCGTCGATCGTCTTCTCGCTATTGTGGGTCGCGGTGGCTTCCGCCTTCTGTCCCGCCCGCTCGCTCGCTCGCTCGCCGGCTCCTTTCGCACAGGCTTCCCCCAGTGCATTTTTGGCCCAATTCCAAAGCGAGATAGGAAGTTATTCAGTCCTCATCCCTCCGTCCATCCCTTCCCCTCCACCTCCATCTCCCCCATTACCATAATGCAAGGCGCTTTTCTCGAGCAGCAGAGCGGAGCGGAATCGAACTCTTTGAAAGACGTCAGCCTATGTGCATGAGCTAAGTGGAGCATTCGTCACTTTCTCCAAGCTCCCACCCACCCTCATCTATGTCTGCACAGTATCCCGAATGCCACCTTAGTGGTGTATGGCTGGGGGCGAGTTTTCAATTGAAAAAAATCTGTGCTGCATGGTACCCTGCTGATGTTGTGATATTTACGATTATGGAGAAGATGACAAATACCTGCTAATATGTAGTTGGGAATTTATTTTCAAAAACATATCCTACACTTTAGGTGGGTACTTTCAAAAATAGTGGGTACTTTTCTTGTTAGGTATTTTCAAAAACATATCTTACACTTTGGGTGCCATGTCAATAGTGCATGTTTGGTGGTCTTTACCCCCTGCCAAACACCCTCGTGGTGGCTCGCAGGGTATTACGTAGACGTACGGAGACGTAAGTAGACGTTCGATATGCCACAAACGTTATAGTAACTATGTTTTAATGTATTTTACTGCGATTTAAATGCTCGAAAATGGTTGAGTTTTGCCTACGGGGAGGAGTGTGACGTGCTGACCTTATTTGGCGCATAAAATGAAAGCATTGGAGATAAAATTGTCCTCTTTTAACTATGAAACAATTTCTCTCTTTGTACATGCCTCAATTTTTTCTTGCCGACCATGGTTTCGACATCGACGATGTCATTATCAAGGAAAGGAACAGGACCTCAATTATGACATCATCGATGTCGAAACTATGGTCAGTTAGAACAGTAAAAGGGTTACTCAAAACTGTTTGTCTTGCTGTATGCGTCCCTAATTGATTGATCAATAGCGGATAATACCATCACAACGCGTGGGAAACATTACTTCAAAGTCATCCTAGTCATCATATTAGGTTTTTGACGCTAACTGCAAATATTTATACCCGATTACGTACCTTTCCGATCTTCGCTGCGTATGTTTTCCTCGGTGTTTTATCGCAACTCGTATAGTTCGCAATAACTAGCTCATAATCACAAGTGAGGTGGGATGGAACATAGATCCCCGAGTTTATCGCGGCACTTTTCCAGTCCCATCTAACCACTCACGCTGATAGTCCCGTCAATTGCTTTGAAGCTCTCGAAGAATGCAGCTCTCGTCAGCTGGCGCATTTTATTTAAGTTTACAGTCCATAACAACTAATATTCTTCATTTCATCACGTCATTCCCATATGGAATTGGCACAGTCATTGCTTTTGGGCCCAGGAAACTGGCTCTTTTAATAACTTCTCCCATACTTGAACTATCCTTCCATTCCAGCTCACCTCATTCGCTTCTGTAACGCTCTCGGTTTGCTTCATGCTCTCTACAATTCTTAAGACTCCAAATTTTAAATAATTGCCGTTGTAAATTAGAGGGCTAAAATATTTTCAGAAATGAAAGTATTGGTTTTTTTGGCTTTCTGTTTTTTTTTCGTTTTTTTTTATTCTGTAATCTGAGGAAAGTTCTCGGTATTGTAAGTAATGGGATATGAAGCTCAAGCTACGAGGGAGTTAATGAATCTGAATTCACGATTAGCTCGAGCAGATGGCGTCGCCTGCATTCACCCAGTCCCAGTGGTACTTTTCGAAGGCTAAGTCGTTGCCCCCGCAGCGCCTTTTCAACCCCGCCTATACCAATGCGGCAAAGCTGTTTTGTCTCTTGTTTCCTAAGTTTCCTGTCTGAAGAATAAAAAAGGATTGGGGAAGTCTCTTTCTGTGCCCCTCATGTGCCTTTCCCCTAAAGTCCGCGCTCTTTCTCACGTGATATAACAGCACCCTGTATTTTCAATTTATGCGGTTGGACGATTCACAATTGTGCTTGTGAATGACCCCTTGTGAATGGTGCATGAAAAGAGTGTTTTTTTAAGAATGGATTGTAAGGATTTTTAAATAAAGTTCCTGTTATTTTCAGAATAATGTGCGTGGTTTTATTAATAAATATGGCAACTTTCAAATCCCCTTGAGCTTTTTCTCTGGCTCTTCAATGAGTGCTATTTACGGAACATGAACGCTAAAAAATGTAATTGTTATCCTCTATAAGTTGTTTACTTTGTCGTTTATTCAAATACTTGCGGAAATGCACGTTGATTCTCAACGGGAGGGATAGGGTTAAGAAATACTTGAGCAATCCTATCTATATAAAAAAAGAATCTAACGGTCCATTTATAATGCTAATATTTTTTACTATTTGGAAGTAGCTCGTTTGGGTGCTTGAGATTTTACAATGCAATTGGCCATTTTTAAAATAGTAATAATAGTAATAAACAGCTTAATTTGTGCGAGTTCTGTTTTTTAACGTTCGACGACGTTATCTGATGCCTTGCCGCCTTTGCTCTCTGTTAATCCACAGGCCTTATAGTAAGTGCTTTTCTCTGACTGCCTTTTCTGTCCCATCTCTTTAACTTATTCTGGGCCTTCCTCTTTTTTTCTACCCCATTGACTCAAGGTTAAAATTGTTTTGGCAATCTCTCGTTCGTTGTAGGTTGTGTATGACAATACCACAAAAGCTGTATTTTTTTAAAATGAGCAATATCATATACTGCTCAGCTTTCATTATTTAAATATACTGCTTTATCTCCGCTCATTTGTTCTACATTAGTATTATGCTATTGTCGTGTATATTAAGTAGTCAACTGCTCTTTCGGTGTCGAACTGAAATGTAGCCTTAAAATTTTCAACAGGGATCGGCGGTCTAGCTGGAATACGCGTTCTTAACGCATATTTACGTCTTACGCCCGAGCGGCCAGTGATAGCCATAGCATAAAATATCGGGTTTCCATAGTGGAAAACTGTCGTCTCAACACGCCGTGACGTACCCCCGTAAGTGGCCAGTGGCCAGATATGATATAGGTGAGTGGTAGTGTGCGCCTTATTGGCGTCTCTCTCTGTCCCCGTGCACCTCGGAGCGATGAAATCCTTTATTAAATCTTCGCCGGTTCACTTCCCCAAGAAGTCAAGCGACTGCGCTCCTCTCGAACCGCAAGGAGGCGACAGCTGCGCCGCATTGTTCGTACCTTCTTGCCTTCGCCATCCTTGTCAGCGGAAAAAAATATGTCGATCCGGCGACCTGCCAGCTGTTGCTCCCTTTTTCGCTTTTTTATCGGTTTTCCACAGCTGCTTTTAAACTTCCTGTTATCGGGAAGCGTTCAAGCTTTTGTCTTGGCCTGGCCTCCGACCTTCGCGTATTGAATATCTTGGAGCCCTGTTGGAAAGCGCGAGAAGTTAATCCTTCTAAACCTAATGAAAGGCTATATTTATTTCATGGGGTGACGATATGTCCTGTCACAGGATTTATTAATAGTTTGACCTAGATACCACTACACTCATCATTCAATGTCCTCACCTTGTAGCGAAAGAGATATTATCTTCCTGCTGATACGAATGTAGCATCAACTTACAGCAGTGCATTCTTATCAAGTTATTTGTGATAAAAATGGATGTTGTTCCCCATGAGATACAGACGCGTGCAGATATGAGTATGCGTATAGATGCGTATGATAGTCTCGTTAGTGTTACTGACCTCGTGCAAAAACTAGGATGGGAATCGCTATCAGACCGTCGATTGAAAATAAGACCCAATCTTTTAAGTAAATTCAAAACTGATTTATTTGCAGAAGTTTTCAATGTCTTACGAACTCCAACATACTACGGTAGATCAGATCATGAAAATCAAATAAGGGAAATAGATTGTAGAACAGAAAGGTTTAAAATGTCGTTTTTCCCACGATCAATAAGAGACCATAATGGCTGCGTTGATACTTAGAAGTAGGTTAGTTGACAGGTATGTAAAACTCGATTACTTCTGGCTTAACTTTGTGAAAATCCATTCTAAAGAAATTCAATGCGATATGGTACTTTTTTCACAGTTTTTTATTTCAGGTCGACCGGTTTCGTCACATAGGCGACATCATCAGGTCTGGCCTGATGATGTCGCCTATGTGACGAAACCGGTCGACCTGAAATAAAAAACTGTGAAAAAAGTACCATATCGCATTGAATTTCATTAAACAGGTATGTAGCTGATTAATTCATACGCCCCCTAATGCATATTTCTAAATCTGCCGAGAAGTGCTAACTCGATGTTTTGCACGTTCCCTGCATGACTCTTGTTTCACGTGTACATAGTTACATTATAGAATGATTTTGTGGTTTTTGTAGCATACCTATTATGTGGTGCATGTTAGTGAAAGTAAATTTCTTCACTGTAGTTCATGTTGGTGATGAGTCACCCACTGCCAAACACCCCTGTGGTGGCTAGCAGGGTAATAAGTAGATGTAGATGTGGTTCGGGTTTACGCTTTACAGAGACAACATTGAAAAAATCAGGAATTGTCAAGCATAGATCGCATCAGAATTTTAAGGATATGTACATCTACATCTACGTGATACCCTGCGAGCCACCACGAGGGTGTGTGGCAGGGGGTGAAGATCACCAAACATGCACTATTGACATGCAACTAGGCTATTTAAGGGAGATATGCTAGATAATAGGGTCACATGGAGCTAGATGGTTAGTATCTATATAGTAAGGAAGGGATTATTGGTTGTTATTACATGCATCATGCACTACAGACTACTCTTAACTATATTTCACCTACCTATCCCTTTGCTACGCTGCCTATTGTTCTCTCTTATAGTACGCGGGAAAAATGACATTTTAAATCTATCGGTACGACAATCTATCTCTCTAATCTTGTTAATATGATCAAACCTAGCATAATACGCAGGGGTTCTCAATATATATCTAACGTCATCTGTGAACAACTCTGTTTCGAATTTACTTAAAAGGTTTAACCTAAATTTTAACCTGCGTTCTGATAGTAATTCCCATCCTAGTTCTTCTATTAAGCTCGTAACACTTAGGGTTGTCATAGACGGTATCATGTCAAACACAGCGTTACATCGGGTGTCTCTCAGGGAAGTGTCATTGGTCTACTTTTATTTCTCTTATGCATAAATGATATTAGCAACGTCATTAAAAGTAAGCTTAGACTCTTCGCAGACGACGCGGTTGTGCATAGGGATATTACCAATTCCGAAGGTAGCGACTCGTTAACAATCGACCTACTTGCTATTCATGCTTGGTGCGAAAAGTGGCAGATGGAACTAAACATAAAAAAGTGCGTAGCAGTCAGCTTTTGGAAAAAGAACAATAGGCCAGGTAGGGCTTACAGAATTAATAATACGGAAATTATTCACGCCGAGTCTGTTAAGTACTTAGGGGTCACAATTACTCACAACCTATCTTGGGGAAAACATATTAGGGAAATATGCGGTCAAGCATACAGAAAGCTAGGCTTTATCAAGAGAGTACTCGGAAAATGTGATGAGAAAGTGAAAGAACGTTGTTATTTTTCAATCGTTAGGCCTCATCTGGAATATGCTGTTAGTGTATGGGATCCATACGAAACGGGGTTGATATCAGAGTTAGATCGCGTACAGCGAAGAGGAGCTAGGTTTGTGAAACGATGCTACGATAAGTTGGCTAGTGTGTCTGGACTGTTAGAAGAATTAGGATGGGAATCGCTATCACAGCGTAGATTGAATTATAGGTTTAACCTCCTAACTAAATTTCAGGAAAATCATTTTACTGACGACGTAAAAAACATACTATTAACCCCCTCGTACTACGGCAGATTAGATCGCGCCAATAAAATTAGAGAGCTAGATAATAGAACCGATAGGTATAAAATGTCATTTTTTCCGCGTACCATTCGGGACCATAACAGCTGTGATCGTCGTCATGAATAGTTCGAATTGTGACAATAGGCTGACAGTAAACCTTTCTCTTAATATTCTCTACGTTCGTATTTATGCATGATATTTTGAATCTATAGTAGTAGTCTTTGTATCCCTTGCATGTTGGAACGATTGACGATAGAATGTTTCTTGGGTATTAGATTTCTAATTGACTCTTTGCATGTGTGATACGTGGGTTTCAATGTAATTTCGGTGTTCTACTGTATCATTCATGCATGCCTGGTGTGGAAGCACCCCCTGCCACACACCCTTTGGGTGGCTTGCTGGGTATGACGTAGATGTAGATGTACAATTATCATAACGGCCTTTAACAAACCTAGCAGATCTCCTTTGCACGCATGTAGTTTGGATACATCCTCTACTATTTTACATGACTAATCTATTAAATCCCATGATACTTTTAAATGGGCATCCCAAAATATAATATTAGGCTGTGAAAACGTTATCAGCACACGTTGCGAGACATATTTAGAAGTCAAGTTGAAGCCTCAAATTATGTGTATGTTGATAACTGAGAAGTTCGGAGGTAAGAACGAATTTACTGCAATATTAATATTTCTGGAGTTACTTCATACTTCTTTTTGCTGTTTAAATTTTAAAATAGTATTTCAAAATGATCTATGTAATGGCTAGAAAAAAATTTCGCTCTAGCTATCTTAAGTGCGTCTTCTTAGTTTATGTGGACTCGTCGTCCCCGGCGGCGGCGGGGTTAAGTCCTTGCTTGCCAGTCTGAGGGTCCTGTCCTGTGTGGTGAAAAAACCACCCATGTCCTGGGTGGTTTTTTCAACACACAGGACATGGGTGTTGTTCGTCTATTGTTGATTGTTAATCCCCCGATGTAAAAGGCCTCTGCTGAGCTGTTTTCGGGAGTGTGAGAATAAATAAATAAAATTACATAGCTCGGATGAATTTGTTTTCCCCGATTGCATTTACAATTCATTTAATTTCTAATTTCCTGAAAGTAGCCCCCAGCGGCTAGCAGCTGCTTAACAATAGTTGTGAGCCGTGTTCATCAACACTCACGCTCTTAATGAATTAATCCTCCCAGGCGGGACTCGAACCTTCGGCCTCAGGGTGAGCCGGCGCGGGCAATTCTCCGCCGCTAACGAGGCCGGCAATCGTAGAATCGTAGTCGAAGCCTGAGATTTTGAGTAATCCTACTGCTTCTTTTGCGGAAAATGATCTCCAATGAGCGCCTTTCTTGCCTTTGCCGATCTTGTTCTGCACGGGCGATTATTTTAATAAGGAAAACAGTACGGTTGTAGTCGTTGCCGCTACAAAAACGGGGTTTTGAAACGAGTGATAACGAATTGCGACAAGGTGTTCATTATAGCGTTGTTGCGTAATTTTACTTGCAGAAAATTGAATGATATCTGTTGATGGTGGATCTTTTGGACATTTTGCTAGTGTTGTCGCATTCTAACTTTGTCCTGAACAAAGTAAAATTGTTATCCTGGAAGGTATCCTATTGTTTAACTGGAAGACATTATTTACTTTTCATTTATTTTTAAGCAAATCGGTGAACTTAAACTTCGGTATTATCTTGAACGGACTCAAGGGTGAATGATTTTGGAACATATCACTTATTTTACGACAGCTAAATGATTTTTCTTTCCCATTTTAAAACTTAGTCCTATTTTACTTTCTATAATGCAGGTTGTTGATAATAGAAAAAGTCCATTCCATGTAATTAAAGTATGTATATTTATTGTATGAAGTTGGATTTGGTTCGGGAAGTCGAATACGGATGCTTTTCGCGTAAACTTCAATCATTTTTATTCCAAAATTACAGCAAAACTACCGCGTCACTAAGAATATAATTTCGATACATCCAAAACATACGTATGCCTGGCATCCTTCCGCTCTCATCGCCCGCGTGGAGGATGGCATTTGCGACCCAAATTCATTTCCTTGCGCTTGATGGTCATCGTCGCAAGAAGTGGGGCGACGGATTGAGGGGCAGCTTCGAATTTCTTCGTCTTCAGTCGCTCAAGGTAGTTTGAGCGAGATATCAACACGCTTAAAATTCAATAACTTTGGCCTCATTATGAAGAAAAAAGCCTAAACAAGTAATCTTTCCAAGGGTACCAGAATATTAGTTACCTGCCGCACTACTTCTTGAGATATTGGACAATGAATCGCTGGCGTTTTCCATTGTTTCCTTTCCAGTGTGTTACGGCTGTGCGCTCCAGAGAGACATTAGTTTAAAACAACGCTGAAGTTCTGTCGTGTATATCGTGTCAGAAATGTAACGGTATGTTGTTAGAATGTTTTTTTCAATTATTTAAATGATACATGTTTTACTCGCTATGATACTTTTTATAAAATAGATTTTTGAACTTTCGTATTTCTAGGCGTTTGCGGAGTTCGGAGTTAGACAAATACAAAGTCTAGTCAAGAACTTCATATGTTCTTAGTTAATCATGGAGAGATAATTAGTAAAAACTAAGTTTTTGCGTCATTAATGTTTTTATGCGCCATGCGTTATTCGTACAAATGCTTAAATTTCACGTCTAAGGTCAAATATGGTATCCGCTAGTGATTAGAGAGAACAATCTCGAAGTTCCTCGCCTCTCGTGTCGGGTGACCCATCCTTATCGGTCAATACTCCATGCGAAGATGGGCGTCTTTTATGCGTCTCCCAAGTTTTTCTGAAGGCCGTTTTACTGCGCAGAGCGTTTCGCTGCGCTACTTAGGCTGGCATTAATCCTCGCAGTCATGAGTGTAATGATGTCTGTTAAGAAAGGATGCATAAACCTTTCCGCGGTGCTTGCGAACAAGCTTTATTTTTTCAACTTGTCTTGCCGTGTCTCCATTTTGGATTAACCGGCCTTGTACTCGAAGTCGTGTAATTAGTGCCTATTGGTCAAGAGCAATCTTTTTAATCCCAATGCTTTTGGACCGTTCGAGGTGCGTTATTTAATTTATTATTGTTTGGTAATTTAAACGGTAGATCGGTTACCCAAACGAGAGGTATTTGTCTTAACGTAGTTGCGTCTTTCTTGCGTAACGTGTATTTTAGTTGGTTAAACGCACTCTATTCTCTTTCAAAGGAGACAAGGAAGGACGGACGGTTGAAAATGCTAGTAATGGTCCATTTGTTGGGGTTTAATGCTGCAGTGAAAGATGCGGTTGTCATGTCGTAGGAGTGCGCAGATGAGATCTATATACACCTTAATAGCCATTCCTATTCCACCATGTGTTGGCCTTTGTAATTTTGTTTCCTCTATTAACTCTTCATCCTAGGATGTCTCTTTTCACATCACTTATCCATCGTTTATTTGGTCTTCCCCTAGATCGTTCCCCACATCGTCCTCATTCCGAATTCAGGGGTTTCTACAGTCTTTCATACTTCATAAGTGCCCCAGCCATCTTTATCTATTACCTCTCTACCTTATTTTGTTGGTGTCACATGAGCTTTATCTGTCTGCAGGTTTTCGCAGGTTTTTCAGTTCCCTTCATGTGTGGGTGTTTTCCTGCAGTGGGTTTTCTCGTCAAGGATATCACCACCTTGCTTCCTTACGCTTTTCCCACAAAAGTATACATCTCTCTTCGCACTTATTTCGTGTATTGTTATGAAGAGAGGTTAGATGGAAGAAGGGACTGCATTAGTTTCAATCTCGCCACGTATTATTATTATTATTTCTTCAGTTGATAACGTAGACTCTGAGAAGATAATGTGTAGAATTAAAACAGGGTCCACGCTCCGTTTATGCACTCGCTTTTTCGTCTGAGTTATCCTGTACTTTTTACCATACAATGTCGACTGCGGATACGAAGATACATCGTATAATGGATGCAGTGTAATGCCTCGCGTTAAATTCCCTTTAAAGAGTTGAGTTTTATCTTTTTAGACAAAGGAGCGATTTGAGAGAGCGGGTTCTTCTAGCCTCTTATCTCGTGAGCGATTCAATGGCCATCTCTTTAAAGAGGTCGCGGGGATGGTTGTACTCTTTCCGAACGGCGTTCCGTGCGATGGGAAATCTTTCCGACGGTCGGGTTTCTCATTTTATTCCAATGGAATCTTCGGCTCTTCGAGGAGGCGGACGAAGCCCTTGAGAGCTGCGAAATCTTTCGCGGGAAGGGCCGTTCCAGTCTCGAATGAAACGGAGGGCGGAGGCCTTTTTATTCTTCCACTCTCTTCTGTATTCGATTGAAAAGACGGCAGTTGGCCGTGTGGTGGATATACGTTATTGGTTGTTGAGACCCATGGGAAGCACGGTGGTGTGGTCGAGAATTCGTTTATCGGGAGTGTATATGGCGGCTCAATGATTGCTGCTATTCCGGTTGATAACATGATGGCAAATAACTCTTGTGACTTTTGTCATATAAACGAGAATTCCTTGGTTTTCCATTTGCGATTTATTTTCCGCAACCTTCTCCGATGCACTATAAGATTCATCGTAATATCAACTGGATAGATCATGGTATAAACGATCACAGGCATAAGATTAAGGAAATAGATTGCAGAACCGTTAGATTTTGAATGTCATTTTTTCCACGTACAAGAAGGAATCTTAGAAGTTGCGATAGGTCAATTCTGTGATACCTTGACAATCTCTAGGTAAACTAGATTTTGTACTGTGCTAAACATCTTAACATTATTGTTAACAACTCGCCTCGCGTGAAAATTACGGTGTGATCTAGCACCTTGTAGTACTGTGTATCAGTCGCATTAATAATGCTAACCAAGTGCAGTTGTTTCTGAAATAGCGTACTCCATGGTGGTGTGTTCGTGTACGTAGCATTCTCCTAGTTTCTGCTGTGACCGCACATCTTACTGTTATCCTTACTGTTTTTGGCCAACGCCAAGCGGCCGGGGGAATGTGTTCGTTCCTAATTTGAGCTGGGATGTGCTGCATGCCTGATGTGGAATCACCCCGTGCCACACACCCTAGTGGTGGCTTGCACGGCATTTTGTTGACGTAGATCATCATCAGATGATTGGTTTGCTCTCAAAGCTCTCGTACTGTAAAATGTCGTGAATTTTGTCTGTGGGAAAAGATCAAACGACGTATTCCTCGGCGTGGTTGGGTTTAAATTTGGGATATCCTTAAGATAATCTTTCTTGCTTTGTTATGTTGCAGTTGCCTTGTGTTGTCGTGTCACTCAGCACAAGCGCACCCTGCGTCTCTGATTTGGTCTAATTTTATTTTCTTGCCGTTTAGGATGGAAATGTTTGAGGGAAGTGATTTTTATGAATATCAGTTCAGCATTTATTTTTAAATGGACGGCTGAATTCCCTGTCGCTAAGGGTCCCCAGGGAAAATATCCGGTCTTGAGTTCTTATTTATTTATTTATTTTAGCGCTCTCAAGTTATCTGGGCGGCTTTTTCCCGTGACGGTTGAGATAATATGATCAAATTGCCTATTCATAACGTGGCGAGGAAAATTCGTTCGTGTGCGTGACCCGTCTTGTGCGACTAAAGTCTTGCCAACCATTCTCCCAGAAACGGAGTGGAAATCGGCATAACCTAGGTTACGTATCTAAATAGGAAGATGCTACGTTTTGTGTATTTGTTAGCGTCCTCGATAACTAAGGGATTTCTTCAGCTTTTTTACCTCGGCGGCGACAGTTTTGGGCCACAAGTAAGCTAAATCCTAGAAATTGTTAATTCTGCCGTGGTCTCTATATCTCCAGACTGAGCATCTCCTTCTTCCCCTATAGTTAGGTTATCTCACACATTTAAAGAGTCCGAAGACGCCTACATTTGTCTATTAGAATCCGAAGAAACTATGGAATACGAATTATTCGGACATCGTCGCATTAAGGGTACGTTCATTTAGGCTGAACCTAAGGAAGGATAATCCAGCCTGCCCTTTGACGTCTTCACACTGTCTTTTCTTCCCCCCTCTGTACCTCTCTTGTCACTTAAAAAAACCGTAATCCCTGCAGTATCTCGTAAATTTTGAGTACCTATATTCTGCTTACCATTTTAACTTCCAAAATATTTAGCTTACCTTTTTACCGTCTGAAGTATCCCTTTATTACCTCCCATTCCGCGCCTCTGTAACATTCTCTCGTTCCTCATTCCATCTGAGTACCCTTGATGCGTTCTGTTTTCCCCTTTTATGATCTCCTCTCCTCCCATCCATATTTAACATTTCGCTTATCTACCTCGCCACCCAGCGTTCTTCTACTTATCCGCATTGGAAAATCCTCCAATTTGCGCTGAGAGCCGAGGAAATGGCGTTAAAAACGTTTTCTGGCGAAACGCATGTTTGAAAATATGGAGGATAATTTTGGGTGAGCGAATCCTGGGGAAGCCGGAGGGAAATTTTCGCATCACACATTTCGGCCAGCCACTCCGCAGTGAATGGGGGGGAGAGGTATTTATGTATTTTTTTCCTTTCACTTCGCGTGAGAGCCTTTTGGGTAGAGATGATATTCCGTGAGGAATATGGTCCATGCGGATCCTTGGGTGGTGGAACCGAGAATCCCGCCTCCCTTTATTAATTGGAAATCCCCATAAGGAGTGGGGTGGCTTGAAGGGGGGGAAATGCTTTCATCTCTTCGGATATCTTGTGTGTGGTGTTATGTGGGTGACCTCGAAGCTTTGAGTATATCTTCCGCAAAAGTTACCGGCAGCGGCATCTACAACTACTTATTACCCTGCTAGCCACCACTAGTGTGTTTGGCAGGGAGTGGCTTATCACTTACATGAACTACAGTGTAGATATTAACATTAATCAGTATGCACCACACCACGGGCACGCTACAAATTCTACAGAAACTGCCAAACGAACCGACAATGCGACTACGTGAACGTGACAGGAGAGTCATGCAGGGAACATGCAAAACATGGTGTTAGCATTACTCGGCAGGTTTAGAAAAATGCATTAGGGTGCTAATTAATTAATCAGCTGCACTACCTGTCAACTAACCTACTTTCTAAGTCTCAATGCAGCCATTATGATCTCTTATCGATCGCGTGAAAAACGGCATTTTAAACCTTTCTGTTATAAAATCTATTTTCCTTATTTTATATTCATGATCTGATCTACCGCAGTATGTTAGAGTTGTTAAGATATTGATAACTTCTTTTGAAAATAAATTGGTTGTGAATTTACTCAAAAGATGGAGTTCAGTTTTCAATCGACAGTCTGAAAGCGATTCCCATCCAAGTTGTTGCAATAGTAACACTAAGCAGACCGCGCGGAGTAAGACCTGCGCGGAATGGTAGATTTGCAGGGAAAGAGGGATGCAACGAGAGGGATTGAAGCACGGGAACCAAACTACCTCGTGAATGAGACACGAGGCACACGTGTGCCCAAGGGAGGTAGTCAAAAATCACCCATTGCCAAGACGTAAGCAGAGGCCCTAGCTTGAGGTCTCATGGTGTGAGAAGTTGAAATGGGATGGCCCGTTAGTGGTAAATCATCCCACATCTCGAAGCGCTTATGTTGGCAGCAGTAAGGGAGGTTTCCGACTCTCCTCTCTGGATAACTTTCCTCCGTGATTTCGTAGGATTTCAATGGTGAAGTGGCCCATGTCCCAAAGTCGTCCTCTGCGCAGCGCCAGGAACATTTGCGACAACTGTAAAATGAAGAGAAAACTCTGTCATTTCGCTAAACTTACGTGTTTAACAGCAATTAGCGATATTGCCTGGTCACACGTTACCTCTGCCATTGCGGGTCAACGTCCCTCGTGGCGTTATCGCCAGTAGAGGTTTATGTATACAGGTGGGACAGGCATGAAAGAGTCGTTCAAGGTTAGACGACCCAGGCGGACACACACAACAGCTGAAGATAGGAAGAGAAACCATCCGCACGAAGTCAAACATGGGTCTCCATGTAACTTAAAGGTTATATCTAATGCTCGTTCGAGGGTGGTGTCATATTATGATGTATCGACTACTCTATGTGATGATAATGATGCATCACGCCGCGATGTTGAGCCAATGAGCGATGAGGTTAATTATTTCGTGGCGATATCATGCGGTAGGATACGTCATTTGATACTGTGATAGTACGTGTGGAGTATGCGAGTAATCGCCATGTGAGGCTAATGCAGTGTCACATTAACGCGATTAATTTGCTTTTTCCATTTCGTACCTCTGGCATACAGCTTGGCTAATTTCTGGTTATAATTCCGTGGCAGCGATCCCGAGATGAAGAGAGTAAATAGATGGTCATATTTGCATGTCGCCGTGGTAACCTACCTTGACGCGGCTGTACGCTTCCTCGTACAAAGAGTGACACATTTTAGGGTATGTCATGGGTTAAGGGTACAACATGGGATGTCACGGTATGATGGTAACCTTTATTTTACGAAATATCTCATTCCACATCTAGTTGAGACTCAAACTATGGAACGTAAATATCTCATCGTTAGCCATGCCAAATATAGCTCGCGTTGCGATATTGATACTCGTACATCTTATTACCTTCATCATGGATCTACAAAAATGGGTTAAAATCTCTTTATTATGGTTTCATGAAAAGATTTCATGCTGGTATAAGAGTTTAGCCTTAAAATTACTCGAGACTTAGATCATAATTGAAGGAAAAGTAGAGGGAAAAGTCTCTAGGGGAAGACCGAGGGATAAATACATAGATCAAATAAAGAAGAGTATATAGGAATAGCTACCAGGAAGTTAAGGAACTAGCATCTTGCTTCTACGGCGACTTTCTATTGCTTTTTCGTAGTACATCTTACAGACAAGGGGCAGCAGCACTCGGACAAATATTTACGGTCACGGCCACCTCACTGTACACAATTCGAGCCGAATAATTTAATTAACTTCGGTGATCAGCGGAAACCGTGGCAAGCCGCGGACATAAACCTTGTGGACTTTGAGAAGGCCTGCGACTGTGATAACATTTAAAATGTGGCAGTTGCCTATTTTTTCATACTTAGTTGGAATGAAATATTTGTGCTAACAAAAAAAACCGCGTGGTAGGCGCCGGAAATTTGTCGGGAACGCATCTTTCAGAGCCTCAGGGTTTCTGGCTACTTCCCCAAACTCACAGGGTGCCGCAAGGGGTTTGTTGATGGACGCATCCATTATGGCGGCGTCGTACCCTGGCGGAGGACTCTGTCGAGGTTGCCTTTAGGGGACCGGTTCCTGTCCATCGACGACAATGTTTTTTTTCTCCAGGAGTATCCGCGGCGAAATCACTATGTGAAGCACGTTCACCATGAATTACTAATCCCACAAACCCAGTCGGGGCTTGAAAGAGTCATTTCAAGCTGCCCTATTACCTCTTGAGCGTAAAAAAACGTGAATTGACTGAAATTTAAGTTTTCTGAAAGTAATAAAATTTGTAAGTTTCCTAATTTTTACAAGAATTACTTTAATTGACGTGACTCAGCATGCTTGCACGTAAAGGTGAAAGTAAGAGATGTTTTGTAAATAGCAATTCTTATTTTCCTCACTTTCATTTCATTGTCAGATCTTGGTGCGACATGCCATACCTTGCGTGAACTCTTCCGCCTTCTTAGTGTTTCGTAAGGTCTTCATCTCTTTGATAAAGGGCCTTTGCATCTCTTTCGTTTAAAACACGTTTATATGGGAAATACATATTCTAACAGGTACTTAAAGACAGGTTTATTAAAATTTATTCTTCTACTTCTTATCATCATTGTACCATACAACCTAGTACCATCTCACTTTAACCGGTTTAAACCCGTTTGAAATAAACATATGCGTATTATTATTTTGCTAGTGCCAAACTATTATGGTAGAAACGATCACAGGAATAAGATTAATAATAATAAGATTAGACTGCAGAACCGATAGATTTAAAATGTTATTTTTTCCACGGGATCATAATAGTTGCGATACATCTACATCTACGTAATACCCTGCGAGCACCACGAGGGTGTGTGGCAGGGGGTGAAGATCACCAAACATGCACTATTGACATGCAAGTAGGATATTTAAGGAAGGAATGCTAGAGAACAGGGTCACATGCAGCTAGGTGGTTAGTATCTACATAATAAGAAAGGGATTATTGGTTGTTATTACATGCATCATGCACTACAGACTACTCTAACTATATTTCACCCACCTATCCCTTTGCTACGCTGCCTATTGTTCTCTCTTTTGGTACGCGGGAAAAATGACATTTTAAATCTATCGGTACGACAATCTCTCTCTCTAATCTTGTGAATATGATCAAACCTAGCATAATACGCAGGGGTTCTCAATATATATCTAACGTCATCTGTGGACAAATCGGTTTCGAATTTACTTAAAAGGTTTAACCTAAATTTTAACCTGCGTTCTGATAGTAATTCCCATCCTAGTTCTTCTATTAACTCGTAACACTTATACAATTATCATAACGGCCTTAAACAAACCTAGCGGATCTCCTTTGCACGCGCTCTAATTCTCTTATCATACCTTCCTCGTACGGATCCCATATACTAGCGGCATATTCTAAATGAGGCCTGACAAGTGTAAAATAGCTTCTTTCTCGTACTCTCTCATCGCATTTGCCTATAACTCTTTTTACGAATCCTAATCTACGGTTTGCTACACTAGTTATTTCCCTGATGTGTTTCCCCCATGACATGTCTTCAGTGATGGTGACGCCTAAGTATTTAATAGATTCTACGTTAGATACGATACGATAGATCAGTTCTAGGATTCTGATTAGGTTAAATAGCTTTTTTCAGGAGTGCTAAATATCTTAGCATGATTATTAGATACTGACCTCGCATGCAATCTGTGGTATGATATCCGGGCATTCGGAGGAACGTACGCGGCTGATTTAAACTGGGATGAGTTATGCATGCTTGGTGTGGAATCACCCCGTGCCACACACCCTAGTGGTGGCTTGCACGGTATTTCGTAGATGTAGATATTCCTCTTTTTTCCTAGTGGTAAGACCACACTGGTTTCTCCCTGTTTTCAAATCCACTGTTTTCCTCTTTTTCTTTTCCTTACGAACCCACCCTGAACCAAAAGTTAATTAAATTTTGGTGTCGTGGCTCTCAGCGTGTTCTCTCTACTTTTCTCGTGGCGAGGAAACTGTGACGTCATCAAAAAACCTTGTCGTAATTCTCTCCTCGGAAGGAACCGGAGTGTGACGTGATGGTTTTCCTGTTGTTTTTTTCAGTCTCCATCTCTCTCCCTTAAAATTTATACTTCCCTTCTCGTCTCTGTTCCTCCCGATCGAGTTTGCTATGTGTTTATGAGCTGTATATGTTAAAATGAGATTTTGAACTGTTAAAAACTTCAGAAAAGTAGTTTTATATTATTTCACTGAAAGTTTTTTTTTTATTCAGTTGAGCCTTTTAGTTCGTCGCTTGTTCATTTATTTATTTCAGAATACGGGCACTTACCCAATAATACAAACCATTTAATAACAGTACATCAATATTATTTGTACATAAAAAATTAAATACCAATATCAAAACGCCCTTATTCATTGTCACGATTGTTGGACTATAAAATTGCAATATTTAGTCTTTCTTACAGTTTTATTCACGACCCATGGCTGGCTACTTGCCAACAAGGCCAACCGCTTCATTCCCACGATGTTCTTCCCTTCGACGTCCTTCATTATTTGTCCGATGTATTCCATTCTCGTTTTCTGCTTTAATTCTTCCCATTCTTGCCATACGGGCCGGGCAAAATGTGGAATAAATATGCTTCATGCGTAGTAAGAATGTTTTAAGACAATGGGGACGGCACACGGGTTAAAGCATTTTGATTCCAATGAATACTGTAGTTTGCAAATTAATAAAAACATTTAGTGAATGGTTGTGTGCGTTTTATTACCATTGTTGGGAAAAAGTTAGATAAAGTACTATTCTTTCATGTTGTAAACATTGACCGCCTCGTAATATCTGGTTAGTTTTGCTGAAAAAATTGGCGCCGATTGGTATAATTTTGGTTTTTTTTCTTATAAATTCTGTTCATGCAACTGACTTATTTTGTTTTAAGTGGCCAGAAAGTGAATAGAAGTACTTGTAAATCTTGATACGTTGGAGCGACCTAACCTACTAATAGATATGTATCGTGGTGTCATGCGAGTTCTAGTGCGAATTTGCGAGTTCCGCCAGAAATTTTGGGGACGTGCGAATGGGAGCCGGTGGCTGGCTTGTGCGTAATAAATGCGTGCGCGTTGCGCTCGGGAATTCTGGGTATTTGGGGCTTGTACGTTTCTGAATGCGATTAAGTTGGGATGCCGCGGAAAAAGTTTATGATAGGAAATTGAGATTTATTTTTTGGTCATTACGGAAGGCGACCAATTGCTTCGGTCATGTGGAATGAAATGGAAAGAATTTTTATTGCCCTGGGACCCTTTTGCCTTTTTGAAATATGCAAATGCCTTACATTCCTTCCAATTTGATATATACTTATAAGGAAGGAAGGAAGAAAATGAAAATGCGAAAAAATCTATCAAATACGAAATACAAGGGAAAGGATTTTTATTGTTCAGTGACTCATGTTCCATGAAACATAAAAATATCAAACCTTAGATATATTGTAATGCGCATATATATTTATTGTATTTAAAATTCATAAAGCACAGGCGTATATATGCTTATAGTGATGTGTGTACTCTCAAGTTAAATAAAAAATCTTAGAAAGATGAACGCAATCTGTTAGAAAAGCAATTTAGATGAGTTGTAAATTATTCTTTATTTTAATTTTGGTATGCTGAGAGATATTTAGATGTTTAGGTCGATAATGAGAAATTTAAAGTGACAGGTGTGAAAGTAGTGGTCGTATTTCAAGGATGTGTTTAATAATAATTGTAATGCATGTATTCGCCTCTAGGGCTATTTACAATATTAATGGTATAGGCCTTGTCAAAAAGTACGTTTACATCACCAGACAATAGAAATATTAAAATAAACATCACATCACGTGATTATTACACAATAGAACTAGCTTAATTTTTTACGGTGATGAATAAATACAGCCACAGTGAACAAAACATTGTTTAATAATAACATTTTAAGTTGGATTTTACATAGTACCATCATAGTAATATATTGCTTCCTAGATGGAAGAAGATTATGCAGTTTAATTCCTCTATGAATAGGACTATCCCCACATCGTTTTGTTTTTCTGGGTAATATTATGAAATTCTTCAGTTGCCGTGTGCATCTTGTTCCTAATGCTGCCGTTGCATTCTCAACATCCGAGCGAGTACAATCGTGCAGTTGTGCTAAGGAAGGAAAATTGCCGCAAAGTTGAGGACTTTTTGCTGGCGTTTCCGATGGCCCCTATTCATCCATGGCATCAGCAATGCCTCACTGGTCATTAGTTTTCCTCTATGCTACTTATAAGTTCTGGATATGGCGAGAGAAGAAGAAAG
Source organism: Ceriagrion tenellum (assembly GCA_963169105.1). Taxonomy (NCBI): domain Eukaryota; kingdom Metazoa; phylum Arthropoda; class Insecta; order Odonata; family Coenagrionidae; genus Ceriagrion; species Ceriagrion tenellum. The sequence continues at coordinate 41,914,390 of OY720639.1, forward strand.
TGTGTGGTGAATATTCGGATCAGGCAGGAAAGATGGATAGAAGACGTTTTGAGAGTCGAGGACACATTAAAGAGGGTGGTGAAGGGGGAATCCTGGAGAAGCGTTAAAAATGGAGGAAGAGGTAAGGGGTTACTTTGGGGCGAGATGAGAAGAGAGGGGGAAGACGTATAAGAAACTCAAAGAGGGATCTTATATCAATCAATTTATATGAAGTTATTTGGGGAAGATGAATAGATGTTCCGTGAATGTGGATATCAGGAAAAATTGTCCAAACGCCTACCAATCAGGTGGTATACCCTATACCAATGAGTAAAGTGAAAAGCACTTTCGAAATAGATCAATATTCGCCGGTCAGTATCGTGTCCTGCCATAGCAATTGCGTTACCTTATTTTCAGCTTAAGCGTGAGTCGGTGGGAGCCGCGGTAATACCGTTGTTTTTGCGTGCAGTGGGGAGGGTGAATAGTTGCTATCTCTTTTACTTTCTCCTTTCACTTTTTTTTATTGAGGTTCAAGTTTCCCTCGCCTTAACGACTTTAATGCCGAATTTCAAACGTGATAACAGCGGTCGTTCAGAATGTTTCATGGAACCTGTAAATTTTGTATCAGTAGTTGCTGTTAAGATTTTGCAATTCCTGCTGATTGGCTCCAGATTAGACCTAAGGATCGGTGTTTCCGTACGCGTTTCTCTCGTATTTTTCAAAATATATCTAATTCGAAGGCTTTGAGCGCCAGCTCCTCGTCGGAGGCCCATGCGATATGTCTCCAGAAACCAAAAAAACATTTCCCGTGTTCTCGAGCGATTAAGTATTTTGCTTGAAACCGTGGTATCGCTCTCGGTCATTTCCCAGAAAAAGGCCATTCCATGCTAAGTGTTGATAATCATCTCCGAGGACTTTGAATGGTCTCGTCATCACTTATCGCTGTGAATATCTTCGTTTTACGCACTACAATTGTTTGATATCAAAACCGTTCTTGTCTTTTGCCGAAGGGACTTCGTTGATATGATAACTTTAGCGCAGAATGGATCTAAATGTTTTTCGTGACGGTTCAAGTTGACGACCTCCTCCTTGAGGAACGGAATATTTGAATTTCATGGATTTTATTCCTTATTAGAGGTCAATGTTGATAGCGCTTTGCTTTTTGACTTTTTTATTTTATCTTTGTAATTACTGCGTATCAATTGGGACGTAGGTATTCTCTAGGGAATAACCAAATACCCTGTTGAACCCGAATAGTTCAGGCGTGACTTCGTGGAAATTGATAGTGATGTAAAGAACACTTTGTATTTTTCCACAGTTTATTTTCAATCGCACAGCTGTTTTCGACGCAAAGGCGTCCTGACCTGGTACCTGAGGATGACGCCTTTGCGTCGAAACTAGCTGTACGATTGAAAATAAAATGTGGAAAAATACTAATTGTTCCTTACAAATACCTTGTTCTTTTAATTTTCAGTCCAGGCTAATAAATAATAAAATAAAAGATATTCATTGACTGTAGGCATATAAAGAACTTCTGGAACAAAGGATTATTGAAGGTTCATGTGGAAAGCCTATAAATGGGATGTTTTTTTAAATGTGGGTTAGGAGTAAAATGGAGGTGATGTGTTTGGTAGAGAGAACAACAAACGAATATGTGTCAATTATGTTAGAGGCTGAAAGACAGGTTGTTGCTATTCTACGGAACTAGTCATAAATAAATTTTTAAGCGAGCGAAAGACTGAAAATAATTCATTTAAATGTTGGATGGGGACATAGATCGATGGTAGTAGAATTGTTAGCAAAACGTTAGGGATAGTTGAAGGGGGTGATGAAAAGGAGAGCGTTGGGGAAGATGGGCGGAAGTAAAAGGTGAATTGGCATTGGCCAGAAAGGAGAAAACATATGGAGTGTTCAAGTAAGGAATAATTAAGGTAGAAGATCGCGATATGCTGTGGTACTGTGGTTGCCCAGACGGAAACTAACTGCCATAGAATTCTTCAGTATTGGGTTGACTTACTAAGCATCCGGAAATTTGTAATCCAACTTTTCCTGTGCATGGTTTCTAGCGCTACTGCCCAGCAAGCAGCAAGTGGACACTTTTCTTGGCTTAAAGGATTACTCAACTCTTGCGCATTACCGCTTCTTATGTAAATCCGCGCTGCCGCAAGAGGCACTACCTCAAACCTGCAAGGCAGCGTATTACCTTCTCCTTTCCGCCTTCGTAATCCGAGTTGAAAATCCCCTCGGTTTCCAGGAGTGCTCAGAGTCGGTTGAAAAGGGGGCTTTGCGTGGGTAAATGGAAAATGTCTCGCAAAAGGTCTTCATTATTAACCGTCGGGGACTTTCGCTCGGCGACCGGTTGAACGTCTCGTGTCGTGTGTTAGGTGTGTTCGAGAGGGAGCAGTTTCAAAATTAAATAAAAACTTTCCGTTCGGCCGTTTTTATTTAATTTTGAAACTCGGAAAAATCGATTTGTGGCCGGGTTTGTTGTTTTTTTATTCTTCTTAACTGTGAGTCGGCAAAATCACTTGGAATGACAGTGCTTTTAATATTCCTCTTGCGTCCAGTTGGACCATAAAGAAACATTTCTCATTTCACTGTATATTTTTCCTCGAAGTCCAAGGCTTTCACGATGAGGAGTTCTTCCCACGCATTGATAGAATTCCGATCGAAGTCCTGGTAAGATTTCTGTGGATAAAAATGACTTAGAACCTTGTGCCAGATAGCTGCGAAAGTAAATATCACGTTCTTATCTTTAGTTCGTGCAGCGCTCTGTTTACCATTGCTCCGATCATGGTTCACTGCTTTCGATGCTTGAATGTCATGGTTTCCATCAATTCTTCATTGAAATTTTCAGTATGTGTGTTGCCTAAGAAATGAATTTCGATGAAGCCAGTTTCTCGAGGTATTAATTTGAATAAAAATTTAGTATCTGTCTCTGATTGTGTGTGCATGTGATGCATTCTTCTTAAAATTAAAGAAAACCACAGAATTTCAAGTTGTATTTCTATGACGTATAATTATGCAGTGAATCTTACACGGATGCTAAATTATTATAGGGCACCAAAAAGGGTTTTGGTTACCTTAGATATATATGGGTCTTATAGACTCTGTTTAAAATAATAAATTTTCTTGTAATAAATTAGATTAAAATGTTTTTTTTTCCATCTTTGATTTTGAAACTATGTTGCTTGTTTACCTTTCTTGGATGTCTTTTTCGTCTTGTGAAAATTAACACTCGCTGAAATATCTGTTATTCGTTGGAAGCTGACATGTCCTAAATTTAAAGTTTAACTTGAAGTTCTTGTGTTGCTGTAAATTCTTCCAAAATTTCAGCTATCAATCAATGAGACTCGATACTTGTTGCCCTGTAACCAACCTCAATATTTTGATACAATTTTGTAAACTAAGGTCAATTTTAGTTTCTCTATGGTTATAATTATTGGTCATTGAATTCATTAAAATCAAAGGACTTTAATCCACATGAAAGCAACTGGAGTAAACGTTTATGGTCTACAATTTTGTTTATTCAAGCCATATGAGGCTTTCTCTAAGAAAGTTCTGGTTCTTCTACTTCAACTTCAGTGCATCTTAATGTCTTTGATTGTACTTCAGAGAGAATTAATTATATATATTTTTAAAGCTTATGTCATCTGCTACCAGTGAAACATAGTCATCACTTTAAATGACTCTTGAAATTGAATTCATTCTGGGGAAATAATACCTGATGTAAATTTTTTTCTTGCAGAACACAAGATTGTGATGGTTGGTCTGGACAATGCTGGAAAGACTACAATCCTCTACCAGTTCCTGATGAATGAAGTTGTACACACTTCTCCAACGATAGGTTCAAATGTAGAAGAAGTGGTGTGGAAGAATACACACTTCATTATGTGGGATCTTGGTGGACAGCAATCTCTTCGGACCGCATGGAGTACTTACTATAGTAATACAGAGGTAAAAACCATTTTCTATTTTTCTTTGGTGAAAAAGTAAATTGAATTTAGTGCCTGAGGAGTATTCACTGCAAAAATCAGCCTGGTGTATAGTATTGAATATTTGTAACTATTTAGCTTTTCATTTTGAAAACACTAGCATCCCTCATCACAGCTTCTTGCTCATCAAAACTTTTTCCTCACCAAGTTACTACATTAGAATTTAAATCTCTCTTTAACACTCTTGAGGGGGGCATAGGAAAAAAGTGTTACACAGGAAAACGGGAAACCTGAAACCTGTGCAGGAAAATGAATCCAAATCATAGCCAAATATTTCATAATTTTATTTAATTGAAATAGATTTGAATAATAAAAGGATTTTTCTGTTTGAACCCCCAGTCCTTGCATCAAGGGCATGCATTTATTCTTCAAAAATGCTAGATGTCATCCATTCTCTTGTGTTGGCTGCATATGTTGTAGGCTAGGTCCTAATGACTTTTTAAAAATATGGATTTATAGATTTTCCCAAAACAAAGGGCCCCAGTCTCTCACTGCCATCTGCATTGGTTCCCAACAAACCAGTGAGGTGATATTTGCTGTGTTTTTCCCCTAAGCAAAAATTGCCTCTTAAGTCTAGGGAGTCTGAAAGCAAATTTAATGTGCCACCTGCCTCTTGCTCCTCGTCATTTGTCGTAAATTGAGGGATATTTCAATTTTTGAAAGTGTACATACTTGGAAAATTATTGTATTGCAGCTCAGGGCTTCAAAAACATTTTGGGCATACTGTAGTAAATCAAGGGACAAAGTGAATGCAAAACAGGAAAGAGAAAATTAATGTAAGCAAAAAATGGGATGAAATGGATTAACTAAGTTTGTAAAAACAATTTTTTTGTTTTTCATTCTTAATGTTTTATTTACTTCTTTCCTTTCATCCTCTTTGAATTCTGTTGTTAAAAGAAAACTTAAATTTGACTTTCCAAAAATTCAATCATTTTAAAGGAACAGCTTCTTCAATTATCAAATAGTTATTACTGTTATATCAGATTCCATTCTTTCCTCTGGAATAAACTTTGTGCATAAAATTACCTTATATAGTGACTGTTTCAGTATGTGGAAGGCTTTCATAGCAAGAGATATCAAATTGCACTTTGATATTTGTTAATGATATAATATATGCCTCTATTGTATTTAGACTCGACTGAGCTGTATCAAGGCATTTTTTAAACCAGTGGAGTGCCTATTGAGTCAAAATGCATTCTTGGATGAAGGTTATTTTAATGAAGGGAAATTTTCAAAGTGATTTTATCAGTATTGCTATGCTGGAAGTTTTCTTCAATAAAAACTTCCATTCCCCTAATAATATGAAGTCTGTCATATGATGTTTAGTCATGATTCCAAACTTTTTCAGCCACCAGTTAGTTGCTCTGAGATGCCTTCTACTCTTACAGATTCAGACATTCTAGCATGTGCATTGATTGCATTCAAATTATTGCTACCCTTAAAGCTCTTTGTGTGACCTGTGCTCTATAAATTTCATTCATAAATATTCACTTTTTTTATTTTGACCTATCCTTACCTTGATAGATGATGGCTTCCATTGACCAATAGCCTGGTTGCATTTTGGAAATGCATGAGTTCTTGTAAAAGCTTAGGGAGTAACTCAGTGCACTTTTTAATATTATAAAAAAAGCATTTCTTATGAAAATAAATGCTAATTTCTGTCGAAATCCAAAGTTTTGCTCATCCTTGATGTTTGTGTGTAATAAATTATTGCTTTTGACCAAGGTGATAATAGACTTCCCTTTTTTTCTAGTTTGTGATTCTTGTAGTGGATTCTACAGATCGCGAAAGACTTTCTGTAACCAGGGAGGAGTTATATCGTATGCTGGCTCAGGAGGAGTTATCAAAAGCAGCAGTTCTCATCTTTGCAAATAAACAAGATGTCAAGGGTTCATTATCAGCAGCTGAAATTTCTCGGCAGTTGGACCTGACTTCAATCAAAGGACACAGGTGGCAAATTCAGTCATGCTGTGCACTCACTGGAGAAGGGTGAGAGATTTTACAGTTTTGTTACTATGAGAATAACTTGCATTTAAGTCACTGGTTTATGGTCATTAGGTAAATCTAGGGAAGGTGTAATGAATATTTTGGATTGTCAAAAGTTGATTTGGTAGTCTTTTGTTAAACATCCCATTTTAATATTATTTTTTTCATGAATTTGAACATATTGAGAATATATTTTGTACTGGCTGAGTCATTCTTTATCAAATATGGGTTTAAACATTTTAAAGATTTTCAATTTTTTTGGACCCTTTTTTTAACGTTTTCCTTTACATTGCCCCACCACTCACATGCTATGCTTCTCTTCACTTCTTCCTTGTGAGCGTAAACTTAACATATCGTTGTTTCCAAACCATATAATCATGTAAAAGTATATCACTTTTACTTATGTATGTATTGTTTGTATATGTATATTGTAACCTAACCCCCTCCCTGGGGGGGGGGGGGTGAGGGGGGTTTTTGGGGATTGCACGAGGTCACACACGAGGGGGAAGTGGGGGGTTTGAGGTGCTAGGGCAAGATGAGAAAGGTGAGGGATGTGGAGAGGGGGATCCCACACACCTGGGCAGGGGAAAGAAGGAAAGAAAGGGGAGAAAAGAATGGTGGGAATGATTTGGGGAATAAAGTGTTTGGGGTAAAGAGAACGTTTGATTAAAGTGTTCGATTGGCACAATGATTTAATAAGGAATACCAAGATGGAGCATGTAATACAGAAAAACACAATGAAATGCAGAAGTTGACGAACAGAGTAAACTAATTGAACATAAGACTTTCTTCCGATAAGTTTGTCTCGACTCTTCTCTTCATGAAGCAAGCAACATTCAGAGCTTTAAGGGACATGTGATATTGGACAAATTAAGCATCATAATGAACAATTAAAAAAAGGCACATTTAATCACTCGAACATTCACACTGGCAACTATTCATAGAGGGGGGGATAAGGGGAAAAGAGAGGCTAAATGATAAGGATCATACCTCTTCTCGTGGTCACTTTTCACGAGGGGGGGGAGATGGAGAGAGAGGTGTTCGTGGCAGAAAACGGTACTTATCAGGTTTCTTCTTCTCTTTCATTGGGATGAGTACTGTTGGTGGGGATTTCTTCTTTAGCGTGATGAGGGGACTATCAATGTCAATGAGGGTTCCTTCCGGGGATGGTCGGCGACGGATATAGCTGGGGTCTGCACAAAAGTTGAGGGCCACTTCCCAAACAGTAGTGAGCTTTGGTGACGATGCCAGTCTCTGGTCGTCCACCTCCTTCCTTCTCCTCATCTCTCCGTATTCATGGGGACCTGGCTCAACTCCTCGTGCTGCCTTCCCTGCCATTCACCTAGATCAACCATACCTGATCAACCTGCAGGAAGCAAAAACATAGTCTTTCCTCCTCCTATTATATATCTTTGGTAAGGGGGGGGAATGGAGGGGGTAACAGGGGGAACATTTCCACACTGTAGAGGGGGTGGGGATCACTCATTTGGGCCACTTCACTGAGGGGGAGGGTCTGTCTTCCACCGTCCAAGGAAGAGGTGGAAAAAAGGGGCTGGGAGGAGACCACAGGCGACAACAGGAAAAAATAACTGAGGGGAGAAAGGGGGAAAACAACACTCATACACACACACCATGGAAGAAAAATAGTGTGATTTGCCTGCATCTGTCCATTCTATTCCTAATCTGTTATTCTTGGTGCTAAATGCAGTTTGTAATTGTTTGTTTTTACACACCATACACTTGGGGTTTCCCCTGAATTAGATCATACTAAATACCAAAAAAAATGAATGAGGCTCTCCTCACTCCTAAAACTCTTGTTCAAATTATCTTTATGAACAGGGCCAAAGGGTAGCAGTTACAATATGTTAACTTACATACTTAAACTCAAGAATTTTCATTCACTTCACTTTTACATAGTCCCAGTTAATGTTTTGCTTTGGTAACTCTTACCTGTTTGCATTGATTAACATTCTAGTGTATTGGGCATCTCAAAATTTGAAGAGTGAAAATCTGAAATCCATTTTTATCACAGTTGCAAGTTTTTTCTCTGGGGTGCTTAGGCTGGCTCTTCCCCTTTAATGGGATTTCATTTTGTTTCAATATGAGGCTGGTACTGTATTGTCTGCTTATAGTCTTGCCTGGAGACTTATTACTTAATCTTCAGGCATTTGGACATTCATTAGAAACAAAACGTGATGAGATAAGTTGTTTGCCTCGCCTTTATATGGATTTTCTTTAATTCTCAAGTGATTTATTTCAATTCAAACTCTTTAATTATTCTTGAAGTTGTCCATATCAAGGTTCTTTTTATTTATTGAAGCATTCCTTACCCATTGTTACACTTACATCTTTACAAATTTCGCTTTGACATTGATTCTCTGCCAGGTTCCGTCCCTGATAATGTTTGAAAAACTTATACTGTGAAGGCTCAGAAACCAATTACACATTTTGATATATTTTTTGGATCTTGTAAACCTGCAATCAGAAGGGAATACATAGTGGTTTCAATCTTGGGATATGTTAGAGATAATTGAGACAGAAAAAGAAAAGTTAAACTGCAGGGCTGCAGAAAGAATACAATCACTTATTTGAAAGTTTGGTGAACTTGCATCTAATGTTCACCAATGGAACAAACTATTATCTTGCCATTTTAATTTTGTGCGAAATAATTACTTAAAAATGAATTAAGTTTGTCATGCAGCTCATTTAAATTTTCTTTGTCATATAACATATGCTGAGAATTTGTTTTCGTAATGGTAATTATTCCTACTAGCATTTAATCTGCTTGTTCAATAAGAGTGCAGAAAAATGAATGAACCTTTATGTTTCAAACTAGTGCTGTGTGAATTGCACTATACGATCATATAATTGTTTCTACAAACTTAGAGCATGATAAGAAATTACCTACTGTCAGTGCAAAAATTATATAGACTAGTTTGGACAGTGATTAAAAATGAGCCTCAGTGACAACATGAATGAAAGTTATATTAAACTTTAGCTTATTTTATGTAGCATTCAACCATGTTTGCTGATTATTTTTACATTACACCTCAGGTTTTTGTCACAATAAGGACAAGAAGAGTGCCAGTTTTTTTTGGCTTTGCTCTCTTTGGCATAATAATGAAGGTGCGTGATGTTTAATCAACATGAAACTGTTACACTGTGCAGGAAAAACATATTCTCTAAGTTTTCATTGAGTTTACATTGCCATAAAAACATTAACAATTTCATGAAAATACTTTTTCTTGGTTATGAATAATGCTGGATGCAATATCTCGGTTTTGTTTTGAAGCTCTTTTCAATATTAATTAAGTGCAAGGAGACACGTGTGTTTGTGCATTATGGGCAGAACCCATCTTTCATCTGCTTCTTCAGTGCAGTGTCTTGTAGGGCCTAAATAATTGCAGCACTTAATTTTGCCTGAATCTTATATTGGTAGCAATTGTGCTCTTTGTAATAACCAACCATTTCCCGCTATGAGAGAGCTGGTGAAAGTTAGTGCGTTGTTGTCACTTGAAGGTTGTGGCAAACAATTGTGTATTAGATGACAAAAACAGATTCTTGCATATACTATATGTATAGTTAGTTGTAAATATCATTCATTATTCTTGTGCAATTCCTGATCAATCCAATGAAAATTGAGATATTTATTACTATATTAAAATCTGTCATCAAAGGTTCAAAGCCTTTATGAGAAAAGGTGGTGGGAAATGGTAAGATATTATAAAGTGCTTAACTGCTACTCAAAATAAAATTCATGTAATAAGTTTGTGCAATGTGGATTTACACTACAAGGGTAACCTTACGCGAGAAAAATGAAGCCACCAGACTTGCGCATAGGCCATGTTCTGACTATGAAAACTTTGCCTTCTTCCCTTTAACTCCACCTATTTTAACAGTGCAATTATACTCGCAAACGGTACCCAGGAGCTAACATAACTTTTGAAATGTATTCATATATTAATATTAACCATTGTACGTTAAAATGATGCTTGCTTCGATTCTTCAATTCTCGTCAGTTCATAGCATTAGGGAAAATAGCTTATGCCTACAATATTATCTGCTTTAATGCCATTGGAAACCTAATACTTACAGATAACCTCCCATTTCACATGAAAACTACATTCAAGTGTCGTTTGGGAAACTCCTATGTATAAATGACAGCTCCAAAGCTTATAGTTGTCTCTGTTTATTGCAATTGGTAGCCATGTCAGAAATACCTTAAATATTGTCAGCACCGATGTTGACTTAAACCTTTAAAAGTTTCATGCACCATCATAGAATTCACAGGATGCAAATTTTTGTTCTTTTTCTTCAATAGTCCTCAGTAGTTCAATGATTAAAATATGTGCATAATAATGAATATCACAAATGCATACAATTCCATCTTCTCCAATACTAATTGTGAGCATGGTCTGACCAAAAGAGGCCAAAGATACGGACAGCAACTAGTCAGACTTGTGGATTACAGATGATAAATTTAATAATGAAGTGTAAAAGCTGCCCAAAACATATAGTCTACTCACTGCAAATAGAACTCTGGCAAATGGGCAACATTTTGTTATTAGCACACCTTTTGCAAGCCCACGAAACAAGACCAAGATCTTGCTTCTACTACTTTTCATATTCAAGAAAAAGTTGTTACATAAACTTGCTAATAACTTTTTTATGGCAAAATAGAAAGAACTGAATGTTTAAAGATATATTGCAATATGTTTTTCCCACACAATACTACAGGTTCATTACGATTAAACTTCAAGTTTCTTCACTATTAAATGTCAAAGAAAGCGCCCTCATCAGCACTATTTTTATTCTCACCGGAATAAAAAATCAAGAGTGCAATGTAAAAATAATCGGCAACCACAGTTAAATGTAAAATAAAACAAGCCAAAAATTGGTGTAACTCACATTCATTTGGGTACCATGGCTCATTTTAATCAGTGTCCAAACTTGAGTTAACATAATTTTTGCACCGACAGTAAGTTATATGGTCTTAATGTCCTCTTGAGCAGCAGAGTACTTTCGTGACTCTCATTAGGTGGCATGATAGTGGTCCAATGAATATTCTGCATTGGCTGACTTTCTGGTTGACTTTGCTTGAAGAACCTTTGATGTTCGATCATTCTGCTGGTATTGCCAGTGTTTATATCTCCACATTCTTAATGAATGTGGTACACATTGGGCCCCTTCAGGGTGAGCCAACCAGAAAAAACAGCACTTGCCAAACATTCATTGTGTCACTGAAGTCCAATCCTCAAATTGGTGGAAAAAGGGCACACCAATCTACCTATCTCTGCTAGCCATAACAGAACAGGTAGGGATCATAACAATATATGCATCATTCTGCAGCCCTGAAGGTGATGGGAAAGTCACCATGGAAAACGTGACCTAGTAAACAATACATGCACATAACTTTCCTTTCTAAATGCCTAGTCAAACATAGGAATGTACTTCATTGGTTACATTTTAGGTTACATTATTTGATAGCTCTAAGTATTTGTTTGAAAAATAATGAAACAGCACTGTTGTGGTAATGCTGTAATGTGGTAATGTTAATGTGGTAATGTGAGCACTGTCAATGAATCTTAAGACCAGGGCACACCCATCCTGCCGCCTTTGTCTGGCTTCCATTCAATTCCTCCCATTTATTCTGAGGGGTATACATACTATGCCATGCATCTCCATCCTTCTCCACCTGCAAAAATTATGGATCATAGAACTGGACTTGTAGTTGGTGCAATTGAAGCTGTCAGCTCCGTGAGGAGACAGACTGAAGCCAGTGCATGCCATTTTTCCAGGCCTCTTGTCAGCTTCTGACTGCCCATCCACCTCTGCCAAGTAGTCTCAACCGAGAATTCCTGGCGGAGTGGATGGAGATGGGGGCAGGGAGGAGTATTATGTGCTAACGTATGGAATTATCCATATTGCTGTTAGCCATATATTTTGGGAGGATAAGCGAGTGCTGGGTTTTAGTGTTCTGGCCTGTGTCCTAAGAAAGAGTATTGCTGACTGAAGTAGGATGAGAATTTAACCTGTACAGTTAGTCTCCATAAGAATGTTTTGTACATAAAAGTATAGTGAAAATATTATGATCCATAGACCTCCTTGTCCTAATACCCTCAGTAATACCCTAATATTCATGCTGTGGGTGGAAGAGTTAATATTTACATGTCATGACATGAAAGTGCCTAACGTTTATCAATGTTCATTTCCCAAAAGTCCTCTTATCTCATTTGTGTCAACCATTATCACTTGTCTAGTAGATGGTTGTGTAGGAACTTACTTTGGAGAAAATTTAAACCTAATCCATTGCCCACAGTTCTTGCACATCTTCAGTTAATTCCTCTCCTCATTTTATAATTTCTCTAGTCCCCTAGCCAAGTGACACAATGCTTCCTTATTAGTTTTAACAGTGCTTTATGCCATTGAAAAGGGGCCCATTTCATCTAAGCCACTCTCCTCATTAAAGCCACTTTGCATTTGCATAATGCAGTGCTGCACTCTAATTAGTTATTTATAAAATCTTTTTGGCTCAACACTATTGTACTGAACTTCATGTATAAGATTGTATTTTGAAAATTAGATGGCCTCAAAAAGTATTTACTAGAGAAGAGTCCTATCTACTCATTTTCCTAAACTTAGCAATCTCTAAATATTTTATCTCATTTTGCTGACTAAATATGGATTTGCATTTTTCTTTGCAGCTTGTATCAAGGACTCGAGTGGATGTGCAGCCATCTGAAAAAGAAATGACACCAAAGTGGATAGGGGGGGGCTCTTCTTTACCATTTACTTCCTTCTCATGTTATGACAGCCTTTTCCAAGGTTTTTGGCCTCAGCTGTTTTAATCATGCAACTGCTGTTCGGAGGGGGGAGGGTGAATGTTTGGAAGCTTGCAAGGCCAATATATCAACCGAGGACAAAGTTAGTGAGCATCGATTTCGTCAAAGGATTCTCTCATATTGAGAGCCAACTAGACTGTCTATGAATACTCTCAAGTTTGATTGAATCGTATGCTGTGTGGTCAGTGTGTGGTGTGTTTTAGCTCTCGTTTGCATCGCTTAGGAGCGTGAAAGAGTTGTGTGACAGGTTTGCGTGTGCTATATCCATGTGGAGTTATCAAAGGCATTCGTGTGTGTAAATTTTCAAATATTTTGAACCTATATCGCTTGCAGTGGTTCTGCTTGGAATGTGTGAAGTTTAATTCAGTCAAGTCACTTGCTGAGGTTGCATGATGCACAAATACCTCGTAGCACCAGAACAGTGTAGTTTTTGTATGTTCGTGTTGTGCGAATCGGTGCGAGCTATTTCAGCTGTGAAGTCCTGAACCCAGTAAACTGACTAAGAAGAGAAATTGAGCATGTGAATGTTGAAGAAATTAAAACTGCTTATCTAACTGTCTCACATATGGGTTGGAGTATGATGTTGTTTAATTTATCATGTCCAGTATCCATTCCCGCAAGCATCTTATTTGAAGTAATCATGTTTTAAGGGCTAGTGGGACAAAATGGTTGTGATTGGGAAACTGTTAATCACATATAATAACATCCCTTAATGCCTCCCATTTCATTTTGGCAATTGTCACTTTTACCACCTGGCAGTGCATTTTTTTAATTTATGTCACATAATGATCCTTAGGAAGATGAAATTTGAGATGTCACCTCATGGACTTCCATGAAAATTGAACATTTACTGACCTGCCAGAATGTTTTATACAGTAGATTTTATTTTTTTCTATAGAATAAATTTTGGCCGTCGAGTTAAAATTTTTAGACATAATGTATTGAGAAATAAATATCTATTTTTAAATATTTTTGGCTGTTATTTATTTCCTTTCCAATGTTGTTATATCATCTACATACTACCCTGGGAGCTACCACATGGGCGTATGGTAGGGGAGGTGAGGACACCATGTAAATATGTAAGGGATAAGGCTATGGGAGGTGAAATGGTGACTTGTATTATAGGAGTGTATTTAGTGGAGCTCAGTTTTTTTGTGGTAGCTTATTGTGCGTGGAAGGAACAAGTTTTAGTACCTATCTTTATGGCAATGTATCACTCTTATTTTATCGCATCTGTCAGACCTAGTGATGTAGTGAGGAGTCATGATAATATTCTCTTTGTCGCTGTGAAAAATATCAGCTCTGAATTTCTCAACTCTAGCATGTAACCTCCGAGTCTCTATGGGTTCCCACCTTTATCCCTCTAAAAGTAATGAAACTATATGTTTGCTCGTAGCAGTTTTCAACAAAGCAAACTACTATCATGCAGAATTTAAAATTGTCTCAGAAAATAAAATTGTCCAAAAAGTTTTAAAAGACCAAAATGTTCATGTTATTCTAAAATATCATTACCTTAATACACAAACGATTATAAAAAGGATATTGCTATTATATAAAAAAGCAAATATAGGTGGCTACTGAAAGTATATTCTTTATGGAACATAATGTGATAGAGGTGATATCCTACCTCCCATGAAAATCTTTTGTTCATTTTAATTTGAGGTGATTAGGTATTATGAATCACTTTGCTGTCAATACGTGGCATAAATCTCTCAGTGCATTTGGCAGAGTTTAGTATGCTGCCTTTCAAAGTTGTCCTCCCATATGTGATCCTAGCTCAAGTAGAATATTGAAAGTTGGCCTGGAGTATCAGAGGTTCAGTTTTTTGTGACCTATTGGTGAGAACAAGCTGAACTCTTTTTTAGTGGGCCAAACCAGTGTGCAGAGAAAGCTTCACATGGTAGGGGTAGTGCTAAGGCTGGTGACCCCTACTTAGAAAGATTAGAAAGTGGCTAGGCCATTTGGTGAAACCTATAATGAATAAAAATGGTTTATGTGAGTTTGTGCTTGGAAATAGGGTTTTGATTTTGAAATCATGGTTCAAAGATAATAAAATCATTTGAATTCATGACAAAAGAGCAATTGAGCAAAAGTGTGGAATAGATTTCATTTACATATACATACTACCCTGCAAGCCACTGCATGGGCATGAGGCAGGGGGTGTTAGGACACCAGCTGTGTAAATGTATAAAGTTTTTGGAAGGTAAAATGGTGAAGCCTGTTATGGGAGAGTTTTGATTGGAGCTCACTTTTTATTATGTTCACTTATTGTGCGTGGAAAGAACAAATGTTTGTACCCATCTGTATGGTAATGTATCTCTCTTATTTTATCGCACACACTTGTTCTAAATTTCTCAAGAAAAGTAAGCCTAGTGTATTGCCTCCGAGTATCTAGCGGCTCACCACCGAATCCCTCTCAAATCAGAGAAACACTATGTTTGCTGGTAGCAGTTTTCACGACTCATCAGTAGAAGTTACAGCTTTCCTTTATAGTATTTCATTTCTTTTTTTGGTTACATCTTTCTATCCAGGGTCCCAAGTTCTCGCAGCTTATTTGAAGTGTGGCCTAACCAGAGTGAAGTACAAACTCTTATTTCATTGCACCTGATAACATATATTTTCAGAGATTTCATGATAAATACTAAGGTAATTAGAGATGCTGAATGTGGAACACATCACTGATCGGTCAGATGTGCCACAGGTGGTCTCTGAAGTGGATCTGGGTATAAAGCAGGTTCCAAGAAAATGTTGCACGCAAGTAAATGAGAGAAAAAGCTGAAACTTAGCAAGATGTAGAAGCTGGAATGCAGTCCAGATGAATGATCTAGGATTTGCTATCCTCAAAGCAGGGAGAATGGGACAAGTACTTTGGAGACAGGAGAGAGAGTGATATTTGCGAACCTGAGAGGGAATGATTGTAGACTTAGCTAAAAAAAGAATGTAGAAAAGGGGGTAGTAGGAAGAATGTTAGGTGGATAAAGGTTTCTCGGGTTTTCCACCGGGTGAGCAGGTCCATGGGGCCCAACGTTTTGGAGAACAACTTGTCCTCCATCATCAGGGGAGTATCAGCTCGGAAGCTGATACCCCCCTGATGATGGAGGACAAGTTGTTCTCCGAAACGTTGGGCCCCATAGACCTGCTCACCCGGTGGAAAACCCGAGAAACCTTTATCCATTAGATACGCCGGGGAAAACCTGATATCCTACATGTTAGGTGGAGCTTGGTGGAATTTCGATGTAAAGATTGTGATGAGTGAAAAGAAACAGGAATGTGATGAAAACAGAGAAAATGAAGGTATACAAAAATGTTGGGAAAGAATGATTGATGATGGATTGCAGACTGAATGAATGAAAAATTTGCAAATTCGTATGCAGGAAAGGGATTGTAGACAGAATGTATGATTTTGCTCAGTGGGATGGAGAGAAAATTGTAGTTAATGAGAAGAAAAAGGTGTATGAATGCAGCATTATGGTTGGGCATAACAATGGCTGAGCAAGAGAAAGTAAGGTACGAAAACAAAGTGAAAAACTTTAAAAAAGCTAGGAAAGTGTGTGCTTCATAGAGGCAGGGAAAATGTGAAGTGGTTTTGAAGGGAATGAAAAGCTCTGTGGAGAATATACAAAGATGGCAACACTAGGTGAGGGTAGTAGATTAAATTCAATAAGGAAAAGGGGGGATGGATGCTATCTCAGGGACCGTGGGATGGAATACATACATAAAGAGCCATACAAATAGGATTCTTAAATGTCAGAAGGGAAGGAGAGGAAGTTAGAATGAGGAAGTAATTACAGTGAGAAATTTAGCATATGGAAAGGCTGCTGAATATGATATCCAGATGTCTTTAAGTATGAATGCAAATTACCTATTACCTCTATGTATAATGGCTTATGTGTGAATACTTATGTCATTTCAACTGTTTGGAAGAACGTTAGTATAATATATACATATTTGTGCATAGAGTTGAAAATTATGGAGCAATTTGTGGAGAGTTTTCAAGGAAATGTGCTTGATAAAAAATAAGCTAAAAAGTGAGAAAAATAGCATTACTTCTTTTCCCTTATGCCTTTGGTGTTGAGGCTGCTATAAACTCCCTTTATCACTTATGATCCTTTGCCAATAACTTCACCTCCCTCTTTTCTATCAATACTTTTCTATTGTCCCTATTCATGTCTCTCTTGGCTACTTCATCTTCTGGCATCTGGTTTAGCCTCAAGTAATGAGAGGCATATCAGATGATAGAATTTTAGGGATACAAAACTGTTTTGTGCCCTTAGAGGGGATGTACAGATCAGCTTTTTGCACTTTAGCTAGTGCAAAAATGTATGGATGTAGAAAAAAATATAGTCTGTGGATTTAGAAAAAGCATAAAAGCACTGTAAATAGAAATATACTGTGGAAAGCTTTAAATGGTTATGGGGTGAATGAGCAGCTATTGAATGTTATCAAGGCAATACATGATGATAGTGAGAGGCATTTTGGAGAGATTGGGGCCTCCAGCGCCTAGATTGAAATTAAACTGAACTGTGGTAAGACAAAGATGATTGTACAATGAGGGTGAATGGTACAGGAGCTAAAGAAACGGATGAATGCAGAAAAAAATATAGGTCAAGAATTTAGAAAAACCATATGCCATGGGAAATAGAAATATACCTCGGTTGAATTTTTATTAAAAATTGAAGGATGGATGAGGAGATTAACCTTTGAGCTATCATGCCTTATATGACCCAGTTTGCAATCATGCAATGCTGTTTGACCATAATTAATTTTTT
This sequence comes from Ceriagrion tenellum, assembly GCA_963169105.1. Taxonomy (NCBI): domain Eukaryota; kingdom Metazoa; phylum Arthropoda; class Insecta; order Odonata; family Coenagrionidae; genus Ceriagrion; species Ceriagrion tenellum. The sequence goes on from OY720639.1 coordinate 41,931,961, forward strand.
CATATGATTTCTAAAACTGCCAAACATCTAAACATAACTATCAGTGTAAATTCAATTGAAACACAGAGTATTACTCTCTGATTGTAACCATCAAACTTAATTGTCTGCATTCATAATGATTTCTCAATAAATTAAATGACTGTCCAAACTACACCTGTGTGATTTCACGAAGGTTAAGAGGTATGCACATTTTGGCAGTAATGCAGATGTGCAGTTATTCTGACTGTATCAAGGAACAAATGCTTGTCTTAGGATACAAAAGTAACATGCAGTGATGGGCCAGCGATGCAGAGTGGGGAGAGGATTATCTCGACCCCACGGTCGAGGGAAGGGTTCGGCACCCCACTGGCTCGAAACCCAAAGGGAGGGAAAAGTATACCTGAGCGATTCCCTCCCCAGAAAGAGCCCCGTACAGGGCGAGAGAAACTAGCTAGAAGTTCCTCGTGGGAGGAGACAAATTTTCCAGTGAACTTCACCGGCACGAAAGGGTTAACAAAAGTGTGCTTCTCCTATACAGCATGATAGTGTAACTTGAGTATGCCAGGATTAGGATAAGTATTAGAGGGAACTTGATATCCCAGAAGTGCTAAGGGTAAAAGTAGGTGGGATAGGGTAAGTAATGAGTGGGGCAAAAAAGAATATGTAATGGGTGCTCTGGCAATTGATATGTAAGAAAGACTAGAGTCAACTTATGAAAAAGATAAATGATGGATTAATGAATAATTTGAGAGGATAAGGTGGACTGAGGAAGAGATGAATGACTGTGGAGGCAGAGATAGAAAAGAAGGAATATTAGAGCTATTTAGAGCAAGACTAAAAATCAACCAATACATGAATGCAACAGGAGCAAAAGAGGAAAGCAAGTTTTGGGCAGTGTGGCAGAAACTATTAAAACAGATTCCTGGGTCTGACTGCACAAATAAGACTCCTTTGGCCATACCTACCTGGAGAGAGAACAGCATAATGGGAGTATTTGCATGCATGTATGCATTTGTTTAGTATTTACCTTCAGGGAAGGTAATCACTCAAAATTATGTAGGATTGGTTTTTTTAAAGTTATATTTTTGTTCATGCTGAATAAAAAGCGCTTAGTAATCACTTGCAGATTTAAATCTGTGAGAGTTTGCCAGGTGTATTTTAATTCGGTGTGAATATAGACAACTACCTCCAAGTACAGCCTGATACAATTAAATTTATTATTTTTTTGCTTATACTTTTGTATCTGAAGTGAAACCCACTCAGAGTTTTGGAAGTTAACATTTACAATGGGTTCCTTTTTTGCATGAGTATATAAATGAGTCCTGCTGAAAATGAATATTGATTCCTTCAGAAGATTACCCTCTTGTATCCACCATGAAATCTAAATTCTCAGCATGGTTTCAAAGCTAATCCCTCCTTTCTATCTAACTACAGGTTTACTCTGGGTCGGAAATGGTACTACATGTTGCTCAGACTATGGAGGTTGAACATCCAGATGAGATTGCACTAATAGGCCTAGTTACGGTTAAAGAATTAACTGGAAGTGGTTTATGGGTGGAGGTAACCTATAGTAAAGAAGAGAGAGATCATTGAAAAAAAAGTTTCCATCGCGACACTGACATGCAAGTTATGGTGAGGATGTATAAAATGGGGTGTCGAGTTAGTTATCAGTCTTGATAAAAGGAAAAGGATAAGGGAACATAAATGGAAGTGTCCTTAAATGTCACAGATTTTCTCTCTTCTGTGGACAGAAATTACCACTCGGGATTCCATATTTTTAAATGAAAGTTTTTGAAGAATATTTTTCTTTAAATTAAAGTTTGAGAATATAAAGGAAGAGATGGAGAAGGTGGGTGTAGACTATTTGTTTGTTGAATATAGAGTGATATACACTCACTCACTCACCACCTTATCCTCTCAAAGTCCAACTTATCCTCTCAAATTATTCATTAATCCATCATTTATCTTTTTCATAAGTTGACTCTAGTCTTTCTTACATATCCATTGCCGGAGCACCCATTACATATTCTTTTTTGCCCCACTCATTACTTACCCTATCCCACCTACTTTTACCCTTAGCACTTCTGGGATATCAAGTTCCCTCTAATACTTATCCTAATCCTGGCATACTCAAGTTACACTATCATGCTGTATAGGAGAAGCACACTTTTGTTAACCCTTTCGTGCCGGTGAAGTTCACTGGAAAATTTGTCTCCTCCCACGAGGAACTTCTAGCTAGTTTCTCTCGCCCTGTACGGGGCTCTTTCTGGGGAGGGAATCGCTCAGGTATACTTTTCCCTCCCTTTGGGTTTCGAGCCAGTGGGGTGCCGAACCCTTCCCTCGACCGTGGGGTTGAGATAATCCTCTCCCCACTCTGCATCGCTGGCTCATCACTGCATGTTACTTTTGTATCCTAAGACAAGCATTTGTTCCTTGATACAGTCAGAATAACTGCACATCTGCATTACTGCCAAAATGTGCATACCTCTTAACCTTCGTGAAATCACACAGGTGTTGTTTGGACAGTCATTTAATTTATTGAGAAATCATTATGAATGCAGACAATTAAGGAATAGAGGAAGGACAATAGAGGAAGGGTTGAAAGCCAGCATGGGGTTGTATTCTTCATGAACAGAAAAATTGCTAGAAAAGTAGTCAATGTAGAACAATGGATAGAATAGCAGTCGTTGAACTAAAGGTGGATCCAAAGAATTTAATTATAATCAAGGATTATGTGGCTACCTCTAATCATAAAGGGTAAGAGGTATATGGGGTACATGATCAGCTGGATGAAAGAATCAATAGAAGACCTGAGAGTAAGCAGTTGCTAGTAATGGGGGAGAGGAGCACAGTTGTGGGTGAAGGAAGAGATGGGCGGGACATGGGCTATGAAGGAGAAATGGCCCCCCAGAGAAAACCGTAGTTTTGCTGGAGAAATAATATAACTATCACAAATACATGGTTCAAGCATCACCCTCAAGGTAGGTGCACATCACCACAAGGTAGGTGCACTCAAGGTAGGTGCAAGGTAGGTGCACATAATATAGGTGTGATGAGGACACTAGTAAAATAAAAGAGAGAATATGAGGAACTGACTGGTGTAAGGAAATTGCAACAATAACATACAAGACAGAAAAGCAGACAGTAGAACCAAACAAGATCCAGGGCAGGTGGATGGAATATATTGAGGAGGTTTATGGTAAGGAAATAAGGCCCAGAATGCTAGATAAAGAAAGTAAAGACCACATCAACAGAGATGGCGTTGGATCGGGTATCCTTGATGGTAAAATCAATAGAGCACTATGACACATGAAAAGGAATAAGGTAGTTTGAATAGACGACACACCAATAGTTTCTAAGGAGCATGGGAAGGAATGAACGAGAAAAACGTTTTGAGCTAATTCTTATGATTTATGAGGTGAGCGGAAGAGGACAATGGCAGAAGTAGCAGTAGAGACACTGGTGAGCAAGAGAGCTGACACAAAGATACCATGGAATATGACGAGATTCAAGAAGAAGATAGACTGATAGAAGAAAAGAATAAAATGCAAGAACTTCATTAACAAATGAAATTGACTTGAAAACCAGAAATGAAGGTGAAGCAACCCTCTACAAGAAGCTAAGGAACCAAGTCTATTGAAAATACTAGAAGGCCATGGCAGAGTGGATATGAAGCTACTGTTAGGAAATTGATGAAAAAATGAAGAAGAGGAACACTGAAACAGCATACAAGCTAGCAAAGACATGTTGGAGAGAGAAAGTAACAAAAGGAAAATAAAAACAGCAAGGGTTTGAATGGGAATATACTAATTGAGGGCAAAGACAATGGGAATAAATGGAAGCAATACATTAAAGAAATCTACCGAGCACCAAGGCTGCTGGAAGAAAACCTAATTAAAGACAAGGATGAGGTTGACGTGGAAGATTGGGGTCCAGACATACTGACGAGTGAATTGGACAGAGCAGTAAAAGATTTTTAGAAAAACAAAGGACCTGGACTAGACAAATTCATTAGAGATATCATCAACAAACACAGAAGTAGAACCAAAGATAACCTGAATGAGAACAGAAGGCTGGCGAATACCTGAGTGAAGTCCAATTTGGGCTCAGTAGAGGGACAGAACACAAGATGATATGAGTGATGAGGGCTCTAGAAGAGAGAAACCTAGAAAAAGAGCAAGATATTTTTGCTTGCTTCATAGATTTCAAGAAGGCATTAGAAAGGGTGAAGGGGTGAAATTGATGGAAGTGCTGAAGAAATTTGGGGCCCATTGGAAGGAAAAACTTCTCATTCGATATCTGTTCATGAACCAGACTGCATAGGATTGAGTGGCCAATGAAGGATATGGATGTGCCACGATGGTATGGGAAGTGCAGCAGGGGTGCTCAGTCTTGCCATTGCTTTTTAAATAAAATCCAAAGGAAATGGTATGTTAGGCTTTGGGGATAAAGGAGGTAGGAAAAAAGGTAGTAAAGGACCTGATAAATTTGGTGAGATTATTCGATGAATAAGCATTGGTTTGTCAGACAGCCAATGAGTAACAGTCCATGATGAATGCGTTAGAGGTGCAGTTCAAAGGGTATGGGTTGCAGATAAACCATATGAAGGAAAAAGTGATGAGATTCTCCAAGAGTAAGAAGACAAGGCTAAATATAAGGATGAGAGGGTATAAAATAGAGCCGGTAAAGCAGCTTATGTATTTTGGTTACATTTTGGAGAAAAATGGGTTTAGTGGTGGGAACAGGGGAGACAGAATTGCCCTCGCCAAAGAAGCATTTTATAAGAGAAGGAAATGTATGAGGAGAGGGTCTGTGAAGAGATGTAAGGAAATGACTGGTATAGACTAATATGGAGGGCTGCACTGTATGGGTTAGAAACTTAAGTCATTGTGAAGAGATGACATACGTAAACTTGAGGTGTTTGAGAAGTGGATTTGGAGGAGGATGGAAAGGATGAGGTGAGAGTTGAGGATGACAAATGAGGAGATATTGGATAAGGTTGAAAAGGAGAGGAAGCTACTGGCAGAGAATCAGAGATAGCGGAAGGGAAGGATAGAGCATGTTTAAAAAGGAGAGGGTATAATAGGTCAGAATGCTAGGAACGTGTGGTAGAGGGAGGAAGAGAATAGGAATTCTGGATAAAATAAGAAGTCGTGGATGAACTAATTGGGACATCAAAAGGAGGAAAAGTGAGATGATGTGCTACACTATACAGTGCAGGGTTTTTAGGATAAGGACTGTCCAAAAATCTACCCATCAGCTGGCAGAAATCTCTCTCGAATGAAAAAAGGATATGGACCTTAAAACGATGACCAGTTATGCATTTATAGGGAGATGAAAATCAACACACAATGCAATGCAATAATGACAGCACCAGTAGTAAGCGGCCAAAGCTCACCATAATGGAAGCATCAGTCATGTACAGCATGTAAAAAATTGAAGAACTAACAGGAGTAAATAGTGTCAAGAGCAATCAAGATGAGTATTCTTTTCCTATCAATATTGAATAGGGGGTCAACAGAGTAAATCTGAAAAAAATCAGCAGACATTGTTTCAATAACTAGCTTGAAGAAGAAGGAAGTGGGCTAAAAAGGGAAATGACCACTTAGATTTTAGTGAACATCTGGCCCATCTGAGTGCAAATGTGGGTAGAGAATGAACAAAATGACAAAACAGTGATGGACCATGGAGTTAACTGTTAACAACAAAGTTGACAGTTAATGGCAAAGGTTTTTGACATTTATGGTGAGGAAATGTATAAAAGTGTGATGAGAAATAAATGTAGGTATGAAAGTAGAGCAGCTGATTATGCTGGTCAGATTTCCTAGAGACCTGGCATTAGTTATCCACTCTAAATCAATGTAGTCTATTGCAACTGGTTACTGAGAAAGTAAATACAAGCATTATGGGAAGAATGACATTCATAATAAACAACAAAATTTTCTACAGCATTACAGTAATGGTAAATATGGAATTGGATGGCACAAACAGGAGCATGTGGAGGTATTTATTTTCCTCGGAAGAATGTATCAAGGAGAAGAGTGGGCATAACACTTAGGACACAAGGAAGAGGATTACACTAAAGAAAGAGGCCTTCACTAAATAAGTCAGAACTAAGGACAGGTACCACAGGAATGGGTGTTTGAAAAACTGGCAAAGAGTGGAATGGAGAACCAACTTAGGCTGCTCATAAACCTTGACACTAAGGAGAGGATGAGAGATTGGATACTTGAAATGTTTATGTGGAGAAGGATAGAGAAGAAATATTCCAATAGATGCAATTGACAGATACGATGCAGATGATTTAACAATGAGGTCAATGACTGGTAAGTTCAATGAACTCAACAAGGTCAATGAACTTAAGTTCATGATGAACAAATATGAACAAATGAACAAGGTAAGAACAATGAGCTATCAGACATCAATAGCCATACCAGTCTGTACTGTAACAGTCACTGAGGTCAATAACCTTACCAGTAATGACAGATGGATGAACTGGAGAAAGACAACAGGGGGTGTTATGCGATAAGTGGGTCGGTAGCAGTACAAAGGGAGGGGTTTTTAAATCAGTTGTGAGACTAGCTCTGATCTACGGTTGCGAGACATGGCCCATGAAGAAGAGAGAGAGAAAACAAATTGGATGTAGTGGAAACTAGGATGTTGCGATGGACTATGGGAAAGACAGAGAGAGGCAGGGTAAGGAATGAGTGGTTTAGAGAACAGGGAGGGGCAGTTGAGGCTTTGAAGAAAGTACAAAAGTGAAGATAACAGTGGCATGGGCATGTCATGAGAAGGGAAGAGGGGCACATCTTGAGAGGAATGATAGACCTGCAGATGAACTGCAAGCGACCCAGAGGAAGACCTGGGAGGAGATGGATAAATTACACCTGAGGGAGAAGGAGCTAACGCCTGAGGACACAAAGGACCAGACAGAATGGAGAAGGAAAGTGAGAAATAGCAACCCCTAGCCTCTAGGGATAAAGCTGAAGAGAAAGAAGAGGAAGAATGAAAAGGAAAAACTTATCAAGGTTTCATACCTACATGAAAGGATATAACTACCCAGTTTCGCCCAAGTCTGAGATTGTGATGTCAGCACTTGATTTTTTTCTGGATTGATTAACATGAAATGTTAAGGTCTGGTTACTAAACAGCTGGGTAAATTTATTAAGCATGAGGTTTTGGTAGTGAAATAGTGAAGTGTATTATGGGTGTGTATTAGGTGGAGCTCCGGGTTTATTGTAGTCACTAATTGTGCATGGAGGGAATGAATTTTGGTACGTATCTGTTCGGCAATGTATCTCTCTTATTTCATCGCATTATGGTATTATTATTATCAGTCGGACCTAGAGACGTAGTATGACATCAAAATGATATTCCCTGTACCGCCCTGAAATACACATGTCCTGAATTTCTCCAGCAAAAAAAGTCTGGTGCTCAGCCTCTGAGTCTCTAGTGGCCCCCAATTTAATCCCTCTAAAAGCTGAGAAACACTATATGTTTGCTCATAGCAGTTTCCTTTATTTTAATGTGGTTGACCATTTAAACATCTGTATTTTATTATTTTTCGTTCCCACCTAGAAAATAGCCAACTAGTAACACTCTTGGTTAAATAATAATAAGAATGATAATAAAAATGTTCATCTGAAACTATATGGTATTCTACAACTAAATTTTACTAGTTAACAACAGCAGGGCATATGGGGAAAATGGCTGGGAACAGACACTCATCAAGGTTAGTTCATTTTTCAGTGATTTTAAAGTCCAATATTTCATTTAACCTATTACCCGCAAGGAGTCAACACATAACAGCAGCTTGAAATTATAAAAAGAAATCATGACCCTGAGGTTAATCATCATCTCATTTACGCATGTATTTCCTCCTCCTCCCCTATCCATCCTACTCTTTAGTACAAAAGGAAGCTGTTTTACGCTCGCAAACACCTGAAGATGATGATTAAGCTCGGCAAACCAGATCGAGTATTTTGTGATATTTCGTGATTTGTAAAAGTTTCCACCTGAAATAAATCTACACCCGATAAAAATCACTCAAATCCTGAGATGGTAGTATGCCACGGGGTTTCAGGTTCAACAATGCAATAAGTACTACATGGTATGAATAGAGCGGATTTCCTTCAGGAAACATGACCCCATACGGGAAAGCAAACGGCCTAGGAGAAAATATTCTAAACAATAGCCTCTGGGCCTCCAACTTGGTGGACCAGGCCAAGGACAATCGTCGATAATCCTATATCAATAACTAAATTAGATTATAATAGCCATAATTAATACATATGTAACACTTCAAGACTATTTTCATCGTCCATGGTCCCACGGGCAGCTCACAAGCTTTGCATCCTGGCTTCTGCCACCTGGTCATGGTTATGGTTAATTATACTAAATTAGGTTTGTGCCCTAAAATGTATCATCCTGATTAGTCCACATTATTCTTCTCGTAACGTTAAATTCAATCATTGTCTAAGATCCCTTTGGGGATCGGGTTGGTGTGGTGGCTATAGCCACTCTATAGGGTTCTGGCTAACCATACGGGCGACCAGGGTTCAAATCCCTGAAGCCGAAAATGTTGCAGAGGAACCCGATCCCTAGTTGAGTGTCTAGTGGAGGGCATTTCAAGTACAGTACTCCGTCTGTTGGATGAGACATTAAGCCGTGGTTCCCTTATTTCGGCAAAAATCGGTCAAATGCGGCCCCATTAAATGTCCGTAAAACAAGAAAATGACGCTCACCACTTAACTCGCTTTGTGACTCTTCCAATTTTTAAAATACTGAGCGAAAAAAATGATATATGCCTTCTATTAACACTGCAAAGCGTAATTAAAGTTACGTTTCAGTAACAAGGTAAGACCGGTCCTCTCTCATATATATGTAACAGGTTCTTTATTGACGGAGAGCACGTAGTAGGATATCATACTCAGAGACGGAGAGGGTTTGAGGAATAGCTGTAGAGGTAAGAGGTAGCAGTGACGGTGCGAGGAACTCTTTGTCAGTGACCATGAATAGTCATGTGCGGAAGGAAAGTCACGAGGTGATGTGTACGGGGAAGAATGGCGGTTCTCGGCCAATATGAATCCTGTGATAATAATAAATAGGCGTACCTAGGTATTGCTTGTAACCAAAGAGGAGGCATTATTATGGCAGAACACACAGAGGGACTTGCGTTATCATTTGTGTCCACAGTGAATGGATGTGTGATCAATATTGAACAGTGGAAAGACATATCATAAACACAGGGGAAAGAAAAAGACAAAAAATACGCATTATAAATAAACCAAATGGGTAAGAGATCTCGAGGCTTATAAAGCAAAATATAGAACTCAACGGTGAAATACGACGTTCCACGGTCACGCGCTCTGATGTCTTTACGTATCGCTTCAAGGCGATGAAATAGACATCAAGATACCAAGAATAACTAAAAAAAACCGGAAAAATTGATGCAATCAAAACCTGACCGGGAGAGAAAAAGCTGTGAAACTTGGAACGCTAAGAGCAAACAGGATTGTAATTTTAAAAATATTCCGCGCAAATATTATGCAGTTATATTCTGGGGAAACGATAGCTACTCTTCCAAAGCGTTCTCCCTAAAGAAAAAGGCAATAACGACAAATATATTAAACTGTGATATTTTTGTACAAAAAATTCCCCCAACCATTTCCCACCAATTCCAGCTTTCATCAATATGACACCCGAAGAAAAATTGACATCCATCAACTGGGGTGTAGATTGTCTGTTTGCCGAAAGGGACCTTTAAATGCAGCATCTATCATTTCCAACAAGCTGCCTGATAAAGTAAAACCACCTCTTTCCCCAATACATTTAAAAGAAACCAACAAAATTACCTACTTCTCTACTATTTTTATTCAGCGAATGACTTCCTAAATGAGATGAATGCCTAAGTATGTTCTGTAGTTTTGTAAGTTTATGTTTTGTAATTTACAAGTATTTTTGAAACTGACATTTATTATGACTATGACAGTGCTCAACCCTTTTAATGACCAATTGAATGAAAAGTAAAGTATTATTATTGTTATAATTATTATTAAATGACTAAAATATTTTGAGAGTTTTATGTTTAAGACAGCGGCATGAATAGGACTGACTTTATTAGGAGCGTCTGATTGGAAAATAAAAAAGAATCCAAGTTATAAAAACACTAACATTAATGGCTTCGTCAATCACGCCTGAATATCATATATGAAGTCTCACGATGCAGAAGGAGAGCATCCAATATAATCTCGTCTGATACCACCCCTTAGAGCCTTCATGAAGTATTTTTCTCCAATTCCAAAATGTTGTTGATAAGATATCAAACAGAAAAAATAATCGATTTCAACTTCGCAGGCAAAGAACGAAAAACTGGTGGAATGTGTGACGACGCTGAGGAAAGATAGGCGAACGAACTGGGGCGTGGCGTTTCACGGCGGCTAACTTTAACCTACGAAAGAAATAAAATTAATATCATATCAAAAAATTCTTAGGGTGGGTTTACAACGTCAAGTTACTGCCCGAAATTTTGTCCACCAGAACTTGCAGGGAATATAAGTTTTAAAATTTTCCGAGTTTTTCAGAGATCGGTTGGGTGCTGGTTACATTGGCTGCAAATATACTTCCGCACACGACTAGTCGGAACACTGGAAAGTTACGCAAGCGAACTCGCAGAGCCGTTTAGATGCTGAATTCATGACGAAAATTGCTCGTAACTTGCGGAATAAACTTGCCAGTGTAAACTCTCATGAATGGGATTTGCTTCCTTGTACGTCCTTGCAGGATGTCCCTTCAACGTTTTATCTAATGACTACGCTGGCTGAGCGGTACTCGCAAAGTATATGTAAATGAGAATCAACATAGAAAATACTGGTAGAATTTAACTGTTCTCGTCAAAGAATCCGCGCTGCCGGTATTACAGAGCACACAACGATCTCACTGAAGTTTCAATCGATCCACTCGTTTCCAAGATAGGAGGGTTTTTGACTTTTTACTTTATTACGGACTAGAGACGTTTATATTTAAACACACTAGGCTCAGGTTACCAGAAAACCCCGAGTTTCAGATTGACTCGGAGGATATAAATTTACCCCCACACTATAGTGTATACATCTCCAGGGAAGAAGTCATGGGCAAAATAAGAGAAATCCACTGTCGAAGAATTGAGTGAGAGTTCTTTCTTCCCGCGCATTACTTTATGTCGATAAGAAAATCGTTGGGAGAACCTAATCCGCCAAAACGCATCTTTTCCTGTTCCGAAACTCATCCCCATTACATTCCTTTCTCATGGCTGATGTCCTTACACCCACCGCCACACTCACTTGGGGTGACTTTCAGGGTTAGTCCGCACATTAAGCAGAAATCTTGGAATAATAAAATGAACTTGGAGGCCAATTGAAAGCCCTTCAGGAGTGACCACGGCGGGCCTAAAGTTAATATTCTAGTGACAACAATATGTCACTATGTTCGTCATGTGTACGTGGCATTTCCCACACGTGAGGAGTGGGCAGAAAATATAGCGGAATGTGGAAGGACCTAATATTAGGAATATTATCATGGCGAGTAACAAAATAAATGACTCACGGCAAGGGGGATGAAGAGGATGGAAATGTCCGTGTTACAGCTGTGAAGGGAAAGTAAATACACATTGGAATGGATACGTTTAACTTCCGCAGGAATTTTTTCGAGGTCGCTGACTTTTTTCACAGACTCCCTAATGACTATGTCTACTGGCTAAGTAAAATGATTATTCCTACCTTATAGAGGAATGCTCTTCAGACAACTTCCTAGTCCTCGAAATGCTTGGTCGAAGAATGTCGAACCATGTCAATGTCCAGCTGGTATGTCGGCTGATGAGTCCGATTCCCCACGGCGGAAACTTGCATGGCTTGAAGATGAGCAGCTCCGGCCATTTGATGATTTCCTCCTCTAGCACCTGGTCACTTTCGGATGTCCACAGTGGGTAGATAGTACTGGCCGAAGACTCCTGCCGCCAAGGTCTCATCATGCAATAGGTAAGGGGCCAGTATATTCCGCAATCATCGGAAATCAAAAGACACCTCCTTAAAAGAAAAAAAAAAACAAAATATCTCAGCCAGTCGTTCTGCAAAGCAACAGACATTGATATAACAAAACTACAAAATACCTTTGAATATTTGAGCATTGATTTATTTACGAAGTTATCTGACGAAGTTATTTACGAAGTTATTGACAAAGTTATTTGAGTAACGAAGTTATTTGAAAATTCCAATTTCAAAAAACTTCGTTGACAGAACGGACTTATATTACCCATATTATACAAATATAGTCCCAGGGTTCACGCCTTTAATAGCATGCCAAACACCTTTTTCGATTCCGATTTTCGGGCAGACATGGACAACCTGACCCGGTGGAAAACCCGCATTGACTTCCTCGATACCTTTTTCGATAGTTACCTCTTTTACAACCACTTTGTATATTTCTAATTCTTTTGGAGTTGTACGTAGAAGACTTTTTCGGATTAAACTTCACTTTAAGAGCAGCAAAATAAGAAAAAACAGCGAGAAATGGACTGATTTCCGGCGGAGGTAAGACCTATCAGCAATCAAATCAGCCATCTAACTCTCAGATCAATCAACACCTATTTTAATACGTAATAACAACAGCACTGCAGGGTAACTTGATCATTATCACCCATTAAAATATATTACAACTGTCAGACATACCAAAAGATCAAACGCATCACATCACTTTTCCCAAAGACTTCAACGGAGTGGTATTTCAATAAAATTCCAATTTTTTATTAGTTGATTGTTAACATCAATAAACTATATAAATTTGAACACAGCATCTCATTTTCTCTGTCTGGCTCAGAAGCAGGCGGATCAGTTTAAGGGTTCTCTTTAAATTAAACGCAAGAAAGTGATCCTGCATGATATATTTCAAGTGTCACTAAATTATGACACTCTTCTGTATAAGTGGTTCTGTACGCCGGTTATAATAACACCTCTCGGGTCAAAGATAATGATGTCCGCACACATGACCCCACGGACCAAACAATAGCCAATTAATGACCATTCCCACCAATTCCAACTCTCTGGAAATCTGCAATAATCCGTCCTATCAATAAAATTCCAGCGCCTAAAGATATGTCTGATTTTAGGCCCATTGCTGTGTTGTGTGCTCTCTCAAAACCCCTTGAGCGCTTTGTGTACAACTCTACGGTAGATCATCTATCTCGGCTGAACTTTTTTGACAAATATCAATCGGGCTTTCGTAAAAACCACAGCACTCAGTCTGCACTAATTAAAATAACAGATGACATTCGTCGATCAATAGACGAAAGAAAAATCACAATTCTAGTTCAATTTGACCTTAGCAAAGCCTTCGATTCCGTAGATCATGATATTCTACTACGACGCATGGCTCAACTTCAGTTATATCCCTCCGTTCTGTTCTGGTTTCATTCTTACCTATCTAATCGGCAACAGGCTGTTAAATACGGTGAATGTAAAGAATCAAGTTTTCTACCTGTTCCCCGGGGAGTCCCGCAAGGCTCAATTCTTGGACCCCTATTGTTCACTATATATATCAAAGACCTCACTAGCATCATATCTCATTGCAAATACCATCTTTATGCAGACGACTTGCAGATTTATCTCGAATCCCACCCAAAGGAAATAGAAAATGCTGTTGAATTGATCAATAAAGATATCCAATCTATCTGTAAATGGTTAGCTGTTAATCGGCTGAAGTTGAATCCTGACAAGACTAAGTCAATAATATTTGGTAGTCCTTCCTATCTGAACTTCATCTCAATGAGTGGCCCTCCCAAAATAAGAGTACAGAATATCCTTATAGATTACTCGACTTCAGTGAAAAGTCTCGGGGTTCATTTAAATAACACCTTGAGCTGGCGGGAGCACGTTAAAGCTATATCTAACAATGTGTATAAGACTATGTACCAATTGAAGCACTTCCGGCATCTGCTCCCAATTTCACTTCGCCAGAAGCTGGTTCAAACTCTGGTATTCCCATATTTTGACTATTGTACAATCATTTTCTCAGATGTTTACTCAGAACTGTGCATTAAGCTGCAGGGTCTTCAAAACTCCAGTCTGCGTCTTGTTTTCAACATCCGCTATGATGAACACGTCACGCCTTATTACGAAAAAATTAAATGGCTGAAATAGGATAAACGCCGAAAACTGCAAAAGGCTTTATACGTGTTTAAGGTTCTGAAATCCAAAAACCCCACCTATCTGTATGAAAATTTTATATGTAATGTAGATACAGGAAAAAGATCAACTCGTGCCACTGAGTTATTTTTAGTCCCTAAATTCCATACCTTATTATTTGAGCACTCTTTCCTAATTTCCTCCTGCAAGTTATGGAATTGTTTACCTGTAAATGTTAGAACCTCTATGACAATTTCGATGTTCAAGAGAAACATGACTGATTACCTATGGAAAATTGCTTAGTGTTTTGTAACCTTTTATGTTATGGCATGTATTTATTTCTTTTTTATGTTCCAGGGGACTTAAAGTCCCAGAACAATAAAGAATATTTTCTATTCTATTTCTATTCTATCAATCCATATGAACGGCAATCCATTTCCCCTGAGATGCTAGGAAATATGCCTATTAAAAAAATCACGAGGAGTTGAGGAAAAATATCTTCACTAGAAAACAAACAAAAAAATCCTTCGAAAAAGTCGCTTCTTAGAGCGTTCAAGAGTACATTAAAAGAAACAATGCAGATAAATCGCATTGCTAAATCTTTTGTACCGCGTCCCTAATTCTATGTTAAATTAGTTTGCACTTTGCTTTTAATTTCCGACGAAGGCCATTCAAATGGGTATTCCGTCGATGGCGTATAAGGTTTACATATAAAATGCATTCCATTTCTTAAACACGTAAACCCTGAAATCCGTAAAAATGTAATATTTATGCGTATTGATAATTAGGGGGTGAATTATGTCTATACATAAGTTGTTTATGTGACTAATACTTTTTTAAGTACAAAACGGTCTTAGTGAAATGAGATGCAAAAGTTAACTCGCAATTGGAATATAATTTATATAATTCATTTATAGTATTTTTTATTAATTCAATTTAACTTCCTTGTAATTAATTTATAAATTATTTTTTACTTGTCTTAAATTTATTTATTATATATTAATTTCGCAATTATGTATAAAATACCCTTTTATTGTCATTATTATTATTTCATGAGTAGATCATGCTTTTTTCGTCGGTGTCTCATTAGCTTTCTCTGTCTGAAGGATTTCGCAGGTTTTTCACACCACCTTACATGTGTGGGTATTTTCCTGCAGTGTATTTTTTCGTCAAGGATATCGTCCCCTTTTTTTCTTACGTTTTTTCTACAAATGTATGGGTCTATCTTCACACTTATTTCATGTATTTTTTTGAAGAAGGGTTAGATCGAAGAAGGGACTGCCACAGTCTCAATCTCGCCCCAATAAAGACGTATTATTACCAATTTTGACTTTGGGGACCTAACCTGAAACCTACGCTGCGTGAACCACAGCCCCGAGTAGTGTACGTCTAAATTACCTAGACCACATTATAGACTGTGGCAAAGCAGTCCGATAGACGTCCAATAAAGGCGATTGAAACCCTCCTTGGTTATGAATGTAGTTGGAGGAAGAATTTAACCTTGTTGTAATTAATACTTTTCCTATTTCATTTTTAAATTTAAGCGACTGTATCCGTCGACACGACGGAATGGGCGAATTAGCGGGTGTACATCAAGAATATCAACCATTTGTTTGAAATTTAAGGCAAAAAAACTCATGAAACGTACGTTTTTACTTAGTTCTATGGATTCTAGTAGATTTTAAACTAGTTTTCAGCGTGAACGCGGATTATGTTTCATTTAAATTATTAAACAATACATCCAAGGGGTATCCACATTAAATAGGTTTAAGGCATACTGATTTATGGTAGGTTATTGATGGAAAACAGTCAAATTACAAAATTAATGCGTTTGCCCTAAAGCGGTATAGAAAAATGAAGATGGCGGACTGGCTTCAGCTTCTAGCTATGGCCAGCATAGCAAATGCCCTCACCATACACCTCAATGGTCGAGAAAAATGCTAAATTTTAGTTTAAAAATTCTGCTTCCGCTATTGAAATGGGTAACTTGTTGAAAACCAAAATTAAGACAAAATTGCAGATTATTCCACGAATATTCATTTTAAATGACCACATTTGTCCTGCATTAAATGCAGACTGCTTCATGCAGCAGACACTTGCATGGAACTACTTTTTTGAACCATTTGACTTCAATCGCAGTGGAAATTCGTTAATAGTATAAAATAGGAGTTGAGATGATTGTATATTATCTAAAATAATCTCCCAGGACATTTCGCTTCATATGAACAGCTTTAATTAAAAGCTGGAATAGACTTTCTCTTTCAGATTGGCATCTCTCTCCGGTAATCTGAGCAATTCCCGTACGTCAAAATCTCCAATTTTATGACAGAAGTACAGTAAACCTAGCCAGAAAACTCAATTTTATTTCCAGTTCAGTTAATAGAAAGCACTTAAAAGATGATATACATTCAAGTTTTCAGAAAATATGGAAGGAGTGACCCTGAAGTCAGACCCGCCGTTATTACACGACTACTCTGTTCGACGACTGAAATCCTCAGTAATTAACGAAATATATGTATTAGGTGTTAAGTTTACTCTTTTTCACGCTGAGCACTATGAACGCCTTCATAACCGAATATTATTATACGATTCTGTAGAAATTACAGCGGGGAATAGTTGATTACTTTTCTATTTTCTTTTAAATTTGATGAAGCACACAAACTACACACATAAATGTCTGACAGAACCAAGCGTTAGAAATTCCTCATTCCTTCAGATGCGCATGGAGTGCAGGTATATTTCAATTCCCTCGAAAAACTATTGGTATTTTTTTGCAAATATTTGTAAAAGAATCATTCCAAGAGGCAAGTATAACGTTATCATCGGGAGATGGGAACTTTTTCTTCATAGTATAGAGCTTCACATAGAACTTCTTCTTCAGCCAAATTCATCGCATTTTATGTTACGTAACATAAACCTCGTAAAAGATACCTCGCTCAAACGACCTTGAGATGACAAAAATGAACTTAAACCCACATTCCTGATAAATGGGTGATTTAGGGTGAACGATCATTGAATGACGCACTTGTTATTCGTTTTCGTATCGCACCCCATTACCGAGAACAGTTCTGTGAAAAATGGTCTGTTCTCAGGGAAGCAAGAATTTTGAAAATACCATTTTTTCCAACGCCCAAGCATATGCGAGCGCGGCGGTGCAAACCCTAACGGTATGAAAAAAATGTTCTGCCTTACTATCCACCCCCATTTAAAAAGCTAATGGTCTTCATAACCGTGCATGTACTAGAGCGAATACGCATAAACGTATACGTGATAAGTATTGCATGACACACATTTGCCCCCCTCCCGGTACCCTCCACCCACCCACTCGGCACCATTTCATATACATCTACATCTACGTCATACCCTGCAAGCCACCCAAAGGGTGTGTGGCAGGGGGTGCTTCCACACCAGGCATGCATGAATGATACGGTAGAACACCGAAATTACATTGAAACCCGCGTATCACACATGCAAAGAGCCAATTAGAAATCGAATACCCAAGAAACATACGATCGTCAATCGTTCCAACATGCAAGGGATACAAAGACTACTACTACAGATTCAAAATATCATGCATAAATAAGAACATCAATATTTACATCATGCATAGACAAGAGAGTAGAGAATGTAATGAGAAAGATTTACTGCCTGCCTACTGTCAATACTCGAACTATTCATGACGACGATCACAGCTGCTATGGTCCCGAATGGTACGCGAAAAAAATGACATTTTATACCTATCGGTTCTACAATCTAGCTCTCTAATTTTATTGGCGCGATATAATCTGCCGCAGTACGAGGGGGTTAATAGTATGTTTTTTACGTCGTCAGAGAGATGATTTTCCTGAAATTTAGTTAGGAGGTTAAGCCTATAATTTAATCTATGCTGTGATAGCGATTCCCATCCTAATTCTTCTAACAGTCCAGACACACTAGCCAACTTATCGTAGCATCGTTTCACAAACCTAGCTCCTCTTCGCTGTACGCGATCTAACTCTGATATCAGCCCCGTTTCGTATGGATCCCATATACCAAGAGCATACTCCAGATGATGCCTAACGATTGAAAAATAACAACGTTCTTTCACTTTCTCATCACATTTTCCGAATACTCTCTTCATAAAGCCTAGCTTCCTGTATGCTTGACCACCGCATATTTCCCTAATATGTTTTCCCCAAGATATGTCGGGAGTAATTGTGACCCCTAAGTACTTAACAGACTCGGCGTGAATAATTTCCGTACTATTAATTCTGTAAGCCCTACCTGGCCAATTTTTCTTTTTCCAAAAGCTGACTGCTACGCACTTTTTTATGTTTAGTTCTATCTGCTACTTTTCGCACCAAGCATGAATAGCAAGTAGGTCGATTGTTAACGTGTCGCTATCTTCGGAATTGTTAATATCCCTATACACAACCGCGTCGTCTGCGAAGAGTCTAAGCTTACTTTTAACGACGTTGCTACGATCATTTATGTACAAGAGAAAAAAAGTGGACCAATTACACTTCCCTGAGGAACACTCGATGTAACGCTGTGTTTGACATGATACCTCGATATTTGATATAGGTTGCTCGCAGGGTATTACGCAAATGCATATGCAAAAATTTGTAATAATCTATGCATATCAGAATGACTGGCGACGAGTGAAGATGGAAAGAGGGCGCTAGGTAGACAAGACTTTGCACTCGTGTTTATTCAATTGCGTCAACAGGGTAGTTAAGCATACGAAACTACGACGAGTAGCATAACGCCTTGCCTGGGACTTTTAGCGAAGTATACATAACGTAGCCTGCAACGTCATATAGGCTGGGTAGTAGCTGATGTTATTTGAGACGATTTGAGTAGTTTTTCGTATTTTTCGAAAAATTAAAGATTAAAAATGAACCATAACATGTTCAAACGATAAGCGGAGGGCAGTTAATAATTGTTACGATAAACATAGTAGTGCCACTAAATTGCTGAGGGAATTTGGGTGTGAACCCCTGCTCTTTCGAAGGGAAAAATATCTTGCACGGTATTCCGTAAATTTAAGAAAATCAACTGTATAACCCAGAAATGGATCATAAAAACTGGGATAAAAAATAGCCGATACGATGTATAATCCCAGCTCCACCATAATGTACTGCACATTAAAACGGCGTCATAATGGCAAAAAATATGCTTAATGCACTTACTTACAAAGAGATAAATACCTAATGACCATAATCCAATGCAATATACTGACGTGCAGCGGAAAGAGAGGAAAGTTAACTATGTTCTCGGGATCATATAACGTCAAAAAAAAGGCCACCATCCTAAATTCTTAGGATACCAGAAGCGGCATTAAAAGCGTTTAATGATTGGGTGCATTTCTGAATGGTTTGACTGTGCTCTTTCCTTCAACAAGGTCTAACTTGCTATCACCAACATATACTCGTCGTTTCACGTTTACCGTGTGATTCCAGTTTTCTGCAACATTCCTTTTTTGGTATGCTTGAATTATTAGTGTTGATTGTATTATTAGCAGTTTATAAGCCCAAGTATTGTATGTCTACAACCATATAGTACCCTGCGAGCCGCCGCATAGGTGTGAGGCAGGGGGTGTTAGGGCACCAGCCGAGTAAAGATATAAGGGATTAAGTTTTGATACGTAAAATGGTGTCGTGTAATTTGGGAGTGTATTGAGTAAGGCTCAGTTCTTACTATGGTCACTGATTCTGCGTGGAAAGAACGAATTTTTGTACCTATCTGTTCGGTAATGTATCGCCCTCATTTATTGCTTCTGCCTATATAAAAATCCAATGCAGTCTATAAATATTTCTTGCAGCACCACAGAAAGTCACCGGAAATCCTTCCTATCCTATTCCAAGATATCACCTGGTCCCGATGAAATTCCTCCCCGAGTTTATTAAGAATTAGCGCCAGAAATAGCACCGTGCTTGAAAATAATATTTAAAAAATCTTAAGCCGAACCTCGTGTCCTTTGCGATTGGAAAATCACGAACCTCACACCTATATCTATGAGCGGTGAGAAGGAAGAGCACAATATCTATATGCCTATCTCCCTCGCGTCTACCTCGAGCAAAATATTGGAACATATAACCATCAGTTCAATTATCGCGTAATAAGAAATTCAAAACTTGCTGATTCCAAACCAGCATTGAATCCAAAAAGGCAGTCTTGCGAACCCCTGCTAGTCCGCTTCGTTCACGATATTCATTCCTCAGGAGAAAGACTCGTCCTGGTACAAGCGATAATTTTAGATTTCAAAAAAGCTTTTGATAAAGTTCTGCATTCCATTGCTTGTCAATCCGGAAGCCTATGGAATACATCTACGTATTACCCTGCAAGCCACCACGAGGGTGTGTGGTAGGGGGTGAAGATCACCAAACATGCACTATTGACATGCAACTAGGATATTTAATGGAGAACTGCTAGATAATAGGGTCACATGCAGCTAGATGGTTAGTACCTACATAATAAGAAAGGGATTATTGGTTGTTATTACATGCATCATGCACTACAGACTACTCTAACTGTATTTCACCTACCTATCCCTTTGCAACGCTGCCTATTGTTCTCTCTTATAGTACGCGGGAAAAATGACATTTTAAATCTATCGGTACGACAATCTATCTATCTAATCTTGTTAATCTGATCAAGCCTAGAATAATACGATGTAAATCTTTCTTCTTAATTTAATATTTTTTTCAGTATTGAGGGAAAATTTAACGTGCACTACCTTGTGGTCGCTTATTCCAAGAACATTTTAAACTTTGTCAGGGATGTTTGTGGCAAGTAAATCGAGAACATTCTCCCCTCTATTGGACAAATTTACTATTTGATGTAGTGCGTATGATGCGAACAGGTTAAGCAATGACTCGCAGATTTCTTTGTCCCTACCCCCAGACTTATGACTGCATGTTTTTCAATCTATCGATGGTGTATTGAAATCTCCACCTACAATTATCTGTCGTTCGCTACTATGGGAATTAATGGACCTGATCTGTTTCTTGAGTTCTAATATTGAGTGTACATCGGAATGGTGTGGTCTATAGTAGGCACAAACGTATTTTACTTTCGAATTAGCACACTGAATGGAACAGCATACACTTTCTATTATTTTATCGGGAATCGCTTCCATTTTGCTGACTATTGTGTTCTGGACTGCAATAAATACTCCCCCTCCCGGTCGACCCTCTCGATGTCTCCTGTATTCCCTAAAATTTACTGGAAAAATTTCACTATTAGCAATATCGCTTGTTAACCAACTTTTCGTTCCTATAATTATGTCAGAATTAGTATTCTCTATAAGGTGATGGAATTCAGGTATCTTGCTTCTGAAACTACGACAATTAACTACCACTACTGAAAATTCCTCTATTTTAATGTCTGCTCTTTGTATTTGTAGGGGGTTTCTGTTTACTAAATTATTGGGAAGTTCCAGTTTGGAAATTCATGGGTGTTGTTTTGCTTTATATGTATTTCCTTTTTCTGTGCTTTCTTCCGTCCCGCTATACCTATACTGATTTGTCTGATCAACACGTTATTCTTTGTTATTTTGGCGAATGGCAAGTTATTTAATGGCCCACTATTTGACCTACTCACTACCCTACTCTCTGTCCTTAAAAAGGCTTGCGAGTACGCTCCAATATCATGCTGGCTACCTCCTGTGATGCTTCATACGTATAGTGGACTCATGAACGATTTAGTGGCACCCGACACGAAGTCAGCACCGGCCTGAGATCTAAAACACCTTGGTACTGAGATCTGAAACACTTTGAGGGTACTATGTAGATAGGACTAGTTTCAGACAGAGATCGAATACAGAGGAGAGTGGTATGATTAGGTAGTCGGGTTCGGGTCGTTATACGTATGGAATTTCCGGTCCAGGCCGAATTTTTCTCGTGGCAATTTCAACGTAGATTTGTTAAAAAATTGTTACGATAAACATATCAGTGACACATGTTTAGGGAATTAGGTTGAGAATCTATCTGATAGAAGGAGAAATATATAGATTAAATGTTTTACGAAAGTTTTCTGCACACAATATTTTGACGGAGGATCAACATATTTTGCTAGAGCCAAACTGTTATGGTAGAAAAATCACAGGCATATGATTAAGGAAATTGACTGTCGAACCGACAGATTTTGAAAGTCATTTTTACCACGTACGATTAGGGGTCATAATAGTTGCGATAGATCAGTTGCAGGATACTTTGATTCTCACTAGATAAAGTAGGTTTTGCACTTATACAAAATATTTTATCATCATTATAAGCATCTTACCCAGCATGAAGTTTCCGGAATGATATAGCTCCTGCATGATTTAGTACCTCATAGTACTATTTATCAGTCACGTTTATAATACCAACCAGTAGTAGTATCTTAAATTGTACACTGAATGGTCGTATGTTCGTATACGTAGCACTCTAAAAAAAGCATTCGTCAGGCGCCTAGCTGCCGGGAGAAAGACCGAGGTTTTGATTTCAACTGGGATGAAAGCGGTATGGCTGGTGTGGAATCATCCCGAGCCACAAACCCTATAGTAATTGTGGTCTGTACGGTATTTCGAAGACGTAAAGAACTAGTGTAACGTCAAAATAATATTCTCTCTGGGGGATCCCAATTAAATCCCTCTAAAAGATGTGAAACTATACGTTCGCTCGCAGCAGTTTTTAACTATGTGAGCAGCTTTCCTTTGTATTTTATTCCTTTTCTTGCTTAAATCTTTCTGTCCACGTACTAAATGTTCGCGGCGTATTCGAGGTGTGGCCTAACCAGTGGAATGCAGCGCCCACTCTTTTACATCCGAAGGCCTTGTAAGCATTTTAAGTGAACGTCGTTTACTCTCGATGAACTCCGTTGCTTCTCTCTTGTCGTTTTCCTGACTGCACTTTGGCTCGCACCTGGTGGACAGAGTAACTTCGAGCGGAGTTCGGATGAACTGGGACGAGCATTGTGTGGAATCATGCCGTGCCACACACAGTGGCTTGTTCAAATATGCCCGGTCTGAACTCAAGGATGTTTCATCTCAATAACGTTCTCTCTCGAGGGAGATGCAAACACATTCAAAAGAACTTTATGATCGCTGATAGGCCCCAACTAATGGCTTAAAGTAATCTCCTCGATACTACCCTATTCTAAATATAACAGCTT
This sequence comes from Ceriagrion tenellum, assembly GCA_963169105.1. NCBI lineage: Eukaryota > Metazoa > Arthropoda > Insecta > Odonata > Coenagrionidae > Ceriagrion > Ceriagrion tenellum. The sequence continues at coordinate 41,955,231 of OY720639.1, forward strand.
CCTATATAAGAAAAAATAGCTTCTCGGCAACCTTCAGTCGTTTACACCCCGCAAACATGACATGGTGGAGAGAATCTGTTTGTGGCCGCCAAACAGCTTCTCACCACCTTCGACCTACGTATTATGCTAGGTTTGATCAGATTAACAAGATTAGAGAGATAGATTGTCGTACCGATAGATTTAAAAATGTCATTTTTCCCGCGTACTATAAGAGAGAACAATAGGCAGCGTAGCAAACGGATAGGTAGGTGAAATATAGTTAGAGTAGTCTGTAGTGCATGATGCATCTAATAACAATCAACAATCCATTCCTTATTATGTAGATACTAACCATCTAACTCCATGTGACCCCAGTATCTAGCATATCTCCCTTAAATATCCTACTTGCATGTCAATAGTTCATGTTTGGTGATCTTCAACCCCTGCCACACATCCTCGTGGTGGCTAGCAGGGTATTACGTAGATGTAGATGACCTGAAGACGGTGGCAGGATGGCTACAGAAACCATTGTCGGCCAATGTCAACGCACGCGGTTTGAAAACCCGAAAACAACGAGCGGTATGGAAAACGCCGCGGAAATATTTGCGAGAAGAACATAATTTAATTCGTGACATATCAAACAAGGTGAGATAACAGAGACAAAAGAGGTACCATAGGCGTAACCAAGTGGTGCTAAATGGGAGGTGGGCAGCTGCGCCACCCTGCACGAGGCATTTCATTACAATGCCGGTATAAAGAGCCAGACAGGGTGGATACAGGAGGGAGTCCTGCCCTCCACCTCTAAAATATTGCTCTTAACAATCTTGGTTACGCCCACGAGTGGTATATTCATGGGCAGATACAATCAAGAGACCTTATACCACCAGATCACACATCAGTTACAATTCATGCCCTCTATCAAAACCATTTCCTCCTACTATCCCCTTGGTGAATGAGGGGTTGATATCAGAGTTAGATCGCGTGCATCGAAGTGGAGCTAGGTTTGTGAAACGATGCTACGATAAGTATGCTAGTGTGTCTGGAGTGTTAGAAGAATTAAGATGGGAATCGATATCACAGCGTAGATTAAATTATAGGGTTAACCTCCTAAATAAATTTCAGGAAAATCACTTCTCTGACGACGTAAAAACCATATTATTAACCCCCTCGTACTACGGCAGATTAGTTCGCGCCAATAAAATTGGAGGGCTAGATTGTAGAACAGATAGGTAAAAAATGTCATTTTTTCCGCGTACCATTCGAGACCATAACAGCTGTGATCGCCGTCATGAATAGTTCGAGTATTGACAATAGGCAGACAGTAAATCTTTCTCTTTATCTTCTCTACGTTCTTATTTATGCATGATATTTTGAATATGTAGTAGTAGACTGTGTATCCCTTGATGTTGGAACGATTGACGATAGAATGTTCCTTGGTTATTAGATTTTTAATTGGCGCTTTGCATGTGTGGTACGCGGGTTTCAATGTAATTTCGGTGTTCTACCGTATCATTCATGCATGCCTGGTGTGGAAGCACCCCCTGCCACACAACCTTTGGGTGGCTTGCAGAGTATGACGCAGATGTAGATGAAATGACTAGTATACTAACACTCCTACCACACGCCCCAGCGGCGGCTCGCAGGGCTGGCTGTGAAAACTCAACATATTCCGCTAGAGCCAATCTATTATGGTAGAAATGATCACAGGCATAAAATCAAGGAAATAGCCTGTAGAACCAATAGATTAAAATGTCATTATTTCCACGTGCAATAAGGAACCATAATAGTTGAGATAGATCAGTTCTGGGAAACTTTAACCCTCACTAGGCAAAGTAGGATTTGCACTTATGCTAAATACCTTTACAGCATTATTAGCAGTTTACCCCGCATGATATTTCCTCCAAGATACAGCTCTGGCGAGATTTGATACCTTATAGCACTATTCATCAGTCACATTAAAAATAATAACCAGTACTTATAAGTATGCAAGTAGTAAAAAAATAGTAAAACTGCATGGCAGCGTGTTCGTTTACGTAGCACTATCCTGAAGGCCGCTTTACACAGTACATTTTATTGCACAAACGAATGTACGAATTCCTTCACGAAGGAAATTGTACCGAGTAAAGCGGCAAATTGTATGATTGTCTGAGTGAAATAGAACCTGCTCTAATTCCATTGTTTCTTGTACATTCTATGATACATTCGTTTGTACAATAAAATGTACCGTGTAAAGCGGCCTTGACTGCTTTAAGCCTGCGCCTGGCATCCGGGCGACCGTGCGCGGCTCTGATTTCAACTGGGATGAGTGTTGCATGCCTGGCGTGAAATCACCCCATGCCACACACCATAGTGGTAGCCGGCCTGGAATTTTTTGTGTAGGTGTAGATTTTCACTCAATGAGGAAACTGATAAGGTCGTTAAAGTTTGCACTCACCCATAGCATGTTGGTAATCCACCAATGACGGCTGCAACACTCCGCACAGGAAATACTCGCAATCTTCGGGGGCAGGCGTCTCTCTATGCCCGAGTGACTGCAACTGCATACTCAGCAGCACAAGTGATGGTAATTAACTTGTCAATAGGTCCTCTTTCGTGACACACTATTCACTGACGCTGCACTGTTTAACACATTATTGTAACCGCAAGCGTAGTCAAAACTGAGTGTCGTCCATTAGTCAAATGGGCGTATGGAGAGCGAGAACTACAGCCCAAGTTAACCAGGAAGGAGTATCACAACTAAATTAGGGCACTGATTAGACGTAGACACTTAACATATGATACAATAATTGGCAAATAACCCGAGCGAGAAGATTAGTAGTACACCGATGTGTTCTTCTCCAAGGTATCGAGACTCTCGTTGTGTGCCGTTTAGTGATTTCGAACGCGTGCAGAGGTCTTTCGCTCGAACTAAAGATGAGTCCTGATTGGTGGGAGAGGGAGGAGGGGAGGAGCCGCTTTTGGAGAAGGAGGAAGGAGGGGGCGGTTGGGAATCGGCGGGAGTAGACTCAGAGGGAAGCGGTAGTCCGAGCTAGTGCCCCCCCCCCCCCTCGCAAAATATGGCGTACAGTCACTTCCGCTCAGAGCGGAAACAGCTCCAGCCAATAGAAAACGGTGACAACTTGACCAATCTCTGGTAATACAGTTGGTCCGAGCGAGATAGTTCCCTAGTCATTATACATCTGCATCTACGCGATACCCTGCGAGCCACCACGAGGGTGTGTGGCAGGGGGTGAAGATCACCAAACATGCACTATTGCCATGCAAGTAGGATATTTAAGGAAGACCTGCTAGATAAAACATCTATATCTACATCTACGTAATACCCTGCGAGCCACCACGAGGGTGTGTGGCAGGGGGTGAAGATCACCAAACATGCACTATTGCCATGTAAGTAGGATATATAATGTAGACATGCTAGAAAATAGGGTCATAGTTTATTAGTTACTACAGTAGATTATTAGTTATTGCAAGTAATTGCAGTAGTTATTACAATAGAATATTAGTTACTACGGTATAGTACAGGTTAAAATCTACACAATAAGGAAGGGATTATTGGTAGTTATTACATATATCATGCACTACAGACTATTCTAACTATGTTTCACCTACCTATCCCTTTTGTTACGTTGCCTATTGTTCTCTCTTATGGTACGCGGGAAAAATGACATTTTAAATCTATCGGTACGACAATCTATCTCTCTAATCTTGTTCATATGGTCAAACCTAGCATAATACGCAGGGGTTCTTAAGATATATCTAACGTCATCTGTGAACAAATCGGTTTCGAATTTACTTAAAAGGTTTAACCTAAATTTTAACCTGCGTTCTGATAGTAATTCCCATCCTAGTTCTTCTATTAAACTCGTAACACTTATACAATTATCATAACGACATTTAACAAACCTAGCAGATCTCCTTTGCACGCGCTACAATTCTTTTATCATACCTTCCTCGTAGGGATCCCATATACTAGCGGCATATTCTAAATGAGGCCTGACAAGTGTAAAATAGCTTCTTTCTCGGACTCTCTCATCGCATTTGCCTAGAACCCTTTTTACGAATCCTAATCTACGGTTTGCTACACTAGTTATTTCCCTGATGTGTTTCCCCCATGACATGTCTTCAGTGATGGTGACGCCTAAGTATTTAATTGATTCTACGTTACATATTTTGTTTTCTTTGATGCTATAATTATTCCGGGGAAGGCCATTCTTTTTCCAAAAATTCATAATTGCGCATTTCTTCAAATTTAATTCTAGCTGCCATCTATCACACCAATCATCAATCGCATCTAAATCCTTAGCTAAACACTGTCTGTCCTCTTCATTTCTAATTTCCTTATACACTACTGCATCATCGGCAAAAAGACGGAGCTTGCGATTTTTTACTACACTATTCAAGTCGTTTACGTACAGAAGAAATAAAATTGGGCCTATCACGCTTCCCTGGGGAACACCCGATGTAACTTTTACTTCGCCTGAGCTGACACCATCTAATACCACCCTTTGAACGCGTTCATGTAAGAAGTCTCCTATCCAGCCTACTATATTACTGTCTATTCCGTATGATGCTAACTTCGCGAGTAACTTACAGTGGGGAACCTTGTTAAAAGCTTTTCTAAAGTCAAGAAACGCTGCATCTACCTGTACGTTACCTTCTCCGGAAACTAAAATATCGTGAACAAAAAGACCTAATTGAGTTTCGCAAGACCGTCCTTTTCTGAACCCATGCTGGTTTGTTATTAATAAATCCTGGCTGTCGAGGTGTCCCATTATTGATGTAACTATTATATGCTCTATAATTTTACATGATAGTGACGTTAATGATATTGGTCTATAATTACATGGCTGTTCCCTATCTCCGCTTGTATAAATTGGGGTCAAAAATAGAGACCATATTCGAATGGTGCGTTTTAATTTCACCAGCTGTAGGACACATCAATTAAATTCAGCATTATTAATGGTGCAGTAATATAGTTTTACATGGCAAAAATTGTAAGTACCTAATTAAATGAAAATATCTAAATAAATCTTTAACTTGACTCCTTTTTTTTCGCGCGGTGCGTTTGAAACTCCTTCAAAATGGAAGGTTTATTGTGATATCCAAGAACCTACCGCGGTGACAATATGATTTATTTTCAAAAATAGTTGAGAAAACATGCAAACTACACGCTGTTAGTTTTTTACGACATCTAATTGTTATAAACACCTCATTTTGTGAATAATGTCTCTCTGGAGTGCATACACGTACCAGTTCCCATGTAAAAGGTCTGGTAATTTCTGGCAAATATCTCGGAAAGTAATGTGGTTAGGTGTAGAATTTTTGGTGCCATTGAATAAGTGAGATATTTTTCTTTAAAATGAGACCAAAATATTTGATTTCTAAGTAAAATGATTTTTCGCTCAAATCACCTTAGAGAGGAAAGAATGACTCATCCTCCGGGAGGGTTAACATACACGCTTAAACCTCCATCACGCCATCCCCTAACAGAATAGGCTCACAATAACAAGAGCTGAGTTTTTGTTGTTAGACCAAGTGAATTCATCTAAAGTAACATCTACGTCATACCTTGCAAGCCACCCGAAGGGTGTGTGGCAGGGGGTGCTACCACAACAGGCATTCATGAATTATACGGCAGAACACCGTAACTACATTGAAACCAGCGTACCACACATGCAACGCGCCAATTAAAAATCTACTAACCAAGAAACATTCTATCGTAAATCCTTCCAATATGCAAAGGATACAAAGACTACTACTACCACAGATTCAAAATATCATACATAAAGAAGAACATCAATATTTACATCATATATAAATAAGAACGTAGAGAAATAGTGTTCGTATTATTAATGCAACAAATAAACAATACTACAAGGAACTAAGACATGCAGGAGTATATCATGCCGGAGATTGGTCTCTCTTTCAGTTATTTCCTCCTTAATGACCTATCCTGGAATACTTCTTTCTACTATCGCAGTCGCGTATCGCCTCCCACCCGAACTTCTGCGCTTGAATTTCCAAATGAATTAATATGTATGCCTGAAATTATTATAAATTGTCGCGGCATAGAACAGCAGCTAAAAAATATCAACCCCAACAAATCCCCCGGTCCAGATCAAATACCTGCTCGCGTATATAAAACATTGGCATCAGACATAGCGCCTTACTTAGAATTAATATTTACCAAATCTTTAGTAGATCACGTAGTGCCTAAGGACTGGAGAGTAGCAAATGTCACACCTATATTCAAAAGCGGCGACAGGGAAGACCCTAGTAACTATAGGCCTATTTCTCTCACATCCATTTCCTGTAAGGTATTTGAACACATAATCGTAAGCTCCATTATGAGTCATTTAGATAGGGAGGAATTGTTAATAAATAACCAACACGGATTTCGAAAGGGTAGATCTTGCGAAACCCAATTTGCCCTCTTCTTTCATTTCATCTTGCTCTCGGGTGAAAATAATGTTCAAGTTGACGCGATATTCCTCGGTTTTAAGAAAGCTTTCGATAAGGTACCTCACGTTAAGTTGCTCTCAAAACTAGAAGCATATGGAATAGATAAAAACATTATTAGCTGGATTAATCAATTCTTACATGGGCGGGAACAACGGGTTGTCATAGACGGTATCATGTCAAACACAGTTAGCGTTACATCGGGTGTTCCTCAGGGAAGTGTAATTGGTCCACTTTTATTTCTCTTGTACATAAATGATATTAGCAACGTGGTTAAAAGTAAGCTTAGACTCTTCGCAGACGACGCGGTTGTGTATAGGGATATTAACAATTCCGAAGATAGCGACTCGTTAACAATCGACCTACTTGCTATTCATGCTTGGTGCGAAAAGTGGCAGATGGAACTAAACATAAAAAAGTACGTAGCAGTCAGCTTTTGGAAAAAGAAAAATAGGCCAGGTAGGGATTACAGAATTAATAATACGGAAATTATTCACGCCGAGTCTGTTAAGTACTTAGGGGTCACAATTACTCACGATCTATCTTGGGGAAAACATATTAGGGAAATATGCGGTCAAGCATATAGGAAGCTAGGCTTTATCAAGAGAGTACTTGGAAAATGTGATGAGAAAGTGAAAGAACGTTGTTATTTTTCAATCGTTAGGCCTCATCTGGAATATGCTGTTAGTGTATGGGATCCATACGAAACGGGGTTGATATCAGAGTTAGATCGCGTCCAGCGAAGAGAAGCTAGGTTTGTGAAACGATGCTACGATAAGTTGGCTAGTGTGTCTGGACTGTTAGAAGAATTAGGATGGGAATCGCTATCACAGCGTAGATTGAATTATAGGTTTAACCTCCTAAATAAATTTCAGGAAAATCATTTTACTGACGACGTAACAAACATACTATTAACCCCTTCGTACTACGGCAGATTAGATCGCGCCAATAAAATTAGAGAGCTAGATTGTAGAACCGATAGGTATAAAATGTCATTTTTTCCGCGTACCATTCGGGACCATAACAGATGTGATCGTCGTCATGAATAGTTCGAGTATTGACATAGGCAGGCAGTAAATCTTTCTCATTATATATTCTGCTCTCTTATTTAGGCATGATGTAAATATTGGTGTTCTTATTTATGCATGATATTTAGAATCTGTAGTAGTAGTCTTTGTATCCCTTGCATGTTGGAACGATTGAAGATTGAATGTTTCTTGGGTATTAGATTTTTAATTGGCGCTTTGCATGTGTGGTGCGCGGGTTTTAGTGTAATGTCGGTGTTCTACCCTATCATTCATGCATGCCTGGTGCGAAAGCACCCCCTGCCACATACCCTTTGGGTGGCTTACAGGGTATGACGTAGATGTAGATGTAGATGAATAGACTGCAGAATTGATATATTTAGCCTGCCATTTTTTCCACGCAAAATAATGGAAGTTGCGATAGTTGGTTCGATGAAACTTTGACCCTCTCTAGGCAAGGTAGATTTCGTACGTGAATAGCTAAATATCTTAACATCATTATTCTCACTCACCCCGCATGAAATTTACGGCATGATTTAGCTATTGCAAGATGTGATAACTTGTAGGACTATTTATCCCTCGCATTAGTAACACTAACCGGTAGATGTATCTTAAATAGCGTACTGCATGGTAGCATGTTCTTCTACGTAGCACTCTCCTAGTTACTGGTCTGACCGCGAATTGTCATGCTGACTGCTTTTGGCCTGCGCCAAGCGACCGGGGGAAAGTGCGCGATTCTGATTTCAATTGGGATGAGTGCTGCATGTCTGATGTGGAATCACCCCGTGCCACACACTCTAATGGTGTCTTGCACGGTATTTATTAGATGTAGAAGTAATATTCACCCTCTTTAGGGCCTCCTCCAGCACATTCACGATGCTTCACTCAAACGTTGCTACGGTAAGTTGTGCCTGGATTGTTAGAATAATTGGGATGGGTATCGCTATCACAGCGTAGATTAAATTATAGGCTTAAACTCTCAACTAAACTTCAGGAAAAACATTTCTCTGACGACGTAAAAAACAAACTATTAACCCCTCCGCGCTACGACAAATTAGATCGCGCCAATAAAATTAGAGAGAGAGATTGTAGAACCGATAGATATAAAATGTCATTTTTTCCGCGCACCATTCGAGACCATAACAGCTGTGATTGTCGTCATGAATAGTGACATTAGCTAGACTGTAGATATTATTCCTTGTATTCTCTACGTTTTTATATCTGCATGATGTAAAACATTGATGTTCTTATTTATGCATGATATTTTGAATCTGTAGTAGTAGTCTTTGTATCCCTTATTTGTTGGAACGATTGACGATAGAATGTTCCTTGGTTAGTAGATTTTTAATTGGCGCGTTGCATGTGTGGTACGCTGGTTTCAATTCTGCCGTATAATTCATGCATACCTGGTGTGGAAGCACCCCCTGCCACACACCCATTGGGTGGCTTGCAGGGTATGACGTAGACGTAGATGAAATAATCCCCCTATTTAGGCCCTCTTTCATCACATTCACCCATGACTCTCGCAACCTACCTCTTCCTCTCACAGGTTATCTCTCCTATCACATATCTGTAGCGTTATCGTCTATTCTCGGCGACTATCGTTTATTCTCTAGACGGGCAACTGGGTCCCTATACATAGTCAATACCTTGTCTATCATATGTGCCTGTCATCGGATCATACATATCACGTTCATTCATGACCCGCTCATTCTTAGCCCTCTCTACTCCTACCTATACTGCAAGGACATGATCTTCCTGGCTGAGCTAAAAGATGAAGTCGGGAGTCTTGAAAGTTATGTCCCTTGATTTCATTGTCCTTCATCTCATGGATATTGTCCCGAGAGGACTCTTTCGATGAATGGTCAAATTAAGGGTCCTGGTACAAACCAGTGCCGGTTACATAACCACAGAAATCCAGCAATTGGGGAGGGAGTTGGTCCCCTCTTGGGTCTCCGGCCCAAAGGGGCGGAGACTCAAGTGGGGAACTTCACGGTCCAGGTTTTGGTTACTTGAGTGCGCCTTTAATCGTTTCATTGCAATTATTTTGAAATATATCATACAATTCTTTACGGTTTTGCCATTTCCCCTCCTCATTCACGGCTGATGTCCTAACACCTCCTGTAACATGCATCTGCACATGGTACTGCTAATACAGTACTAGTAGTACATATGTATCTACGTCATACTCTGCAAGCCACCAAAAGGGTGTGTGGTAGGGGGTGATTCCACACCAGGCATGCATGAATGATACGGTAGAACACCGAAGTTACTTTAAAACCCACGTACATCTACATCTACATAATACCCTGCGAGCCACCACGAGGGTGTATGGCAGGGGGTGAATATCACCAAACATGCACTATTGCCATGCAAGTAGGATATTTAAGGGAGATATGCTAGATAATAGGGTCACATGGAGCTAGATGGTTGGTATCTACATAATAAGGAAAGGATTATTGGTTGCTATTACATGCATCATGCACTACAGACTACTATAACTATATTTCATCTACCTATCGCTTTGCTACGCTGCCTATTGTTCTCTCTTATAGTACGAGGGAAAAATGACATTTTAAATCTATCGGTACGACAATCTATCTCTCTAATCCTGTTAATCTGATCAAACCTGCGTATTATGCTAGGTTTGACCATATTAACAAAATTAGAGAGATAGATTGTCGTACCGATAGATTTAAAATGTCATTTTTCCCGCGCACCATAAGAGAGAACAATAGGCAACGTAGCAAAAGGGATAGGTAGGTGAAACATAGTTAGAATAGTCTGTAGTGCATGATGCATGTAATAACTACCAATAATCCCTTCCTTATTATGTAGATTTTAACCTGTACTATACCGTAGTAACTAATATTCTATTGTAATAACTACTGCAATTACTTGCAATAACTAATAATCTACTGTAGTAACTAATAAACTATGACCCCATTTTCTAGCATGTCTACATTATATATCCTACTTATATGGCAATAGTACATGTTTGGTGATCTTCACCCCCTGCCACACACCCTCGTGGTGGCTCGCAGGGTATTACGTAGATGTAGATGTAGATGAAACCTAGCATAATGCGCAGGGGTTCTCAATATATATCTAACGTCACCTGTGAACAACTCGGTTTCGAATTTACTTCAAAGGTTTAACCTAAATTTTAACCTGCGCTCTGATAGTAATTCCCATCCTACTTCTTCTATTAAACTCGTAACACTAATACAATTATCATAACGGCCTTTAACAAACCTAGGAGATCTCCTTTGCACGTGCTCTAATTCTTTTAGAAGCGTACCGCACCACGTGCGTACCACACATGCAACGCGCCAATTAAAAATCTACTAACCAAGAAACATTCTATCGTCAATCTTTCCAACATGCAAGGGATACAAAGACTACTGTTACAGATTCATGTCATGCAAAAATAAGAACGCAGAGAATATAAAGAGAAAGATCTACTTTCTACCTATTGTCACTATTCGAACTATTCATGACGACGGTCACAGCTGTTATGATCCTGAATGGTACGAGGAAAAAATGACATTGTATACCTATCGGTTCTACAATCTAGCTCTCTAATTTTATTGGCGCGATCTAATCTGCCGTAGTACGAGGGGGTTATAGCATGTTTTTTACGTCGTCAGAGAAATGTTTTTCCTGAAAATTAGTTGGGAGGTTAAGCCTTTAATTTAATCTACGCTGTGATAGCGATTCCTATCCTAATTCTTCTAACAATCCAGACACAGTCGCAAAATTATCGTAGCTTCATTTCACAAACCTAGATACTCTTCGCTGCACGCGATCTAATTCCGATAGCAACCCCTCTTCGTATGGATCCCATACACTAACATCATATTCCAGATGAGGCCTAACGATTGTCTTAGTACACCTAGTACATATTGATAGTAATATATTAGTAGTACCATGCCTCTGCAACGGCTTGTAGGGTATTATGTAAATGTAGAATTTGTAGATTCGACCCTGGCGCATACGCACTATAGTTTCGCCTATGACAAAGGCGCCAAGCGCATATGGAATTTCAGGGCATTGACCTTTATCTGGAAGGAATTCCATGTCCGGACCCCATCTCTACAAAATTTTGTGTGTATTCAAATGCAGGGCACTATGGGAATTATACAGTTATATATTTTCACAACGAATTCTTTTAATTACGTTTATATTTAATTCTTAACAACTTTTAAAATTAATGTTTGTTATAAAAAACATAAATAACCGTGGGCATTGTTTTTTTCAGAGATTTACATGGCAAAAATCGGCTGCAACACCGCAGTCGCAATCACAACCTGAATTGCTTAAAATGCTATTTTTTGGCTTCTGAGTGAAATAAAATTCACCCCCCCCTCTCCCGCCGTCCTTTCTCTCAAAATTGCCCCTCTACCTCATTGAAACGAAATCCTGGCTCTTTCATTGCTCGGAGTCGGAACCATAAGTCATCGCACTACTGGATCCGGCCCCGATCGGGGCTGATCTTCAAAAGTCAAAAGCGATTTATTTGCAGAATAAGTTTTCAATATCTTACGAACTTCAACATACTACTGTAGTTCAGATCAGATGAAAATAAAATAAGGGAAATCAATTATATAGAACAGAAAGGTTTAAATTGTCGTTTTTCCCGCGATCGATAAGAGACCATAATGGCTGCGTTAAGACTTCGAATTAGGTTAGTGTACAGGTGCTGTAGCGTTTAATTCATATACACCCTAATGCATGTTTCACAATTCGCCGAGTAGTGCTAACACCATGTTTTGCATGTTCCCTGCATGACTCTTATGTCACGTTTTCATGGTTACATTATGGATTATTTCAGTATTTTCTGTAGCATTTGCAGTATACCGATAGTCTGGTGCTTGTTGGAGAAAGTAAATTTCTTAACTGTAGTTCATGTTGTTGATAAGTCATCCCATGCCAAACACCCATGTGGTGGCTTGCAGGGTAATAAGTAGATGTTTTAGGCACCCATATTCTCCTCGGGAGCCACGTATCGGATAAATAAGATTAAAGAGGACAGGGTTCTTCCTTCTCCCTCCCTGCTGAGGAAAGTTCCTCCATATCTCTGAACCAATCGTTTTTCCAACCAATTTCGCGCCTTCAATTTCACACGGATCGACCGTTCGTAATCCGAACTCGCAAACCCTTCATGACCTTGTTGAGTCACCTTGGAAGCACCATCGAGTGGACCCTACTTTGTACATGCGTTTGATCGGAGTCTGTTCCTCTCGCGGGGAGGACGAGGCGAGAGGGCGAAACGGAATGAATGGCTGAGTGCAAGCGTACGAGCCAAGGCGATGAGTGCCGTGCGTGACTCACTCGCGAGAAATGCTCACCAAGAGTAAACAACACCTCGCGCGAAGGTCAGCCACTGCCAACAAATGAACAGGAACGATTAAAATATCGATAACAGCGACGACGTCGAAAAGGATTTGTTGGTTGGTTGGTTTCTCCCGCAGGCTGCCGACGGCTTAGGCCCTTAGCATCGTTTGTGCGGATGTTTGTACGCATAAACGTTTCGGGCGATCAAGAAATCAACGAGGATGGACGAGGAGAGTAGGAACTTAGTACGAAAGGAAATAGAAAGATCTTGGCTACATCTACATCTACGTCATACCCTGCAAGCCACCCAAAGGGCGTGTGGCAGGGGGTGCTTTCGCACCAGGCATGCATGAATGATATGGTTGAACACCGACATTACATTAAAACCCGCGTACCACACATTCAAAGCGCCAATTACAAATCTAATACCCAAGAAACATTCTATCTCCAATCGTTCTAACATGCAAGGGATACAAACACTACTACCACAGATTCAAAATAAAAATTAAAAAAAAAGAAAAAAAATAATTTAAAAAATACTACAGATTCATGCAGAAATAAGAACATCATTATTTACATCATGCATAAATAAGAGAGTAGAGAATATAATGAGAAAGATTTACTGCCTGCCTATTGTCAATACTCGAACTATTCATGACGACGATCACAGCTGTTATGGTCCCGAATGGTACGCGGAAAAAATGACATTTTATACCTATCGGTTCTACAATCTAGCTCTCTAATTTTATTGGCGCGATCTAATCTGCCGTAGTACGAAGGGGTTAATAGTATATTTTTTACGTCGTCAGTAAAATGATTTTCCTGAAATTTATTTAGGAGGTTAAGCCTATAATTTAATCTACGCTGTGATAGCGATTTCCATCCTAATTCTTCTAACAGTCCAGAAAACACAAATAAACCATTTGATTAAATTGATATTGAATTGAATTAAATTGATAAACCTACAAATAAACCATTTGATTAAAAAAAATAACGCACAATTTCAACAATAAGCAATGAAAAAAACTCACGGCGGGAAATCAAATGGTCAAATACATAGAAATGACAAATCATATTTACAGCGGATTTTGAGGAAACGCCAAACAACGTAGGCTGTTTATACTATTCCGGATAGGTTCTTAGTAAAGAAGTGGCGAGTAACAAAAGTCAAAAAACATAATGCGTAACAGACGTAAGGAACGTTAGCAAAGATTTGATAAGACGGGAAGGCCTCCAATAATATTTCTCTTTAGGGCCTGATATCATTACCATCCTCCTCTGGCAGAGATATGGATCCTCTCTCTAGGACCACTTTATTTTTGCAAGACATAGTTGGTCTCGTTCGCATAAATAGTTCGGCTTATTCATAGATGAAACAGCATCTAATTTAAAAAAGGCTGGCTAATTCTAAAGATATTGAGATCCACTTATTCAAGGTCTAGGATGTCAAGTAACTTAAAAGGGAAAGTAAAATGAAAGTGCAAAAATTTTTGTGAGTCAACACATTCGTAAAAGTCGAGAACAACATAATTGAAATGGTCATCTCCTTTTCTGTTCTAAATTCGTGACAAGTGTTTGACCTATATTGTAGGCAACTATCGCAACAATGTATAGTGCAAATGAGCGAACTACAGAGGCTTTAATTGTAGTAAAGCTGGTACATTCTTCACAGGGGCGCGTCGTTCAGAATAGCTTACTCTCAAGGAAGGTGTGTATACTAGAACAAAGTAGTACGTATTTTATAGGGAAATTAACTGAAGTGAAAGTAATACATATATACTTTAAGAGTGCGTGTATTGCGGAAAAGCCTACTCTCCCTGGGCGTTTAGTGATCTAATCTCAAAAGTAAACGATAACACCCACACTGAATCAAGCAGAGCTAATAAATATAGATTCAGTTAAGTACTTAAGAGTGATCCTTACTCAAGACTTGTCGTGGGGGAAGCATACTTAATTAGACTAGTCGTAAATTAGGATTTATTAAAAGAATAATCGGAAAATGTGACGGGAAGGTAAAGGAGCGATGTTATTTTTCTCTCGTGAGACCCCACTTGGAGTACGCAACTAGTATACATATATGGGACCCTTATGAAGTAGGACTAGTTTCAGATATAGATCGCATACAGCGGAGGGCAGCTAGATTTGTTAAAAATTGTTATGATAAACATAGTATTGCAACAAAATTGTTGAAGGAAATAGGGTGGGAACCTCTTTCCGATCGAAGGGAAAGATATAGGTTAAATCTTTTACGAAAGTTTGATGTACGAGTAGATTATTTTTTGCCAGACGTTCAAAAAATTTTGCTAGAACCAAAATATTACATCTACATTCTAGAACCAAACTATTACACTACAATTTCTATTAGTGTTACGAGTTTAATAGAAGAACTAGGATGGGAATTGTTATCAGAACGCAGGTTAAAATTTAGGTTAAACCTTTTAAGTAAATTCGAAACCGATTTGTTCACAGATGACGTTAGATATATATTAAGAACCCCTGCGTATTACGCTAGGTTTGACAATATTAACAAAATTAGAGAGATAGATTGTCGTACCGATAGATTTAAAATGTCATTTTTCCCGCGCACCATAAGAGAGAACAATAGGCAAGTAGCAAAAGGGATAGGTAGGTGAAACATAGTTAGAATAGTCTGTAGTGCATGATGCATGTAATAACTACCAATAATCCCTTCCTTATTATGTAGATTTTAACCTGTACTATACCGTAGTAACTAATATTCTATTGCAATAACTACTGCAATTACTTGCAATAACTAATAATCTACTGTAGTAACTAATAAACTATGACCCTATTTTCTAGCATGTCTACATTATATATCCTACTTACATGGCAATAGTGCATGTTTGGTGATCTTCACCCCCTGCCACACACCCTCGTGGTGGCTCGCAGGGTATTACGTAGATGTAGATGTAGATGTACATTACATTGAAACCTGCGTACCACACATGCAAAGCGCCAATTAAAAATCTAATAACCAAGAAACATTCTATCGTCAATTGTTCCAGCATGCAAGGGATACAAAGACTACTACTACATATTCAAAATATCATGCATAAATAAGAGCACCAATATTTACACCATGCATAAATAAGAACGTAGAGAATATAAAGAGAAAGATTTAATGTCTGCCTATTGTGAAGATGGAAGAATATATTATGGTACATCCTCATTATACCCTGCGAGCCGCCGCATGGGCGTGTGGCAGGTGTTAGGTCACCATTCGTGTAAAGGTGTAAGTTTGTGGTAGATGAAATGGTGACATTTATTATAGGAGTGTATTTAGTGTAGCTCTATTTTTATTGTGGTCACTTATTGTGCGCGGAAAGAAAGAGTTTTTGCATTTATATGTTCGGCAGTGTTTCTCTCCGATTTTCTCTAATCTGTCAGACATAGAGTAGTAAGGAGAGGTCGTGATAATATTCTCTGTAGCACTCTTGAAAGTATCAGTTCTGAATTTCACAAGAAACCTAAGCCTAGTGTGTAACCACCGATTTTCTAGGGGCTCCCACCTAAATCCCTCTAAAATTGTGAGACACTATATGTACGCTCGTAGCAGTTTTTAACGAAACGCGCTGCTTCCCTTCATATTTAATTAGTTTTCTTTGGTTAATTCTTTATGACCACGGTCCTAAATGCACTCGGCGTATTCGATGTGTGGCCTAACCGGAGCGAAGTAGCATCTCTCTTTCACTTTTTCATCCGAGGACCTTCTTATCATACGTTTAACAAAATCTAGTTTCTTTAATACTGTACCACATGTTTTGTACGTGTGTTCCCCACGATATATCAGAAGTGAAGTTTATTCCAAGATATTTTACTGTATCTGAAAATGTTATGTTCACTCCACCCACAGTATAGGTATGATTTTTTAAAATGACTTTCGCAGGAAGTGAACTGTGGTGTATTGCTGATATTTATTTCTAACCCCCACTCCCGTTAAGTTCCGATGTTAAGGTCCGATGACAAAGCTTCAAAGTATGCGTATTCGCTCATTTCAAGGTAGATTGCTGTATCGTATTTAAATAATCTTAATTTACTGCTAACTCGGGAACTTAGGTCATTAATATAAATAACGAATAAAAGAGGGCCGATCAAACTTCCTTGAGGAACACCGGATGTGACTTCGACCATATCAAAACTGTAACCGTCAATAACTACTTTTCGTTTTCTATCACTGAGAAATTTACTTATCCAATTCACGATTTCTCTATTCACTCCGCATGATTGCAATTTATATACGAGTTTTCTGTGGGGAATCTTGTCGAATTCCTTCGTGAAATCGAGGAATATCGCGTCGACTTGCTTAATCGGTTCACCTGATTTTAGAATATCATGATGGAAGAGTGCAAGCTGTGTTTCGCAGGACCTGCCCTTACGGAAGCCATGCTGACTATTATGAAACAAGTTACGATTATCCCGGAATGTCATAATATTACTAACGGCAATTTGTTCGAGGATCTCGCATAAAAGTGATGTTAGCGATATAGGCCGGTAATTTCTTGCGTCACTTTTACTTCATTTTTTGAATATCGGAGTGACGTTGGCTATTTTCCAGTCTTGGGGCACCGTGCCTTCGGATAATGATTTGTTAAATATAATTTCTAAGAATGGTGCAATCTGTGGCACTAACTCTTAGAGCACGCGTGCAGGTATTCCTTCTGGACCTGGGTACTAGTTACTTTTAATCGAACGCAGTTGTTTAATTATTCCATCACGTTGAATTGTTATGTTAGCCATCAGCTCGTTAAAGTCAGGAATGTTTAAATTGTGTATTGTGTCATCCTTCGTGAATACACTTTTGAAGTAGTGGTTTAACAAATTGGCTTTGTCGATACTGTTGGTGACCACTTTGCCGTTTGTATCCAGTAAAGATTCTACTGCCGAATATTCGCCCTGGAGCTTTCCCGCGTAAGACCAGAATGGCTTGGGATTTTTATCCAGTAATTCACCGAGGATTTTTTTCTTGAAGTTTCGTAGAGTAGTGCGCATTATTTTCTTCGTTTTTGAGCGTTGAGCAACGCATATTTCTTAGCTCCGTTGTTTTTTACTTAACTTAATAAAATTGTTACATTTGTTGTTTGTGTAGCTACCTTTGTCTCCTGAGCTCCAGTCTTATTTCGTGGTTATACCAACGTGGTTCTTTACTCTCCCGTTTGAAGGTATGGTGGGAACGACTGCAGACCTAAGATTATGGAAATAGACTGCAGAACCGATAGATTCAAAACGTCATTTTTCCACGCATAATAGGGGACCATAATAGTTGCGATAGATTAGTCCGAGAATACTGACTAGGTTTAATAGGTTTTTTCAGTAGTGCTAAATGTCTTAACATGATTATTAGCTTATATTTATAGGCTTAACCTCCTAAATAAATTTCAGGAAAATCATTTTACTGACGACGTAAAAAATACACTATTAACCCCTTCGTACTACGGCAGATTAGATCGCGCCAATAAAATTAGAGAGCCACATTGTAGAACCGATAGGTATAAAATGTCATTTTTTCCGCGTACCATTCGGGACCATAACAGCTGTGATCGTCGTCATGAATAGTTCGAGTATTGACAATAGGCAGGCAGTAAATCTTTCTCATTATATTCTCTACTCTCTTGTTTATGCATGATGTAAATATTGATGTTCTTATTTATGCATGATATTTTGAATCTGTAGTAGTAGTCTTTGTATCCCTTGCATTTTGGAACGATTGAAGATAGAATGTTTCTTGGGCAAGATTTTTAATTGGCGCTTTGCATGTGTGGTACGCGGGTTTTAACGTAATTTCGGTGTTCTACCATATCATTCATGCATGCCTGGTGCGAAAGCACCCCCTGCCACACACCCTTTGGGTGGCTTGCAGGGTATGACGTAGATGTAGATGTAGATTAGCTAATAACTTCGCATAAAATCTTCGGTATTATATACTCTTGCATGTTTTGGTACCTTGTAGCGCTATTTATTTATCGCATTGATAATGCAAACCAGTAGCTGAATCTTGAGTAGTGCACTGCATGGTAGAATGTTCTTCTGCGTATCACTCTTCTGGTTTGTGGTCTGACTGCGTACCGTTGTCCTTACTGCTTTGGCACTGGCCTGCGACTGGCATTCGGGGGAACGTGCTCGGTTCTGATTTGAACTGGGATGAGTGCTGCATGCCAGGTGTGGAATAACCCCGTGCCACACACCCTACTGGTGGCTTGCACGGTTTTTCGTAGATGTCGATGAATGGATAAGTTACGAAGTTAGTGCATCGAAACGGGCAGTAATCGAAGTTAACAGTTTTATGCTTAACTGCGTGGAATTCCTTCATGATGAGTGTACAGAAATGACGCATAAAAGTACCATGCTTTCGATGCTGTGAATATCTTTAAGTGGATAGCGTACAATATAAGTCCATATGTGTACGTTACAAAGTGGAGAGGAGGAGGGGTTGGAAGGTCTCCCCCTTCCACCAACCTTCTAACCCTTTACATTCTCTTCCCTTAGTTAACGTATGTATAATGACTAGTATTTTATATCCTTTAATTTAAAGTTATTCACAGAATAGAATCAATGGTCGTTAAAATACATAGTAATTTCGTGGAATCACAGGGTTTTCTTTACCCTCATCGAGCAGAGTTTTCAGAAGATCCGTCGAATCATGGTGATTGCATATCAAAACAAAATTAAAACAGAATTATTAGCACAGTATCAATCTTTTAAATGGCATAAATGGATAAAATTTGGGCGAAATTTATTTTGGATGTATCACTTTTCGCGTAGGCATTCCTTTTGCTCATGCCCCGTTCACATCACTAGGGTCAGAATGATAGTTCAACTGGCGGATTGACTAACTTGCATTTACACGGTATTCCTTAACCTTAGTTAAGATGCTGGTGGTGTCTGGTCGAGAGTAAAGAAGCCGAGGTAGCCCACAGCCCAACGAACATTGCAAGTTGCATTCCATTTGTTTCGTGGGATGCGGGCTAAAATCACGAGGTTTGTGTCATACGGGCGAGGAAAGAATTGAATATACAAATGTTTCGCGCGCTTAGACTTCTTATTAATCAGTATTTAACAATCTCCTTATCATCGTATTCTGTCCGGGTTTTTGCCGCGTCGATCCATTTTTGGGGGACAACAGTTTCGCCTGCCTTCCAGCTGGCTTCGTCAGGTCCAGCCAGCCAGCCAAGGGAAGGGTCAAGGTTGATCGAGCTCTTTCCCAACTCCATTTCCTCTCCAGAACGGTATCACGGAGTGTTGGCTTTTTCCTTGTGTCCGTTGCTAATCACTGACAGTAGTTTTGCCACCGTTTAAGCAGGCGTCTTCAGGTCTCGTTGACAGTTACTGTGCAGTAGAAATGCGCAGTAGAAAACTGGAGAATGCGGCCTCATGTCCGCACAATGTAACTCACGTTTTCTCTAAATGGTGTAAAAGTATAATCAATTGCTAGCGACGTCCTTTGGAGTTTGCTTGAAAAAGACGGCAAAGAGTAATTAGTAAAAAATCAGCCAGCCAGCTGGAAGGCAGGCGAAACTGTTGTCCCCCAAAAATGGATCGACGCGGCAAAAACCCGGACAGAATACGGTCATTAAATAACCGCGGAAGCCCCCGTACCAATCTCATTATCACTTCATGTGTAGACATCACTATATCCTTCGAAGGTGAAAATGAAGAGAAAAATATCCTTATTAGAACGACATGTCACTATGCAATACTTAAAAATGATGATACTCAGAGAATATTAGGTTATTATGTCGTATGCACTCTTTTATGATAGAGAAAAACAATTTTACACGATATCTTGACATTCAAGATTTTTATACAACTTCCATTTCGAGTCCTTCCCTCAATGTATGCAGCGGAATAAACGACTTTTCTTCAAGTTCTGTCCATGACCCATCCTCGCTTGCGCTTTTAAGGTAAATTTTCAAATTAAAATACGGTTTGTCATTCATTCATACACTTCTATACGTCAAGGAACTTGGTACTGACACTTGGATACGGAAAATGGCGAGAGAAACTCTCGCAATATATTTTAAGCTTCAAATAAAAGCTACATGTGAACTGGATTGCGTAACTATTATTCTGACTAACCTCCGTTTACACGAGTTAAAAATTATGGTAACCAATGACAATTATAGTGACTCAAGGGTGGTTAAAAAGTTGACTAGGATTATCGCCAACCTGAGTTCACACAGCGACCTTTAATTAGGTTAGAGTTTACCTGGTTAGCAAGCTAGTATTGTAAATAGGGCATCACTGAAACGCCATGTATTCTCATCCATGGTTTAATTCGTCCGCCTCGCAATGGGAGGGGCACATTGAAATGACATATTGCGTCGGGAAAAAAGGGAAGGGTCAAGGTTGATCGAGCTCTTTCCCAACTCCATTTCCTCTCCAGAACGGTATCACAGGGTGTTGGCTTTTTCCTTGTCTCCGTAGCTAATCACTAAGCTGAGGACATTTAGGCACTAAAAATGAAGAAATAGGCAGCCTAAATAGGAACTAAAAATTTCAAAATAGGCACTTAAAATAGGCGCTTAAAATATTTGTTGCTCTTCGGACGATTCTATTGGCCCTGGAATCACATAGGCTAAGCCTGTAATCAGATTTTCCAGGCAGCAGACAAACATCATTTGACATACATCTATACCTTAAGTGGTGAAATACCCACCCAGGAGGGACTCGAACCCGTAATTCCAAGATTAACAGGCAAAGACTTCACCCCGCCACCACCGTGGCCGGCTAGAAACGCGGCTTATTACCGCTATAATGCGGCTTATCGCCGCAAAGAATCATCTGAAATTTAAAGCTTGGGCTGAAATACACGATTACTTTTCGGTAAAACTGATGGAGAGGAAAGAGGCTAAAGCTCCAAATAAAATTAGCTTATAGATTGAAGAAACAAAATACAAAAGGTTTACTTATCTGAAGTTTCATTACAATTTACAAAAACATATTTCTCTAAATGTTCTCCTGTAAACTGATGCCAACAGTTAGTCAGGATATTTCTATAGTATAAAAATGACTTCTCAACCACACACGAGGTGATAGGGCAATACATAAATGTACAAAAATCTTTTACTGTCATCTTTGGTCCTGGACCAACCGAAGTCCCTCATAAAATGTCTTCAATTTTCTGGATATCTTCCCAGCCAGGGTTCCTTTGCATAACTTTTCCTTTCGTACACGCTGAAATAAAAATTCGGTACGGTAAGCGATTCTTGCAATATATGACCTTCACATCGGCGATATAAGCATAAAAAGGCACAAAGCGATTAAATTGGCATTTAAATGCAGTAACAACTTGATCTTTTTCGTTATACATTGCCCTGAATGGATTTCTAGCTTCATAAAATTTATTTCCCTGATCATAAAAATTAAAAACGTTTGGTAATATATCTCAGCAACAATAACAGTTGTAATGGACTCTTCCCTAGTACTAGAGCCATATAATTTCCTCCTAAAATGTCCTCAACCTTAATGAATTCCCATCCAGGGCTTCTCTGTATAACGTCTTAAATTCTTGAGCAATGGATTTTTCCGCATCACTTGGTGTATCAAAAAGGTCACCCTCCACAGTTCAGATTTTCTCGGTAGCTGTTTCAAAGAGTAGTTCTCATGCCTCCAGCGATGACACGATTAACGGTCGTTAACCAAAATTGCATCTGATAAATGTAGGATCTGCGTCGACATCGAAGTTCAACTATGCAGCTTCGGATTCGAGAATGTAATTTGCCTCTTCTTCGTTTAGATATTCTGTTGCCTACAGAAAACTTACTCATGCGCCACGATGGCTTAATTTTCTTATAGACAGAATTGACAAGTAGAATAAAAGATGCGTAAAATCGGTGACAATAGTGTACCCTTAAGTGGGTGAAAAAGTCGTTCGAATTGATGTATCGGAGGCGCACATTATTCCTGTCACATACCTCACGTATTTCACTAATTTCATCTGCAGAGTATAATGCATTATTTAGCCATGTTCCCAATAATATCAGTAATGGCTGTGAAGGCAGAGCAACTTCGGGCTGCATCTCTTAAAACTCAGTTGCCCTGGCACAACTCAGCAATATTGAGTTGTGCCTTCAAAAACAAGTCTTTGGCAATTGAAACCATCGTATGTACGCATCATGTAAAATTACCACAGTTGTTTTTCTACTCTTTATACAATAATACTTAGGATGATTTTTCTTTATGCATGTTTACTAATATTTCATCCTTGATGGATTAATAAAGAAACTGAAATAACTGACTAGCTCCGCACTAAAGAGAAGTTTGGTGACGTTGAGAAGAATAGTACTTTTTTAGGCCCTTACATCGGGCGATATCGACAGAAAAAGGCATAAACAGGTAAAATAGGCATTTTTAGGCAGTAACAAATTGCCTTCCTTCGCCATAAATAATCCTAAATGACCTTATAACTTCATAAAATTGGTTTCCTGAGTAAAAGAAAAAAAATAGGCATTTTAGGCAATGTACTCAGCTTACTAATCACTGACAGCAGTTTCGCCACAGTTTAAGCAGGCGTCTTCAGGTCTTGTTGATATTTTTTACGACATGCGTGGTGGAAAACTGGAGATTGCGGGCTCGTGTCTTCACATGGTAACTTAAATTTTCTCTGAATGATGTAAAAGTATAATCAATTGCTAGCGACGCCCTTTGGAGTTCGCTTAAAAAAGACGACAAAGGGTGATTAGTAAAGAATACTTTCTTTGGTATCCGAACCTAAACGTGATAAGTGGTTGACTCTTTATACCTAGCCACTCCCACAAACTTATCCTAATCATCCCCTGATACAGTTTTATGCATGTTTATATAGGCACATGACCAGATGGAAAATTATTTTTTAGAACTAAAGACACACGCAATATCAAGTACAACTAAGATGCATATTTAATCAAATGTAGAAAGGATTCCATGATCTCAAAAAATAACACATTGTTATCTCCATCTACATCCACGTAATATCCTTCGAGCCACCACGAGGGTGTGTGGCAGGGGGTGAAGATCACCAAACTGGCACTATTGCCATGCAAGTAGGATATTTAAGATTTAAGGGAGACATGCTAGATAATAGGGTCACATGCAGCTTGATGGTTAGTATCTACATAATAAGAAAGGGATTATTGGTTGTTATTACATGCATCATGCACTACAGACTACTCTTAACTATATTTCACCTACCTATCCCTTTGCTACGCTGCCTATTGTTCTCTCTTACAGTACGCGGAAAAATGACATTTAAATCTATCGGTACGACAATCTATCTCTCTAATCTTGTTAATCTGATCAGATCTAGCATAATACGCAGGGGTTCTCAATATATATCTAACGTCATTTGTGAACAAATCGGTTTCGAATTTACTTAAAAGGTTTGACCTAAATTTTAACCTGCGTTCTGATAGTAATTCCCATCCTAGTTCTTCTATTAAACTCGTAACACTCACACAATTATCATAACGGCCTTTAACAAACCTAGCGGATCTCCTTTGCACGCGCTCTAATTCTTTTAGAAGCGTACCGCACCACGTGCGTACCTTTTATCCTTTTATCAAACATTCCTCGTACGGATCCCATACACTAGCGGCATATTCTAAATGAGGCCTGACAAGTGTAAAATAGCTTCTTCCTCGTACTCTCTCATCGTATTTGCCTAGAACCCTTTTTACGAATCCTAATCTACGGTTTGCTACACTAGTTATTTCCCTGATGTGTTTCCCCCATGATATGTCTTCAGTGATGGTGACGCCTAAGTATTTTATAAATTCTACGTTAGATATTTTCTTTTCTTTGATGCAATGATTATTCCGGGGAAAGCCATTCTTTTTCCAAAAGTTCACTATCGTGCATTTCTTCCAATTTAATTCTAGCTGCCAACTATCACACCAATCATCAATCGCATCTAAATCCTTAGCTAAAGACTGTCTGTCCTCTTCATGCAGTTATGTTTCCACACTTTTTATCATCACACATTAACCTACCCCAAGCAGCCACCCAATATTTGGACTTTATCGGTCCAATATAGTTTGCCGATGAGCCAATGTCAGCCCAATATTATCTTCCAATAATGGGTCAATGTCAAAATGATAACGTTTTACGTCATTTAGCCAAGATTGGCTTTATCTCGTTAGCCAATATTGGCTTGATATTGTTAGCCAAGATTCATCCTATAGACCACATAAATTGAAGTAAAGCATTAATTCAGACTTAAATACTGAAAAAGCTGCCCTAACGGAGTGTCATTATGGATTATGTAATGTGCATATTTTGTTTTTGATTAGTGAACTTTCATTGACTTAGCAATATTTCTGACATGAGGCCTATGTTGGCCAGTTGGTCCTCTTACACTGTGAATCTTATGGGGGCTTTAAGGAACAAGCTGTCCAATGAGAGGACGCCTGGGTAACTTAATTGGTTTGAGCACTCGGCGCGAAATTGAGAGATCTGAGTTCGATTCCCAGTTCAGGCGAATGATTTTTCCACAGAGAATTTCACACAAGTAATCCACTCCACTGATGATGCTCAGCAAATATCTCTGTCTGGCTGGTGGCGGGACAAACGGCGTTTTAAGGGGAGCAAAGCGGTGGAGTTAACGCACGCATTCGTCAAATCGATATTTCATCATCTCTAAGTGTTTGCATGTCGTGCGTATTTAAAATGCGAACGGAGGCGTCACCTCAGTTCTTGGGCATTGGTCCCCGAACTTGAAAGCCCCTGGACCCACCCTAATATTTGAAATTTTTTCGCGACCCACCTTAAAATTATGTATTCATCACTACGCTTTCCTAGTTGTGATGCCGAGATATTATTCGGGCCGAGCCCCGAGAGACTCGGAGGCTGCACTCTAGGCTAAGATAGCTTGAGAAATTCAGATCTGGTACGATTCAGAGCGACATGGAGAAAATATTGTCATGACGTCTCACTACACCTCTAGGTCTGGAAGAAGCGATAAAATAAGAGATACACTGCCGAACAGAACGAGCAAAATATCGTACATTCCGCGCACAATAAGCAACCACAATAAAAACTGAGCTCCACTAAGTACACTCTCATTATACACGTCACCATTTCACCTCCCAAAACCTTATGCATTACAACTTTTACAGTGCAGGTGTCCTAACACCCCCTGCCACACGCCCACGTGGCAGCTCGTAGCGTAGCATGTAGATGTAGGCCGCCAAAACACTGTATTTTGACGTTACAGTTTGCATGATTTTTTATTGTGGTAACCCGTGTTCATAATAACAGCACAGAGGATAAAATCATACATATATTTTTTTAGACCTGGCCGGTCGTTCCGCGACTCATTGCATGGAAACCACTGCCCTTGGAGCCAAACTATCACACCAATCATCAATTCCACACTTTTTATTATACTTTCACTTACCAGTGAAGTACCAAGATACTTTCACGAGCGGTTCAAACGGAACCTTCGCATACCTTCTAGGTGGATGAATTTTTACGGAAGCAAATGATTAAGTGTCCTCGATGACGCCATCTTAGGATGCTGCTAAAATATACACATGTGTATGGTCAAAATATTCCGACAAATCTCCGCAAATTTCAGCATCTCCTCCTGGGGGTATACTTCTTTTTGTATATACAAACATTACCACGAAGAATGACCTGAATTTCCAGGAGAAAAATTCGACCTGGACCGGGAATGGAACCACGGACCAATGCGCAGACCACTAAGCTATCCAGGCTTCCTAATTCTCGTGTCAATTTTCGACGGATACAAGGGAACTACTGTCGGTGCAAAAATTATGTAGACTCGAGTTTGGACACTGATTAAAAATGAACCGTGGTACCTATATGAACGCCAGTTACACCAAGCTTTAGTTTGTTTTGTTTTGCGTTTAACCGTGGTTGCCGATTATTTTTACAATACACCCTCGTTTTTTTATTGCGGTGAGAACAAAAAAGTGCCCGGTTTTTTTGGCGTTTTCGAACGGAGCGCTCTCTTTGACATTATATAATGAAGCAACTTGAAATTTAATCGCAATAAACCTGTAGAATTGTGTAGGGAAACATATGTAAATGTATCTTTAAACTTTCAGTTCTTTCTAATTTGCCACAAAAAAGTAATTATCAAGTTTATGAAACAACTTTAGTATATGAAACAACTTTAGTTTATGAAACAACTTTAGATATAGATTGAGAACCCCTGCGTATTATACTAGGTTTGATCATATTAACAAGATTAGAGAGATACAATGTCGTACCGATAGATTTAAAATGTCATTTTTCCCGCGTACTATAAGAGAGAACAATAGGCAGCGTAGCAAAGGGAAGGGTAGGTGAAATATAGTTAGAGTAGTCTGTAGTGCATGATGCATGTAACAAGAACCAATAATCCCTTTCTTATTATGTAGATACTAACCATCTAGCTTCAAGTGACCCTATTATCTAGCATGTCTCCATTAAATATTCTCGTTGCATGTCAATAGTGCATGTTTGGTGATCTTCACCCCCTGCCACACATCCTCGTGGTGGCTCGCAGGGTATTACGTAGATGTAGTAGATCTTAGGTCCTTGCGGTCCATCCGAGATGGCATCGCAAGGGAGAAGAGGGCTTCAAGAAGCCACAACCAAACGGCAATATCCTTCACCAGCACTTATCTACATCTACGAACTACCGTGCAAGCCACCACTAGGGTGAGTGACATGGGGTGATTACACACCAGGCATGCCGCACTCATCCCAGTTGAAATCAGAACCGCGCACGTTCCCCTAATGCCAAGGGCAGGCCAAAAGCAGTCAGGACAACAGTGCGCGGACAGACCGGAAACTAGGAGAGTGCTACAAAGAAGAACATGCAACCATGCAGTACACTACTCAAGAAACAACTACTGGTTGATAAAATTAATGCGACAAATAAATAGCGCTACAAGGTACCAAAACATGCAAGAGTACATTTTGCCGGAGATTGTATGTGAGGTTAGTAGCTAATAATTATGTTAAGATATTTAGTATTGCTGAAAAAACCTATTAACCCTAGGCAGTATCCTTGAACGGAAGTATCGCAACTATTATGGTCCCTTATTGTACTTGGAAAAAATGACATCTTAAATCTATCGGTTCGGCAGTCTATTTCCTTAATCTTAGGTCTATAATCGTTGTTACCATAATAATTCGGCTCGCGAAAAATATGTTGAACGTCCAGAAAAAAATAGTCTGCATCAAACTTTCGAAAAAGATTTAATCCATATTTTCCCTTCTATCGGATAGGGGTTCCCACCCTAATTCCCTCAACAATTTAGTGTCACTGCTATGTTTATCGTAACAAATTTTAACAAACCTATCTATAGAGAAAAATTCGGCTAGGACCGGGAATTTCCTGCGTATGACAACCCGAACACCTAATCATAATAAGAGGTATCCACCAAATTCTTGGATAGCGCTTGAAGTGCAATGAATACGCTCCAATAATACAGAAAGAAGGCAAAGATCACCCCGTTTTAATGGGCGAGTCACTGATTGCGTCGTATTATCTTGAGTAACAAAAGAGAATTCTGCCAAAGCATGACTTGCTCCAATAGATTGCTTGAGCAATTGAGAATGGATATCTTTCAGAGCGACACGGAGAACATTCTATTAGAACCACATTATATTTCCAGGTCCGACAGAATCGATAAATTAAGAGAGATATTTTGCCGAACGGATAGGTATGGGAATTCGTTTTTCCCCCGAACAATTAAGGACACTAATAAATGATAGGCGGAAATTTTTTTTAAATTTTAATTAATTTATTTATTTTATTTTATTTATTTTTATTTATTTTTTTTACGGCTGGTGTCCTAACACCCCCCGCCACACGCCTTTTGAGGTAGCTTGCGGGGTAGCATGTAGATGTAGATGTAGAATATTTAGCGAGCAAAAGGAAATGTCCAGAAATGGGTTTAGCTTCAACTCCAAGCAGTAACATTTCGCCTTTTTTACGTAAATAAATGTCCTTCAATTCCAGGCAGGCTTATCAAGGGTCAGAACCGCTTATCGACAGCCGGAACAATCATGCGATGCCTTGCAATTCAGACACGAGAAGCTTGTGCATAAAATTTCGCCCACGGAAATTATTCACACAATCAATCATGGCTTTGCAGGAATAAAATCTGAAAAAAAGAGAAAATACAGCAGCACACGATGAGGACCTTTACCTACATGGTCCCCAAGGCAACTGTCGTTAATGAACAGGCTAATGCAGACGACAGGTTTCTCATCAACCTTATTTAATTTACGAAATAAACCGACACATTTTTACCCACTTAACCGTATTAAATGACGCAACTGACCTCAGCTATAATTCGCCTACCCAAATAACTGCCACAGCGTAATTTAATAAGGCATTTAATAATCGTCAAATACTCCATTTGCGCGAAGAATACGGTTTGCCGTTGTAAGCAGAATGAAAAAAATTAATTTAAAGTTATTTTCCTGGAGCTTTTAGGTCATTAATTCATGTTTAATCTGTTCCTCTTTTGCCAACGTTTCGCATATTTATTATGCTTCATCAGGGATTCAATGAAAATTAATATTTGTATTGTACATCAAATGAATACAGTTTACAATTTAGGCATTTAGATTTTAAAAAAATGTTTACAATTGATTTTTGTTACTAACTCAGAACAAAAGTCAACGAAAAGTCATTCAAAAGGAACTCTCTCCTACTCGCAAAATCACCACTGAGAACTCATGCAGTATACCATACAGAAAAGAATACATGCAGTCTTTATAGAACGTCAAACGATTATCTCAGTTGCACTTATTATAATTCGGTGGGAAAATTCACTTGGTAACGATAAAATGTAACATAAACGTACATTAATTAGGCATATGAGCAAATAAGTACTTATTAGGTTCCCTGAATAATAAGAATGCACCCATGTGAGCTTTCTATCGAATCATCCGGCCATTTAAGGAGGCTATGTCCAAGTTTGAACACCTATCCCAGACGCAACAATTGAATATAAGGGTTTCAATATTTTTGTTTTTTTGACTTGGGGAATGTTTATACAATGAAATGGCTATGGGTAAGAAATGCTTTACAATTGTTTGCGAAGAAACAGCAGACATCTGGCATTCACTTAGGTAATATACCGATCATCTTGTTTGATGGAACCTCCATACCTTACTTGAACCTAGTTCAAAATCGTGGGATTACTATTTACTTAAGCCTGTCATGGAACAACCACGTGAATAACATTTCTAGAAAAATCAATTCCACTCTACACCAACTTTACATCTACATCTACGTGATACCCTGCTAGCCACCACGAGGGTGTGTGGCAGGGGGTGAAGATCACCAAACTGGCACTATTGACATGCAACTAGGATATTTAAGGGAGACATGATACATAATAGGGTTACATGGAGCTAGATGGTTAGTATCTACATAATAAGGAAGGGATTATTGGTTGTTATCACATGCATCATACACTACAGACTACTCTAACTATATTTCACCTACCCTTCCCTTTGCTACGCTGCCTATTGTTCTCTCTTATAGTACGCGGGAAAAATTACATTTTAAATCTATCGGTACGACAATCTATCTCTCTAATCTTGTTAATCTGATCAAACCTAGCATAATACGCAGGGGTTCTCAATATATATCTAACGTCATCTGTGAACAAAACGGTTTCGAATTTACTTAAAAGATTTAACCTAAATTTTAACCTGAATTCTGATAGTAATTCCCATCCTAGTTCTTCTATTAACCTCGTAACACTTATACAATTATCATAACGGCCTTTAACAAACCAGCAGATCTTGATTTCCGATATGGAGAGGTTCCACAAGGTGAAGCCTGAATTTGTTAATCTACTCTATATTTTTCTTCCAGTTAAAAACAAATTCTAAAGATCAGACATAATCAATAGCTCGCTAAATGGTTTTGCATTTCGTAAGGCTTTTATTTAAATTGATTTTCGAGGCAATGATCATTAAAATTTAGGAACGCAAATGAGCTTAATGTTACCTTCCCACGCGATTGCAGCGGTATCATTAGCCGTTGAAATCTAATTAATTTCCAGTCACGTGGTCCCTCTCAACTTAACCCCTCCCCCCACTTGTGATGACCTCCAAGCTGTTCTTTCCACGCCGCGTTCCTCTCTACATACCTTCCATCGCACTAAGCTGCAAGATACAACAAATGCTGGAAAGCCTCAGGATGCATTACTTTATGAAGTCGTAAGCCAAGGACTAAGAGTTTTTTTTCGTGCATAAAAGATAATATATCAAGTATTGACGGATTTTTATTTCATCTTTTATTTAATGTATACAAAGAGCAATGCACTAGATGGTCTTGTCCGCGAAATCCTCGAAAAACGGAAAAATTTTGACATTGCTTCTTCCTTGAAAAATCCCTGTACTCTCCTTGGTTTTCCAAACTATTCCTTAACTTTCCTTGTTTTGCAAGTAGCAATGGTACAAAATGTTCCCGAGGTATTTTTCAGAACCAAGAAGTTAACCCCGTATCAAGTTTTACACAGCAAATGATGGAATAGTTTAATGAATTTTAACCAATATTTGATAACCTAACTTCGAATTTAGTCTACTTACCTCTTTAATTCGATCATTTTTCCTTGTAATTACATAAAAGTTTCTTTGTTGACGGTATACTAGTTTCTTTGCATAATTTTCCATTCAAAGGCTTTCAAATACGCCGAAAACACATAAGTAGTAACGAAGTCAACTGAAGCAAACTACACCCCATTGCCAAACACCCTTTTGATGGCTTGCAGGGTAATAAGTAGATGTAGATGAAGCATTAAATTCCCTTCACTTCTCTTCAGTGGAGGTTTACCTAAGGTCTGATCCATTGAAGAAGATGGAGACGGCACTTGCTCTGCTGGCCAATGCTATAAGCTGAAGACAGTCCGGCATCTTCGTTCACCCTCATTTTCGGATCTTATCCATAACTTACTAAAAATCAACATGCACTTACTTCTTTAATATGCATCCTCCTTACATATTTTATTTATTAATTTTAATTGATAATCACCCACATTCCCGATGAAATCTATTGTAAAATGGGGTAGAATCCTTAGTACTAAGTAGCCAATGTATGTTTCACGAGTTTCTTGCCTTCATTTTCAAACAGATGGTTGATATTCTTGCTTTACATCCACTAACTCATGCATGCCGTCGTACTATCATTGAAATGTAAGGAGTGAGCAAGGTTAAACAATGTGGTTGTTAGGCTTCAGTTTGATAACGTAGTGCCCTCTCAACAAATCTATTGGTAACAATTTTCATGGTTGCTATAAATAAAGATCGAACAACAAAAAGTAGATAAATATATAATAAAGAATTTTAATGGCATCCTGAAAAGAGAACATTTTATTATATGTATAATAATAAAAATCCCCACGATATAGCATCGATAGCATGACTATACATTCAGGACAACTTTTCTACAAATAGTCACAATTACATTGTGTCTGCGATCACAGAGAAAGTTCTGTATGTAACCATGAATATACATATGGATTGTTGACTCGTCGCCAAAAACTGTTGCCTTGAATTCCGTAAACAAACAACTTTTTAGATTGAGTCGCCGTCTAGTGTTAGAAGTTAGTGTCTGTTAGAAGAATTAGGATGGGAATCGCTATCACAGCGTAGATTAAATTATAGGCTTAACCTCCTAACTAAATTTCAGGAAAATCATTTCTCTGACGACGTAAAAAACATACTATTAACCCCCTCGTACTACGGCAGATTAGATCGCGCCAATAAAATTAGAGAGCTAGATTGTAGAACCGATAGGTATAAAATGTCATTTTTTCCGCGTACCATTCGGGACCATAATAGCTGTGATCGTCGTCATGAATAGTTCGAATTATGACAATAGGCAGACAGTAAATCTTTCTCATTATATTCTCTACTTTCTTATTTATGCATGATGTAAATATTGATGTTCTTATTTATGTATGATATTTTGAATATGTAGTAGTAGTCTTTGTATCTCTTGCATGTTGGAACGATTGACGATAGAATGTTTCTTGGTTATTAGATTTTAAATTGGCGCTTTGCATGCGTGGTACGCGGGTTTCAATGTAATTTCAGTGTTCTACCGTATCATTCATGCATGCCTGGTGTGGAAGCACCCCCTTTGGGTGGCTTGCAAGGTATGACGTAGACGTAGATGTAGTGATGAAAGACGGCAGTTCAAATGTAAATACAGTCCACAGATCGTAAATAATCACGTCTTACCGGCAATCATAATGCAGTGGATAAAAAATGTAGTACAACACGCGGGACGTAAGAACACACTTTTTTAATATTGTTCGGTCCACAGATATATTAATTTCCTCTCCAAATTTAATTACACAAATGCACAATTAACTTCTTAGCACTTCGTGAATATCACTCCACGGCAATTTAATAATAATACGAGTTGAAAAAATTGGAATCAATTAGAAGACGGATACAAGTACTATAAGGATTTCAAAACCAAGATCAAACAATATCGATTTATGGATAAGAAATTGCGCCAATAACTATTATTTTAGCCTTCGTTGTAAATCACTTCCTACTCTTAAGAGCGGAGTAATCAAAAAGCAATAGCAAATAAAGGAGAGATTGTTGAAACTACTCCGAGGCCACACATGAATAGTAGGTTACACATTAACATCCACAGCAATCTACCTAGATCATACCTTCGAATTCCTAAGGCTCTCAACAGGTAATAAACCAAAAAAATGTAGCCGTAAATTAACAGCAAAAGATTCACACAGCAGATGAAAGACTCATGATGGAAGTTTCACATGCCTCTTACACACTTCCTGTAGTAGATATTTCCTCTCTAGCATTTACAAAGTAACTGTTGGGTTTCAAAAATAGTCGGCTATTATTCACAGCATCAACTAGTTTACATCTCTTCAATTGTTATTGAATATTCACCACGGTCTCACGTTGACAACAATCAACAACGGTCATTTACGAGTCGACTGAGAAGACTTTTTTTCCAAGTAGCGCCGAGGACTGGGTGAACTAAAAATGGAAATTTAGGCAACACGTAGCCTAGGCAACAATTCCAAACATTTGAATCCATTATGTATATTCATATATACAACATATACGTACATTTCTTCAAGAAAATTCCGTTGATAACAACCATGTGCCAAGGAAATATTCTAAGGAAAGGAGGAGGCCGAAATAAATATGCGATACGTTGGCGGTACGGGGTGACTGAATTTAGAATTACCGAGGACCAATCCTTCAGGAAAATTATGTACACGTATAATAAGTGATCAAAATCTACTTAGATTAAATTTTCTCTCATAGGCAATATGGACTAAGCTTTCACTCTAATTTACTCGTCAGTTGACCTCTTCTTGAAGAGGAGACGATAGATGAGGGGCGGTTGAGAGGGTAGCTACAGTCCCATTGAATCCCATATGATCATTCCACTCCATAGAAATATAATTTCCAACACATTGACAAATGTGACACACATGAGCCCGCGTTATTATTTATTTATCGCTCGGCTTCGCCCGTTGTGGCCGAATGGTTCCGCTGATAATTTTCCGTTACACTAGAAAGGTCTTAATTTTATCATTGACCGAGGAAAATACAACCTTGATCATGAACGGCTTTTTCTGCAGCACTCCAAATTTCAAAGTTTCCTTATTTTACCTTGATAATTTTACCTATGACAGTATTCTTAATGTTCTTGACATAAAAACCTAAGCCTGTAGACGTGCTATTTCATTGTTGATTGTTCAGAGCTATCAAGTCTCATACAACTCAGAGTACTAATATATTCCCTTACATCCCACCATGACTTGTTTCTTAACGTTCGCTCAATCAACTATTCCTACAATTCTGCAATGTCCATAATTCAGAGATTAAGTGATATCAATATAGATCCTACTTATTTTGATATATTTAGCACCAAAATTTTGTATATCAAGTGAATAAAGAACTCGCCTTATATTTAAAACATTTTTTTAACCTTTGATCAACACGATGTAAATGGGTTACTACCCGTGAAAAAATAAAATAAAATCAAATATATTTCCATTATCATCGTAGCAGCTATCACCAGAGATATTTCGAGTAGAAAAGTATCGCCGGCTCCACAGCAGTTAGTCAAAATCTCGAGTATTATGACGTAAGAAATACATGTTGTGCTATATTCAATCTTGCCCCTGCCAATCCCCCTCTTACCCTTCCCCGATCTAGCATGAACTGCGGCTGCATTTCTAGTTCGCATCTTGGATCAGCTCATTGTAGCTACATCCTATTGCTACGTGCGTGGGTGCAAAAATAACTATTCTTTTCACGGAACACTCTTAACACGTTTATTTCACCAAAAGTGTACACGCTGTAACATTCAAAGTCACTCGCAAAGATTCTCCCAGATCAAGCCTCTTTGATTCCTCTCCCTCGTCAACAACCACCCGTTGCCAAGGCTCTGGAAGCTTCCCTATTTCAGCCGTCATCTCCAGAACCCTCTCGAAGATTCCTCCGCTATACTATATTTACTCATAAGGTCAAACGCGGGGACTGCATTACACCCCCGGGCGGAACTAGCTAGCTTTTCCACTAAAAATGGAATTTACGTATTTTTCACCATGTTTAGCGACCACTACACGTACGTACAACGTTATTTTTATCATTTTCTGCGCAATTACATTTAATTCAAGCTATTCCTGGAGTTATCAACAGTTCGACTTGAAGTTGATATAGCAACAAATGCATTGATAATAAACCTTCTCGCAACCCAGTAGACAAAATTCGCCAAAACGAAGGTTACAATTCCCGTTCGCTCTCCGATGGAAAGTGGAGGCTACGTGCATGCCATAAGAAAAATGTAGATAAAGTGCGGCATCCTGCACACCGGTGAAATGTTTTTTCGCCCACTTCCAATTGTCATATAGCCACACACACATGTCACACAATATGCAAACCTTGCAAATCCGTACTTTACCCAAAATGAATATTACCGCCACCTTACAAGAATGAAATTCACCGAACCTTGCAAACGCAAAGCGATCCCACCCAGATGAAGTGAGAGTAAGAATAGAATCATTGAACGCACGAGAGGCAATTATTACTAGTCGGTGGAATGGGGAATAAGTATTGGTTTCCTGTATTCGAGCACGTAAAAGGCCGGGTGACCTCCGGAACGGGTTCTATTCCACGCGTAAGCATCCGACGGAATGTAAAGGCATGCGAGGAAACACGAGGCTGCGACCCACCTCCTTAACGATTCCAGTCTCGCACAGTTCCCCACTTGCGGTGCCCTCACTTAATAACACCAAAGGCCAAACGCCGCTAACTGCAGCGAGAAATAAGAGGCTCGGGAGTTTTCTAGCATTGGAACGAAGAAAGGCAGTACAATAAGTCTACACGACATATATATTTGGCAGAAAATACAGCAACCATAACATTGTGCCAAGCTTAATGTTTTAAGGCTGCTTTACACGGGACATTTTATTGTACAAACGAATGTATGAACTCCTCCATGAAGAAAATTGAACCGTGTAATGCCGGAATTGTATGATTGTCTGAATGGGAATTAGAACCTGCTCTAATTCCGTTCATTTTCTTGTACATACCATCTATAATTCATTCGTTTATATAATAAAACCTACCGTGTAAAGCGGCCTTTGCGGTGGAACTCGCCAGACTCCTTAAAGAGTAACCTGCACTTCGTAGTACTGTTTACTTAGATCTATAAAATGTGCTATAATGAATAAATTTAGGCTAAATGTTGCCTTGTATATTTTTTAAATTGCAGGAAAATTCTCTTTTCGGTAAAATCTTACACGATAGAAGGTTGAACCGTAGCTTTGTTGTGACTCGGATATTGATGGTCGAGTTTCCCTCTCTTCAAGATGGAAACAGTTGGATTTCCTATTTTCTTAAGCATGCATTTACTAGATTTCTCGTTTGTATGTTATTTGGCAGATCTCAGAATAGCCAAAGAGAAACGGTCTCGGAAGTATAATCTTTCACCTCTTTCCTTGACGTCAGTCGTCACCTTGCCGAAAACATCCGTCTTCGGTTTTCCTATATAAAGACGCACGGAGAGATGGCCAGTTGGAACCAATTGGGATAGTAAGGCCCAGTGAGTCAGTAAGACCCAATCGCAACAGTTAGGCCCAAGCGGGACAGTTGGATCCTTTTGGGTCATAATTTGGCTACGGGGTCATTCAACAACCACGTGGTCAATTTTAGGCCTTTTTTCGACCCCCCCTCCCCCCTTGTGACCAGACAAAGGCTGTCAAAGACCAGTCAAAGGCTGTGGCCATGGTCTTGACCCCCCCCCCCCCAGGGGCTCACGTGGTCATATACAGAAATTCTCCTTTTCTCTATTTTTGAATATTTTCACCTCTAACTCTGCTGAAAAATGAAGAGCAAAGAAAATGAAGCTGAAATGTTAAAGGATTGTGTATTGCTTAAAATAACGGTAAGACCACAGAGTGAAAATCAGCATTCGTCATCGGGTTTTTGTTCATCCACATCGGCCACGTGGTACGCCGATAGACCCCCCCCTCGTGACCAATCGTGGCCAAGACTCAAGCCCCCCAAAACGACCACGTGGTTGTTGAATGTTAGCCATGTAGCCGAGAGGAGGAGTCTTGCTCGAGAGGAGGCGGGCCGTCCGGCCCGTGCAGCCGTCGCCGCAGCGCCATCCATCCGTGCTTGTACCCTCAACTTCTCTCCTTCCCGAGACGTGGTAATATTCTTGTTTGGCAATTCGAGACGCACTGTTTGGTTTCTTTCATTAAATAATCAAAGGCTTGATTTAAATAAACTTTCATTTTCCTTTCAAAACCTCTCTGTGATTACTTGATCCTCGACCCCGAGGGCAAGAATCTACCACGACCTAATTCAAACTGTGTTCGAGCCCCATCCCGAATACGGGGCCCGTTCACAGCAGCTTTTACCTCGTAATGAAAGCCAGTAATTATACTGAGTCCAACATACATTGCTTTTCCGTAGGATTTGATGCAATGATTTCATTACGAACTGAGGGAAGGGCATATGTTTTTATCTTCAGGATAAAACATATTGAAATGTTTGTTAAATGCCTAATTTTGCGAAGTTTACGAAGAAATTTGGTAAACAACAAAGTTTCCTTTGGCAACGTTGTTACAACATTCATAACCAAGTATATTCATAATCACATCAAATCGGCTAATTGAAAAAATTATGCTTCATATATTCCAAAATTTATTTTAGTACTTAGACCGGTTTCGATTCTTATTCCCGCATCATTTTCAAAATACGATTACTGAGAAATTTCCGGCCACGTCTTATTTACTCTAGCTTTCCTTCGGGTACGGCGATGTCGGAGGAAGGTAAGGGGGATGGATTATAACTCATAATTTGGGATTAGTAAGAGCTAAAGATGGTAAACAGACACAGGGTCACGGTCAGGGAAAGTGGATCGAGGTGGGACGATCGGCTACTGAAAAGGCTGAGAGGTGAGGTGTTGAAAGGAATTTGGTCGTTTGACAGATATGATCCACGCTATGCGTAAAAATCTACAATTTCAAATTTTATCCTCTAAGTCTGATTTTGGTACTCTCATCACATACAAGTAAAATTCTTGAAGTATTCTCGAATATTAAATCACTTATCTTGTCGTTTTTAACCCGCGTATTCTTTATCACAATGGCCTAGTCTCGCCAATTGTAAGCACTCCCAGATACTCTTTAATAAGTTGGTTCCATCCGCGAGTAATTTTATGCTGCGAACCAGTCAACGAATTGCTGCAAACTCATCAAGATTCAATCACGTCACAGTGTAACGGGAACCGGTTCGCGGAATTGAATTCCTCCATGTCTCGGTCGCACACGTTAATTCTGGAGTGGAGAAAGAAAAGGCTCGCGCGAGACGCAGACGGGAGCCTTTTTAAAAATATTGAGAGTCGGCATGTTATAAGGTATGGCAAAGTATATTCATGGGAGTGGCCTTCAAGTCATTCAGTAACTGATGATAAAATACTTACGGGATAATTTTCGCAGCCAGAATTCGTTCTTCAGGAAAGCTAAGGCGAGTAAAACTTTCCATTTAAAAAAATTCCCACCATCACCCACACCGCTTCCAAACTGAAATTCGTCAAAATGGACTCGCCTAGACGAAACTATCGTTATGACGTATTTTTTAAAATACATCACGCGGGACGGAAGAAGTGCAACAGACATCAAGCAGAGAATAGTCCAAGCTAAGAAGGCGATCATGGGAAAAAGAAAACTACTGTCCTCAAAGACGATAGGACTACCAACCTGGAAACAGTATGCAAAAACATTCGTGAGGAGCGTAGCACTCTATGGATCGGAAGCAGGGAACATTGGAAAAGCTGACCAGAATAGACTAGAAGCCTTCGAAGCCCGGTGCTGGAGGAGGACGCTGAATATAAAATGGACAGACAAAAAAAGAAATGAGGAAATGTACACAAGGGTAAATGAGTAAAGGACCATGTGGAACACCATAGAGGAAAGAAGAACAAGATGGGTTGGACACACCTAGAACACAACGGGCTTGTGAAGAACATAATTGAAGGCACAAGAGAGGGAAAAGTTCCTCGAATAAGACCCAGGAATGAGTACATGGACCAAATAAAGAGGAAAGTATCTACATTGGAAAAGATACCAGGAGGTAAGGGAACTAGCATTAGATAGGGAAGGGTGGAGGGCCGCAGTCAACCAATCTTAGGATTGAACAGCCAATGAAAAAAATGAAACAAAACTAGTCACTGCGAAGGTGCTAGGAACTTTCAACCGAGCTACACCGGGTTTCTCCTGCTTAATGTCGCCAATGCCACGTCGGGTAAACCTCGAGCACCATAAAACCAAGGATTGAAGAGCATTAAAGTGCAATCAACGAGGGATACCAAGAACGGGGCGAAATCGCTCAACACGCCGCCGAAGGACACGCAATTGAAACTGAGGAAATTACGATTCCAGCGTAAAAAACAGCTTTATCGGAGAGGTCATCGTAATACTAAAGCACCTGAATAATTTCAACCGGAATCAAGGACAGACGCTCAGTGAGGCACGGAATACCGCACTTTCCAAGGCATCCCCCACGCTATGAACCCATTACATTGAAGAAGCCTTCGGAATTAAAGGGGAAACGTTGGATTTTACACTAATACTTGAAATATCCCGGAAGTACGTCATAATAACAAGACTTTTTACTATCTAGAATACTGGGATCGCAAAAAAACATCGTCGGATGGATTGATGGAGTCACTTCACTTAAAATGGCCAAGAAAGAGGCATATGGTCAGATAGAGTCAACAGATAAATGTCTGATAAGAAGCGATAAGTGCTCACCAATGGTAGTGACGACCGGTAACCTTATAGATACCTGAAAATAAATAAAAAATGACATTTCAAACAGAGCTCACTCGTTAGACTTATTTCAGATATATCCAAAGTATGCATCGTATACTACTTCGGTCTGGTCAGGCCACACCTCGAATACGCCGCGAGCATTTGGGACCCTGATCATGAAGATTTAACCAAAAAAATTAAGAAAATACGAAGAAAAGCTGCACGCTTCGTCAAAAAGTACTAAGAGCGAACATTTAGTGTTTCACAACTTTTAGAGGGATTAAGGTGGGAACCCCTAGAGCAGGGGAGGCGAACCTTTTGGCGATTGAGTGCCCAAGTTTATGAAATAAAGAGTATTCTCGCTCGATTCGCGTGCCAACCCATCGAGAGACATAGAGATATCCCTTAGCGCCCTTCCAGCTCCGCGTGCCATAGGTTAGCCACCTCCACCCTAGAGACTCGGAGGCTGCACGCTAGGCTTAGCTTCCTTGAGAAATACAGAACTGGTGTGTCTCAGAGCGACACAGAGAATATTATCACGACACCTCACTTCATCTCTAGGTCTGACAGAAGCGATAAAAAAAGGAGAAAAACACAGCCGAACCGATTTGTACAAGAACTCCTTCTTTCCGCGCACTATAAGTGACCACAATGAGAACTTAGCTCCACTAAATACACTCTCATAACACACGTCACGATTTCACCTCCCAAAATCTTACATCTTTACACGGCTGGTGTCCTAACACCCCCAGCCGCACGCTCATGCAGCGACTCGCAGAGTAGTATGTAGATGTAAATGAAAGAATAAGGGAACAGGAGAGGTTTGCCAAATGTTACATGGGGAGTAACACAAATTTCTTCAGCAGGGTCGTGTGGTTAAATACGGGCTTCAAGATGAACCGATGATATGTGACTACATAAGAAAACTTACACGAGAATCTATCAATAATTGGTCGAGCACTTAAAATGATAACACATTCATAAGAAGCGTAACGCCACAATGACCTCGGAAATAATGGATCCAGCGACCCTTTAATTATAACCGCCCTTGCAGACATAGTGCTGCACATGGGTAACAAGTATTCCAAGACTCCCATGGGGTCTATTCTCTCTTCAGCCCCATACGGTGCCACCATCCCACCCGCAGAGGAGCACAGCGGGTCAAAGACAGACGTGGAATTGCCGGTCAAAGTTAACGATACACATTAAATTTATCGATTTGGACTCGGGACACACCCTCATTTTTATACTCTGGTATTTCCTGTAAGAAGAGGAAGGAATTATCAGTCGGGAGGACTTTATCATCCAACCCAAGCCAAAGAATAATTATTCGCTTGGTGTTGTCACATTTCCGCTATACTATACTTTGTTCGACACGTTGGAATCATTGAAAGTCCTCTCAAAAGCAACGGAAAGAAGAACTTCACTTTAAAATGATTAAAACCGAATATCTGAGCATTAATAGCTTGACTTAAACAAGTTACTCATTCAATGGGTAGCGTCGACGTTATCTCTGCATGGAATCTCAACGCATAACAGTCATTATTTTCGGAGAACCAGGACAGAAGAAGAAACTAACGCGCTCCGCGAGAGGCGACGGGATTTTGACGCATGGCGTGTTGCTCTCATTTAGGATAGTCACGAACGTTAAATACATCGTAGATAAGTGACTTCAGTTAGGCCTCCGTATCGTTTAAAACCATTGTACCATTTCTCGATTGGTAACTCCATGGCTTTCAACGTATATCATTAAGGTGACTGGGTAGTATGTGCTTTCACACCGATAAAAGAGCATTTACTTTGACTCAATATTTAGCCTAAGATACGACTGAGGCACAAACATGCAACATTATCCCAACAATGACAGGAGCCTCACTCCTGGGCCGGCAAGTCTAGAGTCAAAACGTATACCATATGAGCTAGAATACAAATGAATCACTCATACTCTTCACTGCGGCAACACCATATGAAGTTGGAAGGAATATTATGATTGATCAATATTGTCCATGAATGATACACTAATGTTCGCACTACGTATCCAAAAACCAAGTTTCAACCTCAAGGGTAAACAATTTATGCATGGTTCATACGACAGAATTGCATTCTGTAAATTCAAAAGGAAAATAAATCAGCAAAAACAGAGTGCAGATATTGCAGAGTGAACATAATAAGGGCATCACAACTTGTAAGATGGAGAAAAAATTCAACAAGGGAATAATTCAACACATAGACCTCCTCAGTTTTAGAATTCTCCTATGGTGAAAAACGCAAAATAAGCAGTCATGATTGAAAAGGTTTATCATAATATCCAAGAATGTGTAAATTGGGTGCTTTGAAAAGTGATTTTGGAAGGGGGACACAATAGAATGGGTAAATCATAAGAGATACCAAACGGGAGAAGAAAGGCCATGGTTTTGGAATATCAAATACAGTAGAGAGGGAGATGATGGATAGAAGTACGAGACAAAATTATGATGAAGACTTTCAAAGGGGAGAATGATCAATAATAAATGTAGATAGATGAAAAAATTGCAATATGCATTTCAAACCAAAGCTCCATAGTAAGGGCTTTACTCCAAATGCAAAAAGCATATTAGCCAGAACCTTAACCTTGATACAGAAGACAGTATAAACAACAGCAGCTGAATATATATACATAACTTTATTTCAAACAGTAAAAAAAAACAGGTGACTCTTTCAAAAGTTAGCCAGGTTTGCAAATTCTTCACCAGATAGCATCGGCCACAAAGGTTTCGCAAGGAATTTCACTTCATAACGTCATAAGCTGGATGAAAAATCTGCTTCGCCTGGATCACCATTGAATCTATCACCAGATGAACGACCACAGTCCCAGTAACAAGCTATTAAGATTCCTATACATTTGATTGAAATGCTTGAGAATTTGTAGCGATATATGTCAGACTTTGAAAAATTTAACATGAGAATACATGCTGCCTGAGGTTAATATGTATTATTAATTAGATGAGGGCTTCTTAGGTGGTCGAGTGCAAACATCATCTTTGCACTCTGGTGCATTGCTGCCGCCTGAAGCTTCATTTGACTCGGTAGAGTTGACTGGCAAGCCAAGAACCTAAACGAGGAATAAATATTGATTTTA
The DNA here is from genome assembly GCA_963169105.1 of Ceriagrion tenellum. Classification (NCBI taxonomy): domain Eukaryota; kingdom Metazoa; phylum Arthropoda; class Insecta; order Odonata; family Coenagrionidae; genus Ceriagrion; species Ceriagrion tenellum. The sequence continues at coordinate 41,998,451 of OY720639.1, forward strand.
CTAAAGAGCAATCTTTCAACAGTAAAATAAAAGACACCACTGAAAATTCTGCCATGGACATGCACTCTTCTATTATTTGAGTCATGCAAGACCTTTAACCAATTGCAATAATTCAATGCCTAAGTAAACCAGTTTCAGCAGCCAAACTGTTCCTTTATGACTATCTTGAATGTACCATCTAGAAGAATAACTATATATATGAAGGGAACTATCAATGGAGTAAATACTTATGTGAAGAGAATTGCCACCAACTTAGTGAAATGATGGATATCCATCTCCAAGACGAAGGGGGACTGAAAAAATTTCCAAACTTTAATTTCCCCAAGACCAACACTTCAGCAGACTACACCATCATGCAGGCTCCCCATTGTTTGTTGCGTCTAAACCTAGGTCAATGGTCTAAGAAGCGTGGAAATTTTACCAGAGCTTCTCTGTCTTAAAAGTTGAAATGGAAAGAATGGATAATTAAGAATTTCACTGAGAAGACTACCATTTGTTTCAATTTATAGACCTATTCAATGTGAAACCAGCTATTCCTTTTAACATGACAACAGCTATTTTTTCAATATTGCAGACATTTACCAAAACAAGATACAGATTTTGAGGATGTGCATGAGTGGTAAATACATTCATGTCTAGTGTCACCCAACATTGATTTAAGATGATGGAGCAATTAATCCACTCTTCAGCATAGCCCGTATGTTAACATGACAATAGACAAGCAATATACAAGCTAACATATTGGACTCATTTAATTAGGACACAAAGAACAAAGTAAGCAAGCTGTTTTGCTCTTACAAGTTCCAGGAAACATGTTCTCACTGCAAATAAGAGTAACTGACTTTTATGCACTCTTTCCACTGGATTGACAGTCTTCATTGGGAGACTAGATCGATGTTTTTGAAAGTATTTTTCAAGGTTTTTAGTTCACGGTGGTGAATTATTTGAAATATTAGTTTGGGTGAAACACCTTGATTAAGGTTATCTGAAATCTCACCTCCAATGACTATAAGGAAGGCAACAGAACAGTTTCGACAAAACTAAGTATTAAATTCAATAATGGAGTTGAATTCAACAACATCCATGCCATGTTAATATGAGACTACCCAAGAAGATGGAGAAAACTAAAGGGATAACCTAATGCATTAAAAAAGAGGAATTTTTATCAAGTTTACCAACAGTACTAAAAATACTAATTCTATTGAATACACACTTAACACAGGGATATAAGTGATCCAGAAATGAGTAGCACTGGTGTAGTTTACTAGAGGTTTATGGCCATTTCAATCAAGGAGACAACCTCATCACCATTTGGAGAAGGGTAGAGGGAGGACTTGTGACTACTTTTAGTAGATATCGATACAAATTACAGGTGGATAAACCTTGGCCATTTTTCCTAAAAATTCATCACAACAGTAGCAAGGTTGCAGCCATCCAATAATAAATTTAGTTTTAGAGGCAAAAGAAATGACAGTTGTCCCTAAACATATCCTTTCTTTGTTTCAACTTTTTTTCTTGCCTTTTTTTTTACAAATGCTTGTATGGTGAATCCCTGAATGCCCTCCCACCCCAAATGACTAAGCCTCTGAATGAGTTTAAAATTGAAACACTGACAAGAATACAATCTTTGACTTGTAAAAATGATCCACATATTCTGACATTTTTTAAAGAGTATATGTAAACAACACTGCTCTAGAATTAAGTACATGAAGGTACTTTCACATCTACTCTTATTAGAGAAATGACATTGCACTCAGTTGGACTTTTAACATGTGGAACAGTTAATTCTCCTCTTCTTCTAGTATATTCCAATCCAATAATTTTAAACAAGTGATGGCAATAAACCTAAAAAAATGTTACAGGAGTCAACATGAATGAGAGAACATCTTCAAATGTTGGTTAGAGTATATAAGTTTGCAAAACTAGTCTGCCATATGTGAAATGATTCACCATTAGGGTAGAAGCTGATTGAAAGAAATAGGGAAAGAACACAAAAGCATCAATTGAGAAAAGTTGTTCACTCTTAACCAGAGATGTATAAAACAAAAATACGATCATATCAATAGAAAATTGAAACCTTGTAATTCAACTGGTTTTATGGACTATTGACATTAATTGAGTTCTTCTAAGTCTATAAGATTTTCCAAAGTTTCGACTAGGAACATCGGCTAGCATTGGCTTTCGACTAGGAACAACAAAGTGGCTAATATCTGGACAACAGTACCTACGGATTTGATTACAACTTACAAAGCTGTATGTTAGGTTAGATTAATCAAGGATTTTTTATGGTAGGCAGGGTATCAACCTTCTTCAATTGAACTTCTAGAAAATTACTCTCCTGACCTGCTTTGTCAGCACCAAACTCCTTAAAAGCATTACACATGAAACACATATATCATGCAGGATATCATTCACATTTAATAAAAAATAAGTTGACAGAAAATCCAAGGGTAGTTGAACACCCAATCATTTTATGACTAGTATAACGTAAGTATACAGCACCTTGAGAAAAGTTTCGTTAGGAACATGTTCAGCCAATCTCTCTTGTTTGAAGCTATACAAGACTTCCCTGCCACCAGCAGATACCACTAAAGCACCACCATTCTGAAGTCCATCACCTTTCATATCGCCTCCTAAATTCATTTTCTTACCCTAAGTAAAGATAATGCAAGGAGTTACAATTTCGTTTTGGCACTTAGTAAGATTCAAATGTTGAGTACATAACTGAGGAACACATGGGGTGAATAGCAAACATGACTTACCCTAGCAGCAGCCTCTTTAACGTCCCAACTGAATATAGCTCTCAAAACACTGAACAAGCTAAATCTTTTAAAACCCAGAGCTGAATAGGACTTCTTGTCGGTATCAATAAACAATTCTGGAAAAGAGGACATTCAACAACAATACAATATGCTACACAAAAATTTCTAAACGGTCAAAAGAAAGGGTCACACCCATTATCACTTAAGCTTTGTTTCATTACCTCCAGCAAAGAATTTTTCTTTAACAAACTCTTCGATACCCAACTCCTCAACACCAACGCCAACAAGACGAATGTTGTTATCCTTTAGCTGTGGGTAAATAGCGCTCACGTCTTTTGCCCACAGCCGGCACAACACTCATCCCCATCTTCGGAAGAATATGACAACGCATGTGTGATCCTTCCACAACGAATGAAAGGGGACAAGCTGAAATTATAATTGACATCCACATAAATTTACAGATATAAGTAAGATTCTGAGATGGCATCAATTCATGAAGGTCAAGTTTAGGAGGTTGGTAAAAATGACAGGTATGGTACCGGAAAGTATTCTCAAGTCTTACAATCACTACCCAGTAGATATATAACGTCATAAGAAATGAACAACAGTGAAAGTGAGATGAAAAACATTCACGGATAGGAGTTCCAACAAATACAAAAGAACTTAGCAGAAGATGTCATGTACATGACATGAGAAAAATGTTAGTGGATATATTTCCTTGTTTTGAAATATTCTGCAGGAATACTCACATTGCCGCTCTCAACACTTTTCACAAGGTTATTCTCGATGCTGGAAAGATTCATTTTGCTCTCGCAGTTTACGCTAGAAAACAATGAAAACTGCCGTATCGCACTACGGAAACAAATGCTCCCTACACCTGCTATCTGTAAAATCATCGTAACCAGCGGACTTAGCGGTATTTCCACAATGGATGGAAATAGTTGCGTAACGTTTCTCAACGTAGCTCATAAATACTAAAATATTTCACTAAAAATCGAGTTTAATACGTTTATCATAATAATAAAAAACGCAAACTTACGTGCCGCAACAGTTCATTTCATTTACTTCTCTTATATATTTATTTAAAACAGCATCTGATTTAAATTCACGCTTGCGCTTTCCCTACCTATCGGGTGAAGCTGTAACTACGGAATTGGGGGAAGATCAAACGTTTTTAAATGACGTTTCAAAAATATTTATTTGCAATGTTTAGACACTGAAGTAAGATGTACAGATTAAATATTTTCAAGATAAATTTAGTTATTATCTGATAATTATTAGCATTGAGGGAAGTGATTCAACTCAATAATTAAACGGATATCATAATTTTTACCTTTAACGGCGCACTGCGGTGTCACTTGCTAGTGATCAGATAAACACAATCATCATAGATTAACAATATAATTAAAGCTATTTTAATACTCTATACACTTCAAGGTATCTCCCATATGTACTAAAAATAATGTCAAATAACTTCTTGGGTTGAAATATTTCATTTAATTTAACCTAACCCAACCATTTCAATTATTTGTATGCCAATTGAAACCACCTTTTCAATCTAGTATTTGTAGAACTGTTCACGTTAATGATTTTGCCATGGCAAATGATTTCAGGGTCAATGCTTTTGAAAATTGATTTTGTTGAATCAACTTATTTGAAGTGCATTTTGAATCAGTATTGTTTACATAAGATGTTTCTATAGTTAAGGTTTAAAGGTAAATACGTATATACCATTTCAGATAACTTAAAGTAGTGATTCGAGCATTAAATCTGACACGATTCACAATGAAGGTGATAAAAATATTTCTAAGCATATTTATAGCTCATGAAGGTAAACCGTACTATTATGCGAAATTCCACAGGGAAAAAATCTTCCGCCTTGACCGGGATCCGCCTGGTCCTGGATAGCTTAAAATCTGTAAACCGTACTAGTGAATAATGCTCAATTTTGAGTGGCAATGAGCATGTCTTATATGTAAAGTCAGCATTGAACAATCTATACTCACGTTTAAACTCGCCCTGTTGAGTAAAACTTCAAGGGGCATAAATCTCCTTTCACATGCTGGCGAGTAATGTTGTCAGGGTTTAGGCAAGCTACACATGCCCTAAACCAGGGGTGGCCAACCCGCGGCCCACATACCCGCCTAGAACATTTTTCCAGCCCGCGAGATTCATCACACTTTCATGCAATAACTTTAACACAATAATAATAACTCATGTTGTTTCAATTTTTCACCCCAAAATAATATCTATAGTGGGTCTAAATCTAATGTGGGGATGTATAATTTTATATGCAGCCTATGGAGTTATGATGCATTTCCAAATAGGCCCGCAAGATCATTTTGTTTGGCCACCCCTGCCCTAAACCCTTCATACTTAACACTTTTTAAACAACACAGCCCTTCCTTATGGTGAGCAGCAGGGAAAGTAGTATATTGGAATTTCCTCCCTGAACTCGTGAGTTTTGTACAGCATTCCTTCATTGGGATATAAGAAAACAGATCTAGATTTTTAATATTTGGAATACTTAATAAGTTTTATTATTTCTTTCATCAATCTCATTTGATGTGTAAAGGAATGATTAACAGTTCAGCTTAGGAGTACCGACTAAAATCCATGTCTCCAAATTAACATATCATTCCTGTACTGACTTAAGTTGAACTAAATTTGAAATAGAGAAAGCTCAATAAAATTATTTTATTTTTCATAATTTTTATTAAAAAATGTACAATATATTTTACACAAAATAGTTAACAACATAAACCTATGTACAAACAACAAAAAACTTCGTTTATGATTCTTTAAATCAAAATGGAAATAAATACATATTTACAGTCTCATAATATAACCTGAATGAATCAGAGATATTGATTTTTTTCTTCAGTCTAGAGAATAATGTCATCATTCCTAAAAAGTAATCTACAGATTTATTAAACTGAGATTCACTCTCACTCAAATTTCTCAAAAATTAAAATCTGAATCTCTAATAATATCCAGGTATCTTTGAGATCAATTGAGGTATGAAAAATAATTTCTGATAATATAAACCATCAACTCATATTTTGGTCGATTTTTGCAATACTGATGCTTAACAATTAAATTACTGATAATCATTTGGTCAGGAATCAATACATGTGCTGGACTCAAACATTGAAGCATCTTGTAGAAATGGAGAAGGTACATCATATGCATCAATGACTGACTTATAAGGTGTATTATGATAATTATCTTAGTGAATGAATGATATAATTGCACAGCAAAAATAGCAACCTCACATCAAGGTGTGGATATGTTCTTGCTATTCTGTCAAGGAATGGTCATTACAAATGATTTACCATATTTTTCAGTTTATAAGATGCACTTTTTCCGCAGAAGAAATTCTCGCATAATCAACCAACATCTTATCGCAAATGTTAACATCAGATTTGGTCAAGAAACAACTACCATTGAGCTTTTATCAATGTAATATCAGTTCACTAAATTCTGAAAGCTTCATGTTGAAATTCACCACAATTTTACTTTGGATTGTCTGCTGAAATATAATTTTAAAAGACTGAAATTTTAAAACTAGTAGTTAAAATCCATGCCTGGCATCCATATCAGTTACCTGCTTTCAGAGGAAATTTAAAAAAATCTTTGTGATGCAAATACCTCAAAAATATAAGTTAGTAATAACTTGCATGATGACTTAATGAACCATGCCATGTCACCCAATTTGTTCACAGAATTCAGCAAAAGATTACTTCTCAGTTCCACCACTAACAATATCAACTGGTAATAGAAAGCTTATTGATTTTTTTCCAAAAAATATTTGGCCAAACCCAAGGAGGGTTTTACACACTAGTGCATCTTATAAGCTGGCAAAATACAGTACAGTAAGTCCTCGGAATGCATCGTTTTGATTTACGTCTGATTGAATGTTACGTCTATACTGACAAGGGTCGTTGAAAATTTTTCCCTGTATAATGCTAATAAAATAGACTGTGTGTGCATATGCTTGCGTTTTTTGATTTCTGAGGCATAATCATCACATCTGAAATAGCTATTTTTTCCTGGATAAAGGCAAAAAACTAATTTTGAAATTAATGCCTTAATTTATTGCAGCATTTAAGTGGTCATGAATACCTGGATCCATTTTACGTTGTTTCGACTTATGCCACATTTCTTCAACACACATCTCTGACGTAAATAGGGGACTTACTGTACACACTCTTGAAGGGAAATAAATCAAGACTTTTGAAAATTGACTGAAAGGCTTGTTACCCACTAAACAATTGTTTTATTTACATAGTTCTATTCTGTCCATCTTGATGGGCATGTTTATGGTGTTGAAGGCTAAGATGATGATTGATGTGGTTTGGTAGAGGTAAAGACAGCTCATTAGCCGAAGGATTCGCAGTCACCTTGTCTGCGACAGAAGTCCTAGGTGGAACAACAGTGTGAACACCAGACTTCAGCCTCCCTGAGAGAAAAGGAAAAAAATACTTCAATAAATATTTTTTACACCTTTAGCTGTGGGGTCTTTGCATTGTGGCCTCAGGAAAATTTGGTACTCTGCGTTAAACTCAAGGTGTATGATATTCTTGGATAATACTCACTACATATATATATTCTATTCCAAATCAAAATTTACCCTTAAGAGTACAAACATAGGAAAGCAAAGTCAGCATTTCTTATATATATCCTTAAGGATTTCAGCTTTATTTTAAATCCACGCAAAGTAAGTTCAACAGATATTCGTATTATAAGTGGATGTTTACCATATTTCCGACAACAATCACACTTTTTCTCAGATTTTTGATACAATTACAAATTACACTGCATTTCGACCAACAGTCATCATCAGTTGCTAGTGCTCATCAAAATCTCTTAAAAAACCACAAATCGCACTCTTCCACAGATATTTACTGAAATACAATGCATTTCGACTCACAGAATCATCATCAGGTACTAGTGTTGTCTAATATCAGGTGATGACTCCATGAGTTGAAATGCATTATAGTTGTATTAAAAATCTGAGGAAAAATGTGAATTTCTTTTACCCACACAAAGTAATTGGTTTAATGTGGACTCTAGCATCTCACCAAACTAACTACAAACCATACTCAACACCTAAAACACATAAGGTTAAGGTAAAAGGTAAGGCAAAAAATAGAAATTTGATATTCTGAGCTGATAATCATTAATTAGAACACAATTGCTTTGCTCATTATTTGTGCCAGTTTCACATGGAAACATGAATCATTTAAGTGACTAATATGCTCTCTGTAAAGAATTGGCCAAACACAATGCAATATAATGCACATACTAAAAGTGGATTAACTAGGGACTATGCTGATCGATTCTTCAAAACAAAGAATTGTGACTTGGTTTGGCAGCACTCAAAATGAGCGTGGCAGAGCTGTCTGGTATCAAGTAAAGAACAGAAACTTGTCACATAGGCGCCACTTGGGTGACGTCTTCTGCTGGCAGTACCGAACATGGCCGTCAAGGCATGACAGATTAAGATGGCAACACCCTGAGGGACTGGAAGAGCACTGATGGCAGTCAGCGACTTAGGAACCTCAACTGAGAGCAAACTACTCAGCCATCACTCCCTTGACCTTACTGTTTTGTCATAGGCAGTAATAAATATGGTCTTTAGTAGCTATCAAGTTGGATTCCAAAAAACACAACCCGCTGTATAACCCTTCAGAGAGAATCACCATAAATATGGTTGAAGCTATTGAAATTTGCTGGTGTGTCCTACTTACATATCTTGGGCAAAGAGGTTGAGTATGGTTGAGCATCCAAGTGATCCATCTTCACTACCTCTGGAGGTGGAGGTTTGATATAAGAACAGCTATCCCCACTACCTATGAATGAAATTGCGAAACAAGGATGAACCAATCAATCGGGCATACTGCACATAAAAGGACTACAAAGCACCACTGAGAATGTTTTTGATTTCTCTCAGAAACACCTACCTTCCATTATCATTGGATTGGAAATCGAAGGAGATGGAACATAAGATGAGCTTCTATGCTGAGCCATAACGATCTCTTTGGTATTTTTCTCTGGTTTAAAGAGAACAATATACATCTTTGGAAAGAATAGACATCCGAGTTGCACAAGACCACTGAAAATGTCAAGACAAGCAGATTGAAAATGGTGATAACTGATACAATAGATGAATCAATGAATAATAGATTTATCAGTAAATATAATTATGTCTCTTGTATCGGCTGTCACTTCATGAGATGTACTTACCTCAAGGAGAGTGAAATGGCAAGAGTAACAACTCTGATGGATTGTGATGTAGAGGCAAGGTAAAGAGGAACAAAAGCCAGCCAAACAACAATGGCAGTGTATGAAGTGAAGGCCACATAACGGGCTTCATTGAATCCACCAGGGCATTTTCTCGTCCGAGCAGCATAAACCACACACAATAGGACAAGGAACAATGGATAGGCCAGCCCCACCTAAAAAAATCAATGTTGTTCAAACACAAAAATAAAACGTCTTTGAAATAAAGATAGGATTGTACAGTGCTTTGAGACCAGGGAGATAGTACATCACAGGATAAAACTACTGTCTCGAATAAACTCTATTATGAATCTTTCCAGAGATAGAGACAAGAATGCTTGCCATATTCAACTACATAGTTGATCATTAAGCCTTCGATGAATGGGATTAATGTCCAGATAATGCAAGTATGGAGTATAACTTGTTACAAGTACATTGGAACATTTAAGATTCCTGTCAATTGATTCCTTAATCATGAAAAACAAAATTAGTATTCAGTCAGGGATCAATACTGTTTTATGCATTCTGGAGGGTTGATCTTCCAGTTTCAGGGTTTACTACCACATCATTCCATTTTGAACTTAATTGCACCCGCCATCCTGATGGCTTCCTAAGGTCCAGTTGACCTAAAGAAGCCTGGAAACTGGAAGATCAACCCTCCCACTAAACCTTTCAGAAACCTACTTCACCACGATTATATACTTACAATGTACGAGTGGTCAGCAAGCCCAAGGCAAACCCGCAGGCGAGTCTCTCGGTCAGGGAATACATGAGTGATTGCTGGAGGACTAGAGAGGAGCCAGCTAGCATTGACAACTACTTCCACCGAAGTAAGCAGACCAGTGATGACCAACTGTGATTGAGGGCTAGTATACCTTAGAAGGCAAGTACAGTAAGCAAAAAAAGTTAAACATGTTAAAATATGTCAGAATACCATGCATTTATTAACATTAAGAACAATGCCTAGGTGTCAGATGGAAATGCTTATTTAATACATTATTGCCATGTTTATGATCATGACAAAATGAATACATGGCATACCATAACAGCTGTATGAGCAAAAGCCAGTGTGAAAAAAATCAATTATGTTCTGGGACTGGAATTCAAATGCTGATCCTCCAAGTTCTTAATGAATACTTAATATACACAATTCATCTGGAGGATTGGTCCTGGGATAATGAATTTAATCACCTCTTGGCAACGTTTCACAGTTTTATTTCTGCGTCATCAGGGCTTGAGATTAACTTTTGAGATGAGTTCATGGTCAGAACAGACTGAGAATAGTTATATGCATATCTCAAGCCCTGATGATGCTGAAATGAAATAGCAAAACATTGGCAAAAGGAGATTAAATTCACTATCCCAAGACCAATCCTTCAGAAGAATTGTGTATATATCATAGCTGGTTTCAGGTGTAACTTTGTGGAATGATGATAATAATGAAAAACCTGAAGATGTTATTGAGCACCTAAACTATGGTTGTTCTAAAGATGCATGGAGTCACAAAGTTATCAGCTATCATTACTATGCATTTGTACATAAAAGTGGTCAAATTCTACTCGCATTGAAAACTTCATGTAATTAAATGAATGGGGAGCTCTTAGTTGCAGCTATTCGAAATAAAACAAAATTTATCAATTCCAATTAATTAAGAGGATGCTCTTTTATGAAATACACACAATTTAACCACTTTACTGGCGAACGTTTTTATCAAAAAGCGCATTTCACTTGGGGATAATTTTTTTTGTATCAATAAAATTTTTTAGCCACAGTAAAGAGAATGTATTTCTTATCATATTTTGTTTTTATCTTTCAATTTTCAGGAGCTCAAAATTTTTGATTGAGAGGAGTGGAAGGTGTTTAATATTGGTGAATAATCAAAAATACAATTTATTCAACATTCATAACAGGGTTAATTTTCTGCAAATTCTCTGTTCTAATACCTCCCAATGATGTAGACAACTGAAATTGCTATAAAGGCTGGTTTAAATGAGTATGATCTTTTACGAGTAATGCACAAACACTAGTGAGAACACGAGCTGTGGATTAGAACAGGTATTTTTTCAAAGACTTATCATGCATTTCCACAAGTTGATACGCATATCGACTGAAATTTTGAAGGAGCACTGGTTCAAGCACCCACATGGATTAAGGGAACAGGCCAAACATCATTACCAAACTAAGGCTATGATATACAACTACAATGCATCAACTACAATTCTTCTTCCTTCCTGGTATATGCTATAAGCATGTTCGGACTTGACTTAAGCATCTTTTCCTTGGCCTTACGACACTTCTACCCAATGGCTAATACATTTCATGCTCTTTCCACCTATTTTTGTACTCCACTGACTTGTACGTAATGGGCTGCACACATAGTTATTCTCTTGTGGATGTGTTCCTAATTTGTTAAACCTTGTACACCCTTTCACTGCTGAAAAAATTTAATTTCTGCTAACTCTATTAGTTTTGTTTCTTTTCATTTTACAGTCCAACATTCTGAGCCATACAACACAATAAGAACTGACACAACTTTATAAAATTTTATCTAGGTTTCTTTCCCGGTTTAACCTTTTAAAGTTTTTATCCTCCAGCAAATATTAATTTCATTTGCAATATCTTTATCCTTGTCATATGTGATATCAGATCTCAAAAAGCGGTTATGGGACACCTGATCCAGTGCTTAATCTTCCTTGACAGTTTTTCTTCTTATGGAATTGCTTCCCCAGAATGCTACATTTTTTGTTTTAGCTCTTGATCTTTTCAGGCTGTATGTATCTAAACTATAGTATTACAAAAATATTTATTTTTAGCTTATGCCATGAAATGAAATAGTAAATCAATGGTTACAGTTTTCAACACAGCTTACTTTGTTTTGTGTGGTGCACTGTGATTGTGGTTGAATATCCTGGCAATTCGGTTGGTCTTAGTCAGGATGGCAGCATAACACAAGGAATGGCATAATCCCAGCGAGAAACGTGATAGTCCACATGAGAAAGGTGTTGGGTATGACCCAACGAGGACAAAGGTGACCAGGAATGAGGCCAGTGTCCCCAGAAGAAGGAGTGAAGACAGCTCTCGACCAGATGCTTTAATGACTGGCGTGTCTCCGTAGTACCAAAAGACTAGTCCCACAGCTATTGTCAGTACAACACCTAAAAAAGTGGATTTACAGGTCAATAGACATATTTTTATTAGATGGAGTAAGTTGAGGCTCTATGTTAGGATATAAGAGCTGCCACCATTGAAAATTTGCAAGTCTGATTCAGTGATATATTCAGAGATGCAGAGGTGTGCAAATTTGTCATTGAAATGAGCCACATAGGATAATGGATGTATACCATTCAGGATAAGAATAATGCACAGGAGATATTTCTTAAACTTGAGCCCAGAGATTCTGTTACCTCTGAAGTTTCCTGACACAGGCATTATAAACTGACTTTTTGAAATTATATTACTTTTTCTGTATCTAATGTTGCCAATTATGCATGAAAAGTCAGCAGTACTCACCAAATAAGGCAATAGCCATTGCACCAAGAGCCCATGGGTCCTTGAAGTCAATGACTTTTTCAGGAATGTCCTCACAGAAAGTGTAGTCAGAAGAAGGCAGTTGACCTTTTGGGCAATCATCACAGTGAAAGTCATCTTTCTTGAACTGGTAGAAGTTGCATGTTCGACAACGCCAACAGCACATGTCTTCTCGCTGTCAAAAAACCATGAGGTGAGTTCAACTGAACGCAAAATATCCCTTCAATTTGAGATTTTAAAACATAACTCATAGGAATGAAACTAGAGATGGTTAAATTACAGCTATTTTCATTAGAGGTAAGTTACCACTGTAAATTACTGTAATTTTTGAAAAATTAACAAAAAGTTTCAATATTTTGTAATTTTCTGCAATTTATAGGCAATGCACTATTTAAGAGGAAAGCCAACAGCAATACCAAGGGTTTAATGACATATAAACCATTACTATTGCTACATTAATGCTTTAGAAATAAAGAAAATTCTAAAACAAATACAGCAGCCCAAATGGAATTCCACATTCTTTTGTCATGGTATGAGAAATTTTGTTTCAAACCATTAAAATGACAGCAGCACAAATGTTCCACAAATGAGCTGTAAGTGCCATACTTTGCAATTGTGACATTAATAAATATGTTGGCTTAAAATAATATGTTTGGAATATATCAGTATTAAAAATATCTCAGATGGAGGTGAATATTATGTACTGTAAATTGCGGTCATTTTCAAGGATTACAGTAAATTATGTGAAATAACACAGTTATTTACAAAAATTACAGTGGTAATGTTCAGAATGGCACATCTCTAAATAAAATAAAGGATGCTGGTTAAGCATGTGACACAATCATATTTCTGTTAGCTTGTGAAAGTCCCAAGATGATCCTGTGTCATCTGATATACTGACAAAAATCAGAAAAATATAACTTATAGAGCAAAATGGCATTATGTTCCTCCAATCTTGGCGCACCACCGCATTGCCTGTTTTAAGAAAACAGATTTGACCACATTCCAACAGACATCTTCCAGTAACTTTTCCCTAAAGGCACCTGCTGGGAAATCCAGTTTTGCCTGTGTTTGGTACATACATATGCACCCAGCATTTCATTTATTAATCATCAATTTCTATTTATTTGGACCATAAAGCCACTATTTAATACTCAAAGAAGCACCTATCCAAACATATACATTCTTACAATGAATTATATCACATTTTGAAAATATGGTAAAGCTCTTGAAATGAGGGACGCTGAAATAGGTACCTCAGTATTGCTACTTTACAATGAAAGCTAAGCAATCTGCCAGTGTACCATTCTATATATTGTAGATATCATGATAATCAAGCTTTGGCTCTCAGCTATATCCAGTGAGTAAAAAAATATTAGAAAAATGATTTAGACCCCATCAAAAATTTGTGAACACTTTGATTAAAAACTAGGAATCATGAGGAAAGAAAGATTTAAGACTCAAAAAGTCTATGAAAAATGATTGCAAAATAAGAAACGACAAGAATGAAAGCATATGAATGAAAGTTCATAAAAGAAAGAGGAGGTTTTTCTGTACTCACATCTCGAATCTTAATTTGATTTGAGGCACAAGGCCTGCCACATGATGCCTCAGGCAAATTGATTTCACCTTGTCGAAATTTAATCGCTTCATGATCAATATTGATCACATGTGATCCATTCACAACTGTAAATATAACAAAAACAGATTTAGCATTATAAGTGAAGATTCACCAGCAAGTTAAGTCAAATATTGAGTTGAATTTTTGGATAGTTGAACATACTGAAGTGAAAAATTAAATTTTCAATGCTAACTTGAATAATTTCCGACGGGTTCCCAGTGATACCCTTCATCATTGTCCTTCTGGAAGTTAAGAATGGAATATCGAGGTGGACCATCCCTCCCATCTTTAAACTTGAAGAGCTTCCCGTCCACATCTGCAATGAAAAAACAAAGTTAAGGGATTTTAAGAGAACAATTTTGATATACCTACATAGTTTGAAACATTTCGCGGATATTGAAATCACGAAAAAAAAGAGACCTAGAATTCATGCAAGTTCTTTCCATCAGCCTCTTAACCACTAAATTTTTGCAATTTTTTTCCACTGAAATCAGGAAAAATGAGTTACCAAACGCATTCCGCCAGGATTTATGTTAGTGGGGTAGGGCACCCACCTGTAGGGATATGTTACGGGGGACAGGTAGAGATGGGTAAAATCAAGGTAAATTATGGTAATTTTAAAAAATTACTGTAACTTACCAGTAATTTTGAATTTTCTGCAATTAATAGCTAATGATGGATTAATTAGGAAAGCCAAAGGCAATAGCAAGGGGTTAAATACATTTTAACCATTACATTTGCTACATTTATGTATTAGAAATGATAAGTATTTAAAATAAAAATATGGCAGCACACATGATATTTGGCATTCTTTGGTCTGTAATGAGAAATTTTCTTCTCAACCATTAAAATGATAGCCCCAGAAATATTCCAAAAGTAATTTCATATGGTATGATCGTTATAATTGCTTTTCATTACAGTCTCACACAAGGTGTGATGTTATAATCATGTTGAAATATAAAGACTATTTATGCTAAATCAAGGATGGGTGAGGTTTAAGATCCTCATTTTGATTAAAATATCATCATCACCAGAGGATGTGAGTAGGCATCCCTGCAGTGGCAATCCCAGGAATTTATTTCGGGGGGGAGACTACCTCAATAATCGGAGTGTTCAATGTCGTATTTGATAACTACGTCTAGTTGTTAAAATTAATTTGTAAAACCATAAATTTTCCAGGGGGGATGTATCCCCAGGGGCAATCCCCCCCCTGGGATCACCCCTGCATCCCTGAGTATGTGTAACCATGAATTTCTACGGCTTGTGACTCTTTGCAAACAAAACTTTTATTCTTCACCTTCAGTAGCCTTCCAGTCGTTATTTCTCATGAAGCCACAAATATGGAGAGAGAAAAAAATCTATGGTTAAGATACCTCTCTGTTTATAGAGTAATGTGAGCAATGGAGATCCTTGAGAAAACATACTGGAAAATATGCAATCACTCAATTTTTCCAAAGATGTTTTTTTTCAAACAAGGGAGCACAATAATATCACCATCAACCATTCAATTATAAAGAATGATGACACAAAATTCAGATTTAGAGCAATTTTAGATCTTTAAGCTAAACCCTTATGCTACAAATCCCCTTTCCAGCTATCAAAAATTTTTCATCTCATATGAATGAATGCCATTTATGGAATATATAGATTTTTCTCTGCCAGAGAATGAATGCCATGTGAACATGGCTCCACGGCCAAGCAATATTCAAGCAGGAAAAAATGGACTAAGGTTTCATTAGGGATTCCACCCTGCAAGGATGCAGTATCCAATCCTTAGCCTGCAGATGATGAACCATCTTTACACTTTCTCTCAGTGACTGCCCTATAAATATCATGTGGCACCAGTTGAGTATTCGTTTTCACAGTAGATACTTTAAAAAACTATTTTAAACTAACTTGAAAAATGTAGGATCCAAAGTGCACTCCATGTGTTTCAGTGCCCAACTGTAAATTTCAAATGGAACTCTAGCTTTACTTTTAGGAAAGTTGTGGAGCTTAACAAAGAAATTGGATAAAAATGACCTGAGAGTTAAAATTTCCATTTAAAATTAATCATTGCAAAGCAAAACACAGTAATACACTTCTGAGCCTACATTTTATCAGTATGGAACTAATGCATTTTTAGTCAGTACCCAGTAAAAATAAATAGTCGACCCTAGACAGGCACATGCTGCAGGAGAGCTAATGCATGGGCAAAGAGTTAGGATCACCTCCACCAGCAGGCCGAGGAAAGGAGACAGCTTCCAGGGGGACTTGGGTTTCCAAAATGGTTGAAAAGTACACCTGTGCGATTACTGACCATGAGAGAATTCACAGAGAAGTAGAGTGAAATTCTCATGACACTTGCACCAGTGAAATCATTTCCCATCTCAGGGGTAAGGCAGGAAAGGGTTAAATAATGAAATACCAAATTTGACTAAATGAAAGAGTTTCAAGAAATTGAATAAACTGAGAACTCTTCCTGAACACATCACAATAATACTCTAAGTTTCTACAATCCTTTAGGGAGTTCCAAACTAAATATTGAAGCCTCAAGCAGTGGACCAAATAATAGCATTGATCACTAACCCCCTTTCCATCAAGAGTAACTTACCATTGAATGAAACATTTCTGATGTATTCTCTGAGGTTTGATCCTTCGATATGCTTCATTTCATCACATAGTCCATAGTAGTCAGCACCACATGCATCCGTAAACATATCATGAAGAGCAATAGCGATAGAGTACACTGCATCCCTCACAAAGTGGAGATATCGCTGTTGCTTGTAGCCCCTGGACGTAGATATTCTAAGTTCAGGGTCACAGTGTGGTCGTTCTGACGTGGTGAGCAAGCCGGCATCTGGAGATGATGAGTACAAATCTGCTAAAAGAATTGGTTTTAAATGAGGATAGTAAAGAGATTTAAGAGACAGAGGTACAGAATCAAAGAACCTTGCCTGAGCAAGCAAATATAATAGTGAGAACATAGCAAGAAGGGAAATTACAACTAGCTTGAACACAGGAAAAAGAAGCAGAATTAGAATGAAAAAAATTTTAAAGTCCAAGTTCAATAGATGAGGCATAACTTTGTGAATATCACTCATAGGAATGAAAAGATATACTTGGTTTTCCACATGGGTTTCATTTTCAATGACCCAGTTTTCATTGCCTCCCGACATCTTCAGGTCTAAAGATGTCATGATTTAACCTGGGTTGTAGAAAATAAAACCCATGTGGAAAACCAAGTCAATATTTTCATTCCTATGATATCCAAATTTTAATGAAAGAGATAATTTTTAAAAAATGAGCCATCCTAGAAATTATTGCCCTAACAATAGTTACTGATGATGAGCTTATCTTATGTTCAATCTTTAAACATTAATCAGATCATTATTATATTTTTAAGGCTGAATACAGAGTTCTCTCCTTTAAATTATAGCTATAGTGAGAATTAAATACCCTGATTTTGCCTGAAAGCATTTTAGAAGTATTAGGAATTAGGGCGGCTTACTGTCTAAGATGAGAAGGACAGGCGTTCAGGAGCACAGAGGTGACGGGGGTTCAGAGCTCCACTCTGGTATTGCAAGAAGTACTGGGGCAGAACTATGGCCCACTCAGACTGAAATTGCATCATCAACACCCTGCCATGCTCCCTCAAATCATTGTTTATATGTATCAGAGTGCAGAGTGATACCTCTTAGACATTGATATGTTTTTAATATTTCATAAATCCTTTGTGCCAGAAGTTGGAACTTGCCATGTGTCAAAGACATATGTCAATGTAACATAAGAAGTTAAATGAACTATAAACTGCCTTAACCAAAAATAACCTTGAATATAAGATCATTTCCCTACTAAAGGTCTAAATCATTCAATTTATAGCTTAAAATAATAAAAAGAGGCAAATGTTTCATAAAATATTAGCCAATGATTGATGAATGGCCTCTGTAGTCTTTTTTTCCTGATTTTCTATTCAATAAATTTAAAAGTCTATTTTTGCACTGAAACAAAAGATAATAGAATGCATTAAGCTTTGATGGTGGCTCAATTCTGGTCATTGACTGAAGAGACCATCAAAGGCTATTGTTTTGAAATTTTTTCAATTATATATGTGTGAAATACTTGAAGCTGAAGTATATAAATGTTCATCATTATAAATTAAAGCCTAGTTATAATGAACAAGAAGGCATGGGACTGTAAATTAAGCTGAAACATGAGATTGAATGGAGTATTAAGTTGGTTCAGCCACATGATGGCAAAGATGCAAAAGAAATTAATATCCATAATATGAGTTTTTAATTGTCCCTCATTTTTCCAGAATTCACATTTTCTGTTTTCCATGGGTTTACCTGTGAAAAGATGAGGAAAGTTTGTTGGATAATCTTCTCCATGTGAACCTTCTGAGTAGTCAACTAAACTACCAGGCCCATCTGTAGTAGCCGAATCAATTTTACAGCGGAATGATTCCTGCCAGAACTCAGGAAACCAAGGATTGATGGCTGAATGTTCTTCAGGTGTCAAAGAGGTGAAATATTCATCAAAGCCATCCAATGGACGAACTAGGGGTTGTACCGCAAGGGAGCCCTCTAGGACTGAATCCATCCATTTGGCTGGAGGCTCTTGATAATAGCGGAGATGGGCTAAGTGAGGTTCATCATCATTTGTGCTCTCCTCCTTGACAGAGTCTGTCCCTGAAGATGATTTTGATGATCTCTGGGAGGTGGCAACTCGGTTACTCCATGCATCTGACCCAATCCATATGAAATGTGAGTATGCACCATTTCTGTGAGCAGCATCTAAGAGGCGCATCGTGGTGGTCTTCTCAGCAAACACCACCACCACTGCGGCAGAGATAAACATGAATTCATATAAGAAAAATGGGGAAAATAAAACACAAAATCATGTGATGAATAAATCCATTATCATACACAGATCATAAACAAAAGCTTTTTCAGCCAAATATTTACATATTTCAAATCATTTCCATTCACCCTGACAACATCCTCTACTCACATGGATTTCATTGGAGGATTTCATTTAACATAAGACAAGTGATCTAGACCCTTTTGCTGGGTCAAAAGATTTTCATATATTGACATTTGCCTATAATGCAAAATTAAAATAAAAAATTCATTTGTCACAAATGCTTTATTGTTATTGTCTTTTGAAACTTTACTAGTATCACTGAGGAAAAACTCAAATAACATTTACTTATTAACAATGGCATGTATTTTAATAATGGAACACAAGTGGTTAAATTGAATAAGGAAAAACCCTAGGAATATCTACATATGTTGCATTTTACTGTCAAAATTTATTTACAAGTATCCTCACAGGTTATGGGTGAACACCCATTTTGTACACTGAAAAACCAACCACTGTGGGACTCAAATTTACACCTCAAAATTAGCTGACTAAGAAGTTATCGCATAAGCACCTATGTATAAATGAAAGGCAAGTGATGTAAAACACTGCAATTTTCACATCAATATTGATTCCTTTTGCATCATAACCATGATCATGATCAATAACATACACTGCAAATCACAGCATTATTCATTCACCTTGCACTCTTTTAGTGAAAGATTTCCATATTGTTTAGCCTGAGACTGTAAAATTTCACTTCCATGGTTTTAAAAAGAGTTGTTATTGAAGATTGTTCACTTGTCAGGAAAAATTGTTGACAACCATAGAGCAATGAGTGAGACGGAGACAGACAGACAAACTCAAATAGAGATTATAGTATAGCCACTAAATGCTAAGAATTTTTAGCATATCCTGTTGACTCAATTAATGGTCAACCAAAAGTAAAAGGATAGTAATTTTTCAACAAAATGAAACCACACACATCCAACAACAGCTTAGTCTCATTTTCCGTTTGCTCCTCAGCATTGAACCAAGTCATAAATGAAAATTTACTATGTATTAACTTAGTAACTTAAAGGTATCTTGTACTGCATTGGAATGTTGCACTTCCTAAGGATGGTAAAGCTTTAAATAAACTTAAGCAAATAAAAGAAGAAATCAGACTTACCTCTCACATTTGTCTTGTTCACTAACGTATGGATGACCGTATCATAATCACTGGCCGTGAATCTGTCCTTGTCAATTCTCTGAGGAGTTGAGAAGCACACTGAGTAATTTGCTGCGAGTGCACTTAGAGTTTCAAATCCATGGTTACCATAGTCATTATCTGAATATATCACAGACACATACGTCCAGTTGAACTGACTGGAAAATAAAAACAAGAGAGGAGTACTGTTTCAATACCCACTCCACTGTACATAGATAAAAACATGTAATGAGGTCATCAAATGATTTCCTGGGCCATAAATAGTATTGCACCAAGAAGCCCTGAGGTGGTATTATGTTCTCTCATTCATTCATATGAAGAAAAGAGGAAAGAAAAAGGGAACACATCTAAATTGAAACTCAAAAATGGTGTAATAAAGACTGGAAAAGAGTTTGATATGGAGAGCTGAACTGAATGGTGCTGATATGTAGGACCTGAGAAAAGAGAGCCAGAGTAGACCTCATTTTTAAGATATGTAGGCATGGGGGAGAGTGGAGTATTTGCTGTGGATGGAATGGGCAAAAAAAGGAGATATCTTCAATGGTTTGTGAGATAACTTTGTGGAATTTAGAGTTCATATTGAGATGAAATAAGAACACTTTGTATAATCCACACAAAACTTTAATGGTATGAGCCCGACCGGTTTCAACACTCTCGTGTCATTCTCAAGGGATTATACAGTATATTATTAGGATTATACAAAGTGTTCTTATTTCATTTCAATATGAACAAAAGAGGAATCTGGTGGGTGAGGAGAGGAAATATCTAGAGGAAGCAAAGATGGCACAGAGAGAACGAAGAGGTAAGTGGAGAAAAGGGGATCCTGAAGGACATGATTCTAGGGGAGGATGTTGGGTAAGTAGGAGAGGGGGAGGAAAGATAAGATAAGCTTTATAGACGGAATGAAGAGAGGTAAGTTGAATGCAGAGATGAAGAATAAATCATTTGGAGAGAGGTAACAGCACCTGTAAAACCAAGGGGATTTCCTTTTCTCTCCATTTAGAGGGAAAGATATTGACGGCCAATGAAAAAATTACTGACTGGACCAGGAATAAAACCATGACCATTCAATTTCACATCATATCCTCTTACAATCACATACCATATTTCAAAGCATATAACATGCACTTTCATTTGATTGGGACATACTCGGCAAAGTAAGCTTATTTTGAAGTGAAAGCATAGTGGAAAAAATATGGCATGGGCATTACACATCAGTACTTTAACATTAAAAATTCCCACAATGACAAACAGAGGCCAACTCGACATTTTGGGCCACAACTCCAACATTACACTAATTCTTAAGCCACCAATGTTGGCATTTATTGCAGACTTATTTATTTACATGTTCATTTGATACATATTTGTTGTGATACACCCTCCTCACCTGAGCATTGCTAGCATGACATGAGCCTGGTTTATGTCACTTGGTACTGTCCGAAAGAAATATGGAAAGCGATCTTGGTTGCTGAGGGAGGGTGATGTTGACAGGTAACTCACTTGTGGAACTTTGAACAGTCTAAGCATTGTGGCGACCTGTTCAAAGAATAAAAATGCACACATTTCATTCAAGCATAGCAAGTGGGACGAAGTGTGATGAAGTGGAGTAGGGTGAAACTTTTAAAATAGACATTGAATATGCATAGTTTCTCATCAAGTTCTAATATACCGCTGATTACAGGTACATCACAGCATTGTTATTGCATTATAGATGAAAAAAAATTGCAAATCACATATTGCCCACATATTATGAGAAGAAATACAGTTAATGAAGTCAAAACAAAATTTAATTTTTATTTCAGAGCATGAGGCTTGGTAAACGCTACTCCTTAGATGATTTGATCTCATTTCAAAGGATTTTAATGATATTTATTTAACCTGACTGGGAATTTTATATATTGATCATATCCTATTATTATTTGAGGAAAAGGTAATGGTCAATAGAGAAAGAGAAAAAGAGACTTACGGCATCAAACTAGAGTTATTTTTGGTAACCTTACATATACTACGCAACATTTTAATTGGAGCTCCCTCAAATATTGTACAACATAACATTTATAATCAGTTATTTTAGAAAAATACTAAAATATTAAGCATAACACATCAGGTTTATAATGACAGTTACTGGGTAAGGTAAGTTATTTCAAGAATCAAGCAAAAGACTAGATATTTTTGATAACAATCAAAGTCAATAGATATACAGGTGTTGATTCATCACTAGATTCAAAGAATTTGCCTAAATCTAATTCAAGTGACCAGAAACATCCAGTTTTGATGAGCATCTCATTAATGCAAAATACTCCACAAACTTTGCCATTAGTACTTAATTTTGAAATGTTGTGCAAAATTTGCCAGGCTTCTTTACTGAGAAATACAGTACAAGCATGAATGAGCATATTTAAAAAAATCAATCAGTATAAGAAAAAGTTGTATGGAAATATAACCTAAGGTAAAAAAGTAAAAATAAAACAAAATTTTGACTATTCCTGTATTGCCTGTGTCACAGCCAAATTTATAGGTATGAAAGAGTGATTTAGAGCAATTCTGGCACTTTTAGACAATTTTTCAACATTCTCATCAACTCCATAGACACTTAAAAAGACCAACACTTTAAAGAAAAGCCCACTTGAAAATCTCCTCAGCTTCTAAGAATGCATCTACATTTAACTTAAGAGATATTAAATAGTTAAAATTCTGATCTGGGGCTGACAGCCTCCCTGTCTATGTATCCAAATACCCTTAAAAGTCCATTCTGCCTGTAAATCAGGTTTCTAAATTTTCAGATTTTTATTTTTGGGTTGTCAAGCATACCTGGATAGTTACTGATGATGACTGAGCTCCAATAACAGCAACAACTTGATCAAAGCTGCCACCTCGAAATTTTGGTGTGCTGCCATCCAAGCATTGAAATTCAGTCTCGTGATGCTCATTGAAATGAGCAATGAATCCTAAAAGACAAAATATGAATTAATGAGAAATAAAACTAGACCAATGAATGGTGCAAACCAAGGAAAGACCCTAATCAAACTACCTATTGATAACCATACGATAAAGATCAAACTTTGTAGAATATTTCCATAAGTAAATGAACACAACTTTGAGTTTTCAACTGATTTCAGCCATTGTATAGTACCTGACAATAAAATACCAGCTGAAACAGGTCATCTTGAGGATAATAAAATGGTGGAACACATAGAGTGGTGTTCATTTAACTCCCACCAAATAAATGTAATTTTATAGAAACAGAATACTCGGGTTCTTAGAGGATTATCCAAGACATCTTGGGACTTGCTTCAAGCATTGTAGTACTCTCATCTTAATAGCTGGACCGTGCATTCCCCAAAAGAGTAAAAAAAGTGTTCATAAGGAAGATATCCAATGACATAATGACTTATGCCCAAGGAGATGTTTAATAAACACGAACAAAAAACTGAGGACAATAACAAGGATGAACATTTCAGTAAAGAAAAATGTGCATGAAAATGGCAAAACAAGCTAAGAGAATATATAAATACAATTTCCAAAATGGAAACAATATTTTGAAACAGTGATTTGTGTCCTAGAAGAAATTAATTTTATGGTAGAATGATAAAATACCTTTCACAAAGTCCAGTGATTGCTCCAATGCATAGGCAGGATTGTCACAGGAGTCAAAGGCAATCATTCCCAGATTGACTCCGGGGAGGATTTTGTCATTCTTGTTTATTTGCTTTACAGTATACAATGCAGCCTCCAGAGGTTGAATGCCATCCTCCAGCTGGAGAAAAAAATGGAGCAGGAATTGTGATTGAGAATGGGTTGGAATGGAAAAGAGGAATGTGCTGAGCATCAAAATGTTGGAAACTACCATTTGGAAACGTTAGAAGATTTCATCCATATAACACGCTGGGAGAGCACCAAATCTATCTAAACACTCATCCCTTGGCTTCAAGTTGACATTTCGTTGAGAGTGTCCCTCTCTGATCTAAATAGTGCCATATTGCCCATGTTCTGCCTTTTGATTCCTCACTTTAAATTAGAAGTTCATTTTACCTGCATATTAAAATAATGCAGTAATATTCATTTGAAAATAACACCATGAACGTCCATGAAAGGGCAAGACAAGTGTTGGGTGGTATTGGGCTTCTATTTGCACATCCTTGGTTTGCCGCAACCCGCACAATATCTCTGTGGAACCTGTTGCATAACGCTGACGTCACTAGTAGGTCACAACATTTTTTTCTACTTGTGACTCTATTCGGCAGAAAGGATATGAGCAAAAGAGCAACCAACTAATTACACGAAGTCACTGAGAAAAGTTCATTGAAGTTACTCGGGAAATTTTCGCGCGATGAGCGCACAAACAAACAGATAGCTTAAAGGTTGTTCATATTAGCACATTTTCCCCAAGTGCTTGCATTCTCTATGCATGTTGAAGACACAGTCTTTATTGGTTTAGGCAGCGATAGCGCTTTGCGAGAAATTTTGCTATTCGTGGTCGTTTCCACAAGTGTAGATCACCGTTGGTGTACGAGGGATATCCTTACGACCAATATATACGATATTATTTAATGTCATAGATGTGATTGTTGAATGATGAATGATTGATGAATGTGTTTTTTCTCGGTGCAGTGTTTAAATAGTTAGTGAGAATAATTTACGTAAAGCGATAGGTGAAAGCAAGAGAAGTTAAAAAGAATTTCATGGAAGTCCAGTGTTTATTTCTTTACAGGGTTTTTAAGTTGGTTGAAATAATTTGTACCATAAAGAATTTCAATGAAATTCCACGATAGCACGAGCAGAGAAATAGTTCCGTCTTCATTAAATCGTTAAATTATACCCCTTGATTTTCATGGACGGTGGAATTATATCATAGCTTTGAGGTGAGTAAATAACATTTTTTTTTGTTTTTCTATGTTCCTTGCAAGTCGAACACTCAAGTACCACAGTCGACTGTGGTATTTTTGAAATTAAAAATCTCATTGCAAGACCCCCTGAAACGCAATGGCGTACTGGGAAAGTAAATAGGAATTATTATAACAAAATGTGGTCATCTCATTGGCAGTAATAAAATTCAAGTGAAGTCATTGTCCAGTCGTATCAAATCTTGTAGTAGCCATGAAGCTACGAAGTGAAAACTTATATTTGTGGTTCAGTAGATGAACAACTTGTTCAAAGACTTTAATGGGAGCATGCTTCCCCCGATGCGATACTTCTCCATTGCCCTAAAATGTCACTTTCTCGTGGCAAATTTTCTTTCATGATTTACCAGCTGAACCGGTGCACAGTGGTCTGAAATCGGAAAAAGCCGGACAAAAGTCCAAAATTACTTCTTTTGAGGTACACACTTGAAACTTGGCACTCACGCTGAAAATTAATCGCTGATCATGGAACAATAAGTTATTTTTGAAAAATCTCATTCGTTTTTGAGATACAGAGGCCCAAACACGGCCAAGTTTCCAAAAACACGCCCGATCTCGTTTTTCTACAAAAATAGTTGAAGTTAAGCTGCTGGTGGAGTTTTGGAAGGATTTTCATGAAGTAAAAGACATTATATTCCAATAATATGGTACTTTATCTATATTATCCATTAGTTTCGAAGATTTTGGCTAATATTAGTGTGGCATTACGTCGCACAATGGCGGACCCTTTTTCCGGGAAAAATTTGACATAAAGTGGACAATATGTTTAGTTTAAGAAAATTGCCACCCCGAAAACTTTCATCAAAGTATTTACTAAAGATATTTTAAGAATATAAAGCAAAAATCTGGGAAAAAAGTTTTCGGCTGCGAAAATGAACGCAATTTTTCGATCGCACTTCACGGCCCGGCTCCGCAACGTGGGGCCTATAGACTCGGTGACTCCGTTGGATATTTCAAGTTGTTTGAAACTAATTTTAGAAAATTGACATTTTAAGCATGGCATACAGTCTCTATTGACCCGAAATACTATATTGAAGATATTACGAGGATATTGGATCGATCGAATAGATCACTAAACGCGCGACTATGTTAAACATGCTTTGGTTTGGGTACTTGAGGGAATCATGCCGCATATTACGAATATCTTTTGGGTAGAATTTAAGTTTTCACGCGAAGGGTACCTTACACATTTACCAAGAAAGGCAACAGCCGGGATTCTTTTTCTAATCCTTGCCCTTTTCACCCTAGCCGAGGGGGAACATGTGAAAAGGAGCGTTTTATGACACCGCGCAGCCTTTGACGGTATTTAACGGGTATTTCCAAAGGGGTTTTTCCTTTCCCCTTCAAAGACCTATTTTAGCTTGCAGTACCAAAGGAATATTTAGTAACATCTGCTGGTCGATCTTTCATTGCCCTTAAATCATTCATCTGGGAAGGTTTCGCTCCGCAGATGTAGCACCTCATACTAGTACTTTCAGTCAATGCATTGCATACCTAAAAATTATTTTTATAGGTTTGTTTAACAATATCCTCCACCATTTACTTGTTCATCAATTTAAAATAGGCATAAGCCTTACCTTTCCATTTATCATGATCAGAAGCAATCTGAAATTGACAGAATAATTTCCCCAATTTTTTAAGCCGAATATCTGCTTTTGTGTATAATTCCTTTCCGCCATAGCAATTTCCTTGGTTTCCTTCATCCACTGAAGGCGAATGGGTCGGCAAAATATGGTTGAGGACGGGCGAAGATTTTTCCAGGGCTCAAGCCTGTGAGGAGGTCACTGTCCAAGTATTCAAGGCATTGCTACTGTTAATGACTTTTGCATGACACATGTAACAATTTCAACCCAAAAATATACAAATATGTTGGCGCCTTTAGAAGCAATGAGACCATCCATTTCCATTCCAACTTAATCGAATGTACAAGATTCTGCCACATGGTCTCAAGTGACAAGATGGAAAACATAAGTCCAACAGTTATCAAATGTTAAACTAGGCCTCGTCTTAATTATCATATGCATGGACTTCTTTAAGTTCCCAGTAACCTTTAACTGGACCTCCTCGATAATACATTCCGTGTTGAATTTCATAAAAAGCAGGGAAAGTGAGCAGATAAACTTAAATCGACGGCCCCGGTGGCGGCGGGGTAAAGTCCTCGCCTGCTAACCCGAGGGTCGCGGGTTCGATTCCCGCCTGGGTAGAATATTATCAGCCCAGGACGTGGGTGTTTGTGTCTCGTCCGTTGTTACTGTTATCCGCCCGACGTAAATTGGCCCATTGTGCTGTATTCGGGATAGTGAAGATAAAATAAAATAAAAAATGAAATAAAATATTAAAAATTTAACATCCACTTCTGACTACCTGTATCCTGCCACATTCAACACCTCCGGAGCCTTTCTTATGGATTGGGAACAGAGCTCCGAGCATGATGTCTCCGGTGTAGTTCAGGTATGATCTCAACGCAACAGACTGTCCGACGGCAGCTGCCAATATGGCCACGGTTCCAGCCAGTGTCAAGAGCTGCTGAGGCCAAAACACATTGCCGATGTTATGGGCTGCCAGAGGCCACCCATTGAGTGCATCAACCATGGCATTCAACTGAGTATCTGAAATGAAAATTCACCGATCAGAATCACAGAAACAATAAAAATTCAGAATACAAATGGTGGCAAACAGACAATAATTGGTCGAGTAATTTTCATCACGTATATGTCCAATCCAATTTTCGTGCATAAGTATTAGCTGTTCAGGGCTAAAAACTTAGTTTAAACAGCGTTAAGATGGACATTTTAAATAATTCAATCCAAAGACATATCGAATCAAATTTTGAATACGAATAAATACGGCATCAGCAACTTTCGAAAACAATTGACGAAGTAATGACAAACATTCTGCATTTGGATTAGTAAGACAGCTATTGCCGGTCATGTTATGCAAGGTTTAACGGAAAGTTTTCCATGAAGTCATCATTTTATGATTTTATTTTTCTGGTGAGAGTGTTCACGGGAACTAAATTACGCATCGCTTTTATAAATAAGAAAGCTATGATTTGTAACTTAACGAATAAAAGTGGATTTTCAAACAGTCTCAGCTCAACGAGGACAGACATCGAGAATACGAGGCACGTTAAGTAATATAATACCACAAACGCAATAGAAAGATTTCCAATGCATTGAATTCAGTTAAAAATACAATTATGTTCCGATTTATGAGTTAGCAATTCAAAGAAAAAGCCTACAAAATATTGCGAGATCAATGCCAGATCAACAGAGAATTATCTCAAACTTGGGCTAAAGCGATGAAGTCAAAGGTTATGGAGAGGTCGGCAAGAGACAAGTTGAAATAAATGATCCGGAACCAATGTACATCTTCCTCGAATAAAACTCGGTTTTATGACGAATGAAAGCATGGAAAACCTTGTTTATCGATTTCCCGGCCTAGCAATAACCGGACACCTCTTTCTATCTAGTCTCCCGGAGGAATGCAAGTTCTCAACAAATATGAACACTTGGAGGACAAGGTTTTTCTTTTTACTTTCGTGGAACGTACTGGTAGGGGAGAAAGTCCGCATTTTTTCACCATCTTGGGAAATTCAAAGTGAAAAATTCATTTGCCTGGGCTGGGATTTAAACCCAGACCCCTCGTCTTAACGCCTAAAACAAAGTACGCTAGCCAGGCGTCTTCTCCCACCGTGAATTTCAATTTTAGCGGGCGGCTCCGTAAATTTTACAGCGCGGCCAGTTTCGCATTTCAATGTATTTGTTTTGCTTGTCGACCATCGACGAACGCTGTCTCTCTCCCGAAAATAATCGGCGCTGGGGAATATAACCTCATCTTACCATAAAAGATGTTGTTCACTTTTCACAGAATTTTATTCACACCGATCAATGTTTCGATATACGCTATGTCATTTTCATGGTACAATTTCAAAATAGCTTACGTAGAAACCTTGGTCGGCGTGAATAAAACTCTATAGAAACTGAACTACCTCTTTTATTGTGTGATCATAGCATCTGTTTTTTATTTCCAAAAAATATCGCCTGATACGCCAAACTTAACTCATCTTACTCGACGGACGACAGTTTAAGCGACGATAACTATTACCTGTGGTAATTTTTGTTTTTAGATTTTCGCAGCGATTAGATGCACTAGTATCAACCATTTCCGGGTATACTGCCTCATAGTTGAGATCCATGACAAAAATGATCAGTATTCCAACGGTACGACCAGATGAAAACGGATACATCTTCTTCAGTCTCCTGCCGACGTTCCCAGCAGGAGGAACGAAACGTTGAGCCGTTTAAGTTCACCACGCAGCAGAAATACCCGGAAATGGTTGATACTAGTATAAAATATGGTAGTTTGAGATAGATATTATTTAAAATCAGAAAAAGGTGTTAAATTTCTCATGATACCTAAATATTAGCCTCATACTGAAATACTTTTTAAGACATTTTCCAAAAATAGATGCCGTTTCCCATGGGGTTTAGTTCACCAGTGCGCAAAGTTGACCCGACTACAGCTTTGCTAGCCACCTATTCGCTAGTGTCATGTGATCTGGCTGAGTTTGTCCGATACAGAACTCATGGTGGAATTACTCAATCCCATTTGTATTACTTTATTCCAAAAGCGAATCCTAACACAACCGAAGACATTCAAAATTCTGTCATGTTCTTTTCTCTTCCAATATCTCCTCCGTCTCAAAGAGTTACAATTGTGCTATGGCCAATAAATATTTCTTTCGTAAGTCTCAGCACTTACGGCAGCAAACAATATCAGGTTTACAGCTTTCGTTGGTTAGAGTGTTATTTTCCATTCATTGACGCGATATAATAGTCAGCTGAGATTTTTAGATAGTAAAATTGTCCCATGAAAAAACGATACCGGGAGTCAAAATCGGGCCTCCCGAGTGAGAGATGGGTATCCTAGCGATGAAAAAATTCCTCATATAAAATAAATTTACTTTAAACTGCAAATCGCCAAAGTATACCTGAGCGCTAGTTGAACCAAAATATTTCAACATACAGGATCATCGCCAGATCGCCACGCAGACTAAGGAGTTGAGTCTGAAAAGTTATAAGAATTCTTAAACAACATCTTTTCCGATGGTAGATTGTTCTAGTAAATGAATACATCTAGACACAGTAGATTCACAGGTGTAGCCAGAGGGAGACGGGGCAGCTGTCACCCCTCCTGAACAGGGCATTTCATTCCAAATCTGCTATAAGAGCCAGACAGGATGATGTCCTGCCCTCCCCCAACATAAACCTACTGCTACACATGACTGCCCTGACCCCCCCTAAAATAAATCCTGACTACCCCCATGAGCAGATGTTAAAGCGCCTCATCGATGTTGGCGGTTTTTCGTGAAATAAGCGGCCAAAGTCGCTCAATTAAGGTAGTTTGAGCGAAATATGATTTCACCTAGAAATCAATGGATCTGATCTCATTTTAAAGACGAATATCTCTCCCTTCCAAGTATGCCAAAATATCAACCCCTTACAGAACTACTACCCTGGATTTTTGACGAAAAATACCCGCCATTTCACATGGGAAATGGTACGTATATGCACCCCAGGGAGACCTTATTTAAAAAAAGAGGAATTTATAACACTTTGACCTCGTCAAAAAAGTTAACAAAGTGTAGTTCGTACGTTTTCTCGACTATTTTTTAAAATTAGCCATATTGTCGCCGCAGTAATTTTTCCAGGATCTTAAAAAACCTTCCGTTGCGAAGGAGATTGGAACGTACTGTGCGAAAAAATGAGTCAAGTTAAAGACTTATACAGATATTTTCATTTAATTGCTTAGAATTTTAGTCACATAAAATTTTATTGTGGAACCATTAATAGTACAACATTTAAATCATGCCCCCTCTAATTGCTAAAATTAAAATGTATTATTCGAATATGTTCTTGATTATGACTAGGGAACAATGTCACTCAATTCACCTCAAGGATCGATATCGCCATAACTATCGACCGTCGAGAGATAAGGATTTACCAATGACGATGAATGCCCTATGGGATACCACACATTATGCGAATTTCCACAGAGAAAAAAATCATCCGCCTTGACCGGGATTCGAACCCGGATCCCTCGATTTCCGGCCGAGTGCTTTAGCCCGTCAGGATGGCAGAGGAACCGAGGCTAAAGCACTCGGCCGGAAATCGAGGGATCCGGGTTCGAATCCCGGTCAAGGCGGATGACTTTTTCTCCGTGGAAATTCGCACATTGTGCATTGCGGGTGACTCCGTAAAAGTGGAACTCCGCGGCTAGTCCCGGATAGCTTAAAATTTGTACTACACGTTAGTTGACGGGCAACAAAAGCTTTACAGACATGAAAAATTAAAGGAATTATAGTAATTTCCACATGGTATTTTTATTCGTACAACGCGTTTAGACGATTATATCGTCATCATCAGGTACTGACAAATTTTATTTTCACTCGACAGCCTTTATATATACCAGGAGGGTAGAGGATGGAGGGGGGGAGGGGTGAGTGGGGAATGGAAAGGTGCAGGGTTTGGAGGGGGAAGGTTAAGTTAAAGATTTTTTTAAGGTGGGAGAGCTAGCAACGGGGAATGGTTAAGGAATTCGATGTAGTTAATTAGCTTCTAATTAGATGGTGACGATATAATCCTCGAAACGCGTAGGACGAATAAAAATACCATGTGGACATTACTAAAATTCTTTTAATTTTTCCTGAAATCATGTTTCACAACATCTCGCCAGTCACCATTGAGTACATCTTTACAGACATGGCCACTATTCAGAACCCTCCTGGCCTGAATAGTGACCTTGCCGTCTAGTAAGCTGGTTCATAGTTCAATTCGCTTTAGTTATCCAAGTGCCCCAGCTTCTCAGGCAATGCTCAAGACAAAGAAAACATTCAATCTATATTCACTCCGGTGTAATCGAGCGGTTAGAATCAATGAGTTATTAAGGCGGGTGTACACATGTAGGACAGTTCCATGACAGTAGCCTTGGAAGTTATTAGCAAGCGACACTTGGATGTGTAAGCACGTACTTCCATGGCAGTAGGGGTCGATAGCGGTAGTAATCGACAGCGGTTGCTAATTGCAAGGGAAATAAACTGACTTCTACTTTGCCTCCAAGGAGCATATCGATACTGCAATAAAATCGCATTGCATCCGGTGTAACTCTTGTCACATGTCAGCAAACGGAGGTTTAAAATGTAAACAACGAATAACTTTGTTGGAGGACTCATTGTCGCTTATGTAAAATTCTATTTGTGCTTGAAAATACTTTAAATGCTAAAGAACCCCTTAGGGAAGCTTCATAGCTTATCTCTAATCAGATAATAATTATTATTGTCACAACTGACACACTTGATTCACGTAATAATGTATGATTATGGTAATTTATGCAAATTTGTTTAACCCACGACTTCCTATGGGACTCAAACAGCGATATAAAAAAATATATATCAGTCAAGATATCATGGTGAGTTAGTTTTATCTTTATTGAACCACTTTTGACGCCTTAATAAAGTAATATTTTCACAAAACTTAACGGTAATATTCTGTATGTTGACGTTAAGAACATTTATCGAAACTTATAGTTCGTATATTTAGTTATTAATGATTTTATTACTAAATGGAAAAGAATTGATTAGTAGTTGTGAATTAGTGATAAATTAAGGATTGTGAAACATCAGGATATTTAATTACTTCCTCTCGAGTGCTGTGTCGTCGTGAATTTCGCCCGAGAACTAAGTTATCAAGCTCAAAAAACTCGTGGGTCGACTTTTATTTGAATAACAAATGAAATATGACTTGCGACGTACAGGAGTCATGTTTAACTCATCATTGTTGAATGAATAAGGACATGGACATGGTGGAGGGAGTAATTAAATACCCTGATCAATGAATAATTAAGCTCAAATGATATCGTACTGTCTACCAAATTTATTTCAAACTCTTGCTACACGTGTTTCAACTCTCTAGCAGTCATCATCAGGCAAGACTAATTCAACATAAACATTTATTTAACAAACACGTTTAGGTTGAATTATTCTTGCCTGATGATGACTGCTAGACAGTTGAAACACATGTAGTAAGAGTTTGAAATAAATTTGGTAGACAGTGCGATATCATTTGAGCTTCATTGTTCAACAAGCTGTTCTACAACATCTCGCCGGAGAAAGTGAAATACCTTGATGTCACACACTTTGTAATTTATCACTAATAAACAACTACTCATCAACTCGTTTCTATTAAGTAATATAATCATTAACAGCAGGAAATACTAAGTGTAAGTTTCACGTGACTTGTGACTAGAAGACTTGAAGCTCTGAGAAACAGATCCGTGGAAGAAAGTCCCTCCATCACATAAATCACACGCCGATGAAAACACTTAAATCCATCAATAAAATCTCGATTCACATAATCGTTGCTCCGCGCCCAGAGTGACACCATGGATTTTTATGACGCTTACGAATGATGCATTTCATGGTCACGGAGGGAAAGTGAGAGTCGTGACGAGGCTTGACGCAAAACCACGGGACGTTCGAGAGTAAGAAATTGAAGGAAAAGCTGTTTCAAAACTCGTGGGATAAGAGAGAATTCTCTTTCAACTTGCGGCGCGAGATAAGAACACTCACGCTTGCATGTGGTCGCATCTTTTGACCTAATTAATTACGAAACCACAGTCGCTGTAACACCAGCGCCCAAGTTCTATACGCGGCGCTACTGAAACTGTTTCTTCACACAAAAGTTTACAACAATGTGGAGATTTTAAGCTGGCAATAATGTAGCAGTTTAACCCTCTACATCTGCGAACCACCATGCGAGTCGCTGCAGAGATGTGTGGCAGGGGACGTTAGGACAGCAGGCATGAAATGGGTGGGAATAGATAAAGGATAGTGGTGAAGACAGTAGTGAATTGTATATACTCACTCTACCAATATATTTAAAATCTAAACTATGTTTACCTAAAATTTAACCAATGTGACCCATTTTACGTAGAAAAAATTTACAATTCTCAAAGATTTGCTTCTTAAAAATAATTTGCCAAAAAACTTAATAAAATCCCTACTTTTCACCAGCCAAAATAACACATCTGCATCACATGTAGGCCAAACACACTCAATGTTCACACTACTTCCCAACATTTTTCCACTCCAGCAATACTTAAAAACAATACTACGGACACAACTCACAGTAATTCCTCCTCAACAAGTCCTGCATCTTTTCCATCCCCAGTCAATTATCGAAGCAACATTTATATTAAAGGGCAATCAGATATAATAGCTAAAAAGTTCAAAAATTCTAAATTTAAAATAGCATTCAAGAATCATAATACGCTGTATACTTATTGTATAGTAATTTAAAGTCGTAAATTTCTCAAAATCTTGAGATTTACTTAGTTAATTCCTTGTTCAGACGGTGACTGCTATATAGACATCAGAGTATTTCAAAGATAGATTAAACCAGCACAGATATTCAATAAAATTATCAGAACAAAACTTGAAATTATCTAAAAATGTGCCCTTGCGGGCCATTAGTTATGAGTATTCATAGTTTTGATTTTTAAAATCCCAAAATTATTGATTATGAACCGTGTTTGCAGAAAAGACAGTTCACAGAAACGGTACAGACCATAAAAATCATTCATGCTAGTAACAGAAGAACTGACGTTGACAAGCTTAGTAGAATTTATGATTATATAGGTTGGAATTCTGTGTTTTTTGTTTTTGCTTTAGTAAAAAAATATACGTAATCAATACCCGTGCTGAGATTTAATATTTTTTTTACGTGAATTATTAATTTTATCACTATTAATTTATTTATTTACACACTATTTTCGCGAAATTTGCAAATGGTTTATTTAATTTAATTGTTGGTTGTTTACATATTTCGTTACTGTTTGGAGTTGTTATTTACTTTGTTATTGTTCAATATTAAGCTAAATGGTAGGTAAATTTTCGATTCCTCAAATTTTGTACTAATATTTGTAGAAATACCGTGCTGCATGTATCAATGTTTTGTGTTGCAAAGCCGTGAGGATGACAATATATTTGGTGAAACGTTGAGTGGGAGTTAAATATATAAAATGACTAAATATTCAAGATTATTATTATTATCTAAAATTAATGTCAAGCCATTTGATTATAATCACTAATGCTGGGTAGATAGGAATATTTTCACCAATTGTTTGGGCAGCGTATTTATCTGATTTTGCCACTGTTATAAATTACAACTCTCTCCCACAAAACTTGTTGACTCCAATCTATTTCTAAGTAAATCGCGTTTAAACCACAGAGCGACGATAGGTGGAGGTAGAAAAGATGTTCACGGCTTCATGATTGTACACTACATTTGTGATAAAAGTTCCATTTTTCTTTGATAAACCATTGTTGTTCCACAATTTTGTGAATATGACCAAATCGTGAACTTGGGCGAATTTACCGAGTTTTCATTCGTTTTCTTACGACAAACATCAAGCAGGTGAATGATAACGACTCAAAATATATTTCCTTTAAAGGTTAATAAATTTTATTTCCAAAAATTAATGATATTTTAATTCATTTCAGGTATTAAAAGTAGTACAAGATAGGTAACCCCCTTCTATAAAGATAGGATCCCCTTTCTATGAAGTAAGGATGAGCCTGTATTGGGGCTACTATCAGATAGTCCACGCAAAAGCAATAGCAATCAACTGAACATAATTAAAAAATTTTCAATCAAATGTTTAGCAATCCAGTGAAAAATTAGGAACCAATATGAAAAATTGACTCAGAGATATAAAGAGTGTTAAACAGTGGTTACGAGATAGGTGACATAAAAAACATGGCCAGATATACTTAGGATAACAATAGTATTACAAAAACGCTTCATTTTTTACATTTAATTGAAAAAATATTACACTCAAATTACAGAACAGACCCTCGATATGTTTTATAAGTATTAACCAATTTTTATCGCATTAAGAAACTTTCAGATTTTTCCCCAAGATGTGTGTCGGAAGGACATCAAATATTTTTCGCTACATATATAAAAAAACATCTTAGGAATACGGTCAGTTTTGGTTTTGGTAAATAAACAGCATTTCTTTCACGCAAATGCATATCTCCGGCCAATCGTGGTCAGTGTTCGTGCCGAACACGAAAAAGTCCAGTTCTATACTAGTTTGACGGCGACAATAGTTACTTCATAAGCTGTATAACTTACACTATTAGCTCGTAGCAGATTTGAAGAAGCTTAAGTCTTCCGCCATTATTATTATTTTTATGCTTAATTGTATAAATAAAATTATCTTATTACGAGGGGGTCAATCCTCCAACGCCGCGATAGTTATAATATGCAAAAATAGCAATTGTATCTCATAAGGCCGCCTTACACGGTGCATTTTATTGTACAAACGAATGCACAGAAATGTATATGATTGTCTGAATAACTGAACGAGAAATAGTACCAGCTCTAAATGCATTCATATTTCTTGTACAATCTTCGGTACATTCGTTTATGAAATAAAATGTACCATGCAGAGCGACCTGATGACTAGCCTACTCCGTATTGTTGTCACATCCTGTCCGCACGTGATAATTTCTGAAGGGACAAATTCAAATGTGGCGTAGCATGCGAAATTTCAATGTTGCCGCGCTATTTTCTATCATTTTCGCATGCAATAATCATCACTATGTTACGCAATTCGATTCTCTGCTGCATTTCGATTGGCCAGACCTACAAAAACTCAAATCTAGCATCTAACAGCGGTTGAAACGCAAACTACGATCAGGCTGAAGATCCGAGAATTAAAAAAAATGGCAGAAACGTTGAAAGAAAGAATCTCTCCGGCAGGCATCCTCTCCCGTACCCTTTTCTTAGCCCGGGAAAAATCCCTGGCCACGCCCACTTTTACGTACTCGTCAGTGTACCCCGGGAAAGTCCGTGATGATCACCGCGACGGACTCGTGTTTTCGGGTCGAAAAGTCACGTTCAGCTGCACCAACTTCCGACTTCATGTAATATATTAATCCTCGGTTGCACTTTGTTAAAAAACACATTCACTGCGTACACAAGATATTCCTCGAGATTCCACACAAACAATCGTACTACACAGCACGCGCACAAATCAAGTCGTCTGCAAACCTCGGGAAGCGTCGGGAAACACTGAGTTGACTCCGAGGAGGCGTACGTGGGTGGGGAGGAAAGGAATGAGCAAGAAAACTCTCCGTTCGCGGGTATTTAAAATTGCAAAACTCTCCTCAAGAGGCGCGATAAGAGCGTTTCCTTTCGCCGGTAAGAGGGGCGCCATCCGCCGGCGTTTTCCTCGGAACCGGGTCCACTCCTGCTCGCGCCACCGTCCGGACGTGGGCTACGTGGCCACATGCGCGCAGAGGACCCGCCCACAAGTCTGTGGCCGAGGACCGCGAAAGAAGACTCCGGGAGAGACCGCGAGAAGCAACATCCTTGACGTGTCATGAGTCATTCACTCTCGGCCTGATCCGCCTCGCACTCCCCCCACCTCCTCGGCGGCGAGCTCGCTATACCTGTGGACTTTCGAATGACTCATTCGGGATCCGCGAATCAATTGAGTCACTCCGCGGGAGGGGCAAGTGATGGAGGGGTAGAGAACGGTTCGCCGGGATGAGTGATTCACGCGAAGATGCGGTGAACAAAACAACATTCGCGCAGATTTTGTCCCCCATCCGACCATAAATCTCTGCTTATTTGTTTTCGTCCGCCTGTTCCGTGACACATGTCGAAGCCGTTATGCGGCAATGCTCTTCTACTACCACCGCCTCCAGTGAAGATGGTAAAAAAAGGCGAATGAAGCCGCCACTGGCGGAGGACACCTGTGGCGGTTAATGACCAATTGACCCGCTGGAGTCGATCCAGTTTTTAAGAGGCCCATTTGCTATAGGGATGCTGTATTTCCCAGCATCCGTAAGATGTTATTTTACGGTTTATAGAATCAATGGTATTTGCGGTAACTTGGTGGAATTTCTTTACAATGAAATGATGAATAACTTAGTTTTCCACAAAAGAATTATTACTTTCTTACGACGCGGGTTTCATCGCTGCGCGAAATCATCAGGTACAGAGCTTTTAAAACACAATTATTATTGAAGTAATGCGTTTTACAAGCTCTGTACATGGGATAGAACCCGGGTCGTAAGATAGTAATAAATCTTTTGTGGAAAACTAAGTTATTCAACATTTCATTTACGGGTTATAATTTTGATGATAAAAGTTAACGATATCTGCCATTGTTCACAATTAGTTGGAAGAAAACTGAACAGTTAATTTACAATAATGTAGCAATTGTAGCAGACTAATTCTTCGGAAAATCTCTGGGGAAAATGAATGACGGAGAGCGCACGTTTATCTCGCTGCCGCAATGCCGTCAATGGTGACGATAGAGGGTAGCTTTATTCTTGGATAGAGACCAATTTTAGAACACATATATGTATTGAAAAAGTGTGCGTAAACTCCTGCATGTTAATGTGGCTCAAGATTGACTATGAGAGTCAAGACAAATACTAAGTCACAGCTTTTTATTAATTTAGTTCAAAACATCCTCCTTTTGCTGATGCTTTGGGTTATCCATTTAAACCAAAATTATGGTACAAAATATGCAGATTACTGCACGAAATTATTTCTAAGACCACATTTGTCCAACCATTTAAAACCGACTGCAGCGCCATTTGCTTGGAACTGCCGCATTTTGTCTTCAATTACGGTAGTAATTCGCTAATAAAATAAAAAAAATAGATGGTAAGATGCCTATATTTTATTTTCTGCAATTTTCCAGGAATTTTCCCTTATTATGAACCGTTTTAATTAAGAGCTCGAGTATGCTTTCTTGTTCAAATCGACTTTTTTTGCGGTAACCTGAGCTATTTCCATAAGAGTCCATGTTAATTTTTTCACTTTAAACGCTGATTAGCAGTAAAGCTAGCCTGGCAACCCTATTTTATTTTCATCTCCCTTTGTAAATCGGACGCCAAAGATGCTATATTCAGGTTTTCATAAAATCTGGAATAAGTACCCTGAGCCCAAAGCCACCTTAAGGGTAATTATAAATTACCTCATATTCAGCTTATTATTTTGAACTCATTGGCAATATTTCAAGGATTCTTAATATGATTAAGCAAAGAAGAGAGCAATCGAAAAATATATCAAATTAAATATTACTTAACCATAATTTATATATTACTTTCACCAACGTGATAGATATGCCACCAATGCTACAAAACCTATTGAATTCATCTACGTGAACGAGATACTAGAGTCATGCAGGGATCATGCGAAACGTCATGTTAGTACTACGTAGCAGATTAAGAAACAAGCATTAGGGAACAGATCAACTAATCAGCCACACTACCTGTCGACTAACCCTATTCAAAGTGTCATCAACAGTAATTATGGTCTCTTATCGATCGGGGAAATCAAGAAATTTTGAAGCTGTCTATTCTTCAGTCTATTTCCATACTATAGTTTAATTCTCATGATCTGATCTACCGTAATATATTGGAGTTCGTAAGATATTAATACCTTCGATGGAAAATAAATTGGTTCTGAAGTAACATAATAGATAAAGTCTAATATTTAATCGGCGTTCCGAAAGCGTTTCTCATCCCCGTTGTTACAAGAGGTCAGTAACACTAACGAGACTATCATAACTGCCTTCCACGTATCTTGCTCATCTCCTCTGCGCGCGTTTCAACTATGTTTTTAAGCCTACCTCATCAGGATCCCAAACACTGGCAGCGGATTCCATGTGGGATCAAACAAGGTGAAAATAGCTGATTGTTCTGACATAATCTTCACATTTGCCGAGTACTCTTTAAACAATTCCCGATTTAAGAGTAGCTTGTCCAGTTATTTCCCGAATGTGCTTTCTCCGTGAGGAATCATTAGTCAATTTAAGGTTTATTAGACCTAAATGGTATCCACCAGTAAGTGCAGGAAATTTCATGGTCAGTGGTTCACCCAAGACGTCGACTTCCTCCTACATTTTCCGTTCCTTTTCGAGGCGTGACGGTAGGTGACTCCGCTGACTAGTCACGAAATTTCCTCGGAATAGAAGTCTACGACTGGACGCATGTTTTTTCGCAATCGACAGGAAAAGCGGTACACGAGAGACCGCGAGGTGCGTCCCATAGGAGGCGCCCACCGGGAACACCGTTCGAGACCGATGAACCATCGCCTCTCTTCCTCGCCTCTGTTTCCCGACACTTAAAAACCTTTGCATACCACGTGGAGGTTAGAGGAAAGTGAAGAACATGGAATACTCTCGGCTAAAGGAAAGTCGAGTGTTGACTTGGCAATCATTTCCGACGGTTGAGAGACCTCTCCCGTCGCATAAATTCCAGAGATTTTTTTTTATGAGCGCTTAGAGCTCGTGCATAATTCTGTTTGTCGAGCAGTAGTATGCTCAGCCCTTTTTAGCAGTGAAAATAGTACATTACGGTACTAGTGACTCAAGTGGCTCAATATTACACGGCGTTAAGTTGAAATTACATTTGATCAAATTCATCGCATCCTATTAAATGAACCATATAAAAATATTACTATCGTCGACGCTTTATTTAGGGTAGCTTGAGCGAAATACCATTTTACCTAGAGAACACTGAATTTAGTCTCATTTTAATAAAAAATATCTCACCCTACCAAAGATATTAAAATATCAGACCCTTACCTACTACTTTCCGAGAAATTTGCCAAAATATACCCGCCATTATACATGGGAAATCGTATGAGTATGCACACCAGAGAGACATCATTTTAAAAAATTAGGAATTTATAACACTTAGATCTCGTCAACTAACTAACTAAAACTAACAGCATGTAGTTTGTATGTTTGCTCAACCAATTCTGAATATTAATCATATTGTCACCGCAGTAATTTATTCAGGATCATAAAAAAATCTTCCGTTGTGAAGGAGCTTTAAACGTACCGCGCGAAAAAATGAGTCAAATTTGATACTAATAGAGATATTTTTATCTAATATCCTAGTATTTCAGTGTTAAAGAAGTATATCATTGCACCATTATTTATTATTATTTTCATTATTATGTATTCTACCGGTAAAGGTAGGTTTTGTTGAATGTCAGAGAATCCGCTCCCGGCCTTTTACACATTCCGGGGCCTATCTCCCTCTAATATATCCTTTTTTGCCTCTGCATAACATCTGCCCTTCTTCATCCCGTCCATTAAACCTATTCTCTTTCTTCCCCTTCCCCGCCTGCCCAACATCCTTCCCTCTATCACACTCTTCAGCAACCCATCACCCTTTATTACATCCTTCAGCCATCTACCCTGCCTATCCCGGATTTCATTCAAAAGATTCCTTTCCTCGCCCACCATCTCCAGCACTTCCTCGTTAGTCTTCCATTCCGTCCACCTAACCTTCTCCATCCTTCTCCACACCCACATCTCAAATTCCTGCAGCCTATTCTCGTCCTCCTTCCTGAGAGTCTACGTTTCTGCCCCATACAACGGTACGCTCCAAACTCTTCACCAGCCTCTTCTTCACATCCTTACCCAAATTCCCCGTCATCAGCTCTCTTCTATTACTAAACGCCTCCTTAGCTAGCGCTATTCTCTTCCGTAAGTCTTTACTACTATGCCCATTTTCCTCTAGTGTGCTACCTAAGTAATTAAACTTCTACTTGTTCTAGTTTGTGTCCTCCAACTTTAATCACAAGCTTCGCTTTCTTCGTCCTAAAGAATCTCATTACTTTTGTTTTCTTGTGATTTATCTTCATTCCGAATATCCCGCACTGCATATCCAAAGCATCTACCGAAGCTTGTAGTCTCTTCGAAGATCCACTAACCAGTGCCTGATCGTCCGCGAATCTAACCGATTTTATAGGATGCCCTCCCACTTTGACTCCAACCTCAAGTTCTTCCCATGCCTGTCTTACCATTTCCACATTTTCCATTCTTCTCCACACCCACATCTCAAATGCCTGCAGCCTATTTTCGTCCTCCTTTCTCAGGGTCCACGTTTCTGCCCCATACAACGCTACGCTCCATATAAACTCTTCACCAGCCTCTTCTTCACATGGTTAATAATGCAATATTTATTTCATGCTTCCTACAGCGGCTGACTTTAAAACCTATAATTAGAATATGGTCTCCATTATGACTAGGGAACTACCTTGCTCTAACTACCTAAATTCTAATCAAATTCAAAGAATAATGTTACCTGAACCAAGATGGCCATTTTTTAAATAATCCAGATATTGGCTTACACAAGATACAATAGAAGTGAATTCAAATAAATCCCATATGTTCTACAAATATAGTGCCACAACAGATGGTGGTTCACCTAAGTTAAGTTGATATTTAATCATTCTGATATTACTAGTAAAGCTGTTTAGACTGATGATAAGGAATGATCTAAGGATATAACGTTAATAAATTCAATTTTAGTAATTAACAATAATTCAAGTTTGTTATGGTATGATTATTAGTATAATGCTTTAAATTCTATGGTTCATCGCCTCCTTTACATACCACTTTCACCAACTTCAAAACTGACCTGTTGACAATCAAGTCCATAGCTGCTAGCAATGGTTACAATCCGAATTTAGTCGACAATATAATTCGTAAAAAACAATAATCCTTAGCTAAAAAACAGATTTCCCCCACACAAACAGAAAGACTCTCCATTTCTAGGGGTGCAAAGCTATTCTTTTTTATATAAAAAGATTTTTACAGGATTTCAAACAGCCTTCATAATTCACGTAAGGCAGCTTTTTACACTCCCCTAAGCCTATCGAAATTATTATTTTAGTTATGTTATGTCAGTTAATGGAAAAGACACACAGGATAGATTATTCAAGTCAGGTATTCACAAAATTAAATGCAATAGTTATAATACATGTTATATTGGTCAAACTGATTACATTTCACGAAAAGTATCAAAAACACTACAGAAGTTTCATTGATATGGATTCCACCTCTCAATTTGCCAAGCAACTGATTGAAAATAATCATACAAGTGATTTTATCCCAGAAATTTTACATGTTCTCCCGAAACGCTTAACGATGAATGCTTAGGAACATTGAAATTATTTGACGGTCAAGCGACCTTTGCAATGAGCTACTTTTTTCCACACCCCTTCCCACTTCTTTCCGACAACATTTTTCATCTCACAAGCACCCAATTTATGTTCCCATGCCTTCCCTCCCAAAAGTTTGTTTGTTCTCCAAACCACCTTCCCTAATTTATTTGAGGTTACTATCACAACAATAAATAAATAAATTTTACATTAACAATTGTACCTGGAGATGCAGGAAGCTGCGAAACGCGTTGTACTAATATGCTAAAATAGTTGTTGAAAAATAGGAAGCATTTTTGTCAATATGGATTCTAATTTAAGATACTTCCACAAAGTGATGCCTGCAGTCATGAAGTTGAGCAGTA
Source organism: Ceriagrion tenellum (assembly GCA_963169105.1). Lineage (NCBI taxonomy): Eukaryota > Metazoa > Arthropoda > Insecta > Odonata > Coenagrionidae > Ceriagrion > Ceriagrion tenellum. Next base: position 42,042,012 of record OY720639.1, read on the forward strand.
AACTCTGTCCTTTTTATGGCCAGTTGCAGGAACGACACATGTATTCTATAAATCAATGGGACCCATAAGCCATGGCAACCATTCAATTAAGAAGTGTTCCGTTTCACTCTCCAATCGCATTGGTGCGGTCCCGGCCGTTCCGTTTCACACACCGGAGCGCTTCAATTCGCTCTCGATGGGGCCACGCATCGAGCATAATATGCGCTCCAAACGCTCCACGGAAAAGCTGGTGCAGTTGATGGGGTGACGTAATTATGGCAGTTTATTTGTTATGGTAACGCATGAGAAATGGAGAAAATGAATGAAATGAGAGTCTTCGCAGAAGAGTTAAGCTAAAAATAATTATTGCCTGTTTTCCATTCCGGTTTTCACTGTGGTTGAGATTCCTCTCCAAAATATCTCATCGACAACCCTTAACAACGATTCGCTTTCGCTATTTAAACTTTCCGCCCGATCCAAAGACGTTTCGTTTCACTCTTCCTCATCAAAAGCTTCAATGCGAGAAAGAGAAACGGACCGGCCACTGATGCGGTGGTGCATCATGGGATTGGAGCGTGAAACGGAACGCACCCTTAGTGTTGCAGAAACGTCCAATAAATTTATTGGTTTCATAACTTATGGCATGGAGTTATGAGCTCCATAAGACAAAGAACCAGTTTGCTTATTCTTACTGACTAATTGTAACGATCATCAGCAATTATTCATAAACTAAAATTTAATCAATTATATCCGGCAGTAGGAGATTAGATCAAATATTTGAAGCTTTTAACTATTGGTAAATAAGTTATATAACTAGTAGACCTCAATATTTTTATGGGATCTATAACTTCATGGATAACATAGCCATTGATTCCATAACAAAATTTTCTTTCAACCGGCCATAAGTCGGGCATAATATTATTTTTACATTTCAGTTTGCGTTATCTTTCCCGGCTTGACGGATTGCCATGTCGGACAAGGAAGCTACAAAGTGCCTTTCTTCATTTCACCTCTTGATAGATATATGTATTTACAACGCATTTCCATGCTTTTTAAATCATTTTGGATCTTAGAAAACAATGAAAAATACAGAAAAATGCATCATGAATGAGCTCTCTTGAAGTTGAAAATTAATCCTTCATCACTAAATACACGTGTGCATTCCGAATTTGGGCATGCTGTGCTCGAAGAATTCTTCGCTTTCTGATGGCAATTGTTCGGGTTCTACGGTCGACGGAGGAAATCATGAATAAACATTATGGATTGTTGGCTCGTCGCCAAAAACTGTTGTCTAGAATTCAGCAAACAAACAACTTTTTTGATGGTGGCGCCGCCTAGTGATGACAGACGGCAGTTCAAATGTAAATACTGTCGACATATTGTAAATAAACACGTCTTACCGGTTTTACTTACCAGTAATCATAATGCAGTGGATAAAAATGCAGTACCATACGCGGGATGTAATAACACAATTTCTCACGTTCACAAGAATTAACAACGAACGATTTACGATTCAACTGAAAAGACTTTTTTCTAAGTAGCGCCAAGGACTGGGTGAACTAAATGTGGAAATGTAGGCAATACGTAGCCTAGGTAACAATTCCAAACATTCAAACCCAATATGTATATTCATGGAGGAAATATTAGTGCGTGATGATCCATTAGCGCCAGGAGCAAAACTAGTTGTATGGCTACTTAACAGGATCCTTAATCCTCCAAGGAATCAGCACGCATAGCGGCATATAGTAAAAAATAGCAAGCTCCGTCTTTTTGCCGATAATGCAGTAGTGTATAAGGAAATTAGAAATGAAGAGGACAGACAGTTTTTAGCTAAGGATTTAGATGCGATTGATGATTGGTGTGATAGATGGCAACTAGAATTAAATTTGAAGAAATGCGAAATTATGAATTTTTGGAAAAAGAATGACTTTCCCCGGAATAATTATTGCATCAAAGAAAACAAAATATGTAACGTAGATTCAATTAAATACTTAGGCGTCACCATCACTGAAGACATGTCATGGGGGAAACACATCAGGGAAATAACTAGTGTAGCAAACCGTAGATTAGGATTCGTAAAAAGGGTTCTAGGCATATGCGATGAGAGAGTACGAGAAAGAAGCTATTTTACACTTGTCAGACCTCATTTAGAATATGCCGCTAGTATATGGGATCCGTACGAGGAAGGTATGATAAAAGAATTAGAGCGCGTGCAAAGGAGATCCGCTAGGTTTGTTAAAGGCCGTTATGATAATTGTATAAGTGTTACGAGCTTAATAGAAGAACTAGGATGGGAATTACTATCAGAACGCATGTTATAGTATAGGTTAAACCTTTTAAGTAAATTCGAAACCGATTTGTTCGCAGATGACGTCAGATATATATTGAGAACCCCTGCGTATTATGCTAGGTTTGATTATATTAACAAGATTAGTTAGATAGGTTGTCGTACCGATAGATTTAAAATGTCATTTTTCCCGCGTACCATAAGAGAGAACAATAGGCAGCGTAGCAAAGGGATAAGTAGGTGAAATATAGTTAGAGTAGTCTGTAGTGCATGATGCATGTAATAACAACCAATAATCCCTTCCTTATTATGTAGATACTAACCATCTAGCACCATGTGACCCTATTATCTAGCATATCTCCCTTAAATATCCTACTTGCATGTCAATAGTGCATGTTTGGTGATCTTCACCCCCTGCCACACACCCTCGTGGTGGATCGCAGGGTATCACGTAAATGTAGATGTATCTATCCTTACTGTCTGTCGTTCAGACACCCGACTTGAAAAAGAAGGCTTCATTAAATAGCAACGCTTAAAATATCAAGCGTAAAACTGTTTTATTTGAATCACCTAGTGGAAAAAAACTGATCGCATACAAACACATAAATGACGATAAGTATGATCCATTCAAGAGAGTCAACTGCAGTACACTCTCGATTACCCGTGCAGATGGTAGGGAGAGGATGAGTGGATAATCCAAACTGACACTTTTCTTCCGTTAAAAAAGTTCACAGTATACGTAAATACACGTTTTTTATTTATGCACACAGTCCTTTATCTTAGTTTGCTTTTAGGACTCATTTAGTGTTTCATTCCTGCGACTGCAATTTTTTTGACGGTGAAAATATCGTTGTACTCGAACACCGATTGCTCCATACACCGCAGAAAAGCATCTGCGTAGTTTAACGCCTGACTGTGACTCATGCGTTCGTTGGTCAACCCGTCGCTACCTCCTTTCCCCCCTTTCCTTTCCCCTTCCGCTTGACCTTGACCCATGGCAGCAAAAACAATTTCACCATCTGTTGGAAACCGGGTTCACTATCATTTCTCTTGAGCCGCCGATAAGTTTTCCGCATCGACATTTTCAAATCCTTCAATTGCTTTCACAAAATCCGCCAACTCATGACTACTTTCAACCGTTAGGCACACGGCTTTTACGCTTTTCTAGATGGTGTAGGCACAGCTGATTGACAGGATTTTCGAAGAACGCCTTCCTACCCTAAATATTTTCTCAAGTATAAGCGATTGAAATTACCAAGAAGGCCCATTACCTACTCACGCATTGTCGACGTCACAGAACACTCAAACGCCATATCCTTAAAACCAAGAGACATACGCGCCTATGTTGCCCACCGAAGGTCTTAAGAAGAGGAAGAACATTTTTACCAAATTTTCAAACAAAATTTTTCCCTCGTTTTTCCAATGTTTTCCAACTCCCCAATTCCTCAACATGTCCATACTACTGTACTGTCAACAATACGGCAAACAGCTTCAACATTTCCCATGAGGGTGTACGTGTAGATAACATACTTGAATACAAAAGAACGAACTCCTAACCCAAATGGAGTCATCCACTTCAGATTCCGAAAATCTCTCGAAATCACCCTCGGTAGCCATAAAAATTTCCCCCGGTAAACGAACTAGTGCAACAGGTTTTACTGAGGACCGGGCCTGTGACACACCATGGATTGCATCAAATATGGTAATGTTTTTCCAAAACGTTCAATTCATTGTCATCTTTATTGACTAGCGTTCTGAGAAGTTAAACTCGGTGGAACCTGTGCCAAAATTTTATCATGCTCGTCCCCGTTCACTTTTGCCTCGAAGCCACCCCATTTGGATTTGAACAAGGATAATCCACGTCTACATAATACCCTGTGAGCCGCTACATAGGCGAGTGGCAGGGGGCATTTGGACATCAGCTATGTAAATATGTAAGAGATAAGGTTTTGGGAGGTGAAATGGTGACGTGTATTATGGTAGTGTGTTGAGCGGAGCCGAGTTTTTATCGAGGTCGCTCATTGTGCGCGGAAAGAAAGAGTTTTTGTACGAATCTATTCGGCAGTGTATCTCCCGTTTTTAATTGTTTCTGTCAGATCTAGAGACGAAGTTAGACGCCATGATAATATTCTCTGTGACGGATAATCGAAAGTTTACTGTACTTATAAATAAATGAGTGAAACTAGAAAAATGTGCTCGCCTGATAATTCAGTCATCAGTCAAGAGCGATAACGCGAAAATTCTCTGTTAGTGAATTCATGAGGATGGGTTGCTCAAGTGTTTCTTACCACGGATAAGTGACTCAGTAGTCCAATGGAACCTTTCAATAATTAACAATGGAGGATAGGTCATCGACCTCGAGAGGAAAGAGTATCACGTGTTGAGAGAATGATTGCTGCAAGAAACTAATTTTTTCGCGAAGGCTTTAAATTGATTACAGTTACTTATTAGCCCAGAGGGATGAAACTGGTGCGTTCTGAAATTAGTATCAAAAATTACTTGATGCGAGAAAAAATGCTCGAACACATAAAAAAAGCCCCGAATGTTTTTCGGAAATGTAGTTGTACCGAAGGCTTTATTTGTAAACAATTGCAATGTATATCCTCGCAACGAAACTAGACAGATATTAGTTATTTTAACAAAGGAGAAAGAAACTAGGATTTATCACACGTATAGCAGGAATAACTTCGGACGAAAAAGCAAGAGTGATAACCCGGGTGGTAACACGGTGGCGACGAGGTAAAGTCCTCGCCTGCTAAACTGAGGGTCGCGGGCTCGAGCCCCGAATTTGGTGGGTTTTCACCACCCAGGGCATGGATGTATGTCAAGTTCTGTTGTACCGGTCCCTGGAAAACCTGATGACAGGCTTAGCAGTCTATTAGGATTCAAGGGACAAACGGGCCCACAGAATACTCCTGGATGCAAAAAAAGAGAGAGATGCTTCTTCGCTTGGTTAGGCCACACCTCGAATACGCCGCGAGCATTTGAGACCCTGGACAGAAAGATTTACAGGGTTGATACGCATAGCCAGTTTTGATTTTCCCTGACTTTTTCCTGACTTTCCAGACAAAAACACAGATTTTTGCCTCACTTTTAAAAATCACCTCATTTCAAGAAAAGTAAATAAATAATGAGCATTATGATTTAAGACAGCTTCTTTTATTACCTTCTTTTAAAGGAAAAATGTGAAGTATAGGTACATCAGTTCTTGTCCATAAGATAGAGCATAAATAAAGCATCACATACAAATTTATCTTGATAGCTGGTTCTCCCTATGGTAGAAAGTGCTTCAAATCTTTGAACAGTGATATTTCATTGCATACTTAAGGTAGCTCCCTACCTCGCCAAAATAAGCCGCTGCACACCATCTCTAATTCCCGGGATACGCTTACTCGGTGATATTTTTTATTTTGATTTGAACCAAAGTTCAATCTTTGCTTTCCTCGGGGCATTTTTTTCTATGAAATTCCCAAGTTAAGAAAACTCTCGTCAACATTGATCAATTTTGACTTATTTTCGAAGTGTATCGCCACGGCCCAAAATCTTATTTGGAAAATTCATCCGAACAAAGACAAAAAGAATCCTTCATCTACAAACGGAGACTCTAACATTATGCACATATCTTACAACTAGGCTACAATTTGGGTAATCCTGAGCCCTTGCACGCAGTTTCACGAGGTTTGCTCGCGCCAAAGCATTTGAAATCGGCGGCAACGCCTTCCCCTCCAATGCTTCCCTTCCCCTCCACCAGAATTTCCCTCCAGTGCGTCCCCTCGGGCGACTCAACATATCGTGAAGCATGCACGAAATGAGTGGATCAGTTTCACTGTTGTCCCTAGGGGAATTTTCGAATATGTATGAGGTCGGCGAAGCACTCTGGTGTTTTAGAAACAACTGCTGAGTCCAGAGCTTCGGGGATCTTTCAGATATGTTCTGTGAAGCAAGGAGAGGGTCGCGTGTTTCAAGCTTCCAATCCCGGGATAACTCTTTCTTACTTTTTTGAAATTATCTTTCTCCGTAGATATTCCGCATTTTTGGTCTTTTTGACGCTGTATCCCCGTCCCCTTACCCAGTTATTCGGCGCCAGGCTCATACCTCAGCACATTGAAGTATGGTATCTGTAGTGCAGATGAACAAGTCAATTGCCGAATCGAATTCGAATGTGGGCAATTTTTTCCTGACCAACACTAACTTCCCTGACGTTTCCCTGTCTTCCAGACCAATTTTTCAGCTCCCTGACTCTTCCTGACTTTCAAGATGCGTACCAACCCTGATTTAATCATAGAAATAAATTAAATAAATAGGAAAGCTGCAAGCTTCATTAAAAACTGCTACGAACAAACATGTAGAGCTTCATAGCTTTTAGTGGGATTAAGTTGGGAGCACCTAGAGACTCGGAGGCTAAACGCTAGGCTTAGATTGCTTGAGAAGTTCAGAACAGGTGTGTTTCCGATAGACACAAAGAATATCATTTTGACGCCACACTACTTCTCCAGTTCCGACAGACGCGATATAATAAGAGCCGAACATACATTGCCGGACAGATGGGTACAAAAACTCGTTCTTTCCACCCACAATAAGTGACTATAGTGAAAACTGAGCTCCACTGAATACACTCTCATAATACACGTCACCATCTCACCTTCCAAAAACTTATCTCTTACATATATGCACGTCCTAAGACCCCCTGCCACAAATCCATGGGGCGGCTCACAGGGTAGTATGTAGACAAAATGTAGCAGAAAAAATAAATCATCATGATGGGACTTTGATACCATCAACACCACTGCGATCCAAAATTTTTTACAAAAGAGAATTCGGTGAATATTTTGCATCCGAGTTACCCCAGTTTACCGCGCCACCGAGAGCATAGCCATGAAAGGGAAACTGTATTTGCATTCTAGATACAAAATCACAACGGAAATTGCTTTTAAAAGCAATGTAGCACTTATTTATTTAAACAAACCTATCCATTCGTTGGAACTAGATCATAATGACAATCGCGGATATTCGTCAGCAGTTTTTTCAGCAGGGAAAGAGTCCAACCGCTTGTCAGACGCGGTAGTTTTTTCGCCGTTGTTTGAGGAAAACGAGAGGCTGAGCTACCAATACAGGCAACACTGCAACTGTTGCCGCTGAATGCGTGAAGATAATGGAAGCTTCACGCATCAGTTATGTGGACACAAATTACGTAAGCGTGGCCGACTGTATGTAGAGACTGCCGTGAAATCGCTGTTGAAACGAATGTTGAATCATTTTCCACGCTTCAAAAACCAGGCGGTACATATCTCACGCGCCGACGGTAAACATTGAGTTTATTCCTTGCTACATCACCACGCTTCGTGCGTTTGTGACAAATTTTACGGCCACGATAATGAGATAAGACTTACCTTAGCAACCACGAAGGACACGCAGTTCATTCATGTCCGGAATTCACCATTCATCACGTTACTTTAGGCTGTATCTAGTACAGCATTTGAGAGTGATTTCCGATTTTGGATGCGAATATGTGCGTTATCCCATAAAAAATTGTCAGAGCGCAACACTCATCAATGGATAGCATTGTGAGAGGATGCTCACATAGTACTGATCAGGAGACACCCGACTAAAACCCCGGAGAAACTACTATCCAAGCACAATGGACGCTCACAAACTCATAAGCGCCGACGCACCAGCTAGTTTGAACGAGATATTTCCATAGTCATAATTGGGACCATGTTCGAATTCTACGCATTAACTCCAGCAAACTTATTTATTTAAAATATTGCCCACATACAACATACACATCAATTTACAGCGCCACAATATAACAACACATGAAAGGGGCAAGACAGGTACATTCAAACATAAATAACAGTGAGTATTGAGAAAAAGAAAAAAATTAGACTTATGGAGAAGGGTGCTTCGAGAGCCAAGCCAAGAAAGGAAAACAATATTTTCATTCTAGATTCAAAATCACAACGAAAATTGCTTTTAAAAACACTTGAGCACTTATTTTGTTTACATAAACTTATTCATTCGTTGATACCAGGCCATACTGGCGGTCGCGGACGTTTCTTCAGTCGTTTTTTAAGGGATTTTCACCGGAAATTGGAGTCTAACCGCTTGCCATTCGCGGCATTGCCCGTTAGGCGAACACGAGCGCGGCGGGTGAACGTGTAGGAGGAAAGCGAAAGCGGGTCAATGTTGTCTGGAAGAGAATTAAGGTAGTCCGAGATAGATAGTTCCCTAGTCATAATAGAGACCATATTCAAATTATACGTTTTAATTTCACCAGCTGTAGGACACATGAATAAAATATAGAATTATTAATGGTGAAATAATATACTTTTATATTACTGAAATGGTAAGTAATCAAATTAAAATATCTAAATAAGTCTTTAACTTGACTCATTTTTTTCGCGCGGTGCGTTTGAAACTCCTTCAAAACGGAAGGTTTTTTGAGATACCCGAGAACCTATTGCGGTGACATTACGATCAATTTTTAAAAAATAGTTGAGAAAACATACAAACTACACGCTGTTAGATTTTTTACGACATCTAAGCGTTATAAATTCCTCATTTTGTCAATAATGTCTCTCTGGGGTGCATACACGTACCATTTCCCATATAAAAGGACGGGTATTTTTTGGCAAATATCTCCGAAAGTAATGTGGCAAGGGGTTGAATTTTTGGTTTCATTGGAAGGGTGAGATACTTTTCTTTAAAAAGAGACCAAATTCATTGATTTATAGGTAAAATGATATTTCGCTCGAACTACCTTAATCAGGGAGGAGAGGCAGAATAGAAGGGAGAGTTTGATTAATGATTATCTGGGAATGGGCACATGGAGTAAAGATTGCGTTTGAGTGGATCAACACGGGACATTAAAACTGAAGAAAGAGATCAGTTTAGGACAGTCAGTGGTCGAGTTGAGAATGCTTTAGATGAGTCTTAGGGTAGTTTTGACATTTGAGCATTGGTTTTGGGAGCTCAGGGATGGAGAGAGAAGACATAATAGTATCAACTGGGAATATTGTGGAAATTAATGAATATGAATGAATACTATATTTGTGCTCTGGGTTAACCCATTAGAGCAAAAACTGTAACAATTCACATTCTGGTAACAATTTCACATTCTGAGAAATCATGAGAGAAATGTAGGAAGCATTAGGTAAAGGAAAGAATCGATATGTCTTTAACTTCACTCATTTTTTCACGCGATAGAAGTTAATGCGGTGACTCTTTGATTTATTGTTGAAAATAGTCGAGAAAACACAAACTACACTGTTATTTTTTTTGACAAGATCTAGAAATTTTTCCATTCCCAATTACTTCTTGAGAGCCATGTGGAGTAGAGCTGTGTCGTTCATGAATGACTCGTTCAGAATGAACGATTCAATGGCATGTCCCGAATGAATTGAATCTACGTTTTCCCCTCGAATCGTTCAAAATGAACGATTTGATGGAAGATTTAAATCCGCCGAATCCAAATCGTTCAATATGAACGATTTGTGTGGAGCATTCAAATCCGCCGAATCCATTGGACGATATTGAACGATTTGGATTTCAACACAAATCGTTTAATATGAAGGATTTGAGTGGAAGATTCTGCTAGCAATCCTCCGAATCCGCCAAATCCAAATCGTTCAATATGAACGATTTGTGTGGAGCATTCAAATCCGCCGAATCCATTGGACGATATTGAACGATTTGGATTTCAACACAAATCGTTTAATATGAAGGATTTGAGTGGAAGATTCTGCTAGCAATCCTCCGAATCCGCCAAATCCAAATCGTTCAATATGAACGATTTGTGTGGAGCATTCAAATCCGCCGAATCCATTGGACGATATTGAACGATTTGGATTTCAACACAAATCGTTTAATATGAAGGATTTGAGTGGAAGATTCTGCTAGCAATCCTCCGAATCCGCCAAATCCAAATCGTTCAATAAGAACCTAGTAAATACCGTTGAAACACCTTGTCTTGTGTTTCCGAATTGGAGCATCACACCTCACTTTTTTGTTTGTTATTTCGCACACTTTGGATTCGAGATTTACTTGGATTCGAGGTTCACATGGATTCGAGATTCACTTGGATTCGAGGTTCACATGGATTCGAGATTCACACGGATTCGAGATTCACATGGATTCGAGATTCGCATGGATTCGAGATTCACTCGTGGATTTGGTTCATTCGGTTCATCATGAACGATTTAAAGAACCGAATCATTGCCACGAATCAAATCCCATGAACCGAATCCACAAAATGAACCGAAATTCCCACCTCTAATGTGGAGAGCACCTCAAGTGCAGTACACCGCCCGTCGAATGAGGCGTTGGAGCCTCTCTTTAGCAGTATGCTAGTGGCGATGCCGGGTTTCTCTCCACCCTTCCTCCATTCCCAAAATAGCCTTTCCTTACCAGCCTGCCCACCAACCCTCACCGAGTTGAATGACCTTAGCCGTCGGTCGCCTTCCCAAATAACCAACCATATGAACGAAACAGTCACAAGACCCGAAAAAAATAAGCCGAAGGTGTTTTTCCGTATCAACATCTATATTTACGAAATACCGTGTAAGCCACCATCACAAAATTAAAAAAAATTACAAAGATGGGCCACCAGAACTATTTCCCAAGTGAACAGGAGATCCAGTTGTAGACCTCTGTTCAAGAAGCTTAAACTCCTCACCCTGCCTTGCATTTACATTTTTTATTCAATTTTACAGGTGAGACAAAATATGTGCAATGTAATGACGAATGAAGATGTTCATGGGTAGGATACCCGGCGGAGATGTGACCATAGGACTGTGCCTCATAGCCTGTCATTATTCTCAAAAAGCCAAAATATGCCGGATCTAAATTTTATAATAAACTACCAGCTGATATGAAACATACCGAAACTTCCACAATTTAAAAAAAAACTGAGGAATTACCTCAGAGATAACTGTTTTTACTCTGTTGAGGAATTTATGACCTCATGACCTTATATGTAATTCGTCGATTTGTGCTAACTGCCTCAGTTTATGGTTTATTGGAATGTATTTCACTTTTATTTATTATATGTATTTCGTCGATATGTGCTTACAGCCCTCAGTTAATTGGTTTTCATGAATGCATCCATTCTTGTAACGTTGACTTATCCTATGCTTGTGAGAACAAGTCCTGGGATCAATAAACTATTACTATTATTATCAGGGTGTGTAGCATGGGGTGATTTCCCACCACGCATGAAACACTCATTTCAACTGAAATCATAACCGCGCACACTCGCCCGGATACCTGGCGAAGGCCAAAAGCAGTCGGGACAACAGTGCGCGGTCAGATCAGAAACCAGGAGAGCGCCACGTAGACGAACATGCTACTATGCAGTGCACTACCTAAGTTACAACTAATGGTTAGTATTATGAACGCGACAGACAAATAGCACCACAAGGCACCAAATCATGCAAGAGTATATCATGATGGAAGTGAAATGCGAGATTAGTAGCTAATAATGATATTAAGATATTTAGCACAAGTGCAAAAACCTATGTTGGCTAGCCAGGGTCAACGTATCCTAGAACTGATCTATCGCAACTATTATGGTCCCTTATTGTAAGTGAAAGGAAAGATATTGTAAATCTATTGGTCTTACAGCCTTTTTCCTTGATTTTATGCCGGTAATCATTTCTATCCTAATAGTTTGGCTCTAGCAGAATATGTTAAACGTCCGGAAAAAAATGCTTAAAACTTTCTATCAAAATATCTCTGACAAAATATTCGATCTATATTTTTACCTTCGATCAGATAGAGGTCCCCGTCCTAAAACCCTCAACAATTCAGTAATACTACTATGTTTATCGTGACACATTTTTCACAAATGTTGCTGCTATCTCCTGTATAGGATACAGATGTCAAATGATATCCACAGTGATACGTCAAATAGACCTGTTGTAGTCAGAAAGCGATTCAAAGTTCCTAAATCTAGAATAACAGCGTGCCAATATCCACTCTTCATATACGTATAAGGGTATGGAATTGCTGTTATATATAAATATTGAATGCTGAAAATGTAAGCTAATTCAAATAAAAAATGTTTGCATATCTGGTTGATAAATGTTATGGAGATTGATTTTTCACCTCAATTGACCTTAAATTGAGTGAGCTTTGTACTTATTGTCAGTACTTGTTGACCGAAAATGTGAATTTCCTCAAACCTTACAAATTATGTTAAACTTCGATATGGGATGAATACACAATGTTAATAGGTATGATCGCATAACTCCATATTCTGTTTATGCATATGAATGTATAAATATTACCTTGTAACAGTAATTAGTATATAGGTCGTTAACAATTAAATGATTCAAGGGTTTGGATGATACTCTTTAACACATTGGTTTTTCAAAGATTGTAATTCAAATTTCATGAAAAATGTTCTTGTATTTTCGTACTTATTACAGTATTAACTAAACTTGATAATTTTCTTCGTTAAATCTGCCATTATATTCTTTTCGGATAATTTTTGTATTTCAGTAATATCTGGAATAGCTTTAATTTCATTTTGTTTAAGCAAGGCGACTAGTAAATTTTTCCATACCACAGAACTTTTTCTTTCTGTATCAACTGCTTGTTCCATAGGGCATTCTGTCCTAGAACAATAAATTTATATCCTATTCTATATCTGAAACTGGACCTTGAAGTGGCTGTATCACGTGCCTGCAAATGTGATCTGTTCTGGGAGACGCAATTCGACCAGAAACCTCTGTTTACATAGGCCCCGCGCAATTAAGGTTGTCGGGAGGAAGAGGTTTCGGAGTAGGAAATAAGGAGAGCGGCCACCGTATCTGTGTGGAGCGGATGTCCTCCCCATCCTCCAGTGTTTTGTTGGCCTCTTTGTTGACTGCCGTCTCCCACGGAGACAGTCTCGGCAGATCCTTCCTCACTGCGACATCGTCCCCCCCCCCACCCACCCAATCGCCACGGTGGTGATAGCCTCTCTGCGTGTCCCCTAAATCACGCCCCCTCAGAAATCTCCATCCATCCGTCGGTGCGCCAGATTGAACACATGTCTCACGGTACTAGTTTCTGAGATATTTTCCCACCAGCTCTACTCATAACGCACACAAAATTCCATGGCTCCACCGTAAAATGACCCAAGTGTCATTTAATTCTTATTCAGGCCACCTAAAAAATATGACCAAGAATAACTTTCTCGACCAACATATCCAAAGAAAATTACGCCATGTTTTACAGATTTTCACGGTTTACACTATGAAATTACTAGTTCAGTGAGTGAAAATATTAGCGAGGAAGGTGCGATTTTGGTGTTCAAATAAATTTGAGAATGTATATACTTTTATATAGATAAGAAGAAGATTCTTGAATATGCGGTCATTCATGTATTTCATTCTCAGACTTTTCGCCAAATTTATTGGCGTCCTCAGGGCTTTGCTACAAGAAGCAAAGAGACATAAAGCCAGGTATTTATAAATATTAAAATAAATTTGCGTTAATATTTATGAATATACATTATTTTTACAAAAATATTACATATTTATATAAATATTAACACGAATTGTCATTTACATAAATATCAACACAAATTGATATTAATATTTATGCAAATACCTGGCTGTACGTCTCTTTGTTCCTTGTTACAAAGCCCTGAGGATCCCAATAAATTTGGCGAAACGTCTGTGATTGAAATACGTGTTTGGCCTTATATTCAAGAAACTTGTTCTTATCTATATAAAAGTATAAACATTCTCAAATTACTATGAACACCAAAATCGCCATTTCCTTGCTAAATGACTTCACGCGCTGAACTAGTAATTTCATAGTCTTGCACGGGAAAATCGGTGAAACATGTGAGTCATTGAGTACTTCTCTCTGCAATATAAATGCCAATTTTGCGAGAAAATATTCATAAGAGAAATTGAATTAAAATAATACCTTCGCACCTTGCCATTATATATTTATTTATCTAGTGGAAAATAAATGCAATGATTGAAAAAACGAGTATATTTGATACGGATGACACAAAAGTTGGCTCCACTACAGAAGAGTTACTTCCTGTACCCGACTCGTGAAGTAAATTGCAAGGTTAAGGCTTTATGAAAGCGTTTCAGGCGTAACATTATGGAAATAAATAAATATATATATAAAGTTCTTGCGAAGATTCCACGAACGTTGCAAACAATATATAACTTCGTCACAGGGTGACACTAAACATAAAACATATAAAATACAAACTCACGAGTTTAAAATTTTCGGTGGGTCGCCCGCACCTTCATCAGTGATAGAATGATTCTATGAATTAAATGGTAAGAATTACATGAAAATAGTAATTTCCTCATATTTTTTACCTTACATTTTTTTGACGGCAAAAAAGAGAGAAAAATGTTGAAATTGATTGGCAAGGATATGAGAAGGGGATCAAAATAATTGATGGAATCCCCCAAAAAATGGAAGATATCCAATATTAGCAGGATTGGTCAAAGAGTAATTCAGAGCCTCTATCGAGAGGTTGTGACCACAATCCGATTTAACTTTTTATATTTTCATAGATTTATAGCCATGTTTTTAAAATATCGACGTTTTTATCCAGACAATGGCTCCATCATGACGAATATTTATTCGTTCTTCATTGTACTCGTAATGATGGATGGACGAGCCTACATGATCTTGATAATGACATACAAAATGAGGTACAAAATATAAAAAAAATGAGTTGAAAAAACTCGTTCTTTCCGCGCACAATAAGCGACCACAATAAAACTGACCTCCGCTAAATACACTCCCATGATACACGTCACCATTTCACCTCCCAAAACCTTATCCCTTACATCTTTATACGGCTGGTGTCCTAACACCCCCTGCCAAACTCCCATGCGGTGGCTCGCAGGGTAATATGTAGATGTAGATAACAAAGTGTCGAAACCATGGCCTGTTTTCATTCAAACAGCGTGGTATTTCCAGTTATTTTATTCTTACCATCATGGGTGTTAAAGGCTTTGCGAGACTTATCACACAACTTTTTTTAACAGACTCGATGATTCACTAGAGGTTTATCTTACAATCTGTTTTTGAACTTTTTTTACTTGAAGCTATTCTTTTACTCCAACGACAGTAATCCAAGGGATTCGAAGGACGAGAGTCAATTTACCACATCCGCACAAGTTTTAAACTCAGCTGAGACGCAGAAGAGCTCACATTTTTACGAGTTGTTTATTGATATAATATATCAAGCAAACGCCAAGCGTGTATATATATATATATATATATATATATATATATATATATATAGTTTACATCATGAGATGAAGTTATTTTAGAGGTATTTGAAGAGAATTACCCAGCACATCAATATCCGAGTAGACCAAGAGAAAACGACGACCTTCAAGGAAATGATAGAAAACAATCCACTGATACGGGACATACGCTGCGGGAAAAAACTAAACCAAGTGCTGAGAGAAACGAACGGTACTGATGAATTGACGACTTGGTACCTCAACTTTTCCAGAGTCGTCCAAAGTTGTCGGATCTCATGTATGTAATAACTAGCCCAAGAATCTGCATTACTCTTTATTCTACAGTATATTTTTAAAATGCTTTTTGGAACGCTAATAGATAATAATCTGTGATAGATTATTTATTCCCACCTTGCTCGTGAGAAGGTAATAAACATCGTCAGAGTCACAAAGTAAGTTTAAACCATTTTTGTAATTAGGGTGATAATATTAATAATAAAATACATTTTCTTGTTTTTTTCACATTAGACCTCATTCTGAGCGCATCAAACACGAACCTCAGAACATGCGTCGAGAGTTCGACCAAGGAAATGTGAACAAGTATTGTAACAAACATATTTATTATGACTATCTACCAGTTAAGGCACATTTAAATGGAAGAAAGTACAATTTGCAGGGGCCTATCAGCCATTAATATTTCTCTCATCATCTCAGCGTACTTACACACTAACATTCTTAACCCCTTCCATGAAACCTATTCTCCTCTTTCTTCCTCTTCCCGGCTAGCCCAGCATTCACGTCCATCCATAATTACGATGAAGAACAGATGCATTCGTCATGACGGATTCAATCCCTGGATAAAGACGTTGATATTTCAAAATCATGGATATTAATCTAGAAAATATGATGAAAGGGTAAAAAGTTTAATCAGATTTCGGCCACAAACTCTCGATATAGGCTCTTACTTACTCTTTGATCAATCCAACTTAGATTGGATTTCTTCCATTTTTGAGGATTCCATCAATTATTTTCATCCCCTCTCATTCCCTCGCCAATCATTTTAAACATTTTTATCTCTTCCCCCCCCCCCCCCCCATAAAAATCTTCCCCTCTTTCTGTCATTCCTCTATAATTCTTCGAGCGACATCCAACCATTTCGGCGGCGCAGAAGTTATAAAAATTTTTCACCTCCTTAATCTTTCATCGATGTGATCTGGTGAATTTTGCTCAAGTTTTTTTAGAATTCATTTTATTCCCCTTTCCTTTTCCCATGCATGATAACATTTCCTTACTTTTCAAAACATTCTTTTTTTTTTGGCATCAGATGCTATCGCGTCCCTCTTTTATTGCTAATTACCGTATTTATCAGCGTATAATACACACTTCTTTTTCCGATAATTTAGGCCTAAAAGTCACCCTGCGTATAAAAGGCGTATATTACATGTTTTATTTAAACTTAGTTACATAAAAAGGGTCATATTCATTTTAAATTAAGTTAAACGTCTTATTTTCGGAGTATAATTTATATTTATGGCACAAATAAATTAATATGGGCATTAATTTATCCATAATATTCAGAATTTACAAGTCTTTTATATTAAATTTTAGTATTTTAAAGCCAGATTTTCTTCTTAAAAAAAATGGTTCGTGTTATAACACGATGCGTGTTACACGCCGAATAATACGGATGATAACACTGTTTTTTCGATTGATACTTTGCTTTGGATCAGTACCTTAATTCGTCATATGCTGACGGATTGTTGATATTACTAAAGAGCCAATTTACGTGTAAAAAGTAATAGGAGAATTGTCCCCTTTTGCTTTCTCACTTCGCGGAGAGTACATTTCATACGGATTACGGAGTAATACAATACATTATCTACGTATTCTGCCCGGAAGTAGTCAGGATTCCTGGTCTTAAAGAGACAATGCCCGTCGTGCCATCGCATGCTCAAAAACGAAGGGTTCGAAACTCATAATTCCGCATGAGTTCCTAGTAAACCTTCTTCTAAGGGTCAAATCGTAGCAACCATAATTTTCCTTCGAATAACTGACACTTAAAGCGATGCTGAAAAAACAGACTAGTAGACCTAAAATTCAGAGAAACCTAACGGAACCTAAAATTTGAAATTGAAGAGTAAGAATTAACAGAAGGACTTAGGGAAATGTGCTTGATGAAGCAGGAGGGAGGGACTCTTAAAAATGATTGCCACGCATGTTCGAGGGGACAAGGGACTTTCTGGAAGAGCACCGAAGTAGGTATAATTACGAGGACTCGGATATTAAGATGTGGATACCAAGTACAACAGGGTTGACAAATCTTACGTAATGGAAGACAGCATACCCAGCTGAAGAACGAAGTGTAAGGGAAAATTTGGAAGACCGACAGGAAAACCACGAAGTTTGGAAATACCACCCATTAATCTATCGGGATCCAGCTTGGGAAGAAGAAATTTATCCGAAAGTCCGGATACTCCCTCGGCAAAGCTCGGGTCCAATTCTGAGAAAAATATGAAAAAGGCCATAGAAAGAGGAAGGGATTGAGGATTGAGGAAGACCGACTAATCAGAAAGATCCAGAATCTAAGGGGAGGAAATATATACTGGTCGAATTGGTGTCGCGGAATTCAGCCCTGAAGGCGAAGGACGAATCCATTACTAAAGGTTGGGACACGATCAACGTGTACGTGTGACGCGAGACGTTAATGGGACAACGGGAGACGGGAAACGCAAGTGAGCGGTCACAATCGACGTTAATGCGGCCCGGAGTAACAATTGACTAACGCAGGCGCAGCTAAGAGATCAGGTGTAAACAACTGTGGAAGTAAATAAGTTGTCTTTTCCAAGAGCAATCCTCAACAGTTGGATGCATCTGTCGACAGATGGCTCCCATTCCCGGATTCCCAGGACTATTCTGATTGGTTTGCCGTGTGCGGGACACGGGAAGAGATGAAAGTTGCCCATATCTCGCGTACTCGTACTCCCCGTACACGTTGATTGTGTCCGTTCGCTATACTATCCCGTCAGCCATCTTTTCGCGAATTACCGTTAACGGCTCACATTACACGTACACATTGATTGTGTCCCAGCCTTAAGACGTCAGCAGCAATGACGATTTTTACGCAGAGGAGAGCCCGAGAAGAGTTCACCAACACTTAAGTATATTTTTTGAAAGTTAATCTCAGGCGCTACTATTCGATGCGAAATAAGACATGTATTCTCCTTCCTCAGAACCTCTATAGTAATTGTAAACACGACCCGAATAAAGAGATAATAATAGAGGAAGTAATGGAACTAGCATTAGGTAGAGAAGGTGGAGGGCTGCAGTGAACCAATCTTAGGATTGAACGAAAGATGATGAGGACCTCTTCGCAGAATTATAATCATTGATTGAATAGTTAAGGATGATTAACAACATTTCATAAAACAACGGGGTTGTTTAATTCATTAGAGTATACACTCTGGTCATATAAATCCTAAGACATGTCTTGAGGCGCCTACTTAAAATCTTGCAAAAGTAGCATCAAACAGCATTTCTCTATGATGGTAACTTAAAAAGGTTTTCGATTTTTTTTTCAAACCGCCACACACACACATCCCTCCGAACCGCCGCGGGGGCGAATGGTAGAGGGTTTAAGGACATCAGCAATGAAAGAGGAGGGAATAGGAAAATAAAGACGAGGGGACTAAGATGAATTGCATTTTTAAGGTTGTCGGAGCGCGAATCGCGAGTCGCAGAGGTCGAATTTTAACAGGTTTTGAAATAAGTCGAAAAAAATTCTTGGACAACACTTAACTCAAGTACATATGTACGAGGTACCATAATAACAGGCCTACTGCCTAGTAGGATACCTAACTTTCGAATTAGTTCATGATTGTATCAATCTATTTGTTTCTGGAAGAATAAATTCTTATTATTATAAACAGACGGAATTTTCTTACCTATCAGTTCAGCAATTTATCTCTCTTATTTTGTCGCGTCCACCAATTCTAGTGCAGCAGTGCGGAGTCAAATTAATATTCTCCGTGTCACACTAGACAACACTGATCTAAGATTTTCAAGAAATCGAAGACAATCGTGTGGCCCCATAATATCAAGCTGTTCTAATCTAATCCTTGAGCGATGTTACACTCTTCTGTCAGCTCGTCGCAGTTTCACCAACGCGCGCTTCTTTATTACGAATTTTTCTTCATTTCGCGCGTAAAATCTTACAGCGGTGCGCCCAAAATGCTCGCGGCATGATTGAGAGAGTGTAATACAGTCTGCAAGGCTGAAATCAACAATCAAGCAGTTTTGCTTTACCAATCTCGAACGAGGCGAAATGAACATACCATTTACTTCTTCGTGCCGTATCTTCGCCTTCCATGGAACTTGGTACCCTTCCATGGAACATGGTCCTTGGTACCTTGGTACCCTTGGTGTGTGTGAAGTATAGGGGGAACATGGAGCTACATATGGTAGCTACATGTCACCCCTAATCCAATTTCCATCAAGTCACCTCTGGATAACTCCACCTCAGATCTCTACCCAGAGGGCGATGACACTCAGAATATACGGGGGGTGGGGTGGGAGGGGGCGTTCAACAGGTGATAGGGGACACCCTCTGGGGATTTTTTCCATTTTCACCCCGTCCTCTTCTCCCATTCATCATCCATGTTGATTCCGTCTGTAATCTGCTCCGAGCTCTCGTCTGAGCTCTTTCAATCTCTTATAAGTCCTGTGTGACAAACCGCTTTCCCTTCCATTGGTTGGCTATTTGAGGGAACAATCGACCACTGATGTCACTTGTTAACGTGGAGGAGAGGTAGAAAGATAGAGCCCTTTAATTTAGGGTGAGAGTGGAACTCTGGAGTGTGGAGTCACTTTTTTCGCACAACCTCCGCACACAGTTGAATGGCCACATTTACGAAGACAACAAATACATTTACAATTCCACGTGATCAAGAGACACATATTTGGGCGATTTTTTAGGAAA
The DNA here is from genome assembly GCA_963169105.1 of Ceriagrion tenellum. NCBI lineage: Eukaryota > Metazoa > Arthropoda > Insecta > Odonata > Coenagrionidae > Ceriagrion > Ceriagrion tenellum. The sequence continues at coordinate 42,062,470 of OY720639.1, forward strand.
ACAGAATAAAATTTATCAACAAATTCAATAGTTTAATCCTTAGCTTTGTAAAAATTTTCCATAATGTTCAGGAATTGACGAGACTTAGCAAGTTTAACGTAGAAAACGTAAAATGCAGCTGTTTCTACGTACAACTTACAAAGCTTATTTCATTCCTAAACAATATATTAATAAAATTAGCTCAATTAATAAAAATATCTTACGCAAAAGCATACATTGTATTCCGCTGTACTGTGTTCGCAAAAGATGAATGGAAGGGCAGACTAAGAGATCATACGACGCGCGAATTTCAGCAGAGATGTCATTGGTGGTATGTGAAGTACATCTTGGAATGAGTGTACGTCTAAGGAAGTAAAAATCGAAGTGTTTGAGTGTATATATTTATATACACATCACCATTGTGTTCGTCAATTTTATGTGTTCCTATCCACTTTCTTTCCACCTTTCTGTATAAACATTTATATGTGTGTATTTGCCGCTGAGCGGTCTGAGTGAATGAACGAACGATTGTATGGCCTGAACGGCTCATTTCCTACTTGGGTTAGCGTACCCCGAAACGCCTGTTCTATATCTTTCACCACTGTCTGTGTGCTTGAGTGAGTCTTTCATTTCGCCTTCTGTGTGTGTGTCCTCTCTCTGCCGGGGGGTGAACAGCAGCCCTGGTGCCATCTGTAGGCCGCTCTCGTGGGTCATGCCTACTTATGGTTCCTATCCACTTTCTTTCTACCTTTCTGTATAAACATTTATATGTGTATATGTGTATATATATGTATACAATTCAATCCATTACATATATATAATCGTCCGTTCATTCACTTAGACCGTTCAGCGGTAAGTACATATGTAAATAATTCTAACAGAGAGAGTGAGAGAGAGAGAGTGAGAGAGAGTGAGAGAGAGAGAGTGAGAGAGAGAGAGAGAGAGAGAGAAAGAAAGTGAATAGGATCACATAGATGGACGATTGCAATGGACGATGGTGGTGTGAAGATGGAAAGTTGGCCGATACCAAGTGGGGAAAAATTCGACTAGACCGGGAATCTAACCACGGTCCTTCTGATATCGCGTCATATGCTCAGACCACCAAGCTAACCAGTCCACTGAGAAACCACTGGAAAAGGCGGGGGTTTTATATGAACAAACACCCCCCCAAGGCTCGACCCACAAGAGCGGCCAATAGATAGCTCTAGGGCAGCAGTTCACCCACCCGTAGAGAGAGAATGACAAATACTAGTACATAACACAACTGGTGATCAGCAGAGCCGATTAATAACGATGGAATGGCGGTGGAGGCCAAGTTTCAATCATTCCCAGTAGCTCAAAAGGAATAAAACCCTCCAAAACTAAATAAAAATGGAGATCATACGGTAGAAGCCTGATGCAACTTGAAGGGAAAAAGCCAAGCAAAGGAAAGTCTACGAGTGATGTCATTTGTGGATGATGCTTTGACGGCGAGTAATGCCCAGGGCAAGCAGGAAAATGCAAGCGAGATAAAGCCTAGAACAGCAGCCACTTATGAAATATTAACATGGCCCGGGAAAGGCGTCTTTGTAAATGCTTTTCAACCCCTTAATATGCTTAGTTCTTAAAGAGACATCTTAAAAATTAAGCGATATCAGTAAAAAACGCCAGGAATAAAAAAGTTTCTACATATAAGTGAATCCATGATTTCAACAGTGTTTCATTTAGTTTTGGAAAAAAAACTTCGAAAATGAAACAAAGCTGCATCAAAACAAACCAACAGCGTCTTGCCAGATGGTAAAAACAAAAAGAAATTTTCACAGCCAAACGTTTGTAAACTTTATGAGCTAAAAACAGAAAATTGAAATTCTATTTTTATATTTAATCTCGGAGATGCAATTAATAACAGTATTATATTCTACGAAAGAATTAGGTGAATTTTTAAGTAAATGAGAGGAAAGCTCAAATATTCTTATTACTCCGTTTGACGCAAAGTACTGTAAATCCCACTGATTTATTTAGGGGTAGTTACGTCCGAAAAATTCTATCATTACAGTTGTATACAGATTGAAAACTATTATAGCTGGAGGCAAATGTCGGGAAAAATGACCAAACAACGGAACGACAGTATTTAGTTCTAAGATGGATACCTAAGTGAAAAAGCCAATTAAGGAAAATCGAGAGAGAAAATCGATGAGATAAAAAAATGGCGTCTCATTGCGTAGCATTACTCACTCACTCTCCCAAGTGCACAGCAGATGATGGCAACGGTCGCTGCAGCCCTCGGATTTCAAATCAAACACACTCGCCAAAGTTTCGTCGGCCAGGTTCGAGTTTCAATCAGCTTGGATAAGCTTGCGATTTGAAGATTTTTTTGGGAAAGGCGACACGTGATTCCTCGTCGCCAGGCCGCTTCAGGTCCAGAGTACGGTGATGGAGAGAAGATGACACACGATCCTTGACAACACGCAAAGTGGGACGAGTCCCTTTATTGATGCGCGGGAACTTTCAATCACTCAACCGATCACAAATCGCCTAAGTTTACAGGCACAAGCATCCGTATAGCTTGCACAAACACACACACACAAACACATAATGTTTTCTCGCAAGACATGCGTTCACTTTCAGTTTCAGAAAACTGAATCCTTTAAAGGCTTAGCAGAACGTGTTTTGTCCCAATGAAAACCACCGATTAGGAATCTGGTCGGATATTAAACAGCACCTATCGCTGAAAACAAGATCAGAGATATGACACTCAACTGGTTTTGGGACGTCCAGCGTGGTAGGGAACCGCATACTTTAGAACCACAACAAAGCGTCCTGTGACAGGAAATAGGCGTCACAGGGAGACCAAAATCAACTAAGAAAAGTAGATCGCCTACAAATATGGTTGAACTTCTCGTCTTTACCTGAGGATGTTAAAAAAACAACTTGGAGACATCGACGATGCTGTGCCACCGACCCAGAACAGGGAAATCGCCAGGGAAAATTCAAAAGTAAGAGTAAATTTCGCCCATACAACTAGAGAACACCTAGCAGTTACCTTGCACGCACCACATAAGTACACTTTTTGTTCGAAGATGTGTGTCAACTTTCAACTACGGTAGTTCGAAGATGTCCGGGTCGAAATAGCACGTGTCATGTCTATAGCGTTCAAAGGGTTTGCCTACGAGGTACACTGGTATGCCAACGGCGGGAGAACAGACAGGATACTGTGGAGGTGAAGTAAGCGGCAAGTCTCCACGGAAGGAGGTCATCAACAGAGGGGAAGGAAGTGTGGCGGACGAGGAAAAGGAGGGAGGGTTAGCCGAATTCTCTTCGCGCGAGGAAATTTCAGGGGGAGAGGAGAGGAAGATATGGTTCCCCTAATTACTATTCATCAGCCATCCAGGCCTTTGATCAACAGGATGGAATGTTATCCCTCGATAGCATTCACAGTCCAACGATTCGTAGACGTAATGTTGAATTAGGGAAGAAAGTAAGTAAAGGAGCAATGTTATTTTTCTCCCGAGAGACCTCACTTAGAGTACGCCGCTAGTATATGGGATTCTTACGAGGTAGGACTAGTTTCAGATATAGATAGAATACAGCGGAGGGGAGCTAGATTTGTTAAAAACTGTTCCAATAAACATAGCAGTGTTACTAAATTGTTGAGGGAATTAGGGTGGGAACCTCTATCCGATTGAAGGGAAAAATATACATAAAATCTTTAACGAAAGTTTGACGTGGACTATTTTTTGCCGGACGTTCGACATATTTTGCAAGAGCCAAACCATTAGGGTAGAAACGATCACAGACATTATATTAAGGAAATAGACTGCCGATACGATAGATTAAAAATATCTTATTCCACATAAAATAAGGGATCATAATAATCGTGATAGATCAGTTCTAGGATACTTTGACTCCAAGTAAAATAGGTTTTTGCACTAGTGCTAAATACATTAACATCATTATTAGCAACTAATCTCGCATGTAATCTCCATCATGATATACTGTTGCATGATTCAGTACCTTGTAGAACTATTTATCTGTCGCAGTAATATTAACCATTAGTCGTATCTTAGGTAGTGTACTACATTGTAGCATGTTCATCCATGTGGCACTCTCCTAGTTTCTGGTCTGACCGCGTTTTGTCATCCTGAATGCTTTTCGCCTGCGACTAAGAATCCGGGGAAACTTGCACGGTTCGGATTTCCGCAGGTTGAGGGCTTCATACCTAGTGTGGAATCACCCCGTGCCACACACCCTGGTGGTGGCTTGCACGGTTTATCGTAGATGTAGATTTGTATCCTTGGAGGGAGCGTATGAGCTCGAAAAAAATCGTCCACTACATAATTAATGGAAATATATGCAATTAAATCGACCTTGACCACCTTCGCGGCTCGGAAAACGAGAAGACTCATGAAATCGATTCAGGCTTAACTTGGTGGAAATGCGATATATCCATGATAAAATATAACACAACAATAGTAATATCCACACTTTAATGTACTACTTCAACACCGACCATGGTTTCGACATACTATGTCATTATCAAGCCCCACGCCTCTTCCATATACCCCCTCCTCCTACCTTGGCTCTGGTATAAATACATGTGAGAGTGTCTGTCCCATCACCTTGATAATGACATAGTAAGTCGAAACCATGATCGGTGTTGAAGTAGTACATTAAAGTGTGATATTACTATTGTTGTGTTATATTTTATCATAAGAAGACTCATGTTGCATGAGGAAAGAAAACAGTCAATTCATCTTTTTAAATTGGAAGATGAGGAGAAAGGAAATTATATTAAAATGAAAAAAATAATATCATTATCCTTAATTATTCCCGCACGACTCAATTATTGTTTTCCAACTGAAATTATAAAGGGCAGCAATTATAATCTTATTTTACCATGGTTACTCTCCGTCACTAATTATGCTGCGCGGAGAATAGTGATTGACATCACAAAGACGATCAGCATTTTTAATACGGATTCTATCGTTCTAATTTTTCACCCATTCAACAGGAGCCCCAAACAAGTTAGTAGCTACGTATTAAATGACGCTATTCCATAATTAGAAAGAAGTATATTTTGACTTATCAACATTGATTCTAAACTTTTCACGTTCGCGGCAAGCACTGACCCGCCCAAACCCTTTGAAACTTCAATTCTCCTCAAATATAGGCTAACAATTAGTGAAATGGAATGAGACGATCAATAATTATGCTTATAAATTAGTGCAGTGTAGACCGATTATAAAAAAAGACGTGGGTATATAAAGAAATACAGGTAACTACCGAAAAATGAATCGACATGCTAACTCCATCAAGTAAGCCAAACATGTAAAAACTTTTCCAGCAAAGTATTCATTAGATGGCTCCTCCACTATTAAGGGCCCTCAAAAACAGTTCGAGGCCATACGTAAAGGATGATAACGTGCACAGCTAAAACACACGAACTACAAACGAATTATGGCTTTAATGATCGTTATAATATTTCATTACAGCGGAGGTAAACTCCTATAATTTATGCGCATTTTACATGTTTACAGTGCATGATGTACCCTATATGATGTGCATATTGTAATATAAAATTATGAATAGCGGTAAACGGAAATGGTAATACTTCTCGAATCGAAAATCTACAGGCATCAGCCCTATTACAATACAATGGATGTAACAATTAACACAACAATATTGAAATGAACATTAAGTCAGAGGATCAACAACAAAATCATTCAAATTTTCAGGTAATACAATACAAGTCCGATTAAAATTTTCACACAAAGCATATTCAGACCAAAGCAAAATTTGGTGATAACTAATATTTACAACACAGTCAAATCAATCAACAGAAACCTCTTGAAACCATTCAAGGAGGAGTTGAAGAAGACAAAAAATTTGACAGTATTAATTGCAGTCCATAATTGCGCAATTCAAAATCAAGTTCTTGGCGTAATCGGATGGAAGTTAGGGAAAATTAAAAAGGGAATAATTCCTCGAGTTGAATTTAGGCGCTCTGATTGATATGAGAGATAGTAAATCCGATGATTTTATGCCATCGTGTAATACGGTACATAGGGAAAGCATTCCAATATGTTTTCTACGAGTAGAAAGAGGTGGTAAGTTCAGATGTTGACTTGAAACAATATTGCGAGTAGATCGGATGGTTTTTACATTTAAACATAAAACAGGAAGGATACGCCCGAAAATCCGAGAGTAGGGAGATTTTATAAAAGTCTTGGCCCAGTCATCCGGGAAAGTCCCGGAGGATCCGTGAGAGATGACAACCAGTGATGGGGCAGCTAATGACGCCGATCCACGGGACCGTAGAAAGCTTGACCGCTGATATGACAGGCGGCTTCCTTATGCTCGGGAATCCGGAGCGCCGCCGCGCCGGGCCAATACCGGAAGGAAGTGACGCCATGAGGCAGGCAGCGATCTGGCGCCCACTAAACTCCGAGAGCGGAAGGAAAGGTGTATCGAAACTAAGAACGACTCTTTCCCGGGAGGAAACTAGAGATGGACATACCCGTTCATTTTTGGGAACTCGTTCACTCTAATGACGAACCGAAAGGAACGGTCGTTCCATAAAAGTCGGTCCTCGGTCCTCCCGTTAAATTCATGAAACCGCACCTTCGGACCCGTTCGTTCACTAACGACCCACCTCTAGGATAAACGACTCCCTGGAGGTGGGCGAACGACTCTTACACCCATAGACAGAGTGAGAGCTGAGTGGAAATGTTTTTTTTCCGCCCAATAAGGGCCTGTGGACCGGGCCCAGTGGAAAATTTCCAAATCAGCCCGCCCTATTGCATACGCTTTTTATGCCGGCTAGGGAAGGGAAAAAGGTGACAGACTAAGATCACTTTTGTTTGTCATGTGGTCCTGTCAATATCTTTTATTTTTCAATACTTCCTATCCCAAATATGCAATTTAAGTATTGTCCAGTGTTGTTTACATCTACATCTACGTACTACCCAGCGAGCCGCCGCATGGGTGTGTGGCAGAGGGTGTTAGGACACCAACCGTTTAAAGGTGGAAGGAATAAGGTTTTGGGAGGTGAAATGGTGGCGTGTATTATGGGAGTGTATTTAGTGTAGCTCAGTTTTTATTGTGGTCACTTATTGTGCGCGGAAAGAACGTGTTTTTGTACCTATTTGTTCGGTAATGTATCTCTCTTATTTTATCGCATCTGTTTAACAGTATTTCTTTCGCTATTTAAACGCAGCTTTATCATTTTTATGTAGAGTACGCAATGGAGTGGAAATGGGATTTTACTGACAATAATATAAGGGTAATTCCCACATTAGTCTTCCCAGTTTCGTACCCTTCCATGATTACTTGGCGAGCATTTAGAGATAATCATCCTACAAGGCGTGGTTTTCATTGGTCGCGGCTAAAAATAAATAGCCTAATATATCCCTCATCCCATCCAGTAAGATTAGCTTCGCTTCCTCAAAGACTTGCAACACAAGGACCCTAATCTGACAAGTCGGCAAAAAGTAGAAAAGAGAAAACCCAAGAGTGAACTTTTAAGTCACAGACAGTCTCATTAGGTCGAGAAGATGTTATAAGGTCACCTAAGGTCCGATGATTAATTAGTTATTTGAAGACGCGCCGGATGATTCACGAAACGGGTACCTTCGCACGGCTGGTGTTCTAACACACCCTGACACACGCCAATGCGGCGGCTTACGGGGTAGTTTGTAGATGTAGATCGTATTTAGGATGCAAGGTTGCTATAATTTTACAATTCAATTCGTAGTATCTTACCTCCTCCACACGTAGCAACACCTTTGAACATATCAGCCAGCATTTCCCTTTCCTTTCGTTGCGTGGTTACTATCATTCTGCTTGTATACTATACATTAAACTACCACTATCTATAAAATCTATTTCTTCCCCACCATATTTTAAATTGATAGTGAAACAATATCTTCAAAAAAACTGCTTCTATAGTGTGAATGAATTTATGGAGTCCATTGATTTAGAATTGTATTAATTTTAAGTGTATAGTCTTTGTTGAGTTGTATACCTACAAACTAATGTAAATTTGTGCGAGGCTCCTTATTACATTGTGAAATATTGGATTGTGTGGTGCTATCATTCTTTATTTTATGTAATATGTATTGACGACGAAGCTATGGAGACATCTCTACTTGCCGACAAAATTAAATATTGCTATTATTTTTATAATTTCAGTTCAAAATCCCCGAGAAAAGCGTGGAAATCTTAATTCTCGGTTATTTAAGAAAGAAAGCCTTGCGGATGGTGCCTTATAATTTCTTGATTTACTAAAATAAATAATAATTCACGTGATGGATTTGCACATAAATTTTAGGTTTGTTCATTTTTATGCGGCTGAGGTAAATTCTGAAAATGCACCTGTTATCTTACTTTCAAAGGCTCGGCGAACGATCGAAATGCATTCACAACATATGTACATCTGTCCATAGGAAGAACTAAAGAGCAAAAGGTGTCATGTTTGCTCACGGGGAGTGCCCTTGTGCTTCTCACCGCTTTTATTGTCGTCACTAATGGTGCAATGGCAGGTGTACATCTCTGTTCGACATTATATTTTATTATCTTGTCAGCTCAGTCAAAAATAGAGATTTAATGCAGAGTCCTTAGTATTGATCAGGGCGGGTGAAAATGTTAGATAAGCTCATTCTTGAGTATTTATGTGCCACAACAGTAAGAAGATGGCCGTTACTTTTTCTTTAACATCCTTGACGTAGCAGCATGCCACGCTTTTGTTATTTGGACGAAAAATAATAAATTTTCCCATGCAAGTTTGCGTAGAAAGGAAAAGCAATTGCAGGTTCCACAATTCTTTATTAAGGCGGCCGTTTTCAATACAATGTATCATTATCAGGCCGCTTGTATCGAAAACGGTCGCCTTAATAAAGAATTGTGGAACCTGCAATTGCTTTTCCTTTCTGAGCCATCTTGAAGTAGTTCCATCATGTTTCGCCTGACACTATTGAATTTATCAAGTTTGCGTAAGTCCAGAAAATTGATTTTGGAAACCTTAGGAATGGCAAAGATCAAAGAAAATATTGACAGACGATCCAGGTTTATTGAACACGACAGAGGGAAAAATTACCGGAAAACTGTTATTCGGAGTATTGAGATGACCGGCAGGAAAGTTTCTACGGTAAGAGAGGAACCTGCAGAAAATAGAGGTGGAAAAAGAAAGAGAGGTAGGCGCAGCTTTCGCTATGGTGGTAGCAATAAATACACTTCAGCATACGACAAGTTCAGCATTTTTGTATGCAAGAACCACACCATGAAAGAGACTCGAATTATGTGCATTAATTGCATTTCCAAACAAAGTGAATCATACTAACTTAAAAGGAACATTATCAAAACACTTAGCTGAAATTTATTTTCCAAAATATTTTTTGTTATATCCAAATATTATTCCTCACACATAAAAACCTCCATATTTAATGGAAATAAGTGTATTGTGTAAATTTATTTTCCAAAATATTTTTTGTTTTATCCAAATATTATTCCTCATATATAAAATACTTCATATTTCAATGAAAATAAGTGAATTGTGTAAATTTATTTTCCAAAATATTTTTGTTTTATCCAAATATTATTCCTCGTATATAAAATACTCCATATTTCAATGGAAATAAGTGTATTGTGTAAATTTATTTTCCAAGATATTTTTGTTTTATCCAAATATTATTCCTCGTATATAAAATACTCCATATTTCAATGGAAATAAGTGTATTGTGTAAATTTATTTTCCAAGATATTTTTGTTTTATCCAAATATTATTCCTCGTATATAAAATACTCCATATTTCAATGGAAATAAGTGTATTGTGTAAATTTATTTTCCAAAATATTTTTGTTTTATCCAAATATTATTCCTCAAATATAAAATACTTCATATTTCAATGGAAATAAGTGTATTGTGTAAATTTATTTTCCAAAATATTTTTTGTTTTATCCAAATATTATTCCTCGTATATAAAATACTCCATATTTCAATGGAAATAAGTGTATTGTGTAAATTTATTTTCCAAAATATTTTTGATTTATCCAAATATTATTCCTCATATATAAAATACTTCATATTTCAATGAAAATAAGTGTATTGTGTAAATTTATTTTCCAAAATATTTTTGTTTCATCCAAATATTATTCCTCGTATATAAAATACTCCATATTTCAATGAAAATAAGTGTATTGTGTAAATTTATTTTCCAAAATATTTTTTGTTTTGTCCAAATTTTATTCCTCGTATATAAAATACTCCATATTTCAATGGAAATAAGTGTATTGTGTAAATTTATTTTCCAAAATATTTTTGTTTTATCCAAATATTATTCCTCGTATACAAAATACTTCATATTTCAATGAAAATAAGTGTATTGTGTAAATTTATTTTCCAAAATATTTTTGTTTTATCCAAATATTATTCCTCGTATATAAAATACTCCATATTTCAATGGAAATAAGTGTATTGTGTAAATTTATTTTCCAAAATATTTTTGTTTTATCCAAATATTATTCCTCATATATAAAATACTTCATATTTCAATGGAAATAAGTGTATTGTGTAAAAATATTTTCCAAAATATTTTTGTTTTATCCAAATATTATTCCTCATATATAAAATACTTCATATTTCAATGGAATTAAGTGTATTGTGTAAATTTATTTTCCAAAATATTTTTGTTTTATCCAAATATTATTCCTCGTATATAAAATACTTCATATTTCAATGAAAATAAGTGTATTGTGTAAATTTATTTTCCAAAATATTTTTTGTTTTATCCAAATATTATTCCTCATTTATAAAATACTTCATATTTCAATGAAAATAAGTGTATTGTGTAAATTTATTTTCCAAAATATTTTTTGTTTAATCCAAATATTATTCCTCATATATAAAATACTCCATATTTCAATGGAAATAAGTGTATTGTGTAAATTTATTTTCCAAAATATTTTTTGTTTTATCCAAATATTATTCCTCGTATATAAAATATTTCATATTTCAATGAAAATAGGTGTATTGTGTAAATTTATTTTCCAAAATATTTTTGTTTTATCCAAATATTATTCCTCGTATATAAAATACTCCATATTTCAATGGAAATAAGTGTATTGTGTAAATTTATTTTCCAAAATATTTTTTAATTTATCCAAATATTATTCCTCGTATATAAAATACTCCACATTTCAATGGAAATAAGTGTATTGTGTAAATTTATTTTCCAAAATATTTTTGTTTTATCCAAATATTATTCCTCGTATATAAAATACTCCATATTTCAATGGAAATAAGTGTATTGTGTAAATTTATTTTCCAAAATATTTTTGTTTTATCCAAATATTATTCCTCGTATATAAAATACTTCATATTTCAATGAAAATAAGTGTATTGTGTAAATTTATTTTCCAAAATATTTTTGTTTTATCCAAATATTATTACTCGTATATAAAAAACTCCATATTTCAATGGAAATAAGTGTATTGTGTAAATTTATTTTCCAAAATATTTTTTGTTTTATCCAAATATTATTCCTCATATATAAAATACTTCATATTTCAATGGAAACAAGTGTATTGTGTAAAAATATTTTCCAAAATATTTTTGTTTTATCCAAATATTATTCCTCAAATATAAAATACTTCATATTTCAATGGAAATAAGTGTATTGTGTAAATTAATTTTCCAAAATATTTTTGTTTTATCCAAATATTATTCCTCAAATATAAAATACTCCATATTTCAATGGAAATAAGTGTATTGTGTAAATTTATTTTCCAAAATATTTTTTGTTTTATCCAAATATTATTCCTCGTATATAAAATACTCCATATTTCAATGGAAATAAGTGTATTGTGTAAATTTATTTTCCAAAATATTTTTTTTTATCCAAATATTATTCCTCATATATAAAATACTTCATATTTCAATGGAAATAAGTGTATTGTGTAAAAATATTTTCCAAAATATTTTTGTTTTATCCAAATATTATTCCTCAAATATAAAATACTTCATATTTCAATGGAAATAAGTGTATTGTGTAAATTTATTTTCCAAAATATTTTTGTTTTATCCAAATATTATTCCTCAAATATAAAATACTCCATATTTCAATGGAAATAAGTGTATTGTGTAAATTTATTTTCCAAAATATTTTTTGTTTTATCCAAATATTATTCCTCAAATATAAAATACTTCATATTTCAATGGAAATAAGTGTATTGTGTAAATTTATTTTCCAAAATATATTTGTTTTATCCAAATATTATTCCTCATATATAAAATACTTCATATTTCAATGGAAATAAGTGTATTGTGTAAATTTATTTGACAAAATATTTTTTGTTTTATCCAAATATTATTCCTCATATATAAAATACTTCATATTTCAATGAAAATAAGTGTATTGTGTAAATTTATTTTCCAAAATATTTTTTGTTTTATCCAAATATTATTCCTCGTATATAAAATACTCCATATTTCAATGGAAATAAGTGTATTGTGTAAATTTATTTTCCAAAATATTTTTTATTTTATCCAAATATTATTCCTCATATATAAAATACTTCATATTTCAATGGAAATAAGTGTATTGTGTAAATGTGCGAATTTCCACAGAGAAAAATCATCCGCCTTGACCGGGATTCGAACCCGGATCCCTCGATTTCCGGCCGAGTGCTTTAGCCAGTTGGCTAAAGCACTCGGCCGGAAATCGAGGGATCCGGGTTCGAATCCCGGTCAAGGCGGATGATTTTTTCTCTGTGGAAATTCGCACATTTGTGCATTGCGGGTGACTCCGTAAAAGTGGAACTCCGTGGCGGATAGCTTGAAATTTGTATTGTGTAAATTTATTTTCCAAAATATTTTTTGTTTTATCCAAATATTATTCCTCGTATATAAAATACTTCATATTTCAATGAAAATAAGTGTATTGTGTAAATTTATTTTCCAAAATATTTTTGTTTTATCCAAATATTATTCCTCGTATATAAAATACTTCATATTTCAATGAAAATAAGTGTATTGTGTAAATTTATTTTCCAAAATATTTTTTGTTTTATCCAAATATTATTCCTCATATATAAAATACTTCATATTTCAATGAAAATAAGTGTATTGTGTAAATTTATTTTCCAAAATATTTTTGTATTATCCAAATATTATTCCTCGTATATAAAATACTCCATATTTCAATGGAAATAAGTGTATTGTGTAAATTTATTTTCCAAAATATTTTTTGTTTTATCCAAATATTATTCCTCATATATAAAATACTTCATATTTCAATGGAAATAAGTGTATTGTGTAAAAATATTTTCCAAAATATTTTTGTTTTATCCAAATATTATTCCTCAAATATAAAATACTTCATATTTCAATGGAAATAAGTGTATTGTGTAAATTTATTTTCCAAAATATTTTTGTTTTATCCAAATATTATTCCTCATATATAAAATACTTCATATTTCAATGAAAATAAGTGTATTGTGTAAATTTATTTTCCAAAATATTTTTTGTTTTATCCAAATATTATTCCTCATATACAAAATACTTCATATTTCAATGAAAATAAGTGTATTGTGTAAATTTATTTTCCAAAATATTTTTTGTTTTACCAAATATTATTCCTCATATATAAAATACTTCATATTTCAATGGAAATAAGTGTATTGTGTAAATTTATTTTCCAAAATATTTTTGTTTTATCCAAATATTATTCCTCATATATAAAATACTTCATATTTCAATGAAAATAAGTGTATTGTGTAAATTTATTTTCCAAAATATTTTTTGTTTTATCCAAATATTATTCCTCATATACAAAATACTTCATATTTCAATGAAAATAAGTGTATTGTGTAAATTTATTTTCCAAAATATTTTTTGTTTTACCAAATATTATTCCTCATATATAAAATACTTCATATTTCAATGGAAATAAGTGTATTGTGTAAATTTATTTTCCAAAATATTTTTTGTTTTATCCAAATATTATTCCTCATGTATAAAATACTTCATATTTCAATGGAAATAAGTGTATTGTGTAAATTTATTTTCCAAAATATTTTTGTTTTATCCAAATATTATTCCTCGTATATAAAATACTCCATATTTCAATGGAAATAAGTGTATTGTGTAAATTTATTTTCCAAAATATTTTTTGTTTTATCCAAATATTATTCCTCATATATAAAATACTTCATATTTCAATGAAAATAAGTGTATTGTGTAAATTTATTTTCCAAAATATTTTTGTTTTATCCAAATATTATTCCTCATATATGAAATACTTCATATTTCAATGATAATAAGTGTTTCCTTTCTGGATTATAAAATATTTTTACATTTTTTTGCGTAAATTATTATCCTAATTCTACATCCATTCACGTCTTGCTTGGGCAGTAAATATTGTGACTAGAAATAGATTTTTAGAGTCTGACCCATCCAGAACCCAGGTCCGCACTCGGCGCGAAGTCAGAGGTCTGCACTCGCAGCTTTAATACTAGTAACAATGTCGACACGTGTGAGGTCGTCCTGCTTCACGAGGAAATGCATAATCAATCATTACTTCGCATCCTGGGCGTGGCTTTGCGGGACTCATTTGCTAGCCTGCAACGCTACACGTAATGTAGGCAAGCCGTACACGGACTCGATGTGACATTCACGTTCCTATTTAAAGGCCTTTGTGACACACCCAGTCGTCGCACGAGAGCCTTAACCTTTAGGTGACGAGAGAATTCGTAATTGGTAATGAAAGTGAAACCTTATGACAGAAGCTAGGAGAACACGAGGAGGCGAATTAAATATATCCCGTTAACAAGCCAATTATGATGCAGCCTTATCTCGCACCGAAAATGTTTGCTATCGAGCTCTCAATAGAAAGCAAAAATATTACCATCCCCGGGACGGAAACTTGTGTTAGTGCGCCACGTTTTAAGGTAGTTTGAGCGAGATAGTTCCCTAGTCATAATGGAGACAATATTCCAATCATACGTTATAATTTCACCAGCTGTGAGGCACATGAATTAAATATTGCATCATAAATGGTGCATTAATATGGTTTTACATGACAGAAATTGTAAGTAGTTAAAGGAAAATATCAAAATAAGTCCTTAACATGACTCATTTTCTCCGCGCGGTACATTAGAAACTCCTACAAAAGGGCAGTTTATTTTGTGATGCGGAAGAATTTACCGTGTTGAAAATGTGATTAATTTTCAAAAATATATGAGAAAATATAAAAACTACACACTGTTAATTTTTTGACGAGATTTAGGTGATATTAACTCCTCATTTTTTAAATAAGGTCACTCTGAAGTGCATACACGTACCGTTTCCCATGTAAAAGGGCTGGTATTTTTTGGCAAATATCTCGGAAAGTAATGTGGCAGGGCTTGAATTTTTGGTGTCATTGGAAGGGTGAGATGTTTTACTTTGAAATGAGACCAAATTCACTGATTTCTAGGCGAAATGATATTTCGCTCAAACGACCTCAAACACTGCATTAAAGATGGGACAATGATATACGTTTCATCATCATTAGTCGTCAGGTTTTGCAGGTCCTTGGTCTCCATTTCTCTCTCTCTGTCCTCTGCTCTCCTCTTCAATTCTCTGTAACTCCCTCCATCCTTCAGGTCATCAAAAATCTTTCTTTTCTTTCTTTCTTTCTCTTTTGCGGTTTCCATCCACCATTCCTACCAGTACATCTCGTAACAAACATTTTTTTTTCTCAGTACTTGTCCCATCCAGCTCTTCCTTCAATTTTCAATGGTCTTTAAGAGCTTTCTTCCTGATTTTTTTCTCTCCTACACCTCTCAATTCCTAACCCTATGAGACCACTTGATGTTGAATACTTTCCTCCAAATCCACATTTCTAAACTCTCTATCCTTTTCCTATCCTTTTCTGTCATCGTCCACGTTTCCCCACCATACAAAAACACACTCCAAACAAAGCACTTGATGATTATCTTCTTCAGTTCCAGCTCCATTTGACTAGTTAGTATAGCCTTTTTCTTCCTAAATGCCTCCTTAGCCATACCAATTCTTGTTCTTATCTCCATTTCACTCTTTCAATCCTTCGTCAATTCAGTTCGCGGGTACTTGAATCGTTTTACCTGCACCACATGTTCTCCATCCACATAAATATTCAACTCTTGCTTTATCCCCACTTTCATAACTTTCGTTTTCTATTTATTGACTTTGAGTCCATATTCATCCTTTGTTAGTGCTAGGCGATCGAGCATTTTATTCAAATTATCTTCACTTTCTGCAAATAATATTACATCATGTGCGAATTTCCACAGAGAAAAAAATCATCCGACTTGACCGAAATTCGATCCCGGATCCCTCGCTTTCCGGCCGAGGGCTTTAGCCAGTTAAGCTACCAAGGCATCCTCCTCCCCTGTGGATTTTTGGGACCTTAACGGGACTAGATGCTCTCGACTGCCGGACGTTGCGGGTGACTCCGTAAAGTGGAACTCCGTGGCTAGTCCCGGATAGCTTAAAATTAGTAATATTACATCATCTGCAAATCTAATTGTTCTTATTTTATACGGTTATGTGACTGAAATTATGAATAAAAACGTCTTTAACTTGAGTAATTTTTTTCACGCGGTACATTTAAAACTCCTTCACAACGGAAGATTTTTTTGCGGTCCTTGAAAAAATTACTTCGGTGACTACATGATTTATTTTCAAAAATAGTTGAGAATAATACATACTACAGACCCTTAATTTTTTTGACGAGATTTACGTGCAATAAAACTCCTCATTTTTAAAATAAGGTTTGCTACATAAACGACCATGATTAGACGGCCGGATATTCCAAAAAACAATTTGTGAATACCGAAAAAACTTGATATCATAAAGCATACTACATGTAACGGAAGGATCGTGTTTGTCTGGTGGCTATTGCACTGACTATTCTTGGCCAAGGCTCGAGATCGAACTCCGGAAATAGCAGGGATTTTTCTCCGGAATCCCCATCCTTATCTGGGCGTATTACTCCGGTGCGACGGGCCCAGTAATACACACGTCGATAGGATTGAGAGAAGTGGTCTGGTGGACGATACGGCAAAGAATGTGGCTCGACCTATCACTTTGGCTTTCAAGCTCTGTTTCGGGGACATAACTTCCCTCGGTTTAATAACTTCAAATGTGTAAATTTTATATGCATTTTTGTTAATTTGTTCTAAGGACTCTTCACTGAAGAGCTCACCAGGCGAGGAAAGGGCGAGGACTTTATTTCAAAACAGAAGAAGAGGTGTGAGCAGTGGAGGCAAGAAAAATGTAAACATGCTGCATCCAAAGTGGGAGCATCGGTTTAATTGTACATTATTTTTCTATAATATGTTTGTGTAATTGTTTGTCATAATTTGATATGTTTCTTAAATAAATGCATTATTATTTTGAATCTGGTATATCCAAGGTTTTATGCATTATTGAATCTCTGTCATGTGTAATTCAGAGCTTGGAAGGAGTTCTACAGAGCGTCAAAGTTATTCGCAGAACGTCCAAAGGAATTCTGCAGAGCGTCCTTAGGTATTCTGCAGAACATCCCGAGGTGTTCTGCAGAACGTCGTAGGGAATTCCGTACAATGGCGTTTCAATACTTAAAGGAATATCTACAGAACCTTGTAAGAAATTCTGTAGAGGTATTTATATGGAACTAAACAGAATTTTTAGCAGGGTCATTAACATCGTTGAAGTGAATAAATTCCATTGATGACTTCGAAGGGCACGAAACCTGTTAAAAATGCATTGCTTGTGTATTAGGGTCGATGATGAACTGAAAACCTCAATTTCGACGCTCATACGAGCTCGCCTTTCGTGTAGCATGATAAACTCCGTTTATGTAGTCCAGTTTAGTAGCGTCATGAGACACCAGTTTTGCATAGGGCGGAAGATGGTATATGATTTATATCTCAAATAAATAAATGATTTCAAAAACATAATGAGTGTAGTGTACGGGTAAGAGCGATTTGTGAAAACGAATCTCTCCCGTGAACGGAACTGGAATTCGAACCAGTAGACGCCAATGAAATGATTCGTTCAAACACTTCCGCCTCAATGAGTGAGCGGAAGTCTGCAATCCCACATCCATCAGGTTAGACTCAGAATTCACAGAACCGGGACCGGGTTAACCCAGAGATAACTCTCATTCCCGGGTGGGAGCGCCTCAAACCGATATCTTCCGACTGAATTACGCGTATTCGACGGAAAATATTTATCTTTTCAGACGGCATTTTTGCGGCTTTACAACGAATGAAGGTCTATCATACGGGAAACTATGATGCATGACCACGATTGCCCAATGTCAATGTTTGGAGATTTAAGGTGCTATGACGATTTTAAAGAACCAAAACTTTCCTCTACATGACTCAGCCTGTCTATTATCCGCTAAAAAACAAACCGTCTCCTTCTGTTGATTGAAATCTTCCGCATTAAGGTAGTTTGAGCGAGATAGTTCCCTAGTCATATTGGAGACCATACTCGAATTATACGCTTTAAAGTTAACAACTGAAGGAAGCATGAATTGTGAATGAAGTTCGTTGTATTGTACAGTTGATACAGTTCAATTGGGACATTTTCTTGCGAACGACTCTTGCATACTATTGTATCTTATTTCATATTGGCAGGAGCGATGTGTATAATGGGGAGCACATTTTGACAGTTCTTGAAGTAACTCAGAAACAAATTCTGAGACCACATTTCAAGAACATTCATCAAGTGGGAACTCACCGTGCATGCCATACCATGAAATGATAAAAGAATTATATTACTATGAATAATAGTATTAAACATTATTTAACCTTTTTGCCTGAATTAAAGCGTGCCATGACTAGATATTTTGGCGAGGAATCCGAAAATAATATTTAAAAAAATGCTTTTTTCGTATCATTACCGCGGCCTTCTACCATTATATTTGTTCGCAACATATTTAACGGCATGAATTGTAATTGTTTTGCGTTTAGAATATAATACGAGCACATGTATTCGATTTATTGCAAAATATATCTCTTACGCGAATAAAGTGGGTAAGCATTGGACTGCCAAAAACTCAAATCGGCAAAATTCAATTTTTTTCACTTTCATCAATAGAAGCGGTTCCCGCAATTTATTGCCTTGGGACCAGGCGCGGATCCACGGGGGGGGACTAGGGGAACGTTCCCCTCCCCTCCCCCAAGCCATTTGAGAAACCGGGTGATATTGAGGGTCAGGAGGAGAAGGGGAGAGGAATAATATGTGGGTGGGAAAGCTTGGAGAGGTCTGGATCGCTAGAAATTAGTGGCCGGTTGTCAACGAGTTCAAAGGAAGGAAAGGGAGGAGGACCGCTGGGAGGGGTCTAAATTACTACAATGTAATGACTGCTTGTCAATGATTGAGAAGACTGACAGTGTAGCACGTTTTGAGTTCAAAAGAGCGGAAGTGGGAGGGACGAGAGGAAGAGAATGTGCGTAAGTGGGCTTGGAGGTGTCGTTGTCATCACGGTGACAATGTTGAACCAGGCTCTCTGTGGATGGGTTACCCATCCACATTTATTGTTTTACATAAAAATGCTGCATAAACGCGGCCTTCTCCCTTCCAGTTTGGTCTTGTGTCACTGTGTTGGCGACCTGTGTCAGTGCCAGTGTGTCTTACAATCTTGACATTAGGATTGTGTCGCGTTGTTGACATGTTGTTCACTTAAGTTCTATGCAGTACAGTGTTTCGTCGTGTTTCTGTTCTTCTCACTTCTCCTAGTTACATGTGTTTTGGACTTGAATATTCACAAAATAAGCATGGTAAGCAAAACAGCTCACTATAGACATAGCAGTTTTTAGCGAATTGCGAACGAAGTTATATCGCTCAAATCGCCAGAAAAAAGAATTAGAACGCGTGCAAAAGAGATCCGCTGGGTTTGTTAAAGGCCGTTATGATAATTGGATAAGTGTTACGAGTTAAATAGAAGAACTAGGATGGGAATTACTATCAGAACGCAGGTTGAAATTTAGGTTAAACCTTTAAAGTAAATTCGAAACCGATATGTTCACAGATGACGTTAGATATATATTGAGAAACCCTGCGTATTATGCTAGGTTTGAT
Source organism: Ceriagrion tenellum (assembly GCA_963169105.1). Classification (NCBI taxonomy): domain Eukaryota; kingdom Metazoa; phylum Arthropoda; class Insecta; order Odonata; family Coenagrionidae; genus Ceriagrion; species Ceriagrion tenellum. The sequence continues at coordinate 42,082,516 of OY720639.1, forward strand.
CAGGTTAACAAGATTAGAGAGATAGATTGTCGTACCGATAGATTTAAAATGCCATTTTTCCCGCGTACCATAAGAGAGAACAATAGGCAGCGTAGCAAAGTGATAAGTAGGTGAAATATAGTAAGAGTAGTCTGTAGTGCATGATGCATGTAATAACAACATAAATCCCTTTCTTATTATGTAGATACTAACCATGTGACCCTATTATCTAGCATGCCTTCATTAAATATCCTAGTTGCATGTCAATAGTGCATGTTTGGTGATCTTCACCCCCTGCCACACACCCTCGTGGTGGCTCGCAGGGTATTACGTAGATTTAGGTGTAGAAGTGTTTGCCATTGACTGTTGTACGACTAAAATATTAGCAGTCTAATACCGTAATGCATGATATTTTTGTGCCGTAAAGACTTGGCGGGTTCACTGATGCGATATCGGACTCCGCGGACTTTCGAGTGTTTCTGTCTTTCGTTCTTCTATTGTTTCCTTGTCGTCACAATCGCTATCTCACTTTCGTTTTCTTTCTCCCTTCTGGTCTAACCCCCACCTATTACATCACTTCTTTCTCGGACTGCGCGTTGTTCGCTGTCTGTCTGTACGCTAACGCTATGCGATAAACGTTATGCCCCGTTCACACTACCACGTTACTTACCGAGTTTACACTAGTGATGGGTCGTTCATGATCGATTCGTTCAAAATGATTGAATCACCAAGTGAGTCAAATGACTCATGATTCATTTCGGGAAAATGATTCGATCATTAAATTATTTAGTGTTTTCGTCTGCCGTGTGATTGAATGTGATATTAAGTGGAAAAACATTCACATGTACGTTATCCGTTATGTCTAGTCATGAAATTTCAGAGAGATATCTTCATGGGAATAAATCCATTAATATTTGGTCACTGAGTTTGTTCGTGTAGCATAGTTAGAGACAAGGCGCTCATTTTAAAAACGATGAAATTAACCCTTGTTACAATACCAGCGCATCATTACAGTTGGTAAATTTGATAAGAATTTTAATTACCTACTCAGTTAAAGGCTCCTAATTGAATGTAATTCAATACTGCAGATCAGAAAACATTCATGCACATTAATTTGTGAAGTCTGAGCTAGTGATTTAATTTTCATGTACATAGTTTGACGTTATTCTTCTTGAATTCAGAGTCTGTGACAGTTTTGCCTCTCTAAATATTCTCGTGATTATAGTACTTGGAAATCTCCAATTTAACACGGATCCAAAATTTGTGGAATATGGAAATCAATCAGCCTTCCTAAGTTTCTAAGTACGATAGTAATTATTCGAAATAAATTATTCAAATAGATTGATGGCATCAATTTGCATCATTCGAGTTTTTGAGTCTCTTCAATCTTTATTCATTCGAGTCTTTCGATTCACGTGAGTCTCGTGATTCATCTAATCAATCTGACTTACGAGTCATAATGAATCAAATGATTGAATCAGTTGACTGAATCTTTTAAGTGACTCGAATCAAAATGATTGAATCACTAAAATGATCGAATTAGCCCATCTCTAATTCACACTACCAATCGTAATCCAGGGCTGAAGTATGAAATAAACAAGTGACTAGCGAATAGCGATATTTTTAAGGAAGTGGAAACGACGTTGGGGGTTTAATTGGTTATGCTGTTTATTTGTTTCGAAGTACTGATAAGCTCGATAACGTAATTATTTATCTGTGGAAGCATCCAGCATACAGTAAGTTCTTATTACAAAGATTTGCAGAGTTGATTAAAGGAATTATTTAGCAGGAAATGGAGGCTTTAATCGTATAGGCTTTGGCTTTTCACCAGCTTTATGTTACACTGAGAAATATAAGGACCATCCTTATGGAGCAGCAGCGACGGTATTGGAGATGGTAGAAGACTTTTGTGCTGCCGTACTACAGCACTCCAATAGGTTCTTCAGCCTGATGTAGCAAAGCACAGCATTGAGAAAACTGCTTCAACGCCTCTACGAAATTTTGCGTGGTTTAATATCAAACTTCTAAAAAAAAGTAAATTTAATTATGACCATTCTGTTTCAAACACAATGATTGAATAGAATCCTAGGTAACGTCATTTAAATGTATTAAGGGAAAAACACTCGATTTACACTAAAAAATTGTTGCTGTGCCATAAATAAGAGGAGCGCTAAGTTCACTACTTGCCCCTGACGAGTTCTCTCGACTAATACACCCCAATCATGTGAAACAGACAAAATTAGACATCTTCCAAAGCAATAATTCTAAAGTGAATCATAATAATATTCTTCTTCCAACGACTTGCTGATGATTCTTGGGAAGGACATTCTCTACAATGTTTTTCTCGCGTCCAACATGGACAAATACATGTATACTATGTTAAATTCCGCTAAATTATATTGACCCGAATATAGCAATTGAAATGAATAGCACAAAACTTCATCAAACTATCTTGCAAGTCCGGATCATTATATAAATCCAGAAAAATTTCCTCATCTACTGTAAAAGCCTTTCCGTGATCAATTTTGGCGTTTAAATTACCGTTTCGTCCTTCTATTCTTACTTCCTTTTCCGGTTTCAACCGTGTCAGCCGCGCCTGACTAATAGTTAGTGGCAGCGGTTGGAACTTCGGCTAAATCGGTAACCAACGCGCGTTCAGGCATTGGTTAACGCCAACCGCGGTACGAACCACGGTCGTTATCGTAGTAGTGTGAACGGGGCACTACAATCATCATCGCCATTTGTTTTGCGAGAAAAAATCTCATTGAGAAAAGCACTTCCGTCTTGGTCTCATTTATTGCAAGTAAAATCCTTAATTTTAAACAGAAAAATATTGTAATGTTTAATTTTAATAAATAAATCGGATACTCGAGGTTCTACTGTAAAAACTATTAAAAATTACAAAAGATGAGAATGCGAAGTCACATCCCTGACTGGTTCTTTAAACATTTGTTTCACACGCATCGGCGGAAAGACAAAGAACAACCCCTAATATCATATTTTTTCATGCAACCTACGAAGAAACTTCGATCAAATGATGATTCAATTTCACTTCATACTGAGTCAGAGTCACGGAAAGAAACTCTTTGCCTGGATACGAAGCGTATACCAACTTTACCATCTGAATCAATATCAAGTTCTAGTTCGTCACATAATGCAAATAATAACATTAATGTCGATTCTGATATTGGTGAGGGGATTCAGCGGAGTCAGCCTCCGCCCTCTACTCCTACTTCAAGTGCATTTGTTTCTGGCATCCCTTCACATGACGCTGGCTACTATTTAGGCCAGCAAATAAGTGAATACATAAAAAGTGTGTAATTGGAAAATCCATGGACTCCTCCTTATAACTACGATTTCCCTTACTCTAACAGGACTGTGTCAGGGCAGACAAAAAAAACTTCGTAAGGCATAACCATTTAAAAAGTTATAAAGATTGGCTAGTTTTGTCCCACTCTAAAAATGGGCTTTTTTGTTAATAATGCCCTTGGTTCACAAATAACAATGAAGGGGGATTTCGTAAAAACGTAGCCCTAAAAGCTTTAGTGACAGAGCCTCTAACAAACTTTAAAAATCTCATTGGAGTAGAAGGTGACCTAGAAAAACACAAGAATTCACTATACCATAAAAATGCTGTCTCAGCTGGAAAAGATTTTTGAAAAACCTTCTACAACCCTAAAGAGGACGTTGTAAACAAAGTCAATGAGCAATGGCTGAAGCAATCCCAAGACAATAGAGCAAGATTACTGTCAATAGTCAGAACGATCATAGTGCTTGGCCGACAACACATCCCCTTCAGAGGTCATCGTGATGATGGGAAACTTACAGATAAAAGCCCATTGCATAATGATGGCAATTTCAGAGCTTTGCTCCGTTTTAGAGTTAATGCAGGCGACAAAGAACTAGAAAAACACTTGCAGACTGCTTCTAGTAGAGCAACGTATATCAGCAAATCGACTCAAATGATTTAATTGAATGCTGTAGGTTAGAGATTACAGAAACTATTGTCCAAAGAATTTTACAATCCAGATTGTTCTCAATCGAATTTGATGAAACGCCTGATATCTCATCTAAAGAACAAGTGACTTTGGTTATCAGGTATGTCCAAATTGGACAAAGAGCTGAAATCAGAGAGGATTTTGTGTCTTTTGTTGATGCTTTTGAAGATATCAAGAATTCGAAAAAAATAGTGAAGATTTTTTGGATCCTGAAGACTCTGAGGTTAATGATTTAATCGATTCCAAGCCCAAATCCAGCAAGGATACCAGGAACCAGGTTGAATTATCATTGACAGGAGAGTGTTTAGGCCAGATTGTTCTCAGAGAGCTGAAGTCTTTGCAACTTCTCTTTGAAGGTTGTGTTGGCATTGGCACCGATGGATGCTCAGTTATGCTATCAGATATAGGAGCTGTAAAAGAAATTCAAAAATCAGCAAGTAAGGCTATAATGACCCCTTGTTTCAACCATAAACTTAACTTGAGCATTTCCCAATCAGAAAAAGTGGCAACGGTTGTAAAATCTGTGTGTTTCATCAAAGAGGTGACTTCATTCTTTGCTTTTCCCAAAAGATTTACAGCACTCAATGCCCATCTTGGAAGAAATCTCAAGCGGCTGTGTGAAACCAGGTGGATTGAGAGACAATATGGAGTTTTACGGTTCGTTTCAAGTTTGCCATCAATAGTAGAAACATTAGACGAAATCAGACAGTGAAAAGATAAAAACTCAGCAGGAAAAGCATGAGTACTGGTAGGGGCTTTGTGTGATTCAGAGTTTATAGTAGGCCTGATCTGTCTAAGTGAGATTTTAGCTCGCACTCTTCCCTTAAGTCCTCTGCTACAAAGAGAATCTCTTGATCTTGCTAAAGCTGGTCAAGTTGTAAGGGACTTGATTCTTGATTTAGAGAGCAAACTCTCAGAAGCAGAAACACACTTTAAGGACATTTTCTCAAAAGTCAATGAAATGGCAAAATCACTTGACTTAGAAGTCAAAATGCCAAGAACTTGCGGTCGTCAAACCAAAGGGCAAAACTATGACACACAAAATCCTGAAGACAATTTTAGAATAAGTTCGTACATTCCATTACTAGAAGGTGCATGTACAGATTTGAAAACAAGGTTTTCTAAAGATGTTTTGGATGCTTTCAAACTGCCTTTGTTATTACCTGAGTCCATTGTAAATTTGTCAAACACGGAGTTAATGGAAACCACCGAGTGCTTCATAAAAAGGTCTTCTACTTTATTGGAAGGCGATGAAAAGGTACTAAGAATGAGATTAACTGGAGAAATCGGCTTATGGCAACAAAAATGGAGCATTGTAGATAGTGTTAAAGGAAAACCTTTTCCGAAGTCAGCAATTGAGGTTCTAAATGTATGTGACAAAGACATTTGCCCAACAATTCGCACTCGTCTTCAAGTTCTTTGCACTTTACCTGCAAGCAACGCCAGTGCCGAGAGGTCGTTTTCTTCACTACGACGGTTTAAGTCCTGGACTAGAGCAACGATGGTGCAAAAAAAATGGTTGGACTAGCACTTCTACATATCCACCATGACATTGACATTGAACCAGAACATGTCATTAATCGTCTTGCTAAGTCCAAGAGTCATCGTCTAATTATGTAGTACAGTGGGATAGTGGCTAAAACGTAAAGATGCACCTTTTTAATTATTAGGTAAAACAACTAAACATTTTTCACTTTCCAAATTTGATGAACACAAAAGTATAAGAGTATTTGATTTTTTTAAAATTCAAGTACAGTTTGTATGAAGTAAGTTTTTTCAAGAATTGTTTGTTGTTTTGTTCACGGTTTGATATTTCGCTTACTGTTTACAAATGTAACATTAACGTTATTTTAGAAACGAAATAAATTATTTATAGTTAACGATAAACAAAATAACTGATTGATAAAACTTTTATTAACATGTGTTTTTAAATTTTAGATGTTTCACCTCCTGTTTAGTATATTTTGGCTAAGTGAAGATTGGTTTAAAATAGTTCTCTATTTTAATATTGTTTTTTTTCCTACACGATGTTTGCAAAGAGAAGATAAAGATTAATATTTTGGTTGTGTTTGTGCTGTGTAACACAACACAAGCACAACTGTGTGATGCGATCGTGGAGTAGACCTAAGTAAGGAGTGCAATTTGCATTTGAATGGCTTAATTACATTTTACCGTTCTTTTCTATAGTTTGTTGCCATTGCCAATGTTTCAATTATATTAGTTTTGTCACAAATTTACTAACTTATAATTAAAATGACTTTGAAAGTATTTATGTGAAATTATTTTTTATACTAACCGCTTTTTTAATGTACCATACAAAGCTAGTTAAAAATGTTAACAAAGAAGGTACAATAAAAAGTGATTTGTGATTTTTAGATTTCAAAATACCTTAAAAACGCAGTCTTTGGTGTTAAATAAAAAAACATTTGCTGAGAGGTATTCCAGACCCCCCCGGAAGAGTAACTCTGAAAGTTCCCCCCCTCAAAATTCTGCTCTGGATCCGCCCCTACATGGGACCCACAAAAAAATTGGACAATATTTGCGAAACACCTAATTTTTGTAGATCACTACCCTTCACTGTATATATCACTACCCTGTCAGGAAGAAGAAGTCAAACGTAACAACCACAATGGTTTCCGACTAATTAATCACCCCTCATCATAGAACGACCGCTTACCAAATATCTTTTCGTGTTGTTGGGGCAAAGTTAATGAACAGTATTCCTATGGACATAAAAGATTCCACCTCACTGTGTATTTTTAAGAAAAACTTTTTCAACATCATTATGTCCTAGAACAGGAACAATAGGAAATATTCACCCCACGAATTATTGCGTGACAATTTATTGTTTCTCTATTTAATATGTTTCCACATTTTCAAAATAATTTGATATGTAATGTATGAGCCTCATTGCTATATTGTATTTTTGGTATGTTCTTAGAGAACGACGAATGTCCAAGGACAATAAATATTTCTCTGCTTAAACTTGCCTGGTTTTGATGCCACGCAACTGCCTGACAAAACATCGTACTATGACGTGGTTGTGGATATTTTTGGCGAATTGTTCCTTAAAGTTGTAACATGTAATTGTTATATATTTGCACATCAGACAATATTATGAATGTATTTTGAATACCTGGCTGATATTTCCGCGACCCACTGAGGGATCGCAATCGTTAGTTTTGGAACCCCTACACAGTGGTAGGATATCGAAAAATGCCGGAACCAAGTCAAAAATGACTTTTTTTGTGGTAAAAACTTGAACCTTGGCAGCATATTATGACGCAATAGCATAAAAATATCGACAAAAATCTCTGAAAACTATACGAGTACAGGTAAAGAACCATATTGACAGAAGGTAACGTTTTTAATTTCGTAAAATTCCTTCCACATCGCCACCATCTGCGTAAGATTTTTGAAGAAAAATGAAAACGGGTCTTCTCTTGGAAATTTGGCAAAAATGGCCATTTGTCCGAATGGTTTGGAATTTTTAATGACCAAAACTTACCATTCCATGATCAGCAATCGTTTGTCAGCTAATGTGCTCAGTTTCAAGTCTTTAACCTGAAAAAGCAATTTTTGATTCCGGCTTTTTTCTATTTCCGACCAAATCGCCACGTTTCGATGATCGAGGAGTCGTCCATCATCTTCAAAGTAATGAGGTGTTTTTTCGTGATATTTTCCAAAATTTTTATTTAAAAAAATACAATATATCCAGAACACAGGCATATGTATCCCGAATTCATTTGGGGGTAATTTGCGTTACTTGAAGCTGCTTGAAGACAGATTTCATTAAGGCCGGCCGTAAGCGGTTCTCGACGTCTTTCTCTCGTATCTATGAATATTCCTCGCCATAAAATCTAAATTCGCATTACATATCCGCGGGGACATTTTGGACCACTGTCCGGCTTTTTTCGATTTTCAACAAATGAACGCTGCACCATAGATAGAATAGAATAGAATTTATTTCAAGAACCTAGTCCTTCGGAATCTAGGTTCAACAAAATTACATTATTAGAAATAAACACACTCTCCCAGTTACTTTTGCATAAGTTACTGACAAACAATAACAAAAATTTGAGCACATTAACACTGTGAATAATCTACCGGATAAAAAACAACAGAATGGCAAAAAAGAAAAAAAAGAAAATTTTTACTCTCTCAGGTGCTGCATAACAGATAAATAAATATTAATAATAATATCGGGCAATATATATAATAAGTAGGCATGTATGCCAATTCACTTTTCTACTCGCTTGTGGTGGGCCGGGTCACCAAAAATAACAACCCCCGTCACCTACCTCCATCGCACGAACCTCCACCCCAGTAGGCATTACTTTACTGATGGATTATTTAATTCAAAAATGTTGTAGGTATTTTATCGTACACTTTATAATATTCTAGTTAACAATTCTTATGACGTAAAAGGTACAAGTACAATTTTTCTCTGAATCTGCCGCTAGGGGCGAGCCTAATTTCCAAAGGTAACGTACGGGTTGCCTGTACCAGAAATGAGTTACAAAAAGAAGTAGTTCAGTGTTGTGGTAAGTGCAGGTTGTCAAGTGGGGCGCGGGTAAGTCTTTGTTTGATTTCTCCTGAAAATTTAAATCGTTTATAAAGTAAGGATGAGTCGAATCAAAATGTCGATTCTCGATTCCACCAATTCTCAGGATTAGAATCGGTATGGAGAATCGATCGCCTAAAGTCGATTCCGATTCCATTGATTCCAGATAGATAAATATTCAAATCAAATTTCATTTATCGCATCATTATTGTCTCAGTAATTTTTGGTGTAGGCTATCAATTTGTACTTTTTATCTACGTCAATAAGCTGAGGATATAGTTGCTATTTGTTAATAAGTATACTTTTTGAGCGACTTTATTGTCTTTGTTATTTTATTGCCAATACTTGAATTTAAGTAATAGTCGTACGGCACTGGTATATCAATATCCCACCTGTTATTAGGAATAAGAATCGATGGAATCGAGAATCGGGAATCGATTTGAAAGAATCAGAATTGGAATATAAAAAAAGTGGAATCGATTCATCCCTAGTATAAAGATATTTGGGTATTTTTGCGATTATTATTTCACGGGTCAGGTATATATCACTAGTAAGATCACATGAGAAAGGTTTCACGCAAATCCGTGCATGGACATGCTTCCCTCCAGCGACCTTAAACCTATCTTAACATCCATGTAGCCTCTGCAGATAATGCTTATGGTTAGGTAGGATATATCGGTAACCTCTGAATGTCGGACAGAAGCGCTCCGACCGAATGGACAAGCCCCGAGCACGCGAGGCGAATGATACGGGGAGTGGAGAGATCGTGGATTAGCATGCCATGACGCGCTGGGAACCAGGGGGGGGGAGGGGGTGGTGTCTCCCCTCGGGCGGTCCTCATCATGCATGCCCGCGCGGCGTTTTCCTGGCCAATTCCACATCTGGACACACGACCGCCGTCGGAAGAGTCGCCTTCCCTCCGGACGACGACACGGAAGGATCAAATATAAATGCAGATGAGACCGAAAACGGAGCGATCGATTCAATAGGGACACGAAAACAGGGGAGCTGGGACATCCGCTGCGAACCCCCACTCGCTAGGGGAAGACGCCGCACCAAGGGCTCGGGGTAACTGGGACACCCACTTGGGGGTTTCTTCTCTATACGGGGTTGGTTTCAGATGGTAAACAACACGGGATAAAAAAAACAACGGAGCGGTCCCACTCTCAAAACATGGGTCTACATCCAAAGCAAAATGCCACGGAGGGAAACGAGAGAGTACGACTATTTTCCACACATTGTGGAAGCTTAAGGTAGTGCGAGCGAACTATCGTTTCACCCAGAAATCGATGAATTTGGTCTCATATTTTTAGGAAAAAAGTATCCCATCTGTAAAGGTACCAAAATAACAGCCTTGAAGCCATATTAAAACAATCCTTGTACTTTTCCACTAATATCTTCGTGGAAGTATTTTATATCTTCTCTAGTATCTTCGTGGAGGTATAATATTCTTCCACGAAGTGACGCGGCCTTCCAACCTCTCTTTAAGCTAATGTTAAAAATGGCTGCTTTTTTTGGGGGCCGTCATCAAGAAAATGAGAGAATAAAAATCAATATTCGAATAACGCCGCAAATGATATATCCTGAGCTGAGCTTGCAAATAAAAAAAACACAGTAAGGCGATTAAGAACTTCAACAGGAGATCCGCGTGGGCTGAAAGTGACGCTAACAGCAATTAATGCGCCATAGGAAAGTGATATGACGCCTTATTTACGACGGCAAAATATTTTTTTTAATGACTCTTAAAAATTAAGTGTTTCTTTGGGTTTCAAGAATATTTTGTTCCGCCACAACAGAAACCATTTTATGTCAGGGAATATATTTATTTTTGATAAAGGGAATATTAAACAGCTGTAGTAAATAGGCAACTTTCACGACGATGAATGTAATTATATTCTTATAAGTATCTTTACACTTCAAACCCATCAATTAGAGGCTCTTTTTACCGCATTGTAAATTACTCTCAAATCAGCAGTGAAGAAAAAATATCACATGAACCCGCCGCTGACTTGGACTCTCTACTCATCGCGAAATTATTCTTTTCGCTCCATTTCAAGGACACCCTACCATAAATATTTTCCCCTCAATTACTTAAATCAGGAAAATGTGCGCAAAACAGCATTGATAAGAAAGCATAACCTTTTGAGCGACGCGAAAGTAAAATTGTCTATGGATTAATTGATTTATCCTTAAAAATGAAGAGAATTTTGATCCACTGTTAACTGAATTATCGGAGCACACTACCGGCCTTGGTGCACGTGCTTAATGTGTTCGCCTCGCAATCCTTTTTAAAAGTACGATATCGTAATCGAAACGACATAAGACGCTGTCAACAAGTGCCACCAACTTCCGGGAGAGCTGGAAGTACGGGCTCTTAATTAGTGGTATATGTTACTATGTGTGGATGTTAAACAATTCATCTCTCTCCCCCTAGCATTTAGCATATAGCCTAGCATAAAGTGAAACATAATTCTCTCCTTTCAGACAAAATTTAAAGCTGATACGCCCTTGATCAACAGTTTCCGTGGTGTAGCGGTTATCACATCCACCTAGCACGCAGATGGTCCCTGGTTCGATCCCTGGCGGAAACATTTTTTTCAATCTGTTCTCAACGAAAAGTGATTATGGGTTCAGTCTAGCATTGTCTGTTGATATCTACCCGACTAGCGTTATTTACAGTATTATTTTATGAATACTACGCCATATCAAAGCATGCAGGGAAAACCATGAGAGGCATTTTAAGCTGGGTAAGGTTTAATAATAACGATCTGCCAAAGGACGCTAGTAAGAAGTCTTGTTAACTGATCGTCATTCAGTCTCCTATTCAAACCTCATACGTCAACCTGACAATCGAAAGTTTACAAAATATACACATAAAAAACGAAGCACCACACCATGCACCACATTGAGAATTGAAAAATTCATTCAAGATCTAAAATAATAAAACTGCCAGTGAAGCCAGATACATAAGTAAACCCGATCCCTACTTGAGTGTCTTGTGGAGGGCCTTTCAAGTAGGTACAGTACTCCGTCTGTCGGGTGAGACGTTAAACCGTGGTCCCCTTGGCGACTTTCGTTAAGAGCAGGCTAATGCCGACGCCGGGTTTCCATCCACCCTTCCTCCCTTACCTACCCCCGTTTCCGTGGTGTAGTGGTTATCTCATCCGCATAACATGCGGAAGGCCCCCGGTTCGATCCCGGGCGAAAACAAATTTTTGTTGACCCCGGTGGCGGCGGGGTCAAGTCCTCGTCTGATAACCCGAGGGCCGCGGGTTCGAATCCCGCCTGGGTAGATTATCCACTGCCCAGGACATGGATGTTTGTGTGTGTTAAATGGGTTAATTGTAAGAGAGGACTGTACAGTCCCAAATTCGCTCACAATAAAGACCAGTTATTATTATTATCCCCTTTGGCGCAAATGACCTTAGCTGTCGGTCGCCTCCCCAAAAATCGAATCCAATCCTACATAAGTAAATACATGCATTCATGTGACGCAAAATGAGTTCAATATATGATGAATTTTCTATAAAGACGCAATTTCGCTCAATATAGACAGCATTTAATTTATGGACCAAAGTGAGGCGTTTAGAAACACGTCCTTGAAGTTAGCTACCAACAATATTTGCGCCCGAGGACTCTAGCGACAGGGGGAGTAGCTCAGAAATTAAGTGATGCGATTAAAATAATCACTCGCGATTATTTGAACAGCTCAGCTTTAGCGGAGACCCAGAGGACAATACCCGCCACATTGAGGACCAACTCCGCCGCATTTACAGTGCTCACAAAAGCTGGTGGCAGATGCTCATAGCAAGATTTTGGGACATGCAGGGTCTCTTTCCGTAAAAATCGACCTTTGCGAGTGAAAACGTATTAGAAGTGTTTTTTTATACAGACACAAAACCATTGATTACTTCAGGCCACCATGAGAATAAAAGGGAGATGGCTGCCACCAACTTTTGGGAGAGGAGGACGCAAGGAGCTGTTGTTTTGCGGCACAAGTTATTACATGCGGATGTATAAAAATTCAAACTTCCCTTCCTTGCATGAACCTTTAAATTGAAACATGGTTCTCTTCTTTCACGTGAATTTTAAAGCCAAAGCATGTCCATTAATAGGATTCCGTGGTGTAGAGGTTATCACATCCGTCTAACACGCGGAAGGTCCCAGGTTCAATCCCTGGCGGAAACATTTTTTCTGTGTTCTCGTTAGAGAAAAGATTATGGATTAAATCTCAAGCATAGAAGATAATGACTCAGATCAGTAACTTATAACTATAAAGGTAACATAGGGCGAAAATATATCAAAGAACAATATTACATAGTATATAAATTCATTTCCACTCCACGTACATTAATAGAGCAGCGTGATTAATTGTACAGGGAACTGCCACATTAGTGAGAATAAAGTAACAATAGTGATTTCCACACTGTTTTAATGAAAACCGACCAAGGTTTTGACACTGTATGTCATTATCAAGGCATTAGTAGTGTTGATTTAGACGGGCACAAAACCATTGATTGATTCATTTCACCATGAGAAAAAAGCGAGATGGCTGCTATCAACTGTCACCAACTTTTGGGAGAGGTGGACGCAAGTTTTACTTCGTGGTAGAAGTTTTCATATGTGGATGTGTAAAAATACATTTCCTCCCTGGTATATTTTTTCAAATTGAAACATAGCTCCCTTCTTTCAAGAGACTTTTACTTCAATGTTTCAGTGGTTTCCGTGGTGTAGTGGTTATCACATCCGCCTAACACGCGGAAGGCCCCAGGTTCGATCCCTGGCGGAAACAAAATTTTTTTAACGTCCACGCTAGCGTAGAGACATTTTATTCCAGTCTGGAACGAGAGCAAATTTTCATCGTCCATGTTCATCCCTTTTTGAATGTTTTTATTTTAATTTTTTTTAAGTTTACATTTTTTTAAAAGTCACTAGCCTTTGGCGGAAAGTCTCTAGAAAGAAGAGAACCTTGTTTCAATTTAAAAGTGAATGCAAGGAACGGGACTATGTATTTTCATTCAACCTTAAGGCTTATTCCAAAAAAACCTACTTTATCGAGTGAGGGTCATTGTATCATAGGACTGACCTATCGCAACTATTAAGGTCCATTGTTGTGCGTAGAGAAAATGACAAATTTAATCAATCAGTTCAGCATTCTATTTCCTTAACATTATCCCTGCTAAACAAAACCTGTATAGTTTCCTTCCTTATAAATACTTCTACAGAATTTCTTAAAAAGTTCTATAGATATTCCTTAAAGTATTGAAACGCCATTTTACAGAATTCCCTATGACGTTATGCAGAATATCTTAGGATGTTCTGCAGAATTCCTCAGGACGTTCTGTGGAATTCCCTACCACTCTCCATATAGGTCCTTAGAAAAGGAACTGAGTCAACGTAAACCTCACATATTTCCGTAGAGTTGCTGAAGTTATACAGAACAGCTTGAAAGGAGTTATTTTGCTCCGCAGAAAATAACTCTACAGAACATACGTTCTGTAGAGTCAGGCTCTCACGCTCCGTACAGGTCCTTAGAAAAGGAACTAGTTCTACAGAAAAAAGGCAATATCTGTAGAATTCCTTACGTTCTACAGAACATCTTCTAAGGAATTTTTTAGCAGGGATGCCAGCGATTGTTTCCGCCATAATAGTTCGGCTATAGCAAAATATGGTAATCTATATTTTTACCTTCTTAACTTCTTTTACTCTTGAATCGAAAGGCTTTCACACATTCCTTTTTGGAGTCTCCATGAAAACATTTCGCGAAGGACACCTCGGAAAACGGAGTGAAACCATTCCCGAAACGGATAATCGCATTAAAATGTTTGTTCGCTCCTTAAAACAGATGAACTCCCCGATCGAGTTGGCCCATTTCAAGGGGAGAATGTTCAGAAACATCCTCCGATAACGGAAAACATGAGAGCGACCGTCTCCGGCTGAATAACACAAGACAGAACTATCGGCACGAAGTTTCCCCCGCGCAAACGAGAACTGTGATGCGAGAGAAAATCCCTTTCGTAAGTACGTGGGTGGGCAAGGGAGCTTCGGGGTACTTTTAATCCCCCGCAAGTGAGACTAAATCCCTCGAAAAATTTCCGGGGAAGTCACTCACGAAAGATGAGAGTCGCGGCTTCTGCATTTAATGTGGGCGAATCCCGTAGGATCTAAATTATGAGCTCCGCGAATTAAGAAGTTTCGCCATTACCTGGAGAGGGATAACAATGAGCTCGAGGAAGTGGGCGATGAGGAAGATGGGACAAGAAAGGCCCTTGAACTTTAAAGAGCCCTACTTGCACCATTTACCGCCGCAGACAACACGATGCGGGAGTTAAGTCATTCTGGAGAGGAAGACATGAAGTAGCACTTTTCCACACACTTTTCCATTAAAAAAGATAAATTTATAGCACTGCGTGACTAAAACTCGCACTTAAGTCACGTTTTTCCGTGCCATAAGTAGCCCATTATAATACTGCGCTGACGATAACTTCATAATAAAACGAGACTACACTTAAGACATATTCGATGAATTGACAACTATTGATTACCATAAGCATAATTTATTAAAATCACAGTTAAGTGCATAGTGCATGTTATATTTATGCATCTGAATATAAATTTAATCATACCGAACTTGAGTTATAGTCAGTTACTAAAACGGATTCTGCTAACTTCTTATCCTTCGACTCATTCCTCATCTTCAGACAATGCAGTTTAGTTTTATCAAAAATTTTTGAATAATTATACATTGACTTATGTGAACCACCATCTATTGCAAAGTTATAATTATGAAACACAGGAGACTTTTTGAGTTTCCATCTGTTGAATCTTGTACGTATAATGCAATATCTGGATTAAAAAAACTGGTAAGCCTCGTTCCGGGGCTCTTACTCGTAGGATTTCATTAGATTTAAATTACGTTCGGATAGGTCAGCATGGAGGAAATTATTGAAGCAGAATTAGGTGTATGCAAATATGTATTTATGAGTGAAACTTTGTGACTGTGCCTACCCCGGATGGGAACGGCGTGATTGGTACGTATGTATACGTTAGAAACAATTCCGGAACTTGTTGGAAGATTGTCTTACAATACATATTTCAAATTCTTCAATCTATAGTGAGACAATCTTCCATCACAAAACAAATTGATCGCTCAAATTCTCCCATCTATATAATAAGCTATACTAATAAATAAATACTCATTAAGCTCTCAAAAAAAACCTGCACATGAAAAGTAAACAACGGTTACTATGTAGAGCTGATTGAAAATTTTGATTTACTATATTCACTCATTACATTGTTTTACCGCAGAGGACGGCGAATTTAAGTCACAAGATCTATTAAGTAGCATATATAATATTTATTTAAGTGGCTTTCATCAAATACTGGCGTAAACTTCACGCCGTGCAATTATAAGCCACATAAATCAATAGAATCGTAATTTACTATTATTTCGAGTTTAAGGTACGTTTTCTTGCATCCGGTCGCGTTGCGGCACAAGTTGCAACCCATAAAAATTGTGATCTTCAATGCAGAGTGCTTCGCTTTCGGAGGTAACTCCAATATTCGATGCAGCCTGCGTTGCATGTGCTGCGATAGAGCGGAAGGAGCAACTCTTTCTACCTGTCATTAGTTTGATCACGCGAGTCGGTCCCGAGTGATTGTGGGTCATTTTAGGACAGCAGCCGACCGTTGAATTTGGGCTCATTGAACACGGCTTAAGTTTGGCTTATTGAATACTGCTCATTGAGTGGTGCTCAGAGACTAACACGACCTGGATAATGAATCTGGCGATATCTTGTGGAAATTGGTAATAGATAACATGATTTAAAGAAAAGAACTTAGTTGAATTTTCACATAGTATATTCTCACACACCAATCTAGGTTTCGACAATACTTCTTTACCTCGAAAATGACTGTCGAAATGACTGTCGACTGTATTGTCGAAAGCTAGGTCGGTGTGCGTGAATAAATTGAGTTGAAATACAGCCAAGTTCTTTTCATTAGGTCGTGTTGCTTAAATCTGACCTGTACCACAATAAGACTAGATCTCAGAAACAAAATTTAAGATATCGTTCATCGGTATTAATAATTAGGACCTCCAGTACTATTCTCTTCACAAATGAAAATAAAAAAATCAATACTTTTATTTTTACTAATTTTTCTACATTTAGTCTAATTTGCATGATTAATGGTATGAAGTACAACATTTTCAGAGAGAGAAGAATAAGAGCAGAAGGCGTATTTGACAGATAGATACGCAGACATTTTGTAATCACGTCCAATGCCGTCAGGGAAAGGAAATCACGTGGCCGAGGAATTCATGATTTTGGCCTAAGTTTAAATCATATGCTTCTTTCAAAAAATGTTCACATTTCATTTATTTCTGAGCCAACCCAGTATATTTAAACCGCACTAATATCTGGGGCGGACACTGAGAGCGTACCTTTCGAGATACTGCAACAATATTGAAAACGAGTAGTCCTGATCCAAACTGTCACCTTCACAATTAAACGTGTCGCTACGCACAATAGTCCAGATCAAGGGCTTAGAATATACGTCCAGATAAAAGGCGTTGGAATTAACAGCAGCCATCAATTTAATTTTCAATTTCAAAGGGTAATTTTTTATGCTCGAGATAATTAATTATGACTCTTGAAGGAGTGAAATATATATTAAAAAAACTCGTTCGAGTATCGGCATTCACATATATATTTTTTTAAATTTCATCTCCGGAAACTCATTTACTCTTGAGCTAATTGGATCTTTGAAGGAGCGCTCGTTTTTTTCGAAGAAGCACGAATCTCTTCGTGAAATGAACGGCACAGGAATTTTTTTCTGGAGGAAAAACCCGTCACGAAGGAGGGTAAAATTTTCAGTTCCTTTAAAGGCCGCTATACACGGTGCATTTTATTGTACAAACGAATTTATCATAGAATGTACAAGAAACTGAATGGAATTAGAGCATATTCTATTCCCCATTAAGTCATTCAGACAATTTTCCGCTTTATACGTACAATTTCCTTCATGAAGGAATTTGTTCATTCGTTTGTACAGTAAAATATACCATGTAAAGCGGCCTTAACACGATACAACACGACGAAGTCCGGGGGTGAGGTGGTTCTCTTTGAAATCGATAACGTGGGAACGACCGGGCTTTGTAATGGGCTGAAAATATTTACACCATGGACAGACACGGCTGACATAACGTCAGGTGAGTGAGAAACGTGGATCGGGAGAGACGAAAGAAAAGGAAAGAAATTATGTTCAGGGTCACACGGAATATGAATCATAAAACTTCTCTAAGTTTGATCTGGAATCACAGCGACCACAACAGCATAAGCGAACACAATACTAAGCTCCACTAAATACAATCCCATAATACACGTCGCCATTTCACCTTCCAAAACCTTATCCCTTACATATTTACACGGCTGGTGTCCTAAAACTCCGTGCCTCATTCCCATGTGGCGGCTTGCAGGGTAGCATGAGGATGTATCTGACTTGCGTTCATATGCTTCTTCAAGCTGCGCGAAAATATTATGATTTAGGTCAAAAACAATTGAAATTGTATTTCAATACTTAAATCCAACTCCAAAATAATTTCATTTCAAAATATTAAATTAATATTGCATAATGTCACAAAAGACATGTATACTGGCCAAAAGCGACAATTTTTCAAATAAAATTTTCAGGTTCAATCCGCCATGTTAACGCCTATATAAACCGTCCAGTCCAGTTGATGGATAAGCAGTGGTGAACAGTGAGAGTGAATGGATTTTTAAAGAGGAAATGATATCCAAAGGGTGCACTGAGTATAATTTTGTCGTTTTGAACCCAATAAAAAAAAGCATGGGTACCAACTCTATTTAAACAATGAAAAACAGCGTCAAGAATAATGTTTGAAGAGATTTTTCGGCCACTCAGGTTATTAATTTGAGTAAGGTCTTCATGTAAAATTTACACAAGTTTCCTTTGCATCACTTCCAAAATTATGCATTAACGTGTCAAAATTGAGGAAATTCTTAGGAGGAGGAATGCTAGGAGTCTAAAAAACAGGAGTGCGTGTATGATTGAAGCAGAGTTAGGTGTACAAATATGAATTTATGAGTGAAACTTTGCGACTGTGCCTACCCCGGAAGGGAACGGCATGATTGGTATGTATGTAACGTGTCAAAAATTACTGAGCGCGAGTTAAGCTTCATAAGTAATCTGTATTTAGGTGCCATCTGTAAACAATCAGTGAAATACCAGCACCTAAGAGTGACATTGCAGGAGGAGCGCTATCGCGCTCCTGGCACTTTTCGCGAGAGACAGGCGGCATTCAAAGGGTTAAAAACAAATGAGTTGCTGAAGAATTTTGATCTTTAACGGCGAATAGATCGAATGCAGTCTACACGGATTTCGCGCCGTATGAAGGAATTCGGAACCAACGTTTCAATTGCCAACAGCGGGTTCATAAAAAAAAAACTTGGACAGCTTTCAGTTTCCTCGCTCTCTCAGAGTTAACCCTGATGACGATGGATGAGTTACCTGTTGATACGTAGGCACTTAATAATCTACCCCAATTCGAAACCCGTGAAAAAGAGCGCCTGAAAGCGTTTGAGACGTTACTCAGAGGAAATATTCCATATCCATGATGGTGAGAAATTGTTTCGACACGATATGTCAATGTCACGTACCGTTGACGAGTGAGTGCCTCGATAATGACACAACGTGTCGAAATCATGATCGTTTTTTATTAAAAAGAGCGTGAAAATCACTGCAGGGTTTTTTTTCCTCACCATCATGGACCATGAAAAAGAAACTCAAAGTGGCGCGTTTTTGTGAAACCATTCTTAAAGCTCGAAAAATTACTTGTATAGAAAGGCCAAGTCATTTCATCAAGGCCACATATATTTTCAGTTCTGATTGATCACATTTCTCGTTTCAAACTGTGCCGAAATATGCTCACAAGAAACGACGTTCAAAACTTTAAGATCAAATGAATTTTCAGGGAATTAAACTTAAATCAGTGAAGTTTGAGCAATTAATTGGGGAGATCGATATTGTAGAATAAATTCAATAGATAATGTGGAAACAAGCACGCTATTTTTGAAATTATATTTACGTATACTAATATGCTCATATATTATATGCTAATCCAGGAGGTTATACCCCTCACTAGGAGACGTTTCTTGCTTCGATCACTCCGCGCTCCAGACGCTCATGCTCAGAAAAGAAGATATAGAGATGAAAATTCTTCTTAAAAATGGACCTGTGTTAAATTTTCCTTCACAAGGCCATCTTCGCGATATCTTGGGACCACTCTATATTACTTATTTTTGTAAAAGGAATACAGTCTGCCGCCGATATTGTAGATTCTTTCTGGACGTTTACCCACAAAATATTCTTCAACATTAGCACGGGTACCTAGGGGCTTGTCCCCTACGTACCGGTTGACGGTTGAAAAGGGGACATTTTCCAAAATATAGGCTGAATTTTAAGAAATTTTGGAATAATTTTTAGACCATCTAGAAATTACGAATTGAGAATGGCATTCGATGATAACAATAAGGAATTCCAAACAAATCACTATCATACCGCACTCCTAACATGCCCGTTCAACACTTATCACTAATAAAAATTTTTCAAAACCAAAAGCAAAGTCTGTATGCCGTGAAAATGAGCGTTACTTTTTTCCGGGAAGATGTGATTTACTTGAACCGATCAGCTTCTTCGAATAATTTATCTCAACGCATGAGAATAACAGTCAATCCGTAGTGAACTTGACGCTTGATTGATAAAATATTTTTCTCATAAGAAGTTCTCCATTCCAGTTTTAGCTGATGATAATATCTTCTGATACAGTCAAACGAAAATAGCAAGGTCTATTCGGTGAATTAGTGTTTTACTGTAAAATGAATGCGGAGTGGGAGAGTTTTCAATCAATGAGCTTACGTCCTATCACATAATATGTCATGACATCTCCTCACGTCATTTCATTACATAATATGTCATATCTCGGCTAAAACCTAAGACCGGAAAATATATGGCCCAATAGTACAAAATGAAAGCCTAACATCTACAATGTAATCAATCGTCGGCCCCGGTGGCGGCGGGGTAAAGTCCTCGCATGCTAAACCCGAGGGTCGCGGGTTCGAGTCCCGCCTAGGTGGAATATTATCTGCCTAGGACATGGATGTCTATGTCTCGTCCGTTGTTACTGTTGTTCACCCGATGAAAAATGGCCTAATGTGTTGTATACGGGGCAGTGAAAATAAATAAATAAAACTCATGGACCAAATAAAGAAAGGAATGGCTACCGGGAGGTAAGGGAATTAGTATTAGATATGGAGGGGTGGAGGGCTGCAGTCAACCAATGTTAGGATTGAACGACCAATGATGAGTAGAAAGACAATTATATTTGCTTTATATTTTGGATCCTAAGCTTTTATGATCCCTGAAAATCTAAAGTTAGGTATTTTCAAAAGAAGAGGTAAGATTAAAATTAAGCTGGGAAAGAGGGATGTTAAAATTAAGTGCAACTTAATTGGTTTTACCCCACAAATACTTGGGTAGTTCGCTTCTTTTGGGCGTTACCGTGGTACAGCGCTTCAAAAATTTCCGTGATGGAGATGCCAGATGGCCTCTTCAAGCAATCAAAAGGGTTCAGCCTCACGCTAGTTCACTGTCCATGCGATCCATTAGTGTTAGGATTTTACTTCAAAAAAGAGCGCCAACTTATACGACAACCTTATCCTTTGACGCACGCGAACGAATACTTTTGATATGATTTAGGAGTCTGAATCACATCGCCGCCTTCCGTAAAGGCCTTAAAATACACGAAACGGGATCTTTATATTGAAAAGTAAGTGCGTTCACCTTCCTCAAACTCAACGCGACATTCGTCACGTTGCGAACATTGAGCACGGAGAGCGAAGTTGCATGCTTCGGGAAATAAATGTGTCTTTCGTTTTTATTCCCAAAGCATCACTTTCTCGGGAGTAAAATGATACCGTCCGCTCCCTTCAAGACATCTCGTGGATAACGCCGCACGCACGCGGAGCGCCACGGAACGATACGGGACACGAAAGATGGCGTGCTGGAAGAACCGACGTTTCTGGCGAACGATACGAACGGACAAACATTTCCCGTCGAAGAGTTTCTCACCGCCATATTTCTCGCGCTACAATTCAACCATTGGCTACGTGATTTCCAACGCTTGACCTTCCAATTCCTTCGCAGTTCACGCGATTGACATTCACCCGAGTGAAATTGTAGGAAAGTTATCTCTTCGAAGAATAGAAAACACTTCTTGCAAATGTGACCTACATCTACATACCACCGCGCGAGCCGCCGCATGGGCGTGTGGCGGGGGGAGTTAGGACACCAGCCGGGTAAAGATGTAAGGGATAAGGTTTTGGGAGAAGACATGGTGACGTGTATAATGGGAGTGTATTTCATCTACGTGATACCCTGCGAGCCACCACGAGGGCGTGTGGCAGGGGGTGAAGATCACCAAACATGCACTATTGACATGCAAGTAGGATATTTAAGGGAGATATGCTAGATATATGATAATAGGGTCACATGGAGCTAGATGGTTAGTACCTACATAATAAGAAAGGGATTATTGGTTGTTATTACATGCATCATGCACTACAGACTACTCTTACTATCTTACTTACTTACTACCTATCCCTTTGCTACGCTGCCTATTGTTCTCTCTTATGGTACGCGGGATTTAGTGGAGCTCAGTTTTTATTGCGGTCGCTTATTGTGCGCGGAAAGAACGAGTTTTTGCACCTATCTGTTCGGAAATGTATTTCTCTTATTTTATCGCTTCCGACAGACCTAGAGATGTAGTGAGGCGTCATGATATTGTTCTCTGTGTCGCTCTGAAACATACCAGATCTGAATTTCTCAAGCAACCTAAGCCTAGCGTGTAGCCTCCGAGTCTCTAGGGGCTCCCACCTTAATCCCTCTAACAGTTGTGAAACACTATATGTTTGCTCTTAGCAGTTTTTAACGAATCGTGCAGCTTTTCTTTGTGTTTTATTAATTTTTTGGTCAAATCTTTATGATCACCAGGGTCCCAAATGCTCGCGGCGTATTCGAGGTGTGGCCTAACCAGAGCGAAGTAGCACCTCTTTCGTGTTTCGCGGTTTGTGTTTCTAAGCTTTCAGAGGGATTAAGCTGGGAGACACCAGAGACTCGGAGGCTACACCCTCGTTTGTTTGAGAAATTCAGAAGAGGTGAGTTTCAGAGCGACACAGAAAATAATTTTGACGCCACACTACAATTTTTCCGACAGAAGTGATAAAATAAGAGAGATACATTGCCGAAAAGGTATATAAAAAATTCGTTCTTTCATTGCACGATTAGTAACCATAGAGTTCCATTAAATACACTCCCATAATGCAAGTTAACATTTCACCTCCCAAAACTTTATTCCTTACATCTTTACACGGATGGTATTCTAACACCCCCTGTTACACGCCCATGCAGCGGCTCGCATTCTAGCATGTCGATGTAGAGCACTGGAGTTGAATAAAATACTACCTACTTTAACGGACAAAAAATTTCCGGTTTCCACATATAAGGTTAAATCACCACGACCGCGCTAAAAATTGATCTCCCGAAGCCTGCATAAACTGACAAATTATAATGACCGATAGATATTTTAAATGCCTTGAACATTTTCCTGAGAGGGCATGCATTATCCAATCAATTTATCCTCTTTTTTAATTTATCGTTATGCGCAATCATAAGTGATATACCTACCATGAATTGTGTGAAGTTAACATCAGTTTAAGTCAAAAGTGGGCAAGGGTAATAGGTTTTTCTCACATTCCATACCGATATTTGCAGGCTAATTGGATACTAGAGTGCTACAGGAAGCTTAAATGACACCATAAACTATATACAACATAAAAGCCGGAAATCCTCTCTTTATTAGACAGGAATTCATTTGAAAAGCCGTATTATTTTGGGCCCAAGTAGGGCACTAGGGTCAAAATTACCCGCGGTAGCGAGAACGTATTCGGTATTATAATTCTGTTTGCGCAAAATTAACCTTTCTAAAGCTTTCCGAATGATTTAAATATCAAGCCCCTTAAATCAATACGCGTGAAATACGACGTAAGACTTCCACAAAAAAATGATTTATCGCAAGTTTATACGGGTGGAATCTTATTTTCTAGCCCTATCGCTGCCATTTCACGGCATCTTATCCTCAAAGTTGTTCATTTTTTGTAACAAGAGTACTGAAAATGAAAAGTTACCCTCGCATAATTCATCGCATCGCAGCAAGAACGATATATCATAGGAATATGACAGCTAATCACAATTTGGCCGATGGGCTTCTCTGCAGTCTGCCTTCAGCAAAGTTTCTTGTCACAATCGCACGAAAAGTTGGCTCAATGCAGTAATGAGTCGCCTACGGAGATTCGAAGATTTCCGGGAGGGGAGATATGTGTTATATAGTAATTGACAAAAATGTAATAAATTAATCAATACATGTATACGTAAATAGTAGCAAAGTAGGCGAAATAATATGAAGGTGAATGTAATTAAACATGCGGTTGTTAGGGAGAGTTGTTGAGCAGCGTTGAAGGTAAATAAAAGAGTAGATGGAGAGGCTCGCTTTGTCGCCAAGTTGTGCGTTATTTCAAGAACCCCAAACTCGAAACGATACACTAGTTTGCACTTTAATCCTTATAAACTAAGTAGATCATACCAAAGTCCTTCGATATCGATAGTGTTCTTCCTTCTATATAGGTCCTCGCAACGTACATACATAAATCCACCATTAATGAGCTTATTTTCCTGTATTCTCCACGAAAATTGCATAGGCTGTTCGACGTTTTCGTTGATTTGGCAGTGCATTTTTATTCTAAATGACTATCTACTTGCGCAACATATTCGCGTATTTCCTAGGGTGCGTTATGGCAGAAATTGATCAAATGGCACATAAAGGGCGGACGCGTGGTGGAAATGGTTGCGAAGACCTATATCGAAGGAAGAATACGATCGACATCGAACGACCTTTGTGTCATACGAGAGAATTAAAGGTAGTTTTTACCCGCCAAAATTTCAGCTAATTTTTTCCTTAGAAGGATGTAAAAATAGCGACCATTCAGGGAAAATGAGACACCGCAAATACTCCGCTCATTCATTTAACTTTTAATGGAGGTGATATCCACTTCTCCTGAACGCAATCTTCAATACGGCCAAGAGATAAGGTCGTTTCACTCATCGCCGCGGGGACCTTTAAAACTGTTGATTAGCCCCACAAGATAGAGTGATCTTTCGCCCACTCGGCAGGCGATTGCCATCACAAAAATATACGGCATGAACGGGAGCCGTAACCGTGGCACGGCACGGCATCTGCTGAAGGTCTGAGGGAGGATATGGGGCCGCTTATATACTATAATAACTCAGAGAGAGCATCATGATGACCCCTGAGAAAGCGTTACTGCCCAAAACATCATTAACGCCCAAACATCCACAACAACGCAGTTGCTATTTTAGGCTTCAACGAAAGAATTTCAAGGGGATGGAGAGGCACAGACAGCCGGAGAAGACTTGGAAAGGATCATCCGGACAGATGAAATGAGAGGTAAGAAGAGGTTCCACTTCAAAATAATTATAAATTAATTTCTTTTCATCTCTGATTGATTAATAGAAAAGCCTATCATCAGAACTGGTGTGTTTCAGCACGACACAGAGAATATTATCATGATGCCTCTCACTACATCTCTACATCTGACACAAGCGAAAAAAATAAGAGACATACATTGCCGGACAATTAGGTACAAAAACCCGTTCCCTCCGCGCACGATAAGCGACCACAATTAAAACTGAGCTCCACTAAATGCACTCCCGTGATACACGTCACCATTTCACCTCCCAAAACCTTATCCCTTACATCTTTGCACGGCTGGTGTCCTAACACCCCCCGCCACACGCCCATGCGGCGGCTCGCAGGGTAGTATGTAGATGTAGCTCTCAAAAAATGTCTGCAAAATCTATTTCACACTCTTTATTTAACGAAGTGAACTTGTAATTACATGGATTTCGATAAATAAACTGGTGAAGCGGGAGGGAAAATAGAATTATTTCCTACTACATACAAAGTATTTTTCGCAAAAAATCGATAAAATAATTTATCAATGGTAAAAAA
Source organism: Ceriagrion tenellum (assembly GCA_963169105.1). Taxonomy (NCBI): domain Eukaryota; kingdom Metazoa; phylum Arthropoda; class Insecta; order Odonata; family Coenagrionidae; genus Ceriagrion; species Ceriagrion tenellum. The sequence goes on from OY720639.1 coordinate 42,108,221, forward strand.
GAAAATAAGTGCAACAAATGCACAAGCGATTAGAATTAGATTGCAGGTAATTAGTACGTCACTAAAATTATTGGAGCCTAAATGCAATACGGAACTGAATTAGATAACTACGATCAACAGAACGCATTAACTATTTCAATTACTAGCGGTATACTGCTTGACCATCAGCTTCAGGGTCAAAGCGCGAATGAACGTTTGAAAAAGGAAAAAATAATATAAGGATAATTTCATTCCATCCTCGGTCTACTGATTGCAAACCTACTCTCTATCAGATAACGTCAACAAAGTGCTTTTCACTGCGCGATTCACATATTAATTCTTGAAAATAAATGGGCTTAGACCCTTATGTGCCTGACTGATTCATTACCAGTAAACCACGGCAGAAAGACCAAGTATGCCATTTCATATAAATCGCGAAGAACAAAACTAATACCGATACATCGTTAGTTAATTATCATAAATTTTTATTTGCACACAGTCAAAACAGAATGGGCATATATCATAATTACTGCTTCACATCACCGCTGTGGTAATCACTTTATAATTCTCAATCCAGTTATTTCTACTCATCATTAAACAATATTACTATTCACTTAACATTTACCTTCTCTTTGGCACCACACATTAGAGATACACTCTTGGCGTGGATTAAAAGAATCTGTCGTATCATTAACGAATACAGACCAGGAAATAGTATTTTTCTACCGCTAAAATATTTGGATGCATCGCGATTACGCTGACGATATCCGGGGTAGGCACAGTCCAAGAATACTTAACTCTCGGTGATAGGCCTGTACAACTGGTTCTGTTACAAAGATTTATGCGCATATGGCTGGAACATGTCTCTGTATTCGGTAAAATAATGTTTACCCTATACTAACGAAGTTATCGCCAAAAAAGACGCACAATGCGAATATTTCCCTGGGCGACACACGGAGGTTGAAGCACCTACCGATATTTTTTAAACAATAATAAGACTCTTGAATATTTGGTTATTAATATACTTAACTGACAGTCAACGTTTCGCCAAATATATTGGCATCCTCAGGGCTTTGCAACACAAAACAAAGAGACATTAGGCCAGGTTGTTATACAATTATTGGTACAAAAGTTGAGGAGTCGAAAATTTACCTGCTCTTGAGCTAAATATTGAACAATAACAAAGTAATTAACAACTACAAACAGTAAAGTAGTATGCAAACAATCAACAATTAAATTAATATAGACCATTTAGAAATTTTGCACCAAAAATATAAATAAATAAAGAGATAAAATTAATAATTCACAATTTGCAACACATAAAACATAAAAACAATATAAATTATAAAAGCTTGTCAATGTCAGTTCTCCAATTACAAATATGACTGTTTTTTACGACCAGTAACAATTTTTTTTGATTGATCCGAACTCGGATCGATCTGAAAATTCCTAGCGAGCCGACTCAGATAGCCTGGTTTACCAACACGGACTAAAAATATCGATATAGAACAATCGAATCTATCAGCTGAAGCACCCGGTATGCAAACAATTGCAGAGTTGGAAATTTTCAGTCGCATTCCGAGTGAACAAAATTTCCCAATTTTAGGTGGAGTGGCGATGTACAACGATATTATCAATATCACATCACTCGCAATTACGGCACTCTTGCCACGACTCACTCTTGACAACACACGCCTTGAATAATAACGATTATATTTTGTTTCCCATTGACAACCAAAATAATAACGATAATGCCACAGACCCACTGGTTCAGATCGATTCCATCTACCCTGTTGTGTTTAGCATACCGAGGTGATTTGGGCAGATCGATCTGAGATCAATTGGTAAGCGCAGTGACTGATATTTTTTAAGTTGTAACAATTGACTACAATTTTGAGGTCAAAATACTCTTACTCAACAGTATTTGCACAGAAGGTGGCATCATGAGCTGGAATCACTATTTGTTAAGACAACATTAGATGTACTATCCACAAGTAAGATGCATATTGCCCTTGATTTCCAGTTGCCAAGGCATCTCATCAGAGATGGCGATGTATAACAAGCGACACAAACGAAAATGCCGGATTTCTCATTAGTTTCGACGGCGGCAAAGTAACTCCCCCATAAACTCGGGGAAGGATACTGTTAGCAATGGAGGATATTTTTCCAAGGGCGACCATTTGCGAAGGTCAGGGGGGAATCGGGACATTTGGGTCGAGGATATTAACCGACAAGGCCCACTCAGGGGGACTGCTGAAGATTAAAAACGTAAAGGGGAAGGATGGGGCAGTTCAGCTTAAAAAAAAGAAGAAATAAGAGAGAAAATATCTCATCTGCTTGACCAGGGGGCATGTTAAGAAAAAGGACTCGATATTGTTGAGCTTCGTCAGTGAAGAAATTCTGACTTCACGATCTGGAAAAATCCCGACAGTTGCGTTGATTAAAATGAAGATTTTCCGAGGTCAAGGCATCAAAATTTCAATATTTCGGAAGCTCGATAATTTCGAGCTCTTGACATAGGCTTAAGGTAGTTTGAGCGAAATACCATTTTACTTGGAAATCAATGAATTTGGTCTCATTTTAAAGAAAAAGTATATCACCCTTCCGTTGACACAAAAAATTCAACCCCTTACCACATTACTTTCCGAGATATTTGCTGAAATATACCAGCCCTCCAGGCTAAACGCATCATAGGCGACATCTTCAGGGGTCTATCTCAAAACAAGGAGTTATCAAGCGAAGAGTGGGAAAGTTCTCCGATGAAAAAGTGAAAGAGAGATGCTGTTTCGCTCTGGTTGGGCCACATCTCCAATATTCCGCGAGTATTTGGGACCTTGCACAGAAAGATTTTGTTCGTGAATTAAATAAAATACATAAGACAGCAGCACGCAATTGTTAAAAACTGATGCGAGCGAAAAGAAAATGTCACATATACGTTGGAAGGACAAGCTTGGGAGCCGACAGTGGCTCGAATGCTACTATTCGCTAAGATTACCCTTGTCATAGATTATTTGGAAAATTCAGATCAGGCAAGTTTCAGGGCGACACGGAGGATATTATTTTGTATCCACACTAAGCCTCGAGAACTGATAAATATACAAATTTCTACTCCCCACGCACCATTAGTATCACACTACATTGGGGCCAGTTCTTATACTCGGCGAGACTTCAAGACTCATTTTTCTTGACATCCGATATTCTTGGCGATGATGAATGTAAAATATAACCCTTAGAAAGCTTATTTAACAATTAACCGCTTACTCAATTCCTATAATTATCGACGTCATATATATATCGTCACGATAATGTCGAAGAAAATGAAGTTAAAACTTAGCATATCACATACTCACAGACTAATTGCTCTAGCGGCATTAGTTTTTACTCTACTTCCGCGAAATTTATAGTGGTTACCATCTCATACTAGTCGAACAATTTTATAATGAGAAAGTTGAAAAAGTACTAATACTCACAGAGCAAGAAACTTTTCAACCCTATCACCTGGTTTTAAGTAAATAAGCCTTGGATATGGCAGACATTTGGGTTACAATATGAAAATCTTAGCATAGAAAAAATCTGATTAAGTGGATTAACACATACCGGTAAGATAAACACAATTATCGGAGGAGCCATGACATAGACACGTCGGTAAAAGGAGGACAACCCACTCGAATTTGGAAAGAAGAAAACGAAGAGTCTAGGCTATTACATTACTCTAAAGGATACGTGGCATCCACCTCTCTCTCTCTCTCTCCACCAGAGTCTCGCCGTCCTCGAAAGAACTCATGGGTAACGTACACAACTAAGTGTAATCGAACCGGAGTTTTTGCGCACTGAATCTCTCCACGACGCCATCAATCTCCTCCGAAATTGATTAAAAGGGAGCTCAGCTTAATCTAAGTCGGCGTTCATTTCCGTTTCTCGAGGAAACCGATGAGCAACAGAGGTCCGTCTATTGTCGTGCCAGAGAGTGTCGAGAGATCTTCGCCACGTCCGCGGAGCCACGTCGCACTACGGGGTACAGAGGTTGCACTCACTTTCAAAATCGTAAAACTTTTGAATAAATTGAGATATTAAGATAAAACTTTTTTTATTTGAACGCTAAAACCCTAAGGAATAGAGAAAAAATATTCATCAAATGAAAAATAGCAATATATGTCTGAAAAAGTGTGCAAAACCCGTTATTTTTTCCCATTATTTTTATACACCAAAATAAATCAGCGAAAAATAAATATTTAAAAACAAAAATATACATATTATTATTGATAATAATACAATATAAAATATTATATTATTAAAAATGAGTATAAGAAAATATAATAATATGTATATTTTTGTTTTTAAACAAAATTTTCGCTGAATTATTTTGGTCTATAAAAATAATTGGAAAAAAATTACGGGTTTCGCTCACTTTTTGCAGACTTATATTGCTATTTTTCATTTGATGCATATTTTTCCTCTATTTATTAGGGTTTTAGCTTTCAAATAAAAAAAATTTATCTTAATAACTCCATTCACTCAAAAGTTCTACGAGTTTTAAAGTGAGTGCTACCTCTGTACCCCATAGTGCGTCGCCGGGCGATGCCACGCCACCCTCGGCGTAAACACAAACGTCTGTTTGTCCGCTCCCCTTTCGGAGAAACAACACAATAAGAGGGTGGGGGGTGGGAGACACTCTCCCGCACTCCAACCACCCTCGCTGTCCTTTCCTCCGCTCGAGACACTAAAAATCAATAGCCCTCTAATTGCCTGGGATCGAATAACCGCGCAATTTAGTCTCCCATCACACAGCCGTCTCTCTCACGCGACGAATGGACTTCAGAGGCCACGAAACGTTTGGTTGGAAATGATTAAAAAATTATAAATAATTTTTAAAAAAATATTTTTTATAATAGCGTTTATTTAACAAAAAAATGCACTAAAAAGTAAAAACAACACAAGTTTACAATATTGCATACACTGCAGGATATAAAAAGCTATTAAAAACCATATTTCTTTAATATTCATTTTATTTTTGACTTTTTTATGACTGAATATTGTATTGTCACTAAAAATGAACCTACGAAAAATTTCAGATCTCTAGGTAGTCAGGAAGGTAGTTAAAAATTGATTACAAAATTTGACCCTGACACACAAGTGAAGTTAAATAAAAGCGATTAAAAAGAACATATTCTTCCAGCCAGTCCATCAAGTCCTACAGAACGGGTTGAAATGCTGCATTCTTAACCTGAGCTAGTTAAGTGAGTTTTTTTCTGGATTCGGATACTTAAATACTAGAATGATTATAGAACAAATTGTAATCATTCTCCTGAAAAATTCACTAAGAAATCCGAACTAAATGAGCGAACAAATTTTTAGAAACGTTCCTGAAAACTAGACGGTCGAAATATCCACCAGCTGCTCACTTCTCCTGCCACGGCATGCGTCATCCTTTCTACATTTAAATAATACCCCGCGACCCCCCGCATGGGCGTGTGGAGGGAGGTGTTAGAACACCAACATCAGAAGGTGTAAAGGATTAAGTTTTGGGAGATGAAATGGTGAAGAGTATTATGGGTTTGTTTTAAGTGGAGCTCCGGTTTTTTCTGCGTGGAAAGAAGTAATTTATGTACCCATCAGTATTCCGCAATGTATCCATCTTATTTTATCGCTTCTATAGGACCTAGAATTGTAGAGTGGCGTCAAAATTATATTCTCTATGTCGCACTGAAATTGCTTTATCGTAAACAAACAGACAATAATGGCTGTAACCACGGTGCTAATACTGAAAAAGGCGATTAAAAACAACAAACTCAGTGGGCTTGATCTTTAATAACTAAATTTATGGAACAGTATGTCAAAATCTAATGTTATAAAAATTCAAACTTAAATGTGAACATTGGTCTGATTCTCATTGCCTTGAATGAACTTCATCTTCTTCATAATTCTTCATGTAAAAATGTTTACCCTGAAGTCTACATTGATTTCCATCCTTTTCATCATGTAGCCCGTAAATATATCCCGCGCTCAAACTCGCTCCTTTAATAAGTTTTTTCCAAGATTTGACCTTGCCTATGGAATTTCCCGTGCTTTCAAACCCTCCAAATGTGATGCTCCATCATAATGCTTGGAACCGTTTCCGATATAAAGATTACATAGGCACGTACCATGTATATTTTATTAGGAGTATTAGGTGGTTAAATTTTGCTTTAAAATATAGGAAGAAATATAAAGAATGAAATAACTATAGTATTACGCCTCTTCGCGGTCACAATAAATTTCTGAGGCCTCCAAAGTTTTTAAGGTACAAGAAGTTCATAAGCCAACCGACATTGCGATTCAATTCCCATCCCATTTGATCTTAATCGGCAACACGTACTGCTAACTCTTTCGTACAGTTACGTAGCGGATTGATTTAACTTTAAGAACTTTAGGATGCCAGAAAATAAACGATCTGGTTTAGGACTTCTTTACTTAGGAAGGGAAATTAGTTGGCAAATCAAACGACACGTAGAAATTTTTCTCATCCTAACAGCCCTTAAAATAGGATTTTCCACTTTTCTTCATTCCCATTAGAACTAAATCTAAAAATCTACAGCTAGATTCGATTTAAAAATTTAAACAGCTGGAAGTAGCAATAATTAAGGGCATTTATGGTATTGAGGCATAAAATTTGTTTATATTGATTGAAATGGTTTTTAATGAATTAAATATACTAATTTGAGCTTTTACCATGGCCTACTTCTTTCACGCCGCACGTCAAAAACGCTATCCCAACCGAAGGCATTTTTCTGGTATTCAAGAAATAGTATGGCGCTAAAAAATAAAAATGTATCTAAAAATATTCGAGAAAACTTATACACTGAACACCGTCGAATTTCTATGCCATCTGTCCGTCAGAATCACCTCACTCTTTAATCGATCATTGGAACATACAGCCGCACCATATCCAACGGAGAAATTTCGGCTTCAGCTTAAATGGCAGATTTACCGAAGGACGGAGCTGAAATTTTTAGCTCCAAGTGCTGATTATCTGGATTCATAGAATAAGTGAAATATTTTTCTCAACGATGATCCAAATTTAGTGAATTTTCATTAGTAGTGAATACAGTTTAAAATACCAGCGAGATATTTATCATCGAAATTTATTCGAAAATCGAAAAGGAGCTCGCTCCTACTTTTCAATTTGAAGTAGTCGTTCGTCACAATGCAGTTGCGATGACTAAAATTTACTCCATGCTGACTGGACCTTCACCATTCACGTAATTCAAGAAGAGTTTTTTAATTTGTTCACAATACATTCGTGAAATTCGCGCGCGCTGCTTGGAGGTCTCTCGTCTTAAACGTTACATGACGTGACATGGAACTAACAAGCGGTCTGTTACGGCGCCCATTCTCAAACGAGCGACTGACAAAAGAGTTGGGAAAAAAGTCTAGTTATCTTTAGATCTCCATGGGAAAGGAGAAATGCGTCGACAGTGGCCGATCGATCTGCCACGAATCAAGCCCCGGGAAAATGATAAGTTAGGCAGACATCAACCACCGCTTAACATTTCACGCCAGATTTTAGGCACAAAAATATCTTCGATAAGGCTTAAACATTGGAAAGAATGAGACTATATATTAAAAGCTTCTTGATTCGACAGGAGATCGATACAGCTAAACGTCTCTCGAACATTAATGGGAAGGGTGGTTATCGACTCAGTTTTAAGCGAAAAAGATAGCGATCTGCCCATTAATCTATTCGTTTTCTATCTAAAAGTTTTCAATGCTTATTAATCGGGTCCAAAGATGGTCGACGACCTGCAATGACGCTACTAAACCTAGGCTCACTAGTTAGCAAAACAACTAACTCACTTTCATCTGACATTCTCAGCAAGAGCGGAGCGCTGCAGTACACACACCTACCAGCTACGCATGGGGAAAAAGCTACATTTCAAATGAAAACATTGTAATGGGTATCATATCCCTCTTGGGTTGGCAGCCCTTGTAGAACTAACAATGCCATGGCAACGAGAGTTTGTTTAAAAAGGGGGAGAACGCGTGGGGACAGTGTCGAGCCAAGAGGTAAATGTGAGTGGTAGTGAAATAGTGTGGAAGGAAGGAAAAGAAGAGTTAGACGGTGTTGAGTGTGTTATGTGAGACGGTGTTAAAGGAAGAGTGTATTACTAAATATTTAAAAAAGGAGAAAAACGAGTGTTACATTATTAAGAAATAAAACGAGTATAACAGCATGGACAGCTGTGACAGCCTCGTTTGATTACGATTAAAACATCCGAAAACTTAATATGAGGTTAAAATAATAAGATTCCCGCCTCGACAAACCGTCATCATCAGTGATTCAATCGTATGATTGGTCGACCGCAACACTCAATTCTACCCAGTCCTTCTTTTGAATATCATAGTTATACTTGTTAAATATCCTTCGGCTACATACATCGATTTAGTTGGCCTTTTCAATTGTCTCTCGGTCATGATCGTAGGCTTTTTCCTTATGTTTCTCTGAAATTTGTCACCACCTTATCTAATATAACTTATATAATGAGTTTTTCTTTCTTCCAATATTTCCATAAACAAATACTGTGGTACGAAGTCACTCGGACGGGTGCATATACACCAGGGTTGAAATGGTCGCCATGAAATTCGCCACAATGAGGCTGAAATCTAAATGTTATTCATGGATCGTTTTCATGTATGGAAGTGAAGCGTGGACATTAGTTAAGAGGGAAAGGAATAGAATAGAAGCTTATGGAATGTAGATGTGGAGAAGGATGGGAAAAGTAAGATGGTAGATAAAATGAGAAATGAAGAGGTTTTGAGCAAAGTAAAAGAAGGAAGATCGCTCCTAAAGGTAATAAGGAAAAGGAAAGGAAACTGGTTGGGCCATGTGATGAGAGAGAAAAGTATAATAACTGTGGCACTTGAGGGTTCAATTGAAGGAAAGAAAAAGAGAGGAAGGAGAAGAATTAAATTGGTGGATCAGGTGAAGAACATCAGCTATGACGAAGCAAAGAAGGAAGCTCGGGACAGAAGCGGATGGAGACAGCAGTGGTGTACGGGACCTGCCAGCAGGCAGAACACCAGATGATGATGATGAGGCTGAAATACACCGCGAAATTAACGGAGATGCATGGTGTCCAGGGTGGAGGCTAGAACAAAATCTTATTTATTGCACCACAGTGCACTTATTGAGAAAGTCATCATACAAACGCCATATTTTCACTGTGGGTAGAGTAAACATAGTCTTCAGATAAAGTCAAATATCTTGGAATAGGCAATCGATGTGCACGACTAATTTTTAATCGCGCATTCAAAGATTTAGGCTAAAAAAGAAATATTGGCAATGTCACTTATATTTTACGGTTAGTATGTTGACTATAAACCCTCTAAAAGTGGTAAAATTTTACGCCGCGCTAAAACACCCTTCCACCAAGTTTCTGGGATGGTGACGTCACAAGGCAGTGCCATATCGTCGCCACAGTAGCCTTGGTCGTCGTGTTGAGGGTATAAGCGGTATAAATTATTTTCGTAGTTGGACAAATGTTTAGATACGCTGAAAGCTATCAAAAGTCGTGATATAAATGGTGTATTGTTCCTCAACATTGATCCAAACCTTAGATAAGAATTTTTTTTACACCTAAAGCCAAAAGAGTTCAAGGGGAATATTTTTCAGCTGGTCGTCAGGTATAGAGTGCTAAAAATGTGTATCTTGTGCCTATCATACAAAAATTACAGCTCTCTATCCTTTGAGTTACATATAGCTGTACTTTTTCAGCACTTAAAATGATTATCTTCCCTTAAAAAATTATTTTCCTAGAAAAAGTTGTAAAATACAGGAGATAAACGGTGGTCATTAGATCGTATCACAGCGTCAGATTGAAGGGAAAAATGAAATCCAATTATATAGTCGTAAACCATGTCTCTAATTTTTAAAAATTAGAGATATATTTGTATTATCGGTGCAGAAAAAAGGCCAAATATGCAAAGACAAGACAATTTTTCATGAAATGAAAATTTGCTCCTTCTTAGTACCTAAAAGTGATATCTTGCATGTCATCCGTTTACAAATAATAGAAAAAAATATGAGATGTGAGCAAAAAAGAAGACTCCAATTTGAAAATAATGACCAAGTATTAAAATATCAACACTGAGCATTTTCTCTAATGGATATTAAAGCGGGCTCACCTGGTGATTCAACCAATAAAAAATCTTACGTTACATATATGGGGACGGTCACAAAATAATTTTAACCACTGAATAACCTGAATAACCTGATAAACCTGGATGGATAAAGAACACAGAATAATGACATAATCCCGGAGTAATTTCGACAATCGTATTGATGACGTTAGAATAAGAAAATATCTATCCAAGTCTATTATAAAAGACCAATGGTTTCTGAGAAATATGAATAAAGATACTTGTACGAGGTAGAAATAAATTTGCATCAGTTTTTCCATTATATTTAAAATGAGAACCTATTAATCACATACTAATTCAGGTGTCTTTTATATATTAAAAATTTGAAAATTAGACCACAGCTATACATCTAAGGAGCCATGAGAGTATCATATTCAGACATTTTTTTTTGTAAAAATTCAATAATTTTAATACACGACCACTGTATGCGTCAATTTAATGATTGTATATTTTTTGTTACGCCTGGAGAATTGATTGAATCTGCACAAAAGTACGTCTTAAAAATCGATAAAGTTGCTTCCATTCTTAAGTACTCATTGTCTTCCCAAAGGTTAAATAACTCACAATAACACACATATATCACCATACATATAAAAAATTATTCGCACTTATTCACCAAACGTTGAGGTATAAGCGATCGCTGGAAATTGAAAATATGCATTTTTTAAATATTAATATACATTTTTATTATCTTTTATTTTTCTGACACGAACAAATTGGTTTCAAAGATCTTCAGATACGGTCGATGAAATAAAAATAGCGGTCGTTTATATTTACAAGTCCTGAGAGGATAATAGCCTAAAGATATAAGCCTCGCAGCGGGATCCGGGGCGACTTCAATTCTCTTACGGATTAAAAAACTACACCCAGCTCAATTTCTTTCATTTTTTTAACCATTAGACTTTAAATTTTCCTATCGCACACGTGTATACATTTCCCACGGTACTCAACGCTAAATCTTTTTTATCCCCGGACCACGAGATTGAAACCGTGCCGTAGGAGAAGGGCTAGGTTACTTATGAGGAGATCGCCTTATAAATTGCTGTCCAAAGTCACGGAGAGAAAGAAGCCCGTTACTGCCTACGTGTAGCTCACCGTGTAGCAACCTTAATTACCATTGCTAATAATAATTCATTACTTAATTAATTACGGCATTGATACTTAATTCCTTAATTAATTATGGCATTGATACGATAAAGACTAAAAAAAGAGGTGATAAAAGGAAGCCCTGAGGAATCCCTGCTAAAGCTGAAAATTCGTAAGAGCACACAAATTTAATTTTTATTGACAAAATATCATGTTAAGGTAGTTTGAGCGAAAGTTTCTGTCGAAGGCTTTCGCGGCGTCCTGGATGTCCATTGGGTTGGCTTTCGGGATACGACCGCGTATTCATTACGTGGTCGAATCCCGAAAGCCAACCCAACGGACAGTTTGAGCGATATATCACTTCTCCAAAAAATCAATGAATTTGGTCTCATTTTAAAGAAATGTATCTCACCCTTCCAAAAATACCAAAATATCAGCCCTTAACTTCCATACTTTCCGAGACATATGCCAAGAAATATCAGCCCTTTTACATGGGAAATGGTGGATGTATTCACGCCAGAGAGTCCTCATTTATAAAATGAGGAATGTTTAACACATAGATCTCGTCAAAAAATTAACACAGTGCAGTTTGTATGAGTCCTCAACTATTATCACCGCAGTAATTTTATCAGAATCACAAAAACTATCCATTTGGAAGGACTCTTAAACGTACTGTGTTAAAAAATGAGTCAAATGAAAGGCTTATTTAGATATTTCTATTTAATGACTAAGTGTTTCAGTCATATAAAATGATATCATAGCAAAATTAATAATGCAGCATTTAATTCATGCCTATTACAGCCGCTAAAAGAAAAACGAATGCTGCGAATATAGTTTCCATTGTGACTAGGAAACTATCTCGCTCAAACTACCTTAAGATAACTTCTCCAAAAGGGAGTTAATACATCTCTACCATAATCTCTCATAGGTAGATAAAAGCAGAGAGTTATTAGCAATTTCAAATTCTTAACCCTGTATGGACAGAATTATGAAACAGCATGAAAGAAATACTGCTCCTATATTAGTTTTTGAAAAATTGCTATTTAAACATTAAAATATTGCAATTGACTTGATTATAACAATTATTTTGAAATGTGACACATTTGTATAGTACATATTTAATTTAAATAATACTATACCTAATAATATTAACACAAGGTATACCTCAACATTACCTTCACAACATACTTTTCTTCAAAATCTCCTGATTTTTTCATTCACATGACAGCTGAAACTTTTAATTTCCGAGCTCCACCAGGCACGCCATCGTCAGTGAATATCGTCACATATTTATCTATTCAAATTTATTGACAGACCGCCGAAAGAGACGCAACTTTCCACGCACGTAATCGAAAACGTTGCAATTTTGTCTAGCGCAGCAACTAAATGGAAACGCCTCTTAGGAAGCAGATATTTCAATGATTTTGAAACGTAACAAATTTGACTCGCTCGTCCATAGAGGTTTAAGGTTTGGGAGCTAGGCACGAGCCTACAGATACTGAGTGCCTGAACGCCGTAAATACGTTTATCATCCTCATTTGCCCTAGGACTGAGTATCAGGGATAACGAGTTCAGATCACTTGCACCTTTGGCTCCAATCACATCGCATCGCAGCAGCCGTTATTCCAACGGAGCAGGAGTCCTCCCTTAATTACGTCCATTGGGTCGCGAGCGTGCTCTCCTGCCAATAGACCACTCGTTGTGATGGCCATTAGATGATTCCCATCGGGAGACGGAGGTAATTGTTGGGTGCCATGACCTCGGGCACAGAACGCACGCGTGATGGGAAAAAGGGAATTAGACATGCGAGGCCATCACGATTGAAGGTCAGGCCATCCCGAAAATTATTTTCTCTCTCCGAAAGTTGCAATTAATGCGCATTCAACGGTTAATATATTAAATGAATTCACTTTGTAAAATTCCACAGGTATGTATTCCACCGACCTAGGTTTCGACTTATTTTAAGTCATTATGAAGGTGACAATAATACAACACGTGCCACTTGAATACCATGTCAAGGTGTAGGGGAGGGGAATACAGGATGGGAAAACCGCTAATTGGTGGAGAGTGGAAGGCAAGTCCGAATAAGGTGGGGGGGGGGGGAAGAAAAGATTGGGAAATGTTTAGGGATTTACGTCATGGGAGGGGGGAAAGAAAGGTAAGGCCAGGAAAGGAGAGTGGGACGGGACCATTTCATTGAGCACACATGCACATTGAGCACATATGAAATATTCCCTTCCCACTCTCCTTTCCTGAATTTACCTTTCCCTCCCCCCTCCCAAAACGTAAATCCCTATACATTACTCAACCTTACCCCTCCCCCCACCTTATTTGGACCTGCCTTCCACTCTCCACCAATTAGCGGTTTCCCCATCCTGTATTCCCCTCCCCTACTTGCATCCCCTACAGCTTGACAAGGTATATGTAAGTGGCTGGTGTTGTACTATTGTCACCTTCATAATGACTTATAATAAGTCGAAACCTAGGTCGGTGGAATACATACCTGTGGAATTTTACAAAGTGAATTCATTTAACATCTTAAATATGATGTTCCATCAAGTTAAGCCGGAAAATTTATTATATATTCGCTTTCAACGGGTTGTGACAATAAAGTCAGTTCATGTTCCGCGGCGAGCCAACTCGGATCAAATATGGCACATAGCCACAGGCGTAATCCGGGGGTTGGCAAGGGGTAATGGTTACCATCCAATAATTTGAGCGAAGATTTTTAGAAATTTTACAAACTCGAAAAAAATAAGTGCGCAGACAAAGTTTTCGTTACCATGCTAAATTTGTGACATTGAAGTTATTAAATTAAAGTGATTACATAGAATATGTAAGGGATAATAAAAAATACTAGCATTATTCCTGCGGTCGCAAATAATTCTCACAAAAAACGAATCAACAGCAATTCGGAACAAAAAACAGGTGAAAAGAACGCACAATATTTAAAACAAAGAAATTAAAGATAAAGCTAAAGGCACAACAAAATAAACCTTGTCGTTATTTCACTGACACGAGAAATAATGAATCTCGTCGATAAGTTTTAACGCTATGAGCTTTTAGAAGGAAAAATCTTAATTTTAAACATTGAACATCGAAGAGGACGAACAAGGAGATAATTGATTACGAGCCCATATGAGCATAAAACACGATACTTTTTCGTATCGAATATATCTAACGTTAAATTGAACGCTTTTTCTTCTCGGTAGTGCATTATAAATTAATTATAACATTCACAAATGGTGTATTTCAGGACGACACAGAGAATATGATCATCACTTCTAACTTCACATCTAGGTTTGACAAAGGCGATAAAATAAGAGAGACACATTACCGAATAGATAGGTACAAATACTCGTCCTTTCCGCGCACAATAAGCGATCACAATAAAACTGAGCTCCACTAAATACACTCCCATAACACGCGTTATAATTTCACCTCCCAATACCTTAAATCTTTACACGGCTGGTATCCTAACACCCCATGCCTCACGTCTATGCGGCAGCTCGCAGGGTAGTATGTAGATGGAGTTGTAGATAACACATTTCTTTGACCCCCCTTATCGCAATATTCATATAAATCCATGGTATACTTGGTATAAATTTGCCATTTAGATATTTGACTTTTATTTATCAACCCATTCCATTTGGAGGATTGGCAAATTTCTCTCTTTGGATCCAATCAATGTTTGTACATGGTATTTTTAGATAGCCACCAAACCATATTGTGAAGAGTTCCTTTTTTATTCCATTACCATTCATGATCACATGCCCCGCCTCCCATATCATCCACTAACAAGATAAAAAGAAGAAACACCAAAGAGCATCTTTTTACATTCCCTCTCCAATCACTGTCGACCCGGAATTGACATTAACTACCCTCATTTGATCCCGGCAGGAGACGGTCGAAATCAGAAAAATGTCTTCTTCATAAAGACGACCTCCCTTTTTAAGGCATGGCTCTTTCAAAGGTATTCATCATTTTTAAATAAAAAAATACTACTTTTGAGTTAGTTTATTCAAAACCTACGTCAGTTACCCGCGCGATAGTCTTTCCTTACACACACACACACACACACACACACACACATATATATATATATATATATATATATATATATATATATATATATATATATATATATATATATACACACACACACGATGTGGATAGGATGGAGGAGATAGACACACAAAAAAAGAGACGATCACACTTACATAGCTAGCTTTCGGAACTAGTCCGTCTTCAAGGCGTATCACGGAACAAATGTCATTTGTTCCGTGATACGCCTTGAAGACGGACTAGTTCCGAAAGCTAGCTATGTAAGTGTGATCGTCTCTTTTTTTGTGTGTCTATCTCCTCCATCCTATCCACATCGTGTGTTCATCGCCGCATGGCTGACTCCAATCCATCAACGTATTTATATATATATATATATATATATATATATATATATATATATATATACACACATACATATATATATATATATATATATATATATATATATATATATATATATATATATATAGTACACTTCCAGACTTTCATCTGTACCTTCATGACAGCCAGCAAGCGTATTAATTATGGAGATGGTGGAAAGTGTTTGACGACTGGCCAAAAATGAGCAGGGGAGGACGTCAAAAGGAGGGAGGTGAGCCACGCTATATTTATAACGTGATGATAGGACGGCAGCGGATTAAAAGGAATCCAGTTTTAGAGGAACGCTCTCCCGTCAACGCGCCCCCTCATCCCACTCACCATGTCACAATTAGGGAAAAACGAGAAATATTTTTCATCTTCAAGGATATCCTCACCTCACCTCACTCGAATCCTCGAGCACATTCAGTTCCCCTTTAATTCGTATGGATTCAATAAATTTCCAAATAGAGCAGGCAAATTTGATCGATGGCATTGGCGGAAACTCGGTGGAAATGATTCGATAATTAAATAATCTTGCTCTTGCTCTCCCCATAAATTAATTTAACCCTCTGTGGACGGAATTATGAAACATCAGCATGAAAAAAGTACTGCTAGTATATAAGTTTTTTTAGAAGTGCTATTTAAGCATTTGAAAAATTCCAATTTTTTTATAAAAACGTTAATTTTGAAATGTGACGAATTTGTATTGTACTTATTTAATTTAATATAATACATTAAAAATTATATTACTTATTAATTAAATTATATAATATAACTACATAATTAAATAATAAAATAATTACTAAAGGCATACTTCAGCATTACCTTCGTAACGTACCTTTTTTAAAATTTCCCAATTTTTTCTTCAAATGACAGCTGAAATATTTATTCCAAAGCTCCACCAGGCACGCCATTGTCAGTGAATAGCGTCACACATTCATCTATTCAAACTGTTCGACAAAAGAGACGCAACTTTCCACACACTTAATCCGAAGCGTTACAATTCTTTCTAGCGCAGCAACTAAATGGAAAAGCCTCTTAGAAAGCAGATATTTCAATGATTTTGAAACGTAGCAAATTTGACTCGCTCCTTCATTGAGGGTTAACGAACCACCCGGGTTTCGTTGCGACATCTTTAGGTACATTTATAACAACAATAATGCGCTTTATAGATACAAGAAGGATGGGGATAGGTGGTCTTCAGATCGACAGATCCGATGATCAAAAACGCATTCTCTTGTTTTCCTCATGAATTACTTAAATTAATTTAACCCACGACCCGGTCTTCGTAGCGACATCTTCGGGCACATATAAGTATAATAACAATTATGCATTTTATAGACAAAAGAAGGAAGGAGTAGGTGATCTCCAGGAAGGGGGGGGGGAACAGGTGACGAGCAGGAGAGAAGGGGAGGGGGTACGGTGCCCAAGCCCACCCCCAGATTACTTGGTAACTTGGCAGGTAATTCGGTTATTTGGGGGAGGCGATCGACAGCTAGGATCACCTGCTCTATAATGGACAGGTTGCTAGGGGATGGTTGATAGGAGAAGGATTATTGGGAACGGAGGAGGGGTCGAGGTGGAGAGAGCGCTTGTCAAGGTGCCCAATGCTAGAAGCTGTAAAGTGGGCGAGGCCTTGCCGTCAACTATGTTAACCCCGATTTTCCTTTAGCGCTTACGGGCTGACGTGCTGATTTAGCAATTTGACGATGTTTTCCATTAATAACTTACTATGAATAAATATACACTTACTTCTTCAATATACATACTTCTAATGGGTATTATCAATACACTTTAATAAATATAATCCAAATTCACGTTAAAAACTATGGTAACATCGAGAAGAATCCATACCAGGGTCTCTCCACGCCACTTCGGGCCTAAGTTGAACCTTGACATCTCAGATTTTGACGAAAATTTGAGAAAAAGTTCGCCTTGTGGAATGATGAACGCCATCTCAAGCGTTTTGCGAACATTTTAAAAACAGATGAATACTGGCTGTTTGGTGATTTTCACTGCCATTAGATTTTCGTAATCACATAACTCAAGGAAGAATCAACGTAAGAAGACGTTCAATGGCTTGTTTTAAAAATAATAGGTTTTATTAAACTAAATTGGAATTAAAATACGCAATTTAACTATTATTTGTTTAAACAATTTAATAATAAACATTATATAGTTCCAAGTTTAATAGTTTCACGTTTTTTCGCCTCAGTTTTTTACTTGACACACCTTGTTTTATTATGCATATGACATAAAAATGTTGTGAGGGTGATCTTCCATTTAAGAGAGAGAAAATTATTTTAAATTTTCAGCGTAACGGCCATTACATACCGATAGAAGATAGTTATTCATCATTTGCATTGATTTTGTCTATTGTTGCATTTTTTAGGTTAAAGTACCTAAGATAATTCAAAACTAAGTAAAACAATATCGATAAAGACCTTAAAAATAATAACTTTTGAAATATTTTAAACAAAACACGGGACAATGAGTCGCCGAAAATAGATCTCATCACCGATGACGAAAAGAAATTACATCATGATTCGTCTTAATCTGCTCTTGACTATGCATTATAAACGGGAGACGGGGAATTTTAAACATACTTAATTTCAGTGAGAGTGCGAAATTTGAAGCTTAATGTACGAATTTTACTTCGGAAAAATTCAAATCTCAATTAATACTTCATTTTTGACACTGCTTCCAGTTTGTTTCCATGATTAATGCATGCAACCTGAAATACTAGGGAAGGTTAACTCGAATTTGTTGATTAAAAATCAAGTCAAAAATTGTACTTTTAAACGAACATTCATCTACGATGTAAAATTAATCTAATGATGATATTATATCTTTTGATTTTATGTTGTAACTAATTGATGTCTACCTTGTCCTTGCTAATGACCTCTTCCATCCTTATTTATTGTTTGTCCCTTTTTTCTCGTCTCCCACGCTCCCATGTCCTCTCCTCTCCTTGTTTCCGATGTTTTTAGTTTTCCTATCAAAACTCCCCCTGTATTCTTCCCGATACCCACTTCTCCTTTCTACCATATAAATGTGATTTCTCATGTTTCTCTTCTTCTATTTCCTCCGAGCTTCACGAATTGTGCAAAACGTTGGGAGTTCCTGGCATACTATTGGGTGGAAAGGAGATTTTTACAATTACAGCAATACAGATTTTCAGACAGGTAAAACAAAATGTTTGCATTAATCGTGTTTAAATACTTCGAGCTTCTTAAAATTCCTTAAATCTAAATATACGGTGAAACCCCTCTTTACGACCACTCCTATCAAGCGACCTCCCCTAACAACAACCATTTTTAGCGGAACCGTCCGTAGTCGCTTACTTCAGGTTTACTCAATGTTGATTTGGATATTTGGGAAGGTGACCGACGGCTAAGGTCATTTGCGCCATAGGGGATAGGAAAGGGAGGAAGGGTGGATAGAAACCCGGCATCGGCATTAGCCTACTCTTAACAAGGCGCCAAGGGGACCACGGCTTAACGTCTCATCCGACGGTCGGAGTACTGTACTTGAATTGCCCTCCACAAAACACTCAAGTAGGGATCGGGTTCCTCTGAAAAACATCCGGCTCTGCAGGGATTTGAACTCTGGCCGCCCGTGTGGTGGTGTGGTAGGCGAGTACTCTAGCCACCACACCAACCCGATCCCCTTCACTAGATGTGTACATCTAATTAATATGCAATGAAGTTTCCCAGGAGCAACTAAATTATTAAGAAAATACGCCAACTGTACAAGTTTCAGCAAAACCGTCGTTTAAGAGTTTTACCTTTTTTCAGATTAGCCTCCTGTTCATTTGCATAATATTTGCTCCTAGGGACTGAACCCCTGTCGAACGACCATCCCTTGTAACGACTATATTTGCAGCGGAACCGTCGATGGTCGCTTAACACAGGTTTCATTGTTATACTTCTCTACTACTACAAAGTAAAAATCTCTTGCTTTAACTACCTTAACAGACCAAAAAAAAAATCAAGGGATAAAATATGAACTCAGCAAAAGCATAATTATTAGAGATAAACGTTTTACTGAAGGCTTACGGGACTATTTTTAAAAAATATAATGGGTTTATATTTCGATATATAAATGACGAATTGCATAAGAATAATTAAACCTTCCCCACTCACAACTCCCTTCAAGACACTATAATAGGAAAAAATTCATAACCCATCCGTCGCTAACGCATATCGGGTTGCTTAAGTAACTTATAGGAGGCAGAGAAATACGGTCAAGTTCACCTCCATAAATTTTATTTAGCGATCAGAGCAAGCGAGATACGTAAGCCATATATAGCGAAGATTCCTACAGTCCGGGCCATCTATATTGGTGGAGAAAAATATCACACGAGGCCATAATAAGATTTTACGGTCGTTTTATGGCCCTGGGACTCAACGCAAGGGCCAGATCCGAACTACACTAGGATTTTCATGCGGATGGACTTTCGCAAAACCTCTTCCTGTTCTTCGCCCTAAACTAAATCCCTACCTTTAACCTCCTAGTTTTACCAGTAACCGTTTTGCTTAAGATGACTGCACAATTTTATTCCCCTGCAATTAAACGATTAACTAAAATTTACAAACGATTTACTATTGATATTTTGAATTGAACTTTCTCTAGCAAGGAATGAAATTAAAATGATTAAACGGATTTCAATTTAAGGTAGTGCGAGCGAGATCGTTCCCTAATCATAATAAAGACCATATTCGATATATAAGTTTTAGTTTCACCACCTGTGAGACACACGAATTGAATATTGCATTATTAATGGGGCAATAAAATAGTTTTAAATGACAGGAATTGTAAGTAATCAAATGAAAATATCTAAATGAGTCTTTAACTTGACTCTTTTTTCACGCGGTATGTTTGAATCTCCATCAAAACGGAAATTTATTGTGATCCCAACGAATTACTGCGGTGACAATATGATTCATTTTCAAAAATAGTTGAGAAAACACACAAACTACACACTGCTGATTTTTTGACGAGATCTAAGTGTTAGAAATTTCTCACTTGTTATTTAAGGTCTCTCTGGAGTGCATACACGTACCATTTCCCATGCAAAAAAGGGATGGTATTTTTGGCCTAAATCTCCGAAAGTAAAGTTGTAAGGGGTTGAATTTTTTATGCCTATGGAAGGGTGATACACGTTTATTTAAAATGAGACTAAATTAATTTTTTTCTCGGTAAAATGATTTTTCCCTCAAACTACCTTAAGATAATATTTCTCAAATGCAATGTTCAACACATTCTGTCTATCGGAGTTCTGGATCGGGCAAAATGGAACAACGTGTAGAAGGCAATAAATATCTTGAGAGGATTTTAACTAAGTCATTAATACTTTTATCTTCAAAATCACAGATACGCTTCAAAGAGGAAAAACACTTCCTATTTAAGGTAAATTACCGTACCTCATTAAGTATCTTACTCATGATAACTTGATATCTTCCAGCTCAAAAGATCTTTGAAGGCCGTAATTCTTTCACGCCCTGCATTCAAGCACAGAGAGCGGCAGGTCGATTTTCAAATATATTTCTACGTCGCATAAAGAAAATTCGCGCTGATCCCTAAGGGAGATTTGATTAACGAATGAAGGTATGAAAGAGTTTCAGGCATTGTTTTGTGGAAATACTCCATATTCACGGTAGTACGCATAAAATAAAGCAGTTGTAATTACCACATTCTTTTAAATACAAACGGATCATGGTTTCGACAATTTATGTCATTATCAAAGTATAGACATTCAACAACCATCAGCTAGTAACCAGAAGCAGAGGAAGGGGAGGAAATGGGGGTTGGCGGAGGGGAGGGTAAGGGAAAGGACATACAGAGGGGGGAACTAGGAGTGAAGACGAACAATAAGTAAGCAAAGGGGGAGGGGACGGAAACGTTATTCGTCGGGACCACAGGGAATTTAGCATTTGAATATTCAACCCACCCACACCCTGGGTAACAAGCGAATACCGTCTAGGTTATGCGTCAATATTATTCTTTCACCCTAGATTTGGGGTAAAATCTATTACAATCTTAATGTGAAACCATAATTACAGCGATAATATTTTGATTAAGCTTTTGACGGGATCGAAACTTCATATTTTCCCAAACGAGAGTCAAGAGAGAATGATTTGATTAACTTAAAGTGCAACATTAAAAAAAAGCCATTATATTTCGGAGATTAATATGATTGATAATGCACTATCATGATTAAATCAAGCAAATGTAATTCCAAAGATTAATTACGCATTTACTACGTCACTTGGCTCATATTTATTTAATGAGTTCCGCATAATAATTCACGCCAGATGAGACAAGGCAAGGGAAGTGTACATCAGAGCCAAGTAATGAGGGTTATAAATTTTTCGTTGAGGAAGACGCAACTCCAGAGAAACACAAATACTTCCCACACAAAAATTGCTAATGTCCCCCCGCCATTTCCGCGTTACCTTTAGATCATAGCCTTTAATAACCAATTCAACACAATTACTTCCATATTTATATTCTTATTAAAATTCCTTTGAAATCCTTTCCAGTAAAAAAATCAGAGAAGGTTGGAACAACGGAAATATAGTGCTGGAGAAGAATGATAACGACCAAATGAACGGATAGATTCACTTAAGAAAATCTCAAAAAGATCTACGGAGAAAGGCTTTTCAGTCATGCAAAGGAAACTCAGCCGAGGAGATGAGACAAACTTACTGAACACAATCTAAGGCTGGATGATGCCCGGAAAAATAATGAAGAAAGATAACTGGACGTGTAGAATTAACAAGAATGCCTTACAGTAGGCGATTTGCATGGAATGATTAAACAAAGTATTGTAAAGAGTTCACTGGATAGTACACAAAAAGGACCGCCGAAGCAAACCAATATTCGGGCTTCTGATTACCGCTGATTACGACGGCCCTCCTTCACTCCTACTGTCATATAAGTACTCTTAATACATTTTTTCCTTCAACATACCCAAATTAAAATTTTATTGGTACTTTTCCTTTAGCATATTTCTCTCTTTTGAGATCATTTACACATACAGAATAAAAATCCTGGATTATACGATCAAACCTTCAGGTATCCTTCAGATCTGAAAGCCGCACGTCAGAAACGATCCATTGTTGAGGATAAGGTAGATGTTTTCCATGGAATTCCAAGCATCGCTAGTTAAATTAGACTTATGAGTAAAATGATAATCACTATTACTGAGACCTCAAATCACCTTAAACGCACTGAAATTGCATCCGGTATATACCTATTTGCAATGTAACCTGAATATAAACAAATTTCTCAGCTGATTTTGTTTTCTTCAAGACTGAGTATGTATCAGTAGTCGTACATTAGTTGTACCAATCAGTACTTATATCTTAACCCGCACGCAAGCCCCCTTTCTCTCACGCCTCTAGTTTATCGCGTACCTGTACATTGCCTATCTTCACAGCGTTCTGGTCGGTGCCAAGCGGAAAAGTGAGCATTTGGGGTGCGATATAGATCTAAGGCGGATTGTATGTCTTATATGGAATCACCCAGTGCCACACACCCTGGAGGTGGCTGGCAAGTTACTTCAAAGATGTAGGATAGATGCTATGCGAGTCCATTCATAGTTGGCGTGACCTTGCGCACTCAGAAGTAGTACAAGGGAGAAATACAGAAGCTGTGAAAGGAGCATGAGGGAGGTGAGCCGAGACACTGAACAAGGGTAAGAAGAGACTGTTCTTACAATGATTATGATAGAAAAGGAAAATCGCTTTGCAAGAGGAGTAAGGCTGTTTCGAATTGCGATCCTGCCACTACAATGATACGATATCTACGGAACTTCATCTCGTATCTCAATTTTTTCATCACACGGAAGAGGAGCACAAACAATGTCGTTTTATTTGAGTTTATTAATATTATTATATTGAATTTTAAAAAATGGTTTACTTACAAGGGTTACAGTCGTCGAAATCCATTTTGAAGAGTTTTACGTTGGTGTTACGTTTGAGCATCCGCCATTTTGAAAAACGCAGGCGTTATGGTTATTAAATTTTGTGTACGGACTGTGAAAACGAAATTTTCGAATTGAACCACATGTAACTTCGAAACTACGGGGCGTAAAAAGCACCATTATCAATCGAAGGGCAAGTGTGATTTCTAGCTTAGTATCATGGGGGGTTCTATGGGTTGTTTTCGTAATGCTTTGAGAAACAAAACTACCCGTCTTCCTTCGACGTAAAATGTTTAACCGTTCAGAGGCAACAAACCGAAATCCAGAAGCCGGCGTTACAACTGAGAGAATAATCCGCCATTTTTAAATTTTTTCGGCCATTTGTAGAGATAAGGTCGGTGTTTCAACTATTTAGCCCTCAAAATCATGCAATGCTGCTTACGTATGCCAACTTTCAAGGCTAAATGTGCAAAAGTAGAGACGTGACAGGCATTTTACCGTGATTACATGGGGAATCATTATCATAAAGTCAAATTTTGGGGATTGTTGTGAGATATCCATAAGTGATCGGAAAAAAATAAAGGTATTTATTTATACTTCATTTAATTAGCTACAACAATAATTCATAACATTGATAAAATGTCTAACCATTCAGAGGCAACACAATGAATTCCAGAGACCTACGCCGCAACTGAGCGAAAAATCCGCCATTTTTTTTTCGAAGGCTTGTATATAAAAAGTCGGCGTTTTCACTACATATCCATAAGGATCATGTTACGTACCATACGTATGCCAAATATCAAGGTCATATCTCCACTTTTGGAGACGTGACGGCTCGAAACATGTTTGAAATTTTCAAAAATCCGACAAACTTCCGATTTTGGCGCCATCTAACTCCGAAACTAACGAACGTAGAAGCAAACAATTTGCGTCATAGTTTAGACCGTTTAGTTGTCTACAAAAAACCTGCCCTCCTTTTTCAGATCAGGTTAACCATTTAGACGCTAGAGCACAAAAACCGAAAAAAACCGGGAAATATTTAACTAATTTTCGTGTTCAGAGACCTCTGGTGAGAAAACTACGTGGTGTAGAAACACGAGGTTAGTCGCATACTGTAGATGGATCAATTTGGCTGAATAAATTTTTCCTCAGATTCGATATCCGAAATATAGTTCAGAAGATATTAAGCGAGAACCGAAAGTCTAAATTTCGAAATCAACGAAAAACCGCCATTTTGATTTTTTTCGGCGGGTTCCGGTTAGAAATTCCAAAATTTCGCAATTTTTCCTCGGATAAATTCTTTCATAGAATGTCCGTGCCGAATTTCACGTTCCCAGCTTGTCAAGAACTGGTCGGGAATTTGTATCGTTGAGTGAGTGAGTCGGTCAATTACACAAAGGGCTGTATATATTATAGATCATTAAGTAATCGCAGTCATTTTTTCAGAATCGAAAAATAAACCTTCCATTATGAATGAGTTTTAAACATGTCGTGTGAAAAAGTGAATCAAGTCAAAGATGTTTATTTAATCACTGAAAATCTGTATCATGAAAGAGTATTATTTTTTTATGTATATTT
This sequence comes from Ceriagrion tenellum, assembly GCA_963169105.1. Taxonomy (NCBI): domain Eukaryota; kingdom Metazoa; phylum Arthropoda; class Insecta; order Odonata; family Coenagrionidae; genus Ceriagrion; species Ceriagrion tenellum. Next base: position 42,133,395 of record OY720639.1, read on the forward strand.
TCTCAATTATTTCTCGAAATAAAAAAAATATATTGTCAACGCAGTAAGTTTTTCCTAATCACAAAAAACTTTAATAAAGTTAAAGATTTATACATATATTCTTAGTTAATTGCTGAAGATTTCAGTCGCATAAAACTACATTATTGGACCATTTATTATGCAATACTGAATTCATGCGTTCTATAGCTATACATTCTACAGCGGCTGAAATTAAAACGCATAGTTCGAATATGATCTCCATCATGACTAGGGAACTATCTCGCCCAAATTATCTTGCCTCGGAAAGTACGGGAGATAATAAAATTCCTAAGATACGAGAGATTCGAGAGGGTATGATGAACTAATCTGCAGAGAGAGGTTGGAATAGTAAAACAAAGCGGCTACAATGGGATTGAATCATTTAACATAGGACAAAATGCAGCTCATACGAAGAGCTCATGTACACGACTCTCAACTTCGGACATATCGGGCGACAACTTGTTTCGTGGCTCCGTATAACACAATTAAGTCTTAGTTGCCGCTGATCACCTCACCATTCCTCCCGTACGCCAACTTATGTGCATCTCCTTCCCTTATCACCCAGCGTCTACTAAGCCCGCGGGTTCCCCGCCCTCCCCTTAAAATCAACCCCTCTTCCGCCAGAGTCACGTCACGTCACACCGCCACCGCACGCAACTGGAGCCCCCTTCCCCTGATTACCCGAACTTTTCCAAAATGGCGAGGTTAACCGAAAAAAAATGGCATTTCAATTATCAGTTCGGCATACTTTTCCCATATCTTCGTATGTAAGAGCTCCAAAATTCCTATCCATTTCCTTCCTCTTTCCTGCATGCCTGGCATTCTATCTCATATCTCGATCTTAAGCATTCCTACCGCTCTTGACATATGATCCACATACATTTCCTCCTTTCTACGCATTCTCTCCGCATTTTTCTATTTCTCCTAATCATGCCCAGAATTTTTAAGTTCGGTTTTCTTTCAGTCCATCTCGTTTCCCCAAATTCCCCGTGGTTACTTATCAGAAGTTTCCAATCTTATCTCATTCTGGTCCTAACATTTTTCATTCAAATACATTATTTTGTACCATTAGGACTATAGATAAGAAAACAGTATGTAAAAACATTCGGGTGGCAATCTATGTATCGGAAACATAGTCCATTGAAAAAGCTGACCAGAAAAGACGAGAGACTTCGAAACCTGGTGCTGGAGGAGGATGCTGAAGAGAAAATGGACCGACAAAATGAAAAATGATGAAAATTACAGAAGAGTAGAAGAGGAAAGGACCATATGTAACAACATACAGAAAAGAAGAACGAGATGAATTTGACACCCTGAGACACACTGGGTTTGTGAAGAACATAATTGTAGGCAAAATAGAGGGAAAAGCCCCCAGAGGAAGACCCAGGCATAAATTCAAGGGCCAAATGAAGATGAAAGTAGATAGGAAGAGATACCAGGAGGTCAAGGAACTAGCATTAAAGAGGGATGGGTGGAGGGCTGCAGTCAACCAATCTTAGGATTGATCGACCAATGATGATATTCTTTTGTCTTAGGCACAGCTATTATTCTCGATGAAAAATATTTTCACGCAATTCCTCACGGGTAAAATTTTCCTTCAGCGTATACAAAAAATGTGTACTGATTTTCTAGCCTTTCTACGGGCATCACCAGGACACATCTACCTCTTTGACCTCTAACCTGAAAATGCCAGTAGATTATCTCCTTCATCCTATTCCATTCTTGGACCACCGTTCATTATCTCTCTTCCCCATTACCTTCATTTTCCTCAACCCCTTCGTCCTCCTCACTTCTATCTTCAAACCACGTCATCCCCTTCGCACACTAAAGGAGTCCTCTTCCTCCTATGACTCGAAAAATTCCAAAATGGCCTTATTTACCAACCAATAACAAATCCCCACTTCATTCATCCGTTTTTTATGCTTTTGTCTTCACTTGAAATATAAAATAAAAATGCCAATCCGCTTCCCTCATTCTTCCCGCATACATGAGATTCCTACACAGGCCTCGATCGTTTTCGTGGAAGAGGGATTCCTTTTTCTCGACTTATTTCCTCAATGGAAAACTTCTTTTTTTAACAAACCGATCCTTATATCTCCTACGCAACAAATGCTCGCTTACTGTTCATACTGACAGTATTTATTCAAAGCGCGAGCTTCCACCGGAACTTGTGCCGGCCTCGTTAGGCAACTATATGACCGAAATCAAGAATTTGATTAACAAAATAGCAACACGCCGAACAATAAATATCGATAAATGATGGATATATCTGTTCGCCTCCTGTCTGCGCATCTGCATTCATACACCCTCATCCCATTAAATCTCCTCCAAAATTAAATTCATTCATTTTTTGGTCACATATTGCGCGAGAAAGAAGGGTTGTAGTACCTCAGGGAGGAGTGAGAGGTCCAGACCTATTTTTTTCTCATAGAAATTTAATTGCGTTTCACCTGCTATTGTTTGAATACTTTCACATATGGCCACGCACGGTATAAGTGGTGGTGAAGGATACTGTCGCTAGGGTATGGCTTCTTTGAAGCACTCTTTTCCCTTGCGTTGCCATCTTGGGTGAACCGCAAGGGGTTAAGATGTAGGTCCCTTGTATCCACCAAAATTGCAACGAAAAGTAGGAAGCCTGAATAGTTTAATGGTCTGTGCAATGGTCCGGAAGACCAAAGGTTCGTCTCCCTGCCCTGGCCGGTTTATTTCTCGCTGCAATTTCTTCGTGCATATTGCGCGATTTCATATTTTTAATCAAACGCAACTTTTCGCGAGGTTCGATGAGGCTCCTTAACTCTATTAAATTTGAGATTGAGATTGTAGTTTTTGTCAGAAGCCGGTGATTCAACGTTTAAAATGATACCTAATTCATCACTGTAGGTGCAGTATTAATGGAGCATATACGGAATGACAGAAAAAGACCTTTCTGTTATAATATATATGATGGTCTCCATTATTTTTTGTTCTTTATTGTATTTCTTTGTTACAATTGTTTCCTAGCTGTATTACGCGTTTGTTGCATTATCAATTTTATTACGTAATAATTCATGTAATGGAGTGACTCAACTCCTTTGTGTTCATTTAGTAATCCCCCACAACAATTAAGCGTGTATAGTGTTAGCAAAAATAAATGAGTCTCCAATGGCCTTAAAAAAATGGCACCACTCGTCAAACATGCAACCACACAACACTTACTGTGTTGGTTTTGGGAATGGGGATTCCACAGCAGGGACCAACCACAGCCTCTCTACCAGAATACACATTGGTCACTGGCGGTCACTGGCGAGGAAGTAACATGGTGGTCACTGGCGAGGAAGTAACATTCCCGTAAACCATCAAAGGAGGGTATTCTGGTAGAGAGACTGTGGTTGGTCCCTGCTGTGGAATCCCCATTCCCGCAAACCAACACAGTAAGTGTTGTGGTTGCATTTTTGACGAGTGGTACCATTTTTTACGGCCATCGGAGACTCATTTATTTTTGCTATCTTGAGGGGCCGTAGAGCTCAATTTCCCTTGATTTAAATTTATAGTGTTGTTTTCATATTTTACTCATTATGTAATTTGTTTTCTGATCTTTGAGGACATCACGTCCTAGATCAATACATTATTTTGCATTCATTCATCACCTCTAAAGCACTTATTGCACTCTACCAATCCACTATAAATGCCACTTCAACGCTGCCAGCCTCCCCATTCAATCCCGCCCTTTTGTCTCTACCCTTTAACTACCTCCCTCCATCTCCCTATCTCCTCCTTAAGGCACTCCGCCTCTCTCTCTCCCACATTCGCCCCTCCCACTCTCTCCGAAGACACCATCAGCGGAAGGCCATCGTCCGCAAGTGGAGAGAGGGAGAGCCAGTCCCCTCTCCTAATTTCCCATGGGCGATCGTCGGATGCTACAACCACCCCTCTCATCCCGTCGCCATTTGTCTCCCGGAAAACACAGACCAGCCGCAATACGGGAAGGACTTTTTGGCTTCATTATCTCCCGAACCCTTTTACCGGGGCACCGTTTCCGACCCTCTATCTAAGGACTCCAGTCTAGCCTCTCTCCCTCCTTCCTTCTCCCCATTTCCCTCGTCCCTTAAGCCGTCTCTCCCCTTACGCATTAATCAGAAAAACGCTGTCGAGGGAGGCCGTTCTCTCCCCGGCTCACCCTTCCTTCTTATCTTTGCGATATCAACTCACCCCCTATACCCACACCGCTTTTTGCATCCCCAACTCAAGCTCAGTTACGTTTCCGGGTCGTTGTATATCTATAAGTGGCATGTCGACGATGAATCAACAGGTTAAGGTGGTTCCTTCTTAAATTACTTGAATGCCATTTCATTAATCTTCTGACTGCTCATGGAAAAAAATAATTCACGACAAAATTTTGACCTTTTCACGCTTCATTTTTCTCGCAAACTGAACATAAAATCACATAATACAGAAGTGAGCTCTTACCGAAGGTAGTGGCTCCAAAGGCAGTAAGCAATACTGCCTTTGGAGGCAAGCAAAAGGCAAAGCAAAAGGCAAAACAATTCATGGTGTTGTTTATAGTTCAAAAAGCTGGGGGGAGGGAGGTTGGTTTATGAGTGATTTACGGGGAATCAACCCGCGTCAGGGATTCACTTAACAAGTGAGATCCGCACTATCGCTCACATGTGTGCCCTACAAGTTGTGGCGTATAAGCTCGCCACCATTGTAATGATTTTACAGGTTGGCAGTCTGCCTCGCGCGGAATGTCTGAACAGGGAGGATATTGTTGGGGGATAGGATTTTTGAGGGAAATTTCGGGGTGTAAGATGAGAGGTTTGTTGGGAGAAGGTGAGTACGTGCTGAAAGGGAGTGGAAAGTGTATGTACAAGTGGTGTGTGGTGTAGGAGTGTAGAACAAATCAAGAAAATAAATACCAGTGTCGGGAAGTAGAGAAAGTAGATAATTCAAGGAGCAGGACAACACCCAGAAGGATACAGAAAAGGGACATGATTTGGACGGAGGTGAGGAATGAGGAAGGTTGATGTGTAAGTATTGTATTATATGTGAAACGGGTAATAGAAAACGTTTTTCAATATAAGCAATAACATGGTTGGTGTGTAACAATTTGTATAACATGTGACACGGGTAATGGAAAACGTTCAACATAAACAATAACGTGATTGATGTATACAAATTTGTATTAAGTGTGACTCGGGTAAAGAAAACGTTGCTGGAATGCATAATAAACGAGCTACAAAAATGTAACTCGTAACTGAGGAACGTTTTCTTTTCTCACGGGAAATCTAACGGGATTCACTTAACAAGTAAGATACGCACAATCGCCTACGTGCGTGCCCAACAAGTGTTTCTCTTGGAAGAAGCGACAGAAAAATACTATCCGGTAGAATGAGCGAGCACCATTTCGATAAGTTTGTGTTTCTCACTTGTTGAGAGAATCCCTGGCGCGGGTTAGTTTCCCGTAAATCGCTCAACGACTCCATCTTCTTGGTCCCTGACATGTATGACATATTTCATGCTTGGTGTGGAATCACCCCGTGCCACACACCCTGGTGGTGGCTAGCATGGTATTTCGTAGATGTAGATATTCTCAGGGGCTCGATCCGCGGGAGCTATGACGGAGAAAAAAATCCAAAACTGCTTCTAGCAAAAAATAATTTAACTATATTTTTACTTTTCGATATTGTCACCATATTATCCATACTTTCATCTACACATAGTTTGTAGTATTCGTTAAAAGAGTATTCTACATCTACATCTACGTAATACCCTGCGAGCCACCACGAGGGTTGTGGCAGGGGGTGAATATCACCAAACATTCACTATTGCCATGCAAGTAGGATATTTAAGGGAGACATGCTAGAGAACAGGGTCGCATGTAGCTAGGAGGTTAGTATCTACATAATAAGGAAGGGATTATTGGTTGTTATTACAAGCATCATGCACTACAGACTACTCTTACTATATTTCACCTACTTATCTCTTTGCTACGCAGCCTATTGTTCTCTCTTATGGTACGCGGGAAAAATGACATTTTAAATCCATCGGTACGACGATCTATCTCTCTAATCTAGTTAATATGATCAAACCTAGCATAATACGCAGAAGTTCTCAATCTATATCTAACGTCATCTGTGAACAAATCGGTTTCGAATTTACTTAAAAGGTTTACTCTAAATTTTAACCTGCGTTCTGACAGTAATTCCCATCCTAGTTCTTCTATTAAATTCGTAACACTTATACAATTATCATAACGGCCTTTAACAAACCTAGCGGATCTCCTTTGCACACGCTCTAATTCTTTTATCATACCTTCTTCGTACGGATCCCATATACTAGCGGCGGTATTGATACAACTAAGCTTTCTTTAAGAGAAACTTTCAGTTTGAAAGGGGGTCCTTGGAAGATTAAGTTGAGAACCGGTGGTGCAAGAGAAAGGGGAAGTCAGAGAAATTCATGGATAAATATGTTGGAAGAGACTATTTTGAAAGAAGAACATAAAGAATCTCCGGAACAAGGAAATGCGTATAAAGCAATGCACAGGTGTAACAGAGGCAAAATAGGTATGCAGGAAATAACTGAATAAAAAAGAAACGAATTTTACCCTCTGCATTTTCAAGCCTCTGGTTGGATTTACCTCGGAGAGTCACTCCCGTAAGTTTCTCCTTCTAAAAGCTTGCTAAGGATGTGATTCTGACGACAACCTCTCACGAGTTATTACAGAGCCAGATTGGTTGTGGTTCACTTTGGCAAGAAACGCTTCTGCAAGCGGCTAGCCGAAACTTTTAAAAGCTCAACAATCTGACTTTCAGAAACGAATAGAACTGCAATTTACGTAGAAAGGCGCTGGCTGGAAGCAACTAGCGCTTGCCCGAGTAAACGCACCTAAAGAGTACTAACCAACCTCTCTCACTGCGACGACCACGAAAAATAATATTGCTATGGAAATGTATATATGCACGTTAAGGTAGTTGGAGCGACATTATTTTACCCAGAAATCAATGAATCTGGTCTCATTTTAAAGAAAAATATATCACCCTTCGATTGACATAAAAATGCAACCCCTTACCGCATTACTTTCCGTGATATTTGCCAGAAAATACCAGCCCTTTTACATGGAAAATAATACGTGTTTGCACTCCAGAGAGACCTTATATTAAAAATGAGGTATCTTCTACACTTAGATCTCCTCAAAAAATCAACAGTGTGTATTTTGTGTTTTCTCAACTATTTTTTAATATAAATCATATTGTCGCCGCAGTAAATTCTTCGGAATCACAATAAACCTTCCGTTTTTATGTAGTTTCAAACGTACCACATGAAAAAAGAGTCAAGTTAATGACTTATTTAGATATTTTAATATGATTACTTACAATTTCTGTCATTTAAAATATATTATTGCACCATTTACTGCAATATTGAATTCGAGTCTCACTCAGCTGGTGAAATTAAAACGTATAATTCGAACATGGTCTCTATTATGATTAGGGAACTATCTCGCTCGCACTAACTTAATGCCGCAGTGGGTCATATTTGGTTCAAAAAGGCAGTTGAAGTCAAATTCTTTCGTTTGCCAGCAAAACTAGCGCGCAAGCACGAGGAGGAGTCACAAGACATACAGCGCGGATTCATTTGCCCAAGCCAATAACGACCGCCGGTCGCCGCCAACCGCGCATGCGCGGAGCCAATCTGAGGACACGTTCGCATTGCAGTTCTACTGTCGATTGAAGAAGGAAAAATTTCCACGGATCTTTTAATTAGTCACAAAGTTGTGGCGTCGGAAATCATCAACCTTCAATCGATACATCGCCGTTTCCCTTCGTGCACCCTGTGCGTCGTTTTGGTCACGGTGGTTTCGCCGTAAAATGACTAAGATATCAGCTCATTCACATTCTGGCAACTTGAATAAAAAATGTGTCAGGTGGGATATGAACAACTAAGAAACACCTTTACGCGCTATTAAAAAACAAACGAATTGAACAAGAAATGACACCATACTAAACGCGAGAAAAGGTGAAAAATGGGCATTTTATATTTATGTAATTTTCGCTACATAAAAAGTTTTTACGAGCGATTTCCCCAAAAGAATTGAATGGAATAACGTAGCACACACGAACTTTTTAATTGATTTTTTTCATCGATCAACGAATTACTTTGAAGATTGACGACAAAATGAGTTAATTTAGTGTAAATGGTGCAAAATTTGGCTCCATTGTTGGAAAAGTTCTCATAAATCATTTCAGCAGATTAATTAAGGTGATTTGTGCTTGAAAATATATTATAATAACTCTAGCATATGATTAGAGATATCAGCATTTTGAAAACAATGCAAGGAAGATTAACAGACACAAATTCATTGTCTGTTCTGGCTGATTCGATCGCAGCATGATATTCTTTAGAACGTATCTACGTAAAAATTCTCCCTCGAAAGCAATGGCATTCGTAGCCAAGTGTAGTTATTTATTGATTAACTCCACCTCGACAAGTTCTTTTGGTCCACGTTTAGGATTTTTTTTCAGAAGGTAAGCATTCACCTTTAACTAACGATGATTTCGTCCCAGCCGATATAGTATACTTCAACAGTTCTCCTTAGTTTCTCCAATTTGGCACCCTCATCCGCTTTCATCCCCACTTACTCACGCCCCAGCATCCATGACAAGGCGATTCCAGTATGTGGAATACCACTTACTGGAACTGCAGAAGTGGCTTCTATCGTTCCGTGTAAGAGTGTGAAGATTCTTATGATGAGGAGGAGAAGAACTAATCAAACATTTTAGAAATGAAGAGTGTCTGGGGAATGATTGAAAACGGGAAGATGGAGAGAGCTTTAAACCAAGGGTAAGCAAATTCACTTCGGCATCATGTGGGCACGCTAAGGCGGGATAAGGATGAAGCTGGTCAGATTCCTATTACAGCAGTTCGATCTGAATGAAAGTCTAAGGACTAGAAAGAGAAACAAAAGGATAACAAACAGTCAGTATCCGAAAAATTGCCGTTTTGCTGCGTGAAACTCTTGTGACCCGGGGATGAGCAAGACTTTAACTGAACAACTATCTGTGCCACCCTCACCGTAAGTTTTGACAGGTTGCACACTTGAATAACGTGCTGAATATACACCAGGGTTGAAATTCGCTATGAAAAAAATCATTTGACTAGACCGGGATTCGAGCCCGGATATCCCAATTGCCAGTCAGGTGTACTAGCCAGTTACACCATCAAGCCATCTTCCTTCAAGGCGAATTTCGAGGGACACACCTGACCGGCAATTGGGAGATCCGGGTTCGAATCCCGGTCAAGTCAAATGATTTTTTTCATAGCGAATTTCAACCCTGGTGTATATGCACCCGTGCGAGTGGCTTCGTACCACATCATTTGTTAAATGCAATGTTTGGAAATGTGCTGAATATACTTCTGTCTGATTCTGTCTCCCGCGACATTTTATGGCAAATCTCGGGAATGTCAGTATTAAACGATTTCTCACGATCAGAATTCGATGGTTTATATCATCCAGGATTCTCTATTTTTGGGGTCTATCTATCATTTTACAGAGATGATAACATTTTTTTCTCTGAAACACACGAATTTTGTAATAGTTCACAACTTGTAACACTGATTTACATTTTATTTTCCAATTGTCGGATATTATCGTAGTTTTCTCTATAAGAAACGAAGAAACGCTTTTAAATGAACATTCTAGTTAACTATTTGCTCGTCTTTACGTCGAGCAGCAAGAATTATACGCTGAGGGCTACAAGATTTACTTACCCTTATGGCTACTGGCCATCATGCCGTATGATGCCGTCATAAATTCCAAAATAGCCGTTACCTATATTCTTTATTATATCCTCTTAAGGCCACTTTACATGCCGCTTTATTGTACAAACGAATGTATGCACTCTTCCATGAGGAAAATTGTACCGTTTAAAGCGGCAAATCGCATGATTGTCTGAATGACTGAACAGGAAATAGAACCTGCTCTAATTCCATTCATTTTCTTGTATACACAATCTATTATATATTCGTTTGTGCAACAAAATGTACCGTGTAAAGCGGCATTTTTTCATGTAAATCACACAGCTTGGAAATTACAAATACCTACCAAATAATTATAATATACCAGCAGCACATAATTCCTCATTCCAACCGAATCATACGTCGTTTCGCGTCAAAGATGAAAGATTTATCATGAGAAAGGTGTTGTCTAGCCACACAAAATTGAAGCTCAGTTTTTATGTAATAAATACATAACATGAGTTTAATGAACTGTCGTTAGACTTAGTAATTCGATGAAATAGGTAGGTCGATACCGGACAAAGGAATCACAATATCTCATAATGGTTAATCTGTTTTGTGAAACGTTTTACTGGCCGATAGATAAAATCGTATCCGAATTCGTACAACAAGAGAACTGACAGAACTGAAAACAAGAACCACTAATCCCACTTACTGCGGATTGATTCCTAAACGTCTACTGAACAATTTGATTGAATTTTTGTACCAATTCTTTTTTCAAATTCATTATTCGTTTTACATAATTTATTATATTTAAATTTAGAGGGAAAACGTTTCCCTTGAAATGAACGTTGAAGGAAAGGTGTTCACGACCAATTTATGTCGAAGGCTAGACTACTCGTCTTCGTAAGAATAAAAATGTGTTATGGCATCGTTGTTTTCATGTAAGCTGTATTTTATCTTAAGCCTCGGTGAAGTTTCGTAACATCAGAGAAGCTTCGGCAACATTCCACCATTAGTTTCCAGCAAAAAACGCATAATCAAGGAGATATTTGGATGGGTGAGTGTTAAACAGGAGAAAATTAAATTAATTTTTTGTGGTAACTTGATCTTTAAACAGAGACTAGAATAATTGCGAAGAAAAAAATCACCTAATTGATCGTAGCGTCATGCTATTTTCACTGCACACAGAAGATCTTCCCACTTATTTGTTACCTTAAGCCTCCCTTTTTCTCTCACGATCCTGGCCCTATCCAAACAGCTTCCAGAACCCTCGCTCCCTCTCACACATCAGTCAGGATAACCCTTCAGGGTTTTGCCTCCCCTCTTTCCCACTCTGTTTGCCTTCTTTATCGTTCCATTTCTTCGCTCTCTTTCCCTCACTCGATATGATAAATAAGCCTAAAGAAATTTTTTCCAAAGAGTGCCAAAGGGCGTGCGGTAAGAGGCGTTAGATCGATGAAATCCGGTGTCACAAGAGCTGGAAATGGAACGGCTGGAGGAAAAAAACTAGATTTAAGACCCAGGTTAAGCCACCGAATATGCCGCCCTATGGCACAATAGACGCAACCAGCTAACACGTCGATATCACTCATTTAACACTAATTATGGTTTAATTAAATTTTAAGCACAAAAGGTCGCCAACTATCTAAGGAATATAATTTCATGCATTGATTTTTATTCGCGCTGTATTAAATTGTCTATTTAAACTATTTAAAGCCTTGATGAAGTAGAGTAACATCTGAGAAGCGTCGGCAACATTTTACCATTAGATTCCAACCAAAACTTCACAATCATAGAGATTTTGGATGGGTAAATGTTAAACTGGAGAAAAGAAAATTGATAATTCGTTCCTGATCGTTCCGACACCTTGTTTTCACCGCTTACTGAATGCTCTTACTTATCCCTTTATAAACAGGTTCTTCCAAAAGAGCACGATAATAGTCATTACATGCTATGAACATATTTAAAGGCTACACTTTATCTGCTTACATCCATTGCGCCATAAAAGCGAAGGTTTCCTGTATAATGTTTTTCAAAAATGATACATATCATACAGAAAATTAGTACTTGGTAGTTGATACACCCTTTTATAACAGTCAAAGCCCTTTGAAAGAAATACGAGATACATACATGTACATCGCAACAATAAGATATCCATCATCACTACTTAAATGTCCATAATAAATGTTAGAATTACTTAATCAATTTACCAATAGTCTTTCAGTTGCAAAATCCCTGCGACTATTGTCTCATTATCATCTTGGGTAGAGATATGACCGCCATTAATGCTTCCTTGATGTTGTTCCAAAAAAATATAGAGCCACTATATCCATTATTTAAATTTCCATTATCAAAATGAACCGTCCTATAGATTTTGTTTCTGATGGGCGGCTTAGATAATAATAAATATTATCAAGGTGCATTAGCATAGCACAGCGATCGTTGCTCTCATATGCTTCTATCCAGTATTATGGGGTGGAATATTGTAGTTTAAGGTGAGGTGTGATGGTGCGTTGGGGGAAGTGGTCAAAGTAAAATTGAGGGTTAAGTTTATCGTCCAATTTTACCATTTTTTCAGCGCGGTTATCAGAAGTGATTGGTCAACCCGACAGGAAAGTGAAACCACATAGATTTCAGCGTCTTTATTCATTTAATATTTAGGTTCACCCACTCGAAGACCAAGGATATCCGGGCCAAGCTAGTGAGGAAAGGAGACTGATAGGAAATAAAAAAATAGGACACAACAGATGACATTTTTTATGCTTGTGTAATAATGGTGGAATAAGAACGTGGGAAAAATCCTGACTCATCGTTTCGATACCGTGTTTTCACTGCTTACTGAATACTCTTACTTACCCCTTATTATTAGAGTATTCCAAAAGATCACAACTATGGTCAATGAGAGTAAATACAATTGGTGTTTCTAATTCAAAAGTATTTCCCAAATCATCTGTTCGCTCGCAAAGGACCTTAACGTCAGCTCTAGCTTCACGAATCATACCTATAAAAATAATCCATTATTGCTTTACTCTATCCAGACCTCCAAACAACATGCCCAGTTAAGTGACGAACCCATAGTGAACTCCGTTTAAACACGGAAAATTATTTCCAAAAGATTACTTAACTGCAATGTTTTATGATTGCTGTGAAAGATGCTATTCTCGCATTCCGACGAATATGCTATTTATGCCTATTTCTTTCAATGAGTCATAAGATATTCCATTTTTATCGATACGCGAGAGGCAAAATTTTAAAGAGTGACATGAATGGTGCGAGAGGTAGAGGTAGGCCGAGAATGCTGAGTTAAAATGTGGTTGAGGAAATTCTTAGGATGATGAATTTGTAACAGGAGGGCGTGTATGAAGCAGTGTATGGGGGTAAATGAGGCAAAAGAGGTTTGCAAGGATAGGTCAGTGTGGAGGAAATTATTGAAGTAGAGTTAGGTGTACAAATATGTATTTATGAGTGTAACTTAGTGACTGTGCCTACCCCGGAAGGGAACGGCGTGATTGGTATGTATGTGCGTAAGTAATAATTTTTTGCTAATACATCATTACACTTGTCACTTATGTACAAGATTGAAATGGTGAGTGTGTATTATCTAACCAAGAATGAACATCGCCAATCGACATCCATGAAGGAATTGCATTTCATTTCACTTTGCTTTCGTAGGCACCTACTCAGCGTAATAATGATTACTTATAATTTTTCTTCTATTAAAGCAAACCAACGTTTTCTTCCGTCCGGCCCTGACCTAATCCATACAGCTTCCAGTTGCTTCACTTCCTTCCCACCTCTTTCGCGTCAGTCAAGGTTATACTTTTGGGTTCTCTCTTCCTCTTCATTTGCCTCGCTTATTGCACCATTCCTTCTCGCCCACTTTCCTTCACTCATGGCCACGCTGGTTTTTGGGGTCATTCCGATTCCGGGCGAAGGGAAGCCACCCGCGGAGCGAGTGACAAGGGTCGTGTCATTCACTTTGAAATGCGAAGCGATTAGCCTGTCTTTCTCTCCTCCTGGAACCGCGGCCAAAATTGGGAAGGGGAAAAGAGGTAGTGCCACCGGGAGGGGGAGTGAGAGAAGGAACGGGGTTAAAGGATGCAGGTAGGGAGAGAGCTTGCTTCCCACGCGGCAGGGGGATAAGGGTTTTTCCGTTACCCTTTTGTTCCCTTTCCCCCCCCCCCTGCAACTCTCCGTTACCGCAGGGCATCCTTCCCTCTTCACAGATAGGTGATTCGCCCGATAAGGCCCGCCGTTCGCTTGTAGCTGCTCATTTGTTGCCATAAGAGAAAAAGAGCGCAGGTCGTGTAGCTGGCAGGTGAATGATTTCTGCCACTTAGCCTCCCCCTTGTGGAGACTAAGCTCAGCGCTAATAATTACTCACGCTCACCTTCATTCGAGGGCCGAAGTTTGAATTATAGGCTTTTCTCTCGCACAAATTTGAAGCGAGGACATTCAAAGCATGCCGCCAGCTACAAAGGACTGCGCTAGATAGTTCCCGAAGCATATTATCAGGGAGATTAACTGCCTTATGCAATGTAACAAAAGCACTCTATCAAAACATATATTCAGAGCACGCCCTCTCCAGGCATTGTAACCAGGAGAAAAACAGTCGCAGAGAAAAAGACAATGGAAGCAAGGAATAGATGCGGTGCCATCGAAGAATGACGAGCATTAATTGGACGGAGAAAGTCACGCACGAAGTGTTGGAGAGAAAGTAATTGTAATAAAAACTCTACTCTTTCGTAAGCGGAACGTAGAGACATAGCAAAGTTTTACCATTTTTTAAAACATGAACGGACTACTCATAAAAACTTCAGCAATATTAGGTTTTAGCTAGTTATATAGCGGTACTTCACCACATCTCTCTATTTATGGAAGTTAATTCCATTGCATTTAAAATTTGGGATTGTATTTTGGCACTCAGTAGAGAAATAATGCGTCTTGTGGGTTAGACTTATGCGCAGCAGGTTGCATGACATATTTGTCAGCTCTCCGTAAGTTTCCTCACATTCCCTCATGAGAATAACAGCTTTATACATCAAAGATCATATACATTTTAACTTGTTACCAGCAATTGGATGTTCTGTATTATTTAACCAATCCCCTGGAGTGTAAAGCAGCCATTCGTGGGCAAAAGAGGGCGTGAGAACCGTGAGAATGCTCAGACTCGATAACGCAACCCGCTTCTCATTAATGTGTATATAAGTTGCATACCATTGCAGGATAGAGTCAGAATAGCAATTATCAAGTTAACAAAGGAAGTAAAAGTAATCGGCAGACGCGGATTGAAGTGAGTTTCGCCACAAGATACAACGAAAAATTATCGGAAATGATATAAAGAATATTCAGAATTAGATAAATACATATTTACACCATATGCGGCCGTCGCACGCCCGGACTGTTAAGTATTATTGCCCAGAATTAAAGGTAATTTCTGCATTCGAATGCGAATTACACCAGATCGCAATCATATAACAGCAAAACAAATTGCACAGGAAAGTCATATTTTCAACATAGGAAACACAGATGAAGAAAATGAAATGACTCCTAACTTATAGGCCATAGTAGTCCAATAAACTATTTGCTCGATTTGGTGTAAGGACTACATGAGTTACAATTGAACAGGTTATTACGTGACTTTTTTAAATAAAGTGGCCTAATTTGTCGATGATCAAATCATTTTTTATCGCAGAAGCGCGAAGTTTCTCCCCATTTGCGTTGTAAAGGCCAAGTAACTCGAGCCTGGCATTTAGAACGACTGAAGTGGAGAAGACTTAGCAGTATGTCGGCATGGAAAAAATTGAAAATCATCCCAAGATAGCCCAATTCCATGAAAAATTTCTTTTCCTCCATAAATTCACGCCATTGAGTCGGATGGAGCACGGTTTTGATCACATTTTATGTCCATCCAATACGTTTTTGAATGCCGCGTGCACCAGGGGCATTGGAATCACCTCATTCAAGATCACAAATCACTTTTCATGGATCTTTCTAGCACTCAACGAAAGAGAACCAGATGTGCCATTGGAAGGTATGGAATATCTGTAACATGCACGTGCATGCACTTAAAATAATTCTACCATGTATCCTTAAGCACAATGGAAGGTAGACGGAAGACGAGAACTGGCTTTATGACGCTCGAGGAGAAAAGAACGGGGGCATTAAAATTCTGCCAGTTCTGCTTCAAACTGTTTCTTGTGCAGAAGAAATCAGAGGTACTGGCCCACGAAAATTCATCTCAACATCAGAATTGGAAAGCAGGGCCAACGCCACAATATCTGACTCGTTCATTGTCAATTTTAACAATGAGTTGCCCATGACCTAAACGATTTATAGCAATTTTGCAGGGAATATTCCGTTTTACTTCATTGCCGGCCACGCCCAATGTTTTGCAAATTATAAATCCATTGCCTGGATACGAGAGTATATTAAATTGAGATTCTCGTCAATATGTTTTTCATTGTTCTTCGATATCTCCGGATATATCATATTTAATTCAGAACCCAAATTTTCGCTTGAAAGAGTAAGCAACGGGCGCATTATACTGTAGGATAATGAATTGAAAATTTGGCAATTTAGTGCCCAGGTGTTGAAAATGAAAACGTCGAGCACGTTTTTCTCAGACGCAACTCTTCGACTTGCCCAATTTTTTGATATTTTGTCCCTAGAAGCCTAATTACATCATTAAAAATTTTTAAAAGTCTCTTTTTTTCTTTTAAGGGAGAAATAAAATTGTACGTGTCGTCATGTTTTCTATCTCTTCGAGGACATCTAGGAGGTAGGGTATTAAGAAGACGACAACGGAAAAGATGTTTGGATGATGTCGACGTTAAGGACGATCTGAGAAAGATCAGAAAATGGAGAAGGCGTGCAGGAGATCGCGAGGACTGGGATAATGTCGGAGAGGTCAAGGCCCCACAAGGACTGTAGCACCAAGGAGTAGGCGAGTACGGGCCAAGAGGATTTATAAATTTGGGTCGGAAACAATGGAAAAATTATAGGTAGAAAGCTATATATACATACAATAATTCTCTGTGTAATTTTCAAAATGGCGTAATCAGTCCATCTATTGTAGAACTTGTGTATTGCAATGAATTTTGTTGCAGTGTGGTTTAAATAAGTCGACATTGTGTAGGATTAAGGTTTTACTTCAATAAAGTTATTTTTAAATTAAAACTGGTATTTTTTATATCATTTCTGGAAAACTTTTGTAATTCGAATTTTTCGATAATTAAAACTTTGTCACTGGTCCCTTAAGGTTCAAATTATCCAAGTTCCACTGTATATATATTAAAGTTATAAAGGTAGATGGAGAGGCCGCTTCCTATGGTAGCCAATTCCATAAGCTATAATGTGGCCCGACCGCCATCTTTGTTAACCCCGATTTTCCTTTAGCACTTACGGGCTCACGAGCTGATTTTAAATTCTCCAGCACATTCAGCTCCACTTCAATTCGAATAGATTCAATGAATTACCAAAGAGAGCAGTTAATTTTGACCGATGGCATTGGCGGAAACTTGGTGGAAACGCTCCGACAATTAAGCATGCATTCTCATATTTTCCTAATAAATTACTTAAATTCATTTAACCCACGACCCGAGTTTCGTTGCGACATCGTCGGGCACATTTATAACAACAATAATGCGTTTTATAGTCACAAGAAGGAAGGGGCAGGAAGACTTCTGGAAGGGGGGGAGGGTAGACATATGACGAGCAGGAGGGAAGGGGAGGGGGTCTGGTACCCAAGCCCACCTCCAGATTACTTGGTAACTTGGCAGGTAATTTGGTTATTTGGAGAAGGCGATCGACAGCTAGGGTCAACTGCTCTATAATGGACAGGTTGCTAGGGGATGGCTGATAGGAGAAGGATTATTGGGAATGGAGGAGGGGTCAAGGAGGAGAGAGCGCTTGTCAAGGTGGCCAATGCTAGAAACTGTGTAGAAAGTGGGCGTGTCCTGTCCATCATCTTTGTTGACCCCGATTTTCTTTCCGCGCTCACGGTCTGATGCGCTAAATTTGCAATTTTACGATGTTTTGCATCGATAACTTACTATAAATTAATATACACTCACTTTTAAATATAAATCCTCCTAATGTGTATTGTTAATATGTATAAATAAATATTATCCATATTCCCAGTGAAAACTATTGTAGAATCGAGTAGAATGCATAGCACTAAGTATATAATACATGCTTTAAGAGTTACTTGCCTTAAATTTGTAACAGATGGCTGCTATTCTTGCTTTACACCCGACAATTCCTCTATTCCGCTGAGCTATTTAATGGAAAGTAAAGAAAGAGCAAAATTGAAGGCAAAATTGATGGAAAAGTCTCCAGGGGACGATGAAAGATGACGACGATGAGGGGACAGGGGATGCTAGAAACTGTAAAGTGGGCGTGGCAAGCCAGACATCTTGGTTAACCCTGATTTTCCTTTAGCGCTTACGAGCTGAAGCGCTGATATTGCCATATCTCGATGCTTTCAATCGATAGCTAACAAAAAATTCAGCATGCATTTACTTCTGTAATATGCATTCTCCTTACATACATTGTTTATTTATTTTAATTAATAATCGACCGCATCTCCAATGGCAACAATGGTAACATCGAGTAGAATCCCCTTCTGTTTTATATCGTAATGCCCTATGCACTTGTATTTTTATTTACATAAGTTAATATTAAACACATTCCAGGTGTAAATTTTGTAAAAGCAAGGGAAATCCAAACTATTAAGTAACCAAGCCATTTTTCAAGAGTTCTATGCCTTAAATTTCGATCAGATGGTGATCTACTCTTACTTTACATCTTCTTATTCTACGACCGTACATATAGTGTCTCACAACTTTTAGAGGGATTCAGAAGGGAGCCCCTAGAGACTCGGAGGCTACACGCTAGGCTTAGGTTACTTGAGAAATTCAGAACTGACGTTTTTCAGAGCGACACAGAATATTATCATGACGCCTCACTACATCTCTAGGACTATTTGTAAATATCACACGTACTATTTAAGTTTTCACTCTTGAAATAATAAAATGCCTGTGAATTGTAAAAATGCACCACGAAATTTTAATATGGTATATTTGTAGATATGCTCGTTTTGTATTAGTAAATGCATCGTCTTGTTTTCATAATGAGTTGCCTATATCATATTTTTTAAATGTTTGCATTACCTTTAAAAAAAACTATTATTTACTAAATTATGAATACCTGCTTAATATTGCTAATGTATGCATTATGCGGACGATTATGCTTATGTTAATATATTGAATGCTCATATGAGGCTGTGTAGACTCAGAGTATATTTTCCATTTTGTAAAAAAATTGTATTGTAAATATGAAATAAAATATTTTCCCTCTCTCTCTCTCTAATTCGTCCAATCCGTCGTGCTATCCAAAGGAAAGTGAGGAAAGAGCAGGGTTAATGGGGTAATGCCTTCTCCCTCTACCGAAATAATTATCTTCACTTGTTGATTCGACTATGACGTAGCTGATGAATTATAACCTGGAATGGAATGGTACGACAGTTACGTAATAACCACCCCAGGTTAACATCAAGCATAGGGTGTTCACTTATTTCAGTCGCCCACCCGTCAAAATCTGAGCACAAATTACAAGCGGCCGCGATTCCCTCAGTTTTTCTCCGCCCTGCCATCATCATAGATTTAAGCCAGAGCATCCCCCTGTTAACCGTACCTCGTTCAGTTTTGCCGTCCCTGAAAGGGGATTAATGATACCTCCCCTTCTCTTGTAGGGAGAGTGAATGCGAGACGAATGCCACTTTGAGAATGGACGGCTAATACATCCCTTGGGCAGCTTGCATCGAAGGACATGAGCACCATCTCTGCCCTTGTATTCATCTACGCAGAGGAAACATGCCGACACAGTGCTCAAATCAACCATTAAGTCTAACATAAGTGGTAGCATTCGAATTATAAGGGATGTCCTGATGCCTTTGGGGAAATACCTTTTGTATGAATATAAAATATAAAGGAAAGCAGCGCGCTTCGTTAAAAACTGCTACGAGCGTGCATATACAGTCTCACAACTTTTAGAGGGATTATGGTTGGAGCCCCTCGAGACTCGGAGGCTACACGCTAGGCTTAGGTTGCTAGAGAAATTCAGAACTGATGTTTTTCAGAGCGAGACAGAGAATATTTTCAGAGCGAGACACAGAGAATATTGTCATGACGCCTCACTACATCTCTAGGTCTGAGTGAAGCGATAAAGTAAGAGAGATACATTGCTGAACAGATACAAATAGATAGGTACAAATAGAACAGATAGGTACAAAAGCTCGTTTTTTCCACGAACAATAAGCGACCACAGAACTGAGCTCCACTTAATACACTCCCATAACACAAGTCACGATGTCACCTCCCAAAAGTTTTCATCTTTACACGGCTGGTGATCTAACACCCCCTGCCACATATCCATGCGGCGGCTCGCAGGGTATTATGTAGATGTAGGTGTTTATGTTGGCCTTGAGTTATTATTTCTCCACACGGGATAATCAGCGCGATGATAGATTTACAGTTATTAATAACGTTAAGCTTCCATTTTAGAGGAATATTTGGACGCGTGTTAGTACAATCAGGTTATAATTTCACTTTCTTAGGCGAGATGTTGCGGAACAGCATTTAAAATGATACGCAAAGGAGATCGTACTGCCTATGTGGTACTCACAGTACGAGTTGAAAATAAAGGAGACAGTATCCTTGGTGTATCATTCAGGTAATAATTGTTTAGTTTCCATATGCACTGTAAATCATCGCGGTCTTATGGCAAGGGCAACAGAAAAAACTTCATATCTCGACTAAATGGATTAGTAGATAGTTAGTCAAACACTTCACGTAATTAATATGGCCATAAATTTCATGTCTACTCCAGGTCAACAAAGATAAAACTAAAAGGAATTATTTTGTTTTGATGAAAATAGATTAAAAAGGGATATCAACTTACGTTAATTAAAATTCAAATAATTTACAGCTTTCTCATTGAAGGGCATTCTTTTATAAAGTTGCCTCCAGCTGTCAGCTACCATTCACCTCAAAATAATTAAACTGAAATAGCTCGCACAGATCTATAAAGCAACATCGCAGTCTGTTAACGTTCAGTGTCCTCAGTAATTAATTAACATTTGCTATCTCAATTTAAAAAATGTTTTTTGCGTGATTTATGCGTTTTGAAATTTTATCTCAAAATAGAAATTGGAACTAAATGATATTAAATATAATTATGAACACCCAACATTACGTCAGCGAAGAATGCTTAAGCGAATAAGTCCAATTAATCCAAGGACATTTATTGCATAGTCTTGCGCTTGAAAGTCTAAACACGGCACATAATTACTAAATGCATTAATAGCAAATGTTAATTAATTACTGAGGATACTGAACGTTAACAGACTGCGATGTTGCTTTACAGATCTGTGCGAGCTATTTCAGTTTAATTATTTTGAGGTGAATGGTAGCCGAGAGCTGGAGGCAACTTTATAAAAGAATACCCTATAATGAGAAAGAAAACTTCTCTACTTTTCCGTTTCATTAACAAAATTAACAAACCCTTTATTAATTCAATCTATTTTGAGAGATCCGCTGACTATGCCCTTGACGTGCTTTTCCTGTTAAATGTAGGAAGGGAACATTCTTCTAAAAACTAATTTTCCCCCAATAATTAAACGCCCTCCCATTTAACGTTTCGCACATAAACGTTTCACTTCTTTCAACCCAAAATCTCATGGTAATGCGGCATTGAGGTCATTTAACGGAAGCTCTTTTAGCGATACCCAATTATCATATCGGCATACTCAGATAGAATCACCGAATTTCATAATTAAACTGTCCTCTGCAAGTTTCTTACGTTGTAATTTTGTGAGTTGATGTATGACAAATTGTTTCAGCGTCAGAGGCTATGAAACTAGCCTCCCATCTCTACAGCACAGAATTGAATCTGCGGAGGTATTTTTCGAAGAAATATCGATCTCAACCAACGCCTACATACTACCAAGCGGTTCACCGTAGAGGTAAGTGGCAGGAAGTGTTAGGACACTAGCCATGGAAGAGGAGGGAATAGAGAAAGAATGAGGATTGAGGCAAGAGATGAATAGTGGGCTATCGCTGTGTTCTCTGATCGTTACATGCTGGATTCGTTGGATTCACGAACTGTGAGAGAAAATAAGTAATTTTTATACCAATCAGCTCGGCAGTGTATATTTCTTATAGAATCACTTCGATCGGTTAACGAGATATAGTACGGAGTAATACAATATAACACGTGTCTATTAGGAGCTCGTAGCATTTTGAACTTTTCCAACTACTCTGAGCCCAGTTTGTGGCCTCCAAGTCTGACATTCCTCAACCTTGTCCTTCCATTAGCTACGAAACATTTTCTGTTTCTTTTCAGCAGTCTTTAGCGATGCCTGCGAGTTTCTTGGAGACATTACTCCATTATTGCTTCTCCGTCCATCGTATAGGACTCTAAAGATGCACTTACTGAAAAAACTATACTAGTTTTACAACCGGATTCACATTTTTTGCATTCCCCGCCCAGAGAAATTTACGTAAAATATATGGGTCATTCCACCTCAATTCAGCACACAATTGTCTCCTAGGATATATGATTTTGCTCAAACTCGGTGTATAGGTTACATGTGACCTCAAACGAAGAATTCTGAAACTGTTTTGAGGAAAAAATATTTTTTGCGTGATTTATGCGTTTTTCAATTTTTTTCACTTTTTTTGCAAAAAAGAAGCGCGTCCTGAATCATCTTTTTACATATATCTCCTCTTTCATTCATTGTGGAACAACGATATATATATATATATATATATATATATATATATATATATATATATATATATATATATATATATATATATATCTTATTTTAAAACTTATTGCTTTAAAAACTAGTAATGCCATTTGATAATCAAAATATCTTAGTAAGATATTCATTAAAAAAGAATTTTCTTTTAGTTTAAAAAAATTGCGACTTCATTATACTAGGTAGCTATATTTTTTCAACTAGAGGAGTATCGCTCACGTCTTTAGTACATGATCTTTGCATTACTTTAGTGTGTTGCCATTTAATTATTTAATTACCGTAGATTATCCTCTGCCTTACTGAAGAAGGTATTTTATGACTGGCTCGCAGCTGCAGACAGAATTATTTTGTAACATTCTTCTCACTCTGGTATGTAATCTCGAAGGCACAGATATTCCCACCCTCGATCGGCTAAATGGTGGAATGGCGGAAAGAGTGTATAAAAATGTAAACCCAAAGTAATCATAAATATTTTCAGATACATTGATAATAATGGATAAGGTATGAGAGACACGCTAAAGTATACATAAGTAGCATCTTCATAGAATGGTAATTGGCTGATGGAAACAAATGGTCAGTTGCAGTAACGACGCATAAGTATTCAGTTACGTAATGGGACACAAGGTAACCAATCAACAACTGTTTCTGAAACACTCGCCGAATTTATTGGTTTCATAACTTGTGGCATGAAGTAATTAGCACCATAAGTGGCCAAGACGGCAAATGCACCATGGACCGCTTGGAGACTTAATTACTAGATAAAAGGGTTGTTCTGAGCCGAATGACCATTATATTTACTCTTACTGACTAATTATTATGTTCATTTGCAATTATGATGGATGAACTTCTATGCATCCGGCGGGATAATATTTGATCAAATATTTGAAACAATTTATCATTTGGTAAATAAGTTATGAAAATGGTCGCTGAGTTCTTACAACGCGAATATTTATGTTAAGCACATAATTTCATGGATTTAAAAACTATAGAATCCATAATAAAATGTTATTGCAACCGGCATTAAGTCTTTCAAAACCGCACATTTCAAGAGAGATGTTGATGCGATGAACAATAAACGAGTTACTTTAATACACATTCTTATAATTACGGAATTAAAAGCCATAAAAATTTACAACGTCATACTGGTTCACGACGCATATTTTTCTTTAAATCCACGAGGATGAATTTACCGAGGAATAACACCCATTTAGGTCCCATTTAGGTAACCACTTACTAAAAATCGGCGACCAATCCACTTGGTGGAGCTTCAAACAGTTTTGGTAACAATGCGCAAACATACAATTTATAATTCGGTAGGGCTGGGGAGTCTGGGGCATTCCACGCCCACAACATTATCATATATTTGGTATGAGTACGCTAAAAAATTAAGTGTATATCGATCGTAGACATAGCACTAATATTCATATGATGTCTCACCATTAAAATCCCCCAAACGTACATCCAGCACGCTGCGGAACGATAAGGCATACTGAAATGGCAAGAGACGAAAATATATGCTAAAAAAAGAAGCAGGCAAGTGGCAGGGAATTACGTTCGTAATTACATCGACCGTCGGAGCATGTTGAAGTTCCGACCATCAATATAACATACTGAAATATGTAACATCTTGCTCACAAGATATATAGCGTCGTAAAAACCTATTTAATCGTAATAAACACGAATGATTCAAATTAGCTCTTGGGATCCGGTATGAACACACTCGAAATAGTAATTACATCTAATATCCGTCGCACCTAAAATGCCCACATATATTCACATGATGATAACCGACCATTTGAATCTCCAGACACGTACGTTCGGCTCACAGCGAAAAGAGAAGGGCAACTGAAATGGGGAAAAAGGCGAAAAATGCACGCATTAGAAAAAAGGAGGAAAATGAGAGAGGGAGAGAGAGAGAAGTATAGTGGGAAGAAACAAAAGGAGTGTACTCGGTGGAACAAGTCCGAAGCGAGTCACGCATGCCAAAAAACTCCCGTGAGAAAGGAAAGAGGAGAATCATTAAAGGGAAAGGGGGCGTGGGGAAGCTGCAAAAAAGTTGAAAGGAAGAGCGAAGAAGAACAGGGGGGGAGAGACGAAAGGCGGTGGTAGAGAAGGGGGGCGTGGCTCGAGTGGAGAGGGGGACGGGGGGTGGGGAGGGTGGAATTTGACTGAGTCAGAAGGGGGAGGGAGAAGTGGTCGGAGGTCGAGAGGGCTTCGGCAGAATTCAAGGGGAAGCGACGAGGTCAAGATGGCAGCAATTTTACGCATCCCTTTCAAGAGCATCCGTACACTATATTATTTCTCAAAGGTGTTTTTTTGTGGATAGGCCATAACTCCCATAATTCTTCTTCAAAATTAATTATTCAAACATCTTTTCAAAGCTTATGTTCCTCGCTATTGACGAAAAATAAAAAAGTTTATAATTACTGAATTTGTTCAAAAAATTGATAATCATATACATTATTTCGATCCTGGAGGTTCGGCAACTAACGCATCTGTACTGATATGCGGGTTGCGTGAGAGCAAGGGTAGTCGTCCCTCCCGAATCCGTATATATTTTTTCTCAAAGGTGTGTTTTTGTCGCAATGCCATAACTCCCATAATTATTCATCAAAAGTAATGACTCAAACATTGTTTTAAAGCTTATGTTCCCAGAAATTGATGAAAAATAGACAAGTTGGTTAAAAGTAAAGTTTGCATTAAAAAATGATACAACGCCATCTGCTGACAATATAATAAACTAATATGTTGGCAATGGTTACGTGCTTAAAAGACTATCTATTATCACATCGTTTAGTTAGATTGTTTACATTCTACATGCAATCAGTGAGACCATTTTCTGCTTATATTTACGTTATGTTTCTCTAACACAAACATAAATAACATATAATTGTCCATGGGAAGAAACAGGTACAAGAACAGGAAGAAAGAAGGAAGAAACAGGGAGAAGCTGCATACTGTGCGAAATATTCACACGGGTCAGCTAGTAACATATATCAGTAAAAACCTCCGCACTTTTCCTTCCCAAACTCGCTATCCCCCTCTCCTTTCTCGGATTTCCGTCGGTATCGTACGTACGTTAAGATCTGTGTCTCCATCGCATAACTTTTCCAACTCTTCTCACCTCGAGTGAACGGGTGACTTTTTTTCGAGGTCAAATTTCGCATCTCATAACCCACATTGAAGGGAACAAGTATATTTTTGCAGCGATACTCTTAAGATATCGAAGAGTTTAGTCGTAGAGCGAAAAATGATGATAGTCTTCTGTATGAAGCGTGACGCCAAGGAGGGAGAATGTTAAATCATGTGAAAATCTAATGAGTATCCAATGATTGCATGTACAAATGATATGGTACGAAGTCACTCGCACGGGTGCAAATATAACAAGGGATGAAATTCGCCATGAAAAAATAATTTAACTCAACCGGGATTCGAATTCGGATCTCTCAATTGCCGATCAAGTGTCCAATTGGGATATCCGGGTTCGTATCACGGTTAAACCAAAAGATTTTTTCATGGTGAATTTCATCCCTAGGTACCTAATGAGTAAAATAACATTTTTTTTGCCCGTCAACGTTTCAAGAAGAAAATGCTAATATAAATATGCAACCGAAAATTTTTATGTACTGCTCTCTTCGTCTCGTTTCTTTGTCCATGCTGTGGAAAAAAATATTGCCGTTAATTTAAGCAACAGTTTCCCTTGAGTTTAAGCCAGGGCAAGCCTCCATTTTCACGCGATTTCTGGCATCCCTCACCGGGATGTATCAGTTCGAACTTTTCGTCTCCACCACGAACTTTCCCGATATAAAGCGGGTGAGTAACGTGAGAATGTCAAGATCTCTGCCTCGATCCTGTGGCTCCTCCAACTCCTCTTGCTCCGAGTGAAAAGGCGGCTCTTGGGAGGTCGAATTTCGCACCTCATAACCTTCGACTGAAGAAGGGTGTCATATTTTATATTTTATAGGCGGCGATGGAAGATGGCCTAGTTCCTAGATCTACGGCCTTCGATCTTCTCGAGGTGTATATCATCATGCGAGGTTACGATAAGAGCAGAAAAGGACGCCACTCAAAGCAGACGAACGTCGGTAGAAACGATTAAATAATAACCCATCTCTATGAGATGTAAATATAATTTAAATAGATATATTGGCAATACTTACGGTGATGATACACGTTCAAGAATAGATCGATTTGTTTTTCTTTCGGAAGCATAGCCTGGCTACGTAATGATATAAATATTATTCTATGAAGTATTTAGATAGTGATGTTGCGTCATATATCCATTATTTCACATTGAGCAAAATTTAATTTTTCACCCTCGCATTCCTGATGACATTCCTAGCTAAAGAAAGTCAGGTTATTTAAATCGGCAATACATGATGAGGAAACTAGTAGAAAAATGCATGCAGCAGGTTAGATCATAGGTACATTAAAATAACGTATATGGCAATCAATTAGAATGCGGAAATATTTGGATACAGAAGGAAAGGCCATTCGAGTTAGGAGTGAGAACAAATATGTAGAACCATTGGGAAAGGGAATAAAGTAAGAAAGTAATAATAAAAGGTTACATTAAGAAAAATAAGCAATAAATAAACTTGACGACATTAGGCGTCACTACTTAGAAGAACCGAACACTAGTTTCCATAGTGAAAAGAATAATTCGCGCATTTATTCAATCATTACAGAATTTGTACAACTATTGAAAAGTAATTGTAGAAAAAAGTATTCCTTTCAATATGAATGCCTATGAATAAAATAAATAGCATAATAAGGTCATAATTTATTAAAAGGAAGAAATAACTACAAACATGTCAGACGATCATGCAAAGTATACTTCTTAATGGCGCAGAAATGAGGTAATTGACTCGAAGGGAAAGATAGAGACAGGAGGCCGTAGAGATGGATTTGCAGAGAAAAAATTGCATATTCAATAAAAGAGAGAAATACCCATGGAAAAATGCAGGCAACAATGGCGATAGAAAAAAGTACCTCCAGAAATAGACAAAAGAACGCTTCGAATAGAATGGACATGCAGGAGGACCAACGTTGGCCTAAAACGATATTCAACTGGTGATCGCCGGGGAAGAGAAAAGGAGGATGATCATTATACATGACTGGATGGAGCAAGTCACCCTAGACATGGGGAAGAGATAGATGGAAAACGAAGATAGGAGAGACAAAAAGGCTGGGAGAAGTGGATGTCAGAGAGAGCTATAAGCTGTAAAGAACTCATGTATATTTGTACATATTCAAATCACCATCATTGGTCGTTCAATCCTAAGATTGGTAGACCTCAACCCTCCATCATTCCCTATCTAAGCTAGGTGCCTTACTTCCTGGAAAATCATTCTATGTACTTTCCTCTTTCTTCGGTCGATGAACTTATCCCTGTGTCTTCCTCTGGGGGCTTTTCCTTCTATTTTACCCTCAATTATGTTCTTCACAAACCAATTGGGCCTCAAAGTGTCTTATCCATCTGATTCTCATTTTTTTGCACGGTATTCTATATAGTCCTGTCCTCATCTACTGTTCTGTACACTTCATAATTTCTCATTTTGTCCGTCTATTTTATCTTCAGCATCCTCCTCCTGCACCAGGCTTCGAAGGCTTCTAGTATGTTTTGGCCTGCTTTTGCAACGGCCCATGCTTCCGATCCTTCTGATATATTCATACTTAATTTTCAAATATATGTTACGTATTTTCAAACACGAACGAGCTTCACGTATGAATGGTTTAAAAAAATAATGTTCCCTATTATTGAGCTTTCATTTATCAGCTCCATGAAAATAGAAATTACGGATGCCAACCACGCCTCCATTCTCCCAATGACCTTCAGGAAACGAATTAATTTCACCTCACTAAACTTTCATCACGCTCAGAGACAACTAATTTTCTCCTCCTCCATCCTTGTAGATGAAAGCCGTGGAAACTGATCCGGGGAAGTTTTCTTTTCCAGAATCCTTCGTCCGCTTTTCCATTTCGAACATCGTCGAGACGCCTCATTCGAAACTCTTCGGGTGTAATCTTATTCACTCGCATGTGAATTTTTGTCTGTTTTATCATTTTCTTCCTTCGCGAACTTTCCCCGCCTCACAATAAGGGAACGTTTAGAGTGTAATGATACCTCCCTCTCGTCGTGTGGCCACAGGGTCCTTTCCTTTCGACTTTCAGAGGCAATGCGCATTCTTTCTGATTCCGCAATGGATGCGAATGCCCATAAAGGTAATGCATGCGCCTCTATGAGCGAGTTTCTTTTACATCAAAGCCTCAGATTCGTCTTTGCGGACTCCGAGACCTTTCATATTCGTACGGGCTTGAGTCAATCGATACCGAAAAGCTAGCGCAGACTAGACTAGAAGCCTATGAAACACATCAATTGATAGTGGCGTTAAGTTGTGGGACGACGAGAAGGAATAACTCATAATAAAAACGACGTACAGTCCCATTATGTTTTCACCCTTTGAGTGCGGCATGACGTGATATTACGTCGTGATTGTCATTACGCTGGTACTGATGACGTGAGATCACGTCAAGGGTACCGCGAGTGTTCCAGATTTCACAAGGGAACTATCACTAGGCCCCCCAGTGAAAGCTGTAACACTCATGGTACCCATGACATGATATCACGTCATTCCGCACACAAAGAGTTAATGTTGTCTACCGGTTTCGACGTCTATAGTGTCATTTTCAAGACAAACAAAAAACTTTGGGTTTTGTCTTAAAAATGACGCTATAGACGTCGAAACCAGTAGACAGCATTAAAACACAGTGGGACTGTACATCGTTTTTATTATGAGGAGCACAGACATCTTATAGTTTTTACTCCAGCCCTGCGCTATTCAAGTTCAAATATATTAATCATAAAGACTTTTAATGGTATATACAGGGTGTTTCAAAATAAATATCGGGGTTATAAGGCTTTGAAGAATTTATACCATTGAACTTACAATTATAAAACATACATAAAATGAAAAAGCAACTCGAACAGTTTAGTTGTACACTTGTACGCCGGCGTATGCAGTGTTTTCTCTATCTTCCGTTGGAAAGCGCTAGTAGTAAAGTTGGCCACCACTGATGTGAAAGCTTTTTGTGTTTGACAGTTTGCAAGGAATGAATCTGTAGTAACATTTCAATGTGCTTTCCGAATTAAGTTCCATTGTAATCCTCCAAGTGATAATAATATCCGTATATGGTATCATCAGTTTGAAGACACTGGCTGTCTTTGTAAAGGGAAGAGCACGGGACGACCAAAACTGTCTGAAGAACGTGTTGAACGAGCGAGAGAGTCTTTCGCGCGTAGCCCCAAGAAATGTTCCAAATGCTAGTCGTGAATTAGCAATTCCAGAGACGACTGTGTGGAGAGTTTGAAGGAAACGCTGACAACTACGTCCTTATCGTTTAAAGCTGCTACAATCTCAGCCTTACTATATAGCCTAATACTGCGAAGTCTAAAAACCCCGATATTCATTTTGAAACACCCGGTATTAATCCACTCCATATCCAGCAATCACAAGAATGTGAGACAGGGGATGTAATACTTTCGTTATTTCAACGAGTTTATTTTTAGACCTTTAGGTCCATTTCGGTATCACAGACGCTGAGACTTTTAATATTTCGTATGGCCTCGAAATCAATCAATCAATCCTTAAAAAATAGCGCAGGAAAATTATATTCCTCTCTCTATCATTGGGCAGTTGATATAATTTTAGCTTGGTGATTAAGAATAACGATTTTTGATAGCCAAGCTTCGGCGGGGCTCTGCAAGCCACTTCAAAGGCCTGATTCCACACCAGGTATGAACAAACCGTCAAACACGCATTCATGCTGTTTTTAGCTATTTCAATAAAAATTTATGTACGTTAAACTAATTAGCATGTGTAAATGTAAGGAACTTCGCATGCAATACGTCTTCTATTCACCATTCTAATTGTATTGGATTGACACTGCACTCATTAATGGATGGAAAAACTTGCTATGGTTCAGTTATGCTAGTAAAGAAAATAAATTTTAAAAGTTTACCCAGATTAAACATAAACTGAAACAGTACCTACAGAATATATAAAAATAAAAATAAAGAGCATAATACAAACGCTACATATTTCGCTAGCGCTACATTACTAAAATCATCGGCGGCATATTTCAAGGATCAAACGCTTAAGCTTAGTTGACCCGGTTAAAAATACCTTTTTCAACATTTTCTCGATACTTGATAAATGATTATATTTTATATTTTGTCCTGATTTCCTGAAAGTAATGACTTGAGTTGTTGATAGTTCCAAAGTTATGATTAATAGATTTGAACTTAAGGGAGGTTAAGAGAAGGACAAAGGAATGATTGTTATGCGCATGATTTATGTTTATTTATTTCGTAAATTCTTTAGTGTTATTTATATATAGTATTTAGTGCTAATCTTTTGCTAGTGTTAAATAAAAACACGACTGGAAAATTATAAAAGGCACCTGCTGATAAGCCACCTATGGCTTAGCAGGACCATAAAGTTGAAAAGTTGATTAAAGAGCGTGCATTTTACAAGATTTGTATTATATTGCTTTCATATGAGTTTGCTTTTATATTTTAGGTATTGAGTTTGTACATTTTTTGTCAATTCCATGAAATTATCCCATATAATGTAATAAACATTTTAAAAACTTTTAAAAAAGTCTTCGGTCCGGAAAATATCGGTACCGCTGTAAATAAATTATTATGAGATATCTCAGGTTCCGTAAGCCGACGTATTGAAATAGCGTTGAAATGCCCAACGTGAATAAAATGTGCTTTTTCCATTTTCATCAACAGATATTACTTACAAGAACACCTGCGAGTGCAATTCATCACCAAAGTCTGGGAGTAAAGAAACTTCTCAATCTGATTTCATCAAACATTGCGCTAAATTTAAGTTTGTTTCAGCCGCCGCAAGCTCAACTACCACCGAGAAATTCTCGAAAAATACTCCCCAGATTTTGAGAGACGGGGTAGGAACCTATTTTTCATACAAGGGTGTCTCTCCATTCTCCTCGAGGAGTCAAGATTGAAGACTATCGAGAAGATTGGAAATTCCTCGCTCGTGTTTGTTCAGGCCGGTCCAAGCAGGAAGGTCGAGTCATTCGTAGACAGGGTCCAAAAGGGTCTCGAGATCCCTTCGTTGGGATGAAGAGCATTCCCTTTAAAGAAGGTTAAAGTGTGCCGTGCCGGTAAAAATAGACAGAGAGTTAAATTAAGGTGGTCAACAATCGAAAAAAATCTTGCAATTTTTTGAAGTCTCTCCCACTCGATAATTAATATTGACACACACAATTAAGTTCAGATTATTCCACCTACATGGTAATTTTGAAGAGTCGTTAAAAACAAGAGAAAAATTCAACGACCTTTACGCAGACACCCCAAGGACTCATTCAACTCCGCTTATTTCAGTTCGGTTGAAACTCACGTTACAGTATAAAGGAAGGCTATTCAGAGAGGTGTTTAACCCTTAGCGTAGTGAGCTTTTTTTCGTTTCCCCTGACCCTGATAATGAGATTTTTGGAAAAAAATAAAATGGCTTTTGGTAATAATTTCATTACCTTGAACTCAAATTTGTATGATATATATTCAATGAAAACAAGAATATCTTACATCATACAAGCAAAATGCAGTGTGTCAGTACACCGCATATATCTCCTAGTGGGGGTCGCGGGCAACGGTATGCTGGCTTTCAAGGTAGTCCTTTCAGAAGGGATCCTAGCTTGAGTAGAATAGTGAAAGCGGGCCTAGGGTATTACAATGCTTTGGTTTCTCTTGTGGTATACTGGCGAAAATGTGCCAAAACTGACCGGTAGAGTGCCGTAACCGTTAGTAGGGAAAGCGGCACGTGGTGCGGGTATTATTATTTGTGTTTATATATCCTGGGTTGGATGAGACGAAACCGTCCCCGCTTCCCCCAACCCAGTACATACACAAACACCCATGTCCTGAGTAGATTGTATTATACCCAGGCGGGACTCGAACCCGCGACCCTCGGGCTAGCAGGAGAAGACTTTACCCCGCCGCCACCGGGGTACTGCAAAGGCTGGTAACCTTGCATACTCTATTACAACTTACTCATGAGAGTCACAAAGTAGTCTCAGTCGGCCGAAGCCACGATGGGCGGAGGAAGCTGAATAAGGTTGGCCCATCAAGATACGGACTTAGCAATACGAACTGGACTATCGGTAGATACTTGGAATGTGAGAGAAGTATAAGGAGCATGAGTTGTTGAATGAAATGAAAGTGAGACGAATGGAAGTTTTGTGTGTATGTGAAATCAAGCGCGAGGGGCGGGATGCTGTTATTGTAGATGGCGGTGGTCTGGCACTGTAATCAGGAGTTGAAGATGATGTACACGGCAGTCAAGGTGTAGGACTCATTCTTAATGAGAGAGCTAAGTTACTGGTAAGAAAGTATGAGTCAGTATCCCCTCAATTGCTCTGGGTTCGCGTGAAAGTAGGTATTAGGAGAGTTGTGATTGTGGAGTGCTATGCACCAGTGGATGGAGAGAGTGACAGTGTGAAAGATGAGTTCAGAATAGTGTTTAACCCTTTGAGTAAAGAGCTTATTTTTGTTTCCCCTGACCCTGGGAGTAAGTTTTTTAGGAAAAAAATGAAATTATTTCTGGTTATAATTTTATTACCTTGAACTCAAATTTGTTTGATAAAAATCAATGAAAACAAAAAAAATTATGCATTATACAAGCAAAACGAAATAAATAAGACAAATTGACCGCGCAAGATCCTACATATTGTGGTATAAGAACAACAGTAACAACTTAGAACGGGACTAAAACCAGCTTTGAATGTAATCACTTCCGTCATTGTAACCACTGAACCTACATGCGGTATGCACTACATGTAGTACTACATGTGGCGCTACATGTGGTACTCAAGGCTGAACGTAGTTAGTACAACAATGAAATAGGTGGCAGGACTCTTCAGAGGCACTTTATAGGGAAAATTGGGCTTACCAGCCACCAGGAGAGATGGAACAATATGTTTCAATGTTTTTCTTTCTCTTTTCATCTCATTCTAACGGTCTACCACCCAAGTTTATTCAAAAGTGAAATAAATCACCCGAGCATTCCTTTTGCACTTATTAAGACTAATATATACATATAAAAATACTTTATTTGCTCATTTTTTAGATTGATGCGTATATATGACACTGTTCACAGTAATGGCACTGGGACAGGAAAATATGCCAAACGTTTATACAAAGGCTGAATAGCGGACGAATGAGGGAGTATCAAATTTGTTTTTGTTTAATAAATAGAATAGAATAAACCTTTATTATACTCTGGGACCGGTTCCCTCGAGCAACAATAAGATACAATGAAATAGCGGCGAGGTAATTAACAAACTGATAAATGATTGTGTTCAAATCAGATAGTAAATGGAGCTTAACAACTGTAGCGGCTTTTATATAGGTGAGGAAGCGTCTAGATTGCCACCCCAGAACGAAAGAGAATGTTCTAGAAGTTACCAAGAAACGTTTGAAAAAATATTCGCCGGCTCTGAGGCCCGAACACGGGCTGCCCGCTTGCGAGGCAAAGTTCACGAACTTGCACAATTGCACAAAACTGTTTGTTAAGCCCGTGTAAAACGTTAATAGTAAATAAACAGTTTCAATGAAAGGTGTGAATATACTTCCTCGTTCAATTGTCGTTTTTCAGCTGTAATCCCCATAAGAGCCAATGCTAAAATAAACACTTTCAAGAGTGAATAACGGTAACACTAGTCTGGAAGCCCTGATTTATATTCATCTGGGTTTATAACACTCACTTCAAAGATTAACTCATAATGAGAACGATGAGCAATTCCACTAAGTTTTATTCCTAGCAACCGGTTTCGACAGCTATTGCGTCATTCTCAAGACTAACATACACTTTAAAGATGCTAGATTCAAGTTTTCAGGATATCTGGAAAAAGTGACCCTGAGACAAGACAACCTATACCAAAGTTTAAAGCAACGGTTTAATTTTAATGTAATACCTTCCTTTTCTAGGTTGAGCATTTCTTGTCTATTATGAAACACGTTGGTGAACCTTACGAAAGTAAAAATACTTTGCCGACCCATTGGCTCATGGAACCACTTGTCAAAGGAGACGATTGAGATCCGGATAGAAACAAGAAACTTAAGCCGCGACTATGGGCTGAATGAGGCGTGAAAATCAGTGTTCCATGAACTTCCAGGAAGAAAGGGACACAATAGGAGCCCACTAGTAATACGTCACTTCACCAAAGCCGAAGAATATACATATATAATACGGGAGGGAAGTCCAACAGGCATAGTCCTTCAGATGATGGCGGAGGCGATCATCGAAACGTTGACAACCTGACCAAGTGGAAGAACAGAGAAATCTTCACGGACACTATAATCAAAGTCAAGTATTTCAAAGCGACACAAAGAGTATAATATTGAGACTCGGATGCTACACGCTAGAGACTTAGTTTTCGGGAGAAATT
Organism: Ceriagrion tenellum; assembly: GCA_963169105.1. Taxonomy (NCBI): domain Eukaryota; kingdom Metazoa; phylum Arthropoda; class Insecta; order Odonata; family Coenagrionidae; genus Ceriagrion; species Ceriagrion tenellum. Next base: position 42,168,430 of record OY720639.1, read on the forward strand.
CAGATCATCTGTGTTTAAGTTTGACATGAAGAATGTTATTACTGTGAAACAGAATGAAGATATTGAGAATGTATCAGAGAATATCATTCAATTTATTTTGTTTTGCTAGCGTAATGAATGATCTTCATGTTTTCATTGATTCTTTATCTAACAAACTTCAGTTCAAGGTAACAATATTATAACCAGACGCAGTTTCATTTTTCCTCAAATAAAACTCACTCCCGGGGTCAGGGCAAACGAAAAAAAAACTCTCTACTCAAAGGATTAAAGACTATTCCGAATAGCTTGCCTATATACTGTAACATGAGTTTCAACCGCCATTACGAAGGGTTCTTCCTTCGAAAAGGCCAAATTATCACCTTTTCTTGAACACCATTCCTGCTGAAGTCTAGTGCCAGTCCTCTTCCAGTATTAATGTGTTTCGAGCAGGTTGTTGGGTACATATCCTTTGGCCGTAATTCAAGACCTACGACAGTTAATCAAAGAGAGAAACCTGCTCATTTTCCAGAAAATTGCCCTTCGTCGACGTCACACGGGGAAGTCCCAAGAGCAGTTTTAATGGATTTTCTGAAAAAAAAAGATGAATTTTCACTCTCACTTCCCCAGCGCACAATGGACTCCCCTTAAATGGACTGGATTCCGATTCCAGTTCATTAATCATTTGATATTCCATTTTCGCATTCCTTTCAAACAACGCGGTGCTGAACTCGCTTCCAATTTTACACTCATAAGCGCGAGAAAACAATCTGTGTAATATTGCGGATTAATTGGAATACCTACTTGATTAAATTAATTGATAATGATGCAAAAATACGAACGATAACGTTAAAAAATTAGCATTGACAATTTAACGTTGTTTTAATAATAATAAGAAAACGTTTACTGCCGTAGAGCTTTATATCGGCCTTTCAGACTTTTTACTACATAAATGTAATGCACTTTATGGTGTGCATTACTCAATAAAACGCTATACACACAAAAGCAGATTGAATACCCTACAAATTTTAAATGTACAACAATTTCTTTTCACACTCTCAGTGGGAAGTTATTGGAAATATGGAATTAAAAAAATTATCTTTTAAAATTTGTTCTATATTGTCATATGTTTACATCCTATCATAATTTTGAGCTTATGTAAATAATGCTTACTTAAGACAAAATAAAATAATTACAAGATATAGATTATGTCTACATAAAATTATTTCAAGACACACTAAATGCACCGTGGCAGAATGAATATCATATCTGCTTTCAGATGTGTATACAAAAATTATCTCTCGTCACTTTTAGCGTAACGTAGTCAAAATTCTACCGCAATTACCGAAACTTAAATAGATCGAAACCGGGAAAAAATACGTTTTAAATGGTAGAAGAAGTAGTTCACAGCGGGATTTCCATAGGGCAGTGAGGATTTTAAATTTCAGTAATGTAATATGGCGAGGCCGTACGCTTTTGCGGAGCACAAAATTGAAGTATCGCCCGATACCACGCTTCACTGTGATAAGTAGCCCGGACGTTAGGTATTGCATTGCGTTCACTCCAACATACCGTAGTCGTTACACCACAAATTGGCCAATCCATTTACGTTAAACGGCCCAAGTCGCAATAAGACTGAACAATTTATCCATATACCTAATTAATGAGAAAATATAATATCATTCACTGATTCGAACCCGCGACCTTCAGGAAGTCAGACTAGCACGTTACCTATACGGGTCTATATGGTTTTAGAATTCTGCTATTCTTACATATCGCGAAGTCAACTAAAAACAAATGTAAAACACAAAGTAGATTCAATTTGTCTTCAAGTTGCTTTTCTATTGACTGGGAAGAGTACAAACCATTAGAGTAGTTAATAACAGTAGAGTAATTTCTTATACCGGAAGAAATTCTGCCACTGGCATATGTCCGTGGGTTCATAGATTTATGCAAAGGACGCATAACTTTTATCTTGTTTAGGTTCATAACTGCATCATATTTGCTTCATACGCATCAGCTGAATAAAACATGATAGGGAAAGAAAATAAAATAGTCTTTGCGTGACCAAGGGTGTGTTTTAAAGTTAATGTTTAGTTTATTGCCGTCCAATTGGAAAGTAAGGATCGCACCAGTCGTAAAGAACAGATGATAATTATGAGCAAAAGTTTTATGTATAATTAATTTTTCAGTGAACCCTTGGGAACGAGAATACCCAAGACGGTTGATTTAACGCCTGTAAAATCCATTTTCAGGCCGTTGGCTTTTACACCGTCGGGGAGGCTTAGATATAAAACCAGTCTTTACCGTGTCACGCCTAAAATGTGTAGCTAAAACTTACTTGTTTTTGTGAGTGTTGACCAAATTGGAGAAAAATTAGATAACTTTGCTAAAAGTCGAATATTTTTCTTGGAACTGTACTCGGCTCAAGGCGTTGATGCTAAATTCAACTATGGGATAAGTCCCAATTGCAACCTTCATCTTTGAGTCCAGATACTCTCAAGTAAGTGAGACAATAAGTTTTACGCAGGTCTTTCAGGTCTGGAAGACTTACTCTCAAATACTTATATTTCATTCAATTTCTGTAATCAAGTAAAGCAGGAGAATGTCCAGCGCTTTCTCGTAAAGGCGCGGCGCAGTGCATTGGCGGGAAGATGTCACTCCTGTCTTAAAAAATTAAACATTTAGGAGGGAGAAGAATACTTTTAACCTGCTGTCTCACTTCGTACGGAAATGTAACACAAATCTTGTATGACCAATCGCGAAAACTTCCCTTGAATTCGAAATAAGAAGGCATTCATACTTACATATATATATATATATATATATATCGACGGAAGACGGGCTATTCCGGCCTACGCTAATCGATGCTCTTGGCAGAAACGAGGAGGGTTCACTCACATGTTTGTCCGAGGGCAACGAAATTTTTTCTCCCACGCCCGAGTAATATAATGGCCTCCGGCCGAAAAGTCACGCGACCTTCGCGACAGAGACGGCATAAAAGATTAATGTGGTCACAACGGCGACAGAGGTCGTTTTCACGTCATCCTGTAATTATATTAGGCACTTCTATATCTGCCCCCTCTCATTTGACTTGCAAGTGATAACCGAAATCGCGTGGCAGGAGTTACAATTGAGTAATATATAGTTGAATATATATATATATTTAGATAAAAATGTGATCGTGTTATCGGACTGGTTTGCGTGACGATATATTGCGCGGGTCAATCGATGTCGGTTCCGGAAATAAAACACAAGCATTCAAGCCCACTCCTCCCGACAGCTCGAAAATCGAAACGTTATTATCGAAAAAACGAAGTCTATGTATAATTCAATCTCCAATACGAATCACCATCAATATCAACTCCTAACAGAGTGTTTCACTACCGATATTCACGGTAACAAATGACTCACATAAATGGCTGGCGAAGCAAGAAGAATCGTTGTCCTCGATATTACGAAGGCATTCAATCCTCAATGAGTACGGGGACGGAAAAAAGTCGCTGACTATGACGAGAAACAAATATATTATGGAAATTCCCTGAATCTATTTTTTAAAGCAATGCCATAACATGGAAAAAATGCATCAAGTTTTTCATACCAGTTTTATGAGGAAGATTCATATAAAATCATGTAAATGATTACCAATTGATTGACAACACAATACCACCCTAATCAAAATTGTTAGACACATGAAAAATTATACAATCTCAGACACTCTCCCACATGAGCAGTGGTTTCCAAACTTATTTATGCTCCACATCCACAAAAAAATTAATGTATCCTAGTACCCCTTAGAGAAATATCTCACCCCCCCTGATAGTAATAATTTATTTAACAACAGATGTGAAGGTGACCAAAACAGTTTTGTATCATCAAATTTTAAAAATATTTACAGACAATAGAAGCATATGGAAAAGGAGGAATACTGAAACACATTTTAAGTCGAAGGAAATGGGGAACGGTAAAGGACCCTTCAGATAATTAAATCTGCAATGTTATCTCGTACCCCTGGTTGGTAAACTGTCTTGTAGGGAATGAAACTACGTGACCATTTTGAGATAAAAGTTGTTAGGTAATATAAGGAAGCAATTATATCTCCACTGGAAAACCTCTACATCTTAATAGACTAATTTCAAATGAGAAACTTTTAGAATGCCATTCCATGCCATTCACTTACGGCTACAGAAAAAATTGAGGACAGCCTGGCGAGCAAAACTCCATTCTGTAAACCAGCAGTAACTTCAGACTGCTGCCAAATGTTGCATTGTTGCTACTCTTGAAACAAAAGCTTCAGGTGAGGAGCTGCGTAAAAGGCACTCCTGGAAAATTGACCACGAATCATATAAATATTTATTTTTCTTCTTTTATTCCTGGGCTGGGGTGCACAGCGTGTTCCTGATTCCATCTTACCCACGTTCGGCCAATATTGCGATAGCAATATTTACATTTCCTCTCATGACTTCGTTACTTATTCTATCTTTTGATCAGCAAACTTGTTCTGTTGAATGTTATTTCACAGGTGTAATATTTCTTTCCGTCTCACTTTGAGAGATACCAGGTCTCGCAACCGTGCAGTAATTTCGGAACTTGTTTTGAAATAAACTTCTACATGATTTATTTGCTTGTTTTATTATTTAGGATTACATGAAATTTCCTACAGGCATATTTTTAAATTTTAAGTTTATTTTTGACATATGACTCCACCAAGCGGGATTTTTCACTTCCGAGATAAACCGAACTGGCCACTTGGCATTTACAGACACTTTGACCCATTTTTTATATTTTTCGAAAAATGTTGATCGAAGAACATTGGTTTAAGTCTAAAATTAAATGAAGAGAGCCAATGAAATCCCACGATTTAACTTTCACACAGCTTTCAGGGAACAATTTTGCCAAGAAAAAGGTGGTCCTATTTATCACGACTGAATGATTGGGAGACACGAATAAATTTCGATTCGTCAGGATCGAATTCATGCGAGTTGTTTTCACTTGGCGAACCCCATAATTTGTTCGTATGCCGCCAATAATTGCTCTACAGCAATCACGATCATCACCTGAAATGGGCTGGCCAATCGAATTAAACGTAAAAAAATTTTAATTGTAGCACTGACGTACATCACCTATCTCAGCAAAAGAATTTGCTGTCAGTGTACACATTTCTCCCACCACTAGCCACTTTTGTGGATTTACAATTTTGATTAATTAACGAAATATCTCTCCATTAATGATCGAGTGTTATTCTACGCTTGTAAAATTTCGAACGTCATTTTTTATTCATTTTCTACAATTTTCACGCCTCATGAGGCGGTACAAAATTCGAAATGTGTGGCACCCTATGTGGATATTCTTAGTGGCTAGTTGTAATGCAATAACTAAGTTATTTTTCCTCTTCCCTTGAAATCGTTTGGCGCTGACTTCTTACGCATGAAATGTACGCATAAGATGAATCACATAAGACCAAATCATAGCGGTAACCAGACTTTGACGTTATTAGCTGTAGAAGATAGCGACCATGAAAATGAATTATCTATAGATATTCCATAGTATACTATGGAAGAAACAGAAACAATGGAAAAGAGAAGCTTGAGGTCCATCTTTAAACGTTCATAAAATAACAAAATACATACAGAGAGATAGAGCCTGAACTGCATATCCATAACCTGATGTAATCCATTTGTGTAGTATGAAATTGTTATGCATGTCCCGTCGACAGGCCAAATGGCCTGGCGGAATATAAATCAATAAGAGTTAAAAAAAAAAGAAATAAACAAAACAATACTATTTCATGGCTATTATTTATTTAACTGATTATAACATATTCATACAAATAAAAAAACATTAATGAGGAATGAATTAAATAAAAGAAGTTCATACTGATTTCAAATTAATTATCGATATAAAACATCGTAAAATTGCTAACTAACGCGTTCGGTAAGTGTTGCAGCATTTTTTTCAGCAGGAAACCTATTTCGCGAAGCATAAGCGATTTCCTAATCCTTTTAAAAAAAAGTTAATCAAGTCATTGCCCAGCAGATGGGATCCGTTACGGATTCTTTTCCCTATCCAAGAGCGCTTAATGCGTGAAGAAGACGTCCTCGGCGATAAATAGCTTTGGAGACAACGCATGTCTGTCGAGACGAGGCACAACTATTAAAACGAAGGCATTCGACCCGGCACGTGTCTCTGCATCTCTCCTTCAGTTCCAATTCGTTTTAAGACTTAATTCCCTTCCTTCCGATGGGGCAATTCCCGTAAATGACTAGAGTTCAATTTAAACACGGAGACAGCGGTAGACAGCCTCTCGTTTAAGAGAGATGAATTTTAGATCACGAACATCGTGTGTAATCCGGAGAGTCATAAAATGTAAATGATAATGGAGAGACGGAATAAGAAACGAATGGGGCGTGACCCGGCATGAAAGCCACTCTCAATTAATCCAGAAAGTTATCTTCAAGCCGGTTGCAATTCCGTACGGTTGCTGATTGCGAGTTGTATGAGCATGAAGTCCCGCTACTATTTCTACATTATGATAATAGGTTAAAGGTAGATCTAATTTGACATTGAAGTCATGCAAAAATGAAGAATTACACTGGTTAATTTACTAAATGAGACCTACTCTCAGAGCGACACAGAGAATATTATCATGGCTACTCACTACATCTCTAGGTCTGACATATTAGTGGCAAAATAAGAGAGATACATTGCCGAACAGATAGCTACAAGAACTCGTTCTCTACACGTACAATAAGTGAACACAATAAAAAGTGACTGCTGTAGATGATAAGAGTGATAGCTCTGCGGATTTGGTATCATAACTCAGGTATCCTTAGCGGGGTCTCTAAAGCCCTGTGTAGGATCCCAATGTTGAATTGAGTGTGTGTCTGTGAATGATCACTGGCGAGGAATTGACGTTCCCGTAAACCTTCACAAGGGTATACTGGTTGAGAGGCTGTGGTTGGTCACTAGGGTGGTCCTTATTTTTCGAATTTCTTTCGGGACACCCCCTCATTTTGTGCCAATTGGTGTAAAAACATGTCCTGTAAAATATTATCGTAATTGGATGACGGGAAGACGTGCCGCATCGCACTCAAAGTTGTGAAATTTTGGCATTTTTGGCTATTTTTCGGACATTAATGGCCATTAGAAGGCGCTGCTATTTTTTAACTAATTTTCTCTGGTAGCAAACGACTCATTGGACATTTGACATGCTACACCGAAAATATTTTTCAATTCTGACGCGTGGTTCCCGAGATACGGCCCCAGGAGTGAGCGCGTGCCATCCCAAGTGGCGTCCCCTCGCGCCAATGCTCGAAGCTCCCAAGTCCGCTGCTGCTCTCGGCGTTAGTCCAATTCCTTCGACAAAAAGAATTTGTATGCGATATTTTATAAACACATTTTAAGTTTGACAATGGTCACTGACGCTACCGTTAAAACAACACAGTAAATATTTTCTTTTCTATCATTTGACGGGTGGTGCCAATAGTTACGGCCATTGGAGAAAAATTCTCACCCTATTTTGTCAATCAGTGGTTTAAATTATCTAATCTTGATATCATAGCCGAAAATTTCCTCTCATCAATCCTATTCTTTTATGCCCAGTTGCAGGAACGATACATATGTTTTCAATAAAGTTATGGGACCCATAAATAAATTGCAACCATTCATTGAGTGTCGCAGAAACATTCGATAAATTTATTGGTTTCATAACTTATGGCATGGAGTTTTGAATTCCATAAGTAGCCAAGATTGCGGATGCGCAATGAACCGCTTGGAGACTAAATAACTAGATAATAGAGTTGTTTTGAGACAGATGACAAGTCTGTTTAATCTAACTGACTAATGTGCAGTAGCAATAATTCAGAGGCTAAACTTTCATAAATTTTATCCGGCGGTAGAACTTTAGATTAGATATTTGAACATATTAACTATTGGTAAATAAGTTATGTAACTAGCGGATGTGTTCCTGCAACCCGAATACTTTTATGAGATCTATAACTTCATGGATATCTTAACTATTGATTCTTTAACTAAATATTCTTGCAACCGGTCATTAGAGAATGTTTCCTCTAGCAACGGAATACATCTCTTTTAAAAGGCGGAATGAATTCGGTCACTGCTTTAAATATCAGCCACGCACGAATTGTAACAGTGTGGTGTCATTATATGATTAGACGAGAAAACAAAATCACCTTTAAACACGACACACCACTCAGCCGCAGTCGTTACAAATGCTCTTCACTTCTCCAGGGGACTTAACTCGACCCTCCTTCACGGAGACATAAATTTCACTCTTGGACGCCGCTGCGAATGAAACTGATTGAGAGTCAATTTCACAATCAGGAGAATGTGACTGCACTAATTGAAATAATGACGTCCTTGGCTCGACCTCTCTGTCCCGACCCGCGACCAAGTAACCTTAACTGGGGGGGATCGTTAGCGTTGAAATTCAAACGCACTGCTTTTGATTGCGTGGGGGGCATGAGCTAATGCCTTCTTCCTCTTGCGGAGTGCATGTATTCCGAACAGGTACGACGAATGAGAGCGAAAACTGCCCGCGTGGGAGAACAGCCTGGGATGCGTCGGTAATGCAGGAGGCCAATGAGAGGAGACGCGTCACTGACGCAGGGGATGAATGAGAGTACTTCAGCCAATTGGTGGCCGCACCTCGTGAAATTTCAATTCCTGCGGACGGGGCGCCATTATCCAATTCGCGGACGCATTAAATCTCGCCCGGAGGAGTAGTGATCCGCAGATTAAACCGCTTGGAGAGAGTCTCTCCTTCTCTCCATGAGAACCTTCGCTTGACGAACGCTGTGCTTGATGCGTGGAGCCAGACTTAATACCGACTGAGGAGCCAGTTACCCCACTCACAGTTGGGCTGCACCATTGAGGTAGACAGGGAGATCATTGCGTCATTAAACCGTAGCCTGACAACCGAAATAACAACCATATTATACACCTACATCTACTTATTACCCTGCATGCCATCACAAGGGTGATTGGCAAGGAGTGACTTATCACCAACATGCATTACAGTTGCTCTAAATTCATTTCATTCAATTAATTGTAATTAACAGAGATATATAATACTATACATAAATCGTAACATCTGTGTGATAAGATGATATTTTCACATTGTGTAAGGACACTACTTGTATGTTTAGTTGAATAGCCCTTTGTATATTTAATTCTGTAATATTTTCATGTAACTGCCGAAAAACGCCACATTCAAGGAATGGCAACCCTATCTCTGGAAGTTTCCATCAGGGGTGCCTAATTTCACTCTTCTGTTTAATTTATTGTTTTTATTTTTGTATTTCTTGTTGGAGTGGAATAAATATTATCATTATTATTATATGTCCATTAATGATATTACAATCCTGCTTGACAACCGTTCCATGTGAAACTGAACCCACCAACCGTTTCCATCACTCTAGGTTACGTCTGTCGTAATTTATCTTCACTACCCCAAATACAGCACAATTGGCCAATTTACGTCGGGTGAATAACAGTAACAACGTACGTGACACAGACACCCATGTCCTGGGCAGAAAATATTTTACCCAGGCGGGACTCGAACCCGCGACCCTAGGGTTGGCAGGCGAGGACTTTACCCCGCCGCCACCGGGGCCGATTCTGTCCTTATCAAGTCTTCAGGGTCGGTATACGAAGTCTCACGTATGGAAAGGCACTCTTCATTCAGGAGCACTGTAGCGTCTTACCACCATCCACCACCACGCATCCTCGAAAGATAAGTACCCGGGACGGTGAGGGAGGCTGGAGACACCCCATTCTGCCCTAGATACCGCCGTTCCCCTTAACCGCGCAAGTGTCACATACACCCCGCCCAAACCCTTCCCCCACTCATCCACCAACGCCCTCTCGGGAGGGAAGGAGTTGTTTGCGTCTCAGGGGGCAAACAAGAGAGCAGAGCGTCGCACCGATTGGCCACGTCCGAGGGATGCATCGGCGCGAGCGAAGGGAATAGTGCCCGGATCGAATGCAAAAAAGGGGAAGAGGCACCTGGTGGGTGACGAGGGAAATACACGACTTGCGAAGCGAAGAGAGGAATATATATATATATATATATATACATATATATATTTAGAGCGCGCGCAAACACGCGCTGTGTCAACCGATGTCTTCAAAATTGAATCACTCCCCCCATTCTCGTCCTATGAGAGAGAAAGAGTGTCTCTAAGAAGGAGCGAATTTTATAAGAGTCTACGACGTCGGGGAAGATATTCACGAATTGCACATAGGAAAAGGGAGAGAGAACTAACAAACGACGGCGCACGTGGGAAATTTGAATGTCTAAAATAGGTTCTAACGTTAAAGAACTTATAGGTTAAACTTTACGACATCAGGCGTCATTTCGTAGAAGAATGTTACATAAGTACCCATATTGAAAAAAAATTCTTGTACTTTTCTACAAACAATTGGTGCCATGTTGAGAGAATGGATGAGAGTCGAATGACGAAAGAGATATATAAGAGTGAAATGAGTGGTGCGAGAGGGAGAGGTACTCTCAAAAAGTCATCGAGTGAAATCTGTCACTCGAGCTTCGAGTGAACGCCTCCTTCACTCGTACTCGAGTGAAATAAGCCGTCGAATCACTCCGTTCGAGTCAAACATTTTCACAGTATGAGTGGGTAATAAATGAATGCGGGTTAAATGCTCCAGTAATGGACAAAAATGAAAGGAGTGTGATTCGTTGGTTTGGCCATGTTAAGAGAATGGATGAGAGTCGAATAACGAAACAGATATATAAGAGTGAAGTGAATGGTGCGAGAGGTAGAGGTAGGCCGAGAAAGTTGTGGCTGAATGTGGTTGAGGAAATTCTTAGGAGGAGGAATATTAGGAGTCTTAAAAACAGGAGATCGTGTATGAAGCAGTGTATGGGAGTGAATGAAGCAAAAGAGGTGTGCAAGAATAGGTCAGTGTGGAGGAAATTATTGAAGCAGAGTTAGGTGTACAAATACATTTGTATTTGTACACCTAAACACATATGTATTTGTGAGTGAAACTTAGTGACTCTCCCTACTCCGGTAGTGAACAAATACATGTGTATTTGTACACCTAAACACATATGTATTTGTGAGTGAAACTTAGTGACTCTTCCTACTCCGGAAGTGAACGGCGTGATTGGTATGCATGTATTTAATTGGCACAACGCGTTTCACAACTTTAATGCATCATCAGATACATATGTTTGTATAACATTTATTCGAACTTTGAAACACTTTCCCGCCCAATCAAGTAAAATGGAAATTTTTTGCCTGCGTTCCAAAAAATTCTTCCTTTCCTTGACGTCAAGACTCACGCAGGCGGCCGCGAATTTCGAAAAAACGAATTTCTCTACCACTGTATGCACGATGAAATTCACGAGAATGACTTTTATTTAAGGATAATACGGCGCTTTTGCCAAATCACCGGAAAGTCCGCGGATCTAACTTCCTTGAGCGAAGTGCTGCAATGGCAGTTTCGTAAATACTCAGACTTCGTGATTCCTCCAGTGCATCTGTTTTGTTTAACTCACGTCTTTGTTGTCGGGGAGATGAGACGCTACGAGAGACAACTGCATCATTTTGAGTCACGATGAACGCACGCTACAGAAATAATACGACTCAGCCCGCCCACAAATAGAATGTCAGCACATACTCTAAAATCGAAACCCCTAGTTCCACAAGGTTAAATTTTTTGGCGAAGGGACATCACAAAAGTCACAATTTCGTCACCATATTATCTAAAAATTTAATTACACTCAAATTTCCCTAGCCTGCAAGATTTGTTGAAAGCAATTGAATATTTGACTCAAACATTCATTTTTACGTAAAAACACTTTACTACGTTTCAGTGACAAAAATATTAACTATTATTAACGAATAATTAAATAATAATGTCAACCTGAATTTCAGTTCATTGCAGAAGTTTCCATACGCAAATATGCTAAAAATGTAATAAAGAAATTTATGGAAGAACGTGTGTGAATAGAATTAATGCTAAGGTACAAACTTTGACGACAGGATAACATCTTCACTCTCGCTATCTAAAACCATTCATCTACCTCGCTAGACATTAGGTGCTAAAATAACCTGCCACCCCATGACCTCCAAATAAAATAAAGGTCAGCAGGGTTATCTTAAACAGGGATCCGCCCAAAGGTCTAAGGCAGAGAGATACGTTAATGTATCGACACAAAGGCAATATTAAAGATTATACAGCCAGTTCAATAATGCCATTCGGAAGGAATTGATTAGTCAAATGTCTATTATTTCGTCACTTTCATGAGATGGGCGTTTTCCCTACGTGGGAAGGTAAGAATTTATTTGATTCTGCCATTTTGAACCATCGATAAAAATCAGAATGCTAATGCTACATGATATAAAGGTAGGAGGCGATGCGCCCCCAAATGCCCGATATGCAAAACGAAAATATGGCTTCAAAGTGAGTAAATTCGCCATGAAAAGATGATTGAACTAGATTCGATGTAAATTACGAAGGAAATCAATAGAGATTTGATATTGATTCGATAGAGATTGATCGATAAATTATGGCGGAAATTTCGGATGTTTGCGATACAGCTAGACATTTCCTATGCTAATCTCCAGGTTGATTGGACGAAAAAATGTAGGTATTTCGGTATTCATAACGATGACGGAAATTTCAGGTGAAGGATAGACACAACGAAATCAATACCTCGCAGCTCAGCTAAGAAGACATCCCCTACAAAGGCAGGAACACAGAACTAACGATAAAACCATTTCCACGGCTGTACCCACCGTGTCGTAGGCATTAGACATCCTAGAATTTTGCCCTTTTTATTTTAAATCAGTCACTCCATCAACACTCGCAAACACCTTACTACTAAGGTGGTTGGAGCAAAAAATCATTTCACCGAGGGATCAATGAATTTGGTCTCAATTTAAAGAAATGCATCTCAACCTTCCAAATATACAAAAATATCCGCCCCGTACCGAACTACTTTCTGAGATTTTGGACGATAAAATATCGGCCATTTTATATGGAAAATGGATGCATGTGCATGCACTCCAGAGAGACCTTATTTAAAAAATGGGAAATTTCTAATACCTGGATCTCGTTAAAAGATTAACTGTGAGTAGTTTGTATGTTTTCTCGACTATTTTTTTTAATAACAAATCATATTGTCACCACAGTAATCTTTTCAGGATCACAAAAAACGTTGTTAAGAAGTGTTATTAGTAGTGCCGCGAGAAAAAAATGAGTCCTATTAAAGACTTATATAGATATTTTTATTTAATATCAGATAATTTCAGACCTCTAAAAGTATGTTATAATTACATGAATATGACAATATTTACTTCATTCTTCCTACAGCCGATAAAATTAAAACGTAAAATTCGTATGTGTTATCCATTCTGATTAGGGAAATGTTTCGCCCAAACTACCATAAGGTAGGCATATTTTCAACATTCATCTTCAAGTAAAAATGGAAGGGCATATTTTGATCATGCTGATATTTGGCATGGTTAACTAATTCCCAAAAAGGCAGATTTTCCGCCCGCAGGCGTTTGGAAATCCAAAAAAGGTGAATATCGATCCACCCAATACAATTCACATATGCAACGTATGCGTAACTTAACATCCACATTCAGCAGCTCATTGGATGGCCCATCTAAACCTGGAATACTCCAATTTTTCAATACTCTTACAGTCATTACGACCTAAGGATTACAAAGGACTTCTTTTGCCATACTCTCGCATAGGTATTTGCAAGTCTCATCTTAATCAATTTTCATATAATTACATAATTTCCCAAAAATACTTTCCCCAAAAGTCCCGAACTTCGTAGTATAATTTATAGTTCGGAGACATGAACACCAGACTGTATTTATATTTTAAGATGTAGATTTGGAAGAGAAAGGCAAAAGTGCGAAGACTAAAATCCAACTAGTATGGTAGAGTAGGCAGTAGTGTGGAGAAGAAAGAAGCAGAATGTAGAAGTCACCCTGCATTCTGTCTGATGCATCCTATCACCAGCACTGTTCAACATGTACTTGGAGGAGGCCATGTGAGATGCGCAAGACGCTGGTTTGAGAGGAATAAAGATAAACGGAGAAGAAATAGACATGCTCCGCTTCGCAAATGATATCGCAGTCATAGCTGGAAATGGCGAGGATTTTCAAAGGTCACTAAACGTCATGGACCAAGTTCTACAAGAATACAACATGAAAATAAGTAAGAGAATAATAAAGAAGTAAGAGAATAGATGGATGCAGAAGTCACCCTGAGAGGAGAGTAATTAGAGCATGTGGATTCCTTCACCTATCTCCGAAGTACAGTCAGGTGGTACGGAAGAAGTACAACGGTCATCAAGCGGAGAATAGGCCAAGAGAAGAAGGCGTTCATGATAAAAAGACAACTGCTGTGCTTAAAGAAGATAGGACTACAAACTAGGAAACAGTATGTGAAAACATTCGGGTGGAGCGTAGCACTCTATGGATCGGAAGAATGGGTTTGTGAAGAACATAATAGGAGGTAAAATAAAGGGAAAAGTCCCCAGAGGAAGACCCAGGAATTAGTTCATGGACCAAATAAAGAGGAAAGTACATAGGAAGAGATGCCAGGAGGTAAGGGAACTTGCAGTAGATAGGGAAAGGCAGAGGGCTGCAGTCAACCAGCCTTGGGATTGAACGACCAATTATGGCAAAAATGCAGTGGGCAGAAAAGAAAAATAAGCGAGGAAGCTCTGGGCATATTGGGCGAGGTGAGTTATTGAGGAGATTAGGAAGAGGAAAAGTAGGTGGTTGGAACGGATAACGAGGAGAAAAGGGATGCTGAAGGTGGAACATTAAGGAGAAAGCTGAGTGAGCGGGAGAGGGGAGGAAAGAGCATATTGTATTAAGGACGTGATGAGGAGACGAAGAAACGTAGGCCGAAATGAAGAAATGAAGGTAGGACCAGTGCCTCTCAAAGTCTTTAGGGTATTTACCCCCTTCTACGTAAACCTAGTTGATATGAGTATTCTAATGGCAATAGTTATTAACATTTCCGTCGTATTCCTTCATCTCAACTGTTGAATTTCATCTTTAACTCTTCTCATGGTTGAAATAAATAAATTGATAAATTTGCAGTTTACAGACGATAAAAGAACTTCCTCGTAGTTTTCTCGGGCCAGGTGAAGGGTCCATGTTGGCCGATGTTCCGATACTCGACTCGAGCATCGTCCTCAGAGGAGATGTGAATGAAAGGAAAGCCAGCGGGTAAGTACCAGATCCTCTTTTGATGAAAGAACTCTTTAAATTCCACCATTCCCCTTGAAATTAAATCAAGACAATATCCCGGTCCGCGGAGATTTTGGCGGTTGGAAATACGATTTACCGTGGAGGAAAAGCGGCCCAGAGAAAGAATCACATGGCAATTGATTCAAAATTGTTGAAGTGAAGTGATTTGAATCTAAAATATTAAAGCATTAAAGTCCATATTCATCCAGTATTGTAGCTCGGTTCCAGGGGCTACTCTGCGAAACTTAGGAATTTTCAGTTCATTCAAAACTTCCTGAAACCCAGCAGGATGTCTCGAATCCAGCAAGTTCTCAGAATTAAACTTTCCAGACCTTTTTAGCAAATAAAAAACTTGCTGAAATTCAGCTAAATGGCTGAATTGAAGTTAGTCTTGGACATCTGAAAACCTAAACATTATTTGTCTCTAAAAATCTGGATGAAATATTACTGTGATACCCTTCCACTGCGTCTCGCTGGATACAGTCACCTTTGTTTAGTAACAATTTAACAAGTCTTTAGGTAAATGTGCACATGGCCATTGTTCTTTCAACAACTCACAAAACTAAGTACAAGAAAACCATTATTTTGTCTTCATGTGTCCTTAATCCAGTACTCTTTTGTATTTGCTTTTAAAGTTATATTTAAAGCTGAACAACATATATTTTTAACTTTTCAATAATTATCGTTGGAAGCTATTTTGTAGCCTTTTTATTGTAATCAAAACCCTATCCGAAATGTAGGTTAATTATTTTCAATAAATATTTTTCAGTCTCAAATTTTTCAGGAAAATTTGCTGAATGTCAGCAAGTTTTTTCTTGCTTAAAATTTTAACTTTCCAGATTTGCTTGAAAGTTGGTACAACTTCAGTTAAGGTAGATAAAGGTTTCTCGGGTCTTCCACCGGGTGAGCAGGTCCATGGGGCCCAACGATTCGGAGAACGACTTGTCCTCCATCATCAGGGGGGTGGTTCAGCTTCCGAAGCAGGTCCATGGGGCCCAACGTTACGGAGAGCGACTTGTCCTCCATCATCAGGGGGGGTTTCAGATTCGGAAGCTGAAATCCACCCCTGATGATGGAGGACAAGTCGCTCTCCGAAACGTTGGGCCCCATGGACCCAGCATGGTGCTTCGGAAGCTGAAATCCCCCTCTGATGATGGAGGACAAGTCGCTCTCCGAAACGTTGGGCCCCATGGACCTGCTCGCTCGGTGGAAAACCCGAGAAACCTTTATCCATCAGATGCGCCGGGAAAATCTGAAATCCTTCTTCAGTTAAGGTAGTTTGTGCGAAATATCATTTCAACGAGAAATCAATGAATATGGTCTATTTCAACGAAAAATATCTCACCCTTCCAAAAATACCAAAATATTATCCCCTAACCGCACTACTTGCCGAGACTTTTGATAAATAATACCAGCCCTTTTACATGGAAAATAGTAGGTAAAGCTCTCCGGAGAGGCCTAATTTTCAAAATGAGAAATGCCTAAAGCCTGGATGTCGTCAAATAACAAAAAGGGTGTAGTTTGTTTGTTTTCTCAACTATTTTTGAACATAAATCATATTGTCACCGCAGTAATTTTTTCAGAGTCTCAAAAAATCCCTTCCGTTGTGAAGGGGTTTTGAACGTACCGCGTGAAAAAAATGAGACAAATCAAAGACTTATATTGTTAAAAGGTATAATATTTAAGATTTTTATTTAGTTATAGTTTTATTACTTAGTTATATTATATAAGACTTATACTATTTTTATTTGATTACCTAGAATTTCAATCATATGCAACTATTTTTTGCACTATTGTCATATAGTCATAATGGAGCCCATATTAGAATTATACATTTTAATTTTTGCAGCTGTAGGATGCATGAATTGAACACTACAGTAGTGCTGTAGTGTTCAATTCATGCATCCTACAGCTGCAAAAATTAAAATGTATAATTCTAATATGGGCTCCATTATGACTAGGGAACTATCTCGCCCAAACTACCTTAAGGAAACTTTGCTGAATTTCAGCAAATATGGGGAAAAATATTTCATAGTGTGTAGGGGGGTAATGACGGTCAAGAGGATGCTAAAGGCCGCGACAGAAGAGAGGATGCTGGGTATTTTCAAGGAAGAAAAAGAAACAGAAAAGGTTTCTTGGACAAAATGAAAATACATAGAACGTATGAAGAGCTGAAGAAAGACGCACGATCCTTTGACATAAAATATGCACGCAGCCTTTTGAATAATCTTCGATCCGTCCTCAACCTCCACGTCTGCAGAGAGACATCTGAGCGACGCAAAAATCGATTATCTCTCAATCCTCTCTTGCCTCTTTGAATCTTATTTGTTCAACGTCCAACGCCTCGTGCTGCTTCTTTTTTTTTGGTTTCCACTTTTCGACTTCCATCTTTCCTAAGAAAACAAAAAAACGACGCGAAGTGCGTCACAATGCGTCGGACATCCGTTTTCGCGCGCGGAGGAAAAACTAAGATATTCCTCCCTTTAAGTCGTAATAATGCATGGGGGATAGTATCCTCAGTCATTGTCCATTTTACTGCCTTGCCTCCTTACTCGTGGAGGGTTCAGGGGTGGAGGCTCCTCCCTCACTAGTGGGTATATGGATTATAAACGCGAGATTTCTCGACGTTTTTACGAGTCTCGCGGGCAAAGAAAAAGGTCGGGCCGAGTCGTACATTCAGAAATGGAAATGGTGGAAAAACACGCTTTCTCGCGATTGCGGGAATGTTTTTCTTCCGCCGAATATCACACTCCACCGCATTCGAGCATAAACAAAACGCTACGCGCGTATTTTTTTTACTGATCAGCATCGAAAATGGCAGAGAGAATTCACGAAAAAAGTCGACTACGCAAATAAATAAGCGAAACGAACTTATTTTTCAAACATAAGGTATTCTGAGCTGATACAGAAAAACATGGTAGCGTAATGGATATTTAATCAAGGTTCATACGATTGGAAAGTCAGATTGGGGTATTAATGAGTTCACTCTTTAATCAGGAGAATACACTTGATAATATAGACGACATAATTAGAGAAACATCGGAATGTTTTTTCGCTAACATTCTCATACAACAACAATTTGTGCGAAAATAACGAACGAAAATGATGCATGTTTTCCAGTTGATGTACATAAAAAACGGTCGGATGTATTTACAAGGAGAGGCGATTACAATAATATGATATGTAATTGAATGGAGACTAGACTAGAGTAAATATAGGACAAGTAGAGAAGTAGAAATAATGCATTTAAAAACTCTGGTTGAAGACATTTGTCCACAGAGTATAATTAATCATTTCGTAGATAGCCATCAGTTTACATTGAAAAAGGAGCTATCTTATTTTCACTGATGTCTTCTCTAGGATACTTGTTAAAGAGCTATAAGCTCATACGATTCGTCCATGAATTTATTCCTGGGTATTCCTCTGGGGACTTTCCCTGTGTTTTGCCTTCATCCATGTTCTTCTCAAACCCATTTTCTCCGGGTGTGTCCAATCCATCTTATTCTCCTTTTCTCTATCGTATTCCGTATGGTCCTTTCCTCTTCTACTATTCTGTACAGATCACAATTTCTTATTTTGTCCGTCTATTTTATCTTCAGCATCCTCCTCCAGCACCGGGTTTCGAAGGCTTTCATTCTTTTCTGGTCAGCATTTCCAATGGTTCATGCTTCCGATCTAGAGCTGTGCGCCGATGGAAAAACTATCGGCGGCGGACGCCGACTGGAAATGGGTCGGCGGCCGGCGGCGCGCCGATCCGATGGTTTTTACCGGCGGCGGCGGCGTGACCGGCAGCGTAATATTAGCCTTCATATGTTCACTAGTATTGAAACACTTTAGCAAAATATAGGATGAAGTATTAATTTTTTCTCATTAATTAATACATTTATTTAAATAATGTAATGTAAAAACTTATTTTATGAAATTCCTACTTACGTATGCGACAAAAATGTCTCACAATTTTAGGCGTTTCAGCAAATGACGTATTTAATAGCTTTTACCAAAACTATCACTATAACCGTGCCTTACTATGTTTCCTTTTATCTCAAATGCGAGCGAAATCCACATTATAGTATTTGGGCGTTAACTGTGCGTAGACTTGAGATGAGCGAAAGGGTCAATGCTAATAATATATTTTTTTTAATTTATAATAAATTTTGAGCAGCAGGGTGTACGATTTTTGGAATTTCACATACCAATTTGCAGATGAATGAACGGATAATAGTATGCGTTATGGATACTATTTGCATCATTTAAATAGTATTTGATGAAAAATTATGCCTCATCAATGCCGTGGGATATCAAAACTTCCTATGACATTTATTCCTTCTCCTATCCTCATGCGAGGCGAAGTCCTTAACAAGCTCTTAGATACTCTCAGACTGCACTCTAGATTTACTTCCTTGAACTTCACTTACCATTACCAATGATCAAATGCAAAAGAAATATCGTTAAAATATTCTCCAAATATTTTTATTTTGAATTTACAAGCATTTGAAACTCTTCAGGATATAAATAAATCCATTGGTTAAATACTTTCCGTTTTCCATTGCATTGTAAGGCTGAAAGACAGTGAACCTTGCAAGGAAAAGAAAGAAGAGATAGGCAGATAGTTTGCCGGATTGTCCCAGAGAAGGTGGATGTCTTGCAGCGGTGCGAGGAGAGATGGAAGGACAGCGGAGACTATTGCAGTGATAGTTACAAGGTAATCTATAGTGGTGGGGATGAGAGTCAACGTGGGATAGCTATTGTATTGAACGCAAAATTGGGGATGAGAGTGGCAAATATTGAACATAGCGACAGCATACTAGTGGTTGAAATAAAAGTACGCTCCACAACTTTTGTTATAGTCCAGGTGTACATGCCCACAAGCAAGCATGGGTAGTAAGAGGTAGATGGGCTGTATAAACAGCTAGAGGAGATAACCAGAGAGTTCCCGGACAAGAGAAACCTAATAGTAATGGGTGTCGGGAACGCAGTAGTGGGGGATGGGAGAAATGGGTATGAAGTGGTAGGGTATGGAATAGGAACTAGAAATGATCGTAACGAGAAGGCGGTTGAATTTTATTTGAATACAGACTTGAATATTAACTTAGTTATGACGATATGTAATCGTAGTTCCAAATAATTAGGGGGATAAACAGATGGAACTTTGAAGCTTTGGTGGAAGAAAAAAAGAAGGGAATACCAAGAGCAAGTGGAATGGAACATAAGCGAAGTAAAGGAAATCGAGAAAAAAATGGGAGAATATAGAAACAGGCACAGAAAGAGCGGCGGAAAAAACGAAAGGAAAAGTGAAAACGAGGGAGTTTAGGAGCAGTGGGTTACGCAAGAAATGATTGGGAAAATGGAGGAGAGAAGGAGGTGAAAAATGGCAACACTGAACTAGGTAAGACGAAGCACAATGAGTATAATCATCAACTCCGGTGAATAACCAATCGGGCGAAGGGAAACTGGAGGAAAAGGCACTGTATGGTAAATGATAATCTGCAATAAGATGGGAAAAAAGGTGCGTTTTACGATTAAAAAAAATTGCTATCCGGCGGGGAGAGAGGGAAAACGGTACCAAAGATTAAGAGCAGGGCAGGTAGGATATTAATCGAGTAAGAAGCATTTCAAGGTAGGTAGAGAGAATCCATGGAAGAGCTATATGACAGCAATAGTAGACAAACTAATTTAGATGTGAAGGATGAGGGAACACTAGATGAGGATAACCTCGGTACAATGATTCCCTACGGTAAAAAAGAGAAAGCATTGAAAAAGATGAAGGCAAGAAAAGCCGTAGGAATGGAGAACATACTTTCGGAGTTGCTAATTAATTTAAGTCAAAATGGTAGGCAAACTTTTTCCAAACTAATTTGATGGATCTACGAGGAAGGAGTATGACTAGAGTGCTTATTCGTATCCCGAAAATGAAGAAAGCGCTAGAATGCGAGGAATATAGAACAATCAGTTTGATTTCGTATGCGGCCAAAGTTGCACTAAGAATAATCAATAAAAGGTTGGAGAGTAAGGCAAATTTCCACTTTGGTGATGACCAGTTTGGGTACCAGTAAGGAAGGTCAACTCGGAATGGAAATGCGGTGATGAGAACACTTATTGAATAAAACAGGGTATAACCATGACGTTTCCTCATGTTTTGTGGATTTCGAAAAGGTTTTTGACAGAGTGAAGGCAACTATAGGTCGCGGGGTAGACCAAGGCTGCCCTTTGTCACCTTTGTTTTGCAACATTTATGCTGAGGAAATGGTCTGACAGGCAAGTGAAAAACTTCATCGATGTGGGAATCAAGGTAAGAGGGCAGCTTATACAGTTAGTTAAGGTCACAGACGACCAGGCGCTGATTAGTCAACCTTCGAAGGGATTTCAAACTTTAGTTGATGCTTTAGAAATTCAGTACGGAAATTCAAAATTAAGACATCATAAGAAAACAAAAGTAATGGTATTATCTAGGATAAAGAAAGCGAGGCTGGTCCTTAAAGTTGGAGGGTACAAACACGAGCAAGTAAAACATTTTAATTACTAGGGCAGCACGCTTTAAGAAAATGGGCATAGTAGAAAATACATAAGGAAGAGAATAGCGTTAGCTAAGGAGGCGTGTATTAAACTACTTACTCCAATTCAATTGCTGATATTACTATACGTATTCTGTCCATTCTACTCCTTCTCGCTTTACTTCTCAAAAAACTTCATTTTCCCGGTTAATAGTCTCCTCCATTCCGTCTCATTCATCTCCATCATAATAAATTTTATCGCACATAACAAAAATACGAAAATCCATAGCTTATTTGATCTCCCGCCTAGCCAGTTACACAACGACAGTCATTCTAACGTTAGTGAAATAAATCAGTTAAAGCATTGCTCCCTTAGATGGAAACATGCAGAGGTTTTAATTCGAATGGAAATAAAATCTCTTTTTAAGGGTTCTCCCCCTTTAGAGGATTCGAATGGCTGTTCACGCTCAAATACGTCTCGAGAAGATAGAAATTCTTCCCTTAACTGAAGGGAGCTGATGCCGGGGACCTTAGGCAAGGAGATGAAGAGGAGACTGGTGAAGGGCTTGATATGGAGCGTAGCATTTTATGGAGCAGAAACGTGGACCCTCGGAAAGGATCAATAGACGAGATCTGGACGAGAATAGGCTACAGGCATTTAAGATGTAGATATGGAGAAAGTTGGGTGGACAAAATAGTAGGCAAACGAGGAAGTGCTTAAGATGGTGGGAGAGAAAAGGAAACTTCTGAATGAAATCCGGGACAGGAAGAGTAGGTGTCTTGAGGAGGTAAGCTGCACAACAGCGTGGTAGAGGGAAGAGTTTTGGGCAAGAAGGGAAAAGTAAAAAAGGAGAATTGGTTTCATGGTCGAATGGAGAACGGTATATCGTTTGCTGACGCTAAAATTGTGGTACTAGAGTGAGATAGAACCCTGAAAGTGTAGAAAATCAGGAGGAGATTCTCTGGCTGTCACCTAAACCTATCTTTTACCGGTGGAATATTTGAATATATAAAGAAATTACTTTTAAAAGTCACATACAATGCTGAAACATAGCCGCGAGCAGGGATTTCTGTTGCTCTAGCTCGTTCCATACCTTCACCCACCTGATGGGTGAGAACGAACTAGAGGTTCTGAGGGCGACATAAGGTCCAATACTCCGAGCTCGGAGACATTCAAAATGAGGGCCCACGCTGGCGCACGACCCTCAATGAGCACGTAGCAGATATAGAGTTTCTGCGGTCTCCACTCTTTACCCTCAAGCCTCAACTTTGGCTGAATTAAAGCCGCGTAATACTTTAAAACGGAGTAGAACATAGGTATTTTACTGTGTATAATTAACATTGTGATATAACCTACAAATTTTACAATTCCAATGAGAGAGGATGCTTGAAAATGCTTGAAAAAAGAATGATATACGAAATTTTTATTTGAATACACTGATTCTATCCGCCCTATCGAGCAAACTAGCCGATAAGCTTAAAAAGATATCTCGAAGTCTTTGAAGATGGTCCTCTTCCTAAACGCACGGACAACTGTCGCTATTAAGGAAAGACTGTTAATACTGCCGCTCGGATATCAGAGTAACCGTAGTGAGTAATGATTGACAAAGTTATGAAATACAATAATGAGGAGTCAGCAAAAATAAGTGTACACAAATACAGAAGCCATGCTGTAGAGGCAATGATTCGTAAGTGGCCACATATGCGCGTCGCGGCGCGGAGGCGCACAGGTCTATTCCGATCCATAGAGTGCCACGCTCCACACCAATGTTTTCACACTCTTTCCTGGTTTGTAGTCCTATTTTATTTGACCACAGAAGTTTTTTTTGCTATGAATGCCATCTTACCTTGGGGTATTCTCCGATTGATGTCCGTTGTACTTCTTCCGTCCCAAGTGATGGTACTTCGGGAAATACACAAACGCGCCAAAAAAATTATGAAAAATTTGCAATATTCTCACGCCCGGATCCACAGGCTCAGCCCAGTAGCTAAAAAATGTCGCAGACATGAGATGCGGGCGATGTAATATCGAAAAAAAATACAGAAAATCCCAATCATTAGTTCTCAGAGAATTTTAATACGGACGGGATTGACAAAATTAAGGGCTAATTTAAAAAAAATAAAAAGAGAGGATCAAGGCTGGCGTTCTCGAATTAATTGCCTAATTATACCGCCAACAATAAAACGCACCACAAATCGATTAAAATTAACCGGGACCAATTAAAATCATCTGTATTCCCCTCCCTGGAAAACCCATTACCTCCTCCCCACCATGATAAAATTCTTCTTCACATTACGGTATCGGGAAAATTTCGGGAAAAAAATCTCCCCCTTCCCCTTCGGACCGGTTCTTTCTTTCTCTCGCAATTGGCGAATAAAAGAAGGGAATAAGAGAAGTAGATTTATAGATTGCGTATCCGGTCGAAATCAATACGACCCGAGCCTTCGATGAAGGTATTCGAACCTCGTTAGGGAAAGGCTCATTAAGACAGTGAGGGTAAATTCATGAGTGCTCTTAAGCCGGTGGCACTTACTCGACCGAGTGACTGCTTAGCTAATGAAAAGCGAACCTTATTGTTTGCGGGCGGTAATTGCTTCCGGATATATACGAGATTTGCCATTATTAATGATGGTCTATGGAATCAAATTCAAGAACTACGGGAAAATAGATATGGGAAAAAGATTACCCGGTCCCAATTCCCGAAGGTGCCAACGTTTCGGGAATTTGGATTCCTTGAGGCACGCCACTTGGGCTTTTTCCGCTCTTGTTTCCTAGGATTTCCTCAAGATGCTCCCTTACAAGTACTGAGAGAAAGCAAAAAAATATCCGGATATAATGACTCCCAAAGGCCATTATGGAAAGAGGCTCGCTTATGAATTCCAAAATCCCACCTTTTAATTAACTCCGTTTATAACTTACTGAATTTGCCGATATCAAGAATGATATCTAGAAAAGTGGAAGAAAGTAAGGGTCATCATTTCAGTTCCAACTCTCCTGATTGTCGCACGATTACAGTCGAGGTGTTAAAACAAATAAGAGGAACGTTTGCCTACCTTGCACATCGACTGAGATAAACTTTCGCCGACATTTCCACGTAAAAATACTTACTTCCCTATATTAAGATAGTTTGAGCGAAATATCATTCCACCTGCAAATCAATCAATCTGGTCTCATTTCAAATAAAAATATCTCACCCTTCCAAAGACACCAAAATATCTGCCCCTTCCCGAACTACTTTCCTAGATAACTCCCACCCCTTTTACTTGGGAAATGGTAGCTTACGCTCTCCAAAGAGACCTTATTTTAAAAAATGAGGCTTTATAACACCAAGACCTCGTCAAAAAATTAACAGGGTTTGGTTTGTATGTTTTCATGATTATTTTTGTAATTAAATCATGTTGTCACCGCAGTCATTTTTTCAGATAACCTTCCGTTGTGAATGAGTTTTAAACGTACCGCGTGAAAAAAGGGTAAAATCAAAGACTTACGTGGATTGTTTTGATTGATTACCTAGAATTTCAGTCATATACAAGTATATTATTGCACTATTAAAAATGTAGCATTTAATTCATGCACTACAGCTGCTAAAATTAAAATTTATCGTTCGAATATGGTCTCCATTATGACTAGGGCTCGAACTATATTAATTCTTGCTCAAATTACCCTAAATTCCTTGACTCTTCCAGCTCATTTCATTAAAAAACGATCGTGGCGAAAGTTTTCAGGAAAAAATTGTGCTATCCAAATTTAGAGATAATCGAATGTAACACAATATTTACTTTGTAAAATATAATCATAATGTTTTGATAGCGACTGGTTTTATCCGACTAAGAGACAGCATCAGGTGTCCTGATGTTGTCCATTGATGGATGAAACAGGTCATTGTTAGAACATTCTGTGGATTTTTGAAAAAGTTTTTATCGCGGGTAACGATGAAATTTCATGCAGTTGAGCCTGATTTTACACAAACGAAGGTTTCCAACGCTCACCACTTAAGCTAAGTTAATCGTTCGAATCAGTTTTGAAGACGAGGGTACGGTCACTATTTCAATGGAATGAAGTCATAAAATCTATTGTATTTTTTTCACCATCGGCAGAAATAACGGTTGATTCAATTACGCTTCACGTTATGAAAACCCAAACCACAAAGCAATACATTGACTAGAAATAAAAATAATTTTTAAACTCTAAAACGGTCAATGTTAGTTAAACCATTATGTGGCAACCGATTGAAATACGCGCCCCAAAAATTATTACGATTCAATGAATGGACACTTATTTCTGGCCCATGGAGGTTTTATTGTATATACAACGAATTCCGCCGTTCTAAGCGTAATCTTCAGGGCCATTTTAGACAGTTGCATAGTAGGTTGAATGTTTCGACACATTTGTACCTGGTGACGATGCTGAGACGTAGAAATGAAAAAAATTCGCGACAATCTGAGGTCTCCATACAATCCCTTGAAAATATTAATGATCTCATTAAAGATTTAAGTTTCTCCTGGTGAATAGTATTAATAAACTCTTCTCGGGCTCTGCACCAGGTGATTGGCTTCATGTTTGCCGACGTTTCGGAAAACGACTTGTTTTCCATTTTCAAGGCGTGTTACACTGTCCGTGTCAGATGGTAAACTGAATTGAATTGACCGTTGGTCGGGCCCAACAATTGAGCTCAGGTGCCATCTGATTGGCTGATGTTTGTTCAACCGTATCTGGAAAGATCCACCGCATTCTACGGAAGTATAACATCAGAACTATCCACCTACCACCACCTAAATTAAGGAACCGACTGGTAATGGCGAAGGATCCCATTGGCCTGAAGACACCAGGGGTTTACCAGATTCCATGCGAGTGCGGAAAATATATGCGGGGGAGACAGGTCGAACGGTTGAGACGAGGCTGGAAGAACACCGAAGGCACTTTAGATTAGCGCAACCACAGAAGTCGGCAGTGGCGGAACACAGCATCGATGAAGATCATGCCATTCAATGGGGAGATGCAAAAATTCTGTGCCGCTCAGCGCGCTACTGGGACCGCATAATTAAGGAAGCCATTGAAATACGCCTTAATCCAATAAATTTCAATCGTGACTCTGGCATTCATCTGAGCAATACATGGACACCTGTAATAAATTGCATTAAAAACATAAGGAAAAACCATAAAATAATTCAAGGGCAAAATCCAAACATCAGCCAATCAGATGGCACCTGAGCTCAATTGTTGGGCCCGACCAACGGTCAATTCAATTCAGTTTACAATCTGACACGGACAGAGTAACACGCCTTGAAAATGGAAAACAAGTCGTTTTCCGAAACGTCGGCAAACATGAAGCCAATCACCGGGTGCAGAGCCCGAGAAGATTAGTTTTATTTTAGAATTTTATTAATGATCTCATTCATTGCTTTTTCTCCATGCTAGTTTTGACTCAAGGTCCATGTCAAGTGATCACTGATGAGCGACAACGGAAGAAATATCCAAAAATAGTGGCAGCGGTAGCTCATTAACTCTTTGAGCAGTGTGAACATTAGTTTACGTTCTCGTTCCTCCTGGCCATCCAGAGTATACGTCCAGGGCGTACATGAACGTCTTTCAGATTTGCGCGAGGACACTAGCGCAGTTGACAGAAAGTCAGGTAATTTGTACAACGTCCAATGCCATTTGGGGAAATAATTATGCGACCGAAGAATCCATGTCAAGTGACCTTGTTTAGATCATACGATCGCGCAAAAATTGTTCATTTCCATTACTTTATAAGCCAAGTAAAGAGATATTGAATACCGCATTGATTTAACGGCAAAATAACTCTCATTAAGGAGGTTGGATCACGAGTTCGTAAATATGATATGTATGAGATATCTCAACACCGAAGTAAAAAACACAGAGCATCATCATAATCAAGTAGCAACTCCAGTTTCCCGGGTGTTGTCTATCAGCCTCTTCCAACTTCTCTCATCTTGGTATGTTTGTTGATGTTGAACTTCCTCCCAAGAGCTCCCTCTCAGTTGGATGCCTTGTTTCAGTTGGTCGATCCACTTACTTCTTGGTCTGCCCACTGTCTGCTCTTCCCTGGTATTTCCTTTTCCAGCCATACCTTAGCTACTATGCTCTGCTCCATCCTCATCACATGACCATAATACTATCCCAATCTGGATCTCTTGACGTCTTCAATTAATGATATTTTGCATCCAACCTGTTTTCTAATGTCTTCATTTTTTTGCCTGTCAAGTCTTGTCTTTTGTACCACCGTCCTTAGGAATTTCATTTCCTTGGCTTGTATTCTGCCGATGTCTCTACTTGATAGTGTACAAGTTTCAAGACTATATGATATGACAGGTACGAAGTAAGACTTATAAATGGTCATTTTTGCAGCTCTTGGTATTTTTTTGTCCCAAACCAAAGGGTCTCCTTTACTTGGTGGTAAAAACTTGACGCTTTATTCAATCTGTTAGTAATTTCCCAGGAATCTAAACCATCCTGTGAAATTACACTACCTAAGTAAGGGAACTGTTCCACTCTTTGCAATATTTCATTCTCGAGTTTTAAAGTTATATTATTCTGTACTTTGCCAATAGTCAGTATCACTGTCTTACTTTTACTGACTTTCAGGTGTAAGTTTTTGAAATTTTTGTACCATCGGATCAAATTTTCCTGTACTTCAGTTTAATTGCATCCCAAAAGTACCACATCATTTGCAAACACCAGAGCTTTGAACTCTGTACTCTTCTCACTTTTTATTAACTTCATCACTTCATCCATTACGACCATAAACAAAAAAGGAGAGAGAGCACTTCCTTGCTGTACTCCTCTCTTTGTTTCAAACCACTCATAATTCTTCCCCTCTATTTGTACCCTGCTTCTGCACCCTTTGTATAACATTTTTATTTTGTTTATTAAGCTTGTTGGTACTTTCCGTTTTTTCAGACACTCCCAAATCTTTCCCCTTGACACACTATCATAAGCCTTCTCTAGATCTAAGAACACTAATATTAATGGCTCATTTTTCTCCCAGTGTTTTTCAATCATTCTTCTGAGGGTAAAAATTAGGTCCATGGTTGACCTGTTTTCTCGAAAACCATATTGTTATATACTGCCGATAAATCAGCAGTTGCAGAACATGCCGCCCTAGAGAACACCATTGACGTCACGAACCCAAAAATTCTCGCCAGAGAAAAACATTTCAAGACGACAATCTTCCGGGAGGTATTAGAAATTAAAAAGCATAATAAGAATTTCAATAGAGACCAGGGACAAAAAATAAGTGAATCGTGGCTTCCAGTAATTTCTAGAAAGAAGAGCGACGTCTAGAAGACTCTCCACCAACACCCTCCCCCTCCCCCTCTTGCACCACCGTGAAAATATAAATTGATGCAAAATTAAGGCAATTAGGTCATTCAGCCCTGATGAGGTCTCCGGCAAAGGAGAAGAAACGTTGGCTTTTTTAAACCTTGACGCGGGTTATCCCAGAAAAACCATCACTGCTTGCCGAACATGGGCCGCGAAGTTTTAATAATTTAACCATATTGTTCTTCTTCAAACTGATTTCCTACTATCTGTCGAAGTCTACGTTCGATCACTTTCTCCATTATTTTTAGTCCATAAGATAAAAGCGTGATGTCCCTATAGTTTTCACATTTTCTTTTCGGGCACTTCTTGAACAGTGGTACTATTATGCCATTTTTCCAGTCGTTTGGTATACTGTTCTCTGACCAAATTGCGTTCAACACTCTTGTTGCCCAGCGAATACCATAAACCCCTGCCCCTTTGATCATATCCACACTCAGTTCATCTGCACCAGCAGATTTTTCCCTTTTTCATAGTTTTTATGGCATTCTCTACCTCTAGCCTTGTTGTTGACCCTTCTTCCTGTGCGACCACTTCTGTCTCTCCTGTATCTTCTTAAGATTGTGCGCAATGACTATCTTCCTGTCAATTTAGCAGAGTCTCAAAGTAAAAAACACAAAGCATATATCCAGAAATATTTATAATGGTACAACCAGTTTTACAATACCTGAAGCAGGTATCACTGGTATGTAACTAATTTTTCTAACGTGAGTGATGGCATTGATGTTGACGCCGCTGGGTCGTCACCAGTTGTACCATAATAAATATGGGTGGAAACATATACTTAGCTCTTTACTTCAGACTTAATGGATTCCCAAATGGTTCAGCCGGAAAAATCTAAATAAATATTAACTTTTTTTTTAAGGGGAAGGCTTAACCTTTATTATTCCCGTTTTAAGCGTACCACCTTCTCTGACATCAAGAATAAGCAGTCAAAGAGCGCAAGTTTCCCCGAGTCGAAGTATCAGTGTCAATCTGCCAAATCCAAGGTAAACACAGAGAATGTCAGTTTTAATGTATAGTTTGTACTGTCTAGTTTATTTATGTAATTACCAAAATTGACACCTCCAGACAAGCCTTGGGCTTCGGAGGACCATGATTTTTATAGACAAAATATAAAATAAGAATTCTTTTCATAAAATCTGAGTCCCCAAGGCAAATCAAGCGACTAAACGACATAAATGATAGGTTCTTGGACAGCTCTACCTAACGTTTCCTGGAACCTATGATGTTTTAGATTTAGCTTACTCATTAAAATCAGTTGTAATGAAATGATTAGTTGTAGCGATTATTTTCATGAAATCTCGTCATAAGCTCTCTGGGATTTTATTTAACAAGAAGAATAATTTATGGAGAAAATGGCACATCCGGCAATGCTAAATTAAGCACTGAAGCAATCGGTGAAGTAAGAGAAATCATAATTTTTTACGCATCATAGAAAGTTGGTCAACGTGAATCACACCTTTTCGCACGAACCTATTAAAATATGCCCCCAATTACTATCCATGAGGATATTCGTGGTAGAAACAGAACGATACCGATGGAATACTCAGGTAAATTAAGATCAAAACAAGATATTTCTTTGTTATGCTTAGGCATTAAAATACTTAAGCTCAGTAACGAAGACTTTATACAAACATTCGCATACCTTGCGCCAAAGTTATTCTACGCCCTCCCGGTTGAACTGTGGAAAGAAAACCCCAACACAGATTATCCTCTGGGGTACATATATTCCCCATTAAAATGGATGTATTTGCACTAACTGTACTTTAATATTTAGTTAAGGCGGGATAAAATTATTACTATCATTATTATTGTATCAAATAACCATACAAAAAATAGATATTACTGACAAAAAAATACATTAAATTATCAGCCTTGTTCTGCCAGCATGTAAACTTAGCGATGACCAAAAATAGCTTCCACTCGTAATACAATGCCTTAAAGAAACTAAATGGTGCCTTATACCTTAATTGAAACCACAACGCGATCACGCACATACGTCGCCACTGTGAAGGAGCAAGTTAGCCTTTGGTAAATTGCCACTTTCTCCGCCATCACGCACAAATTTAGTTAGTCCAGGAGTGTTACATAGGGTCGCCGCGAGCGATCGAGAACTTAATTAAACGGAGTTCGCGGCGAAGAAATTTCGGAGACTCCTCATATCATATTCCACGTTCTTCGGGAAATTTTAAAACCTCCCCTTTGACGACAAGGGATTTTTGCCCGCGGTCTCTACCAGAGTACCAAGTCGATACAATTTTTTAAGGAGATAAGTTTTTTTGAACATTTCAAGGAATACAGAATTTTAAGCGTTACAAACTTCTGTGACGACATTAATTCCTAAGAGGTTTTGGAAAAAGAATCGCGCGTCTTTTTTTTGTCAGCATGCTCTTTGCGTCATTATGAACTGATTCTCTAATGCTTCAGGATTGTAGCGAGTCACGGTTCACGATTATCACGGAACCATATTATTATAAAATGGACAGTGGACAATCACGCAAAGAGTTACTGTCATGACTGGATATAAAAGACGTTAATTTTAAGATGATTGCCTTCGGATTCAACTAAGTCATCATCTAGATTTTTCCGTGGGAGCCATGGTTTAGCTAAATTACTTCATTGGCTACATGGAATTTGATTACAGTATCTTCAGGTTTTGCTAAAAGATTTCCCAATTCGATAATATGATATAAATAATAATATATGAATGGTGCGAGAGTTAGAGGTAGGCCGAGAAAGTTGTGGTTGAATGTGGTAGAGAAAATTCTTAAGAGGAGGAATATTAGGAGTCTTAAAAACAGGAGGGCGTTTATGAAGCAGTGTGTGGGGGTAAATGAGGCAAAAGAGGTTTGCAAGGATAGGTCAGTATGGAGAAAATAATTGAAGCAGAGTTGAATTGAACATTGAATCAGTTAGATGAGCACGACCACAACAAAACCCAACTTGAAGAAATTTCCATGTGCCGGTTGGAACATACCATCCAATTCCCACTTTGCCAACAAACAGGTGTACAAATATGTATTTGTGAGAGAAACTTAGTGATTGTGCCTACCCCTGAAGGGAACGGCGTGATTGGTATGTATGTTTGTACGTTTCATAACATCCGTTGGGATGAAAAACTATACAAATATGTGACTACAATTGTAAATTACAAAAGTATAAGTTTTCATAATTTAACAACATATTTTACGAATGTCAATAATCAATATATGCCTAAACTGGGTAAAGACATCTATGTTTATACAGGCGATTTGAAATAGCCATATCTTCTCTAAGTTATTACACAACCAAAGTATAAATCATATAAAGGGTTACTATACGATTCCGCTAGGCCGGGACCACTCCGATTTGACGGGTCTATCCCGGCAGACAAATTTGTCCCAGAATGTCTTCGTTTAGGTCCTCTTTCCACCCCACAAAGAAGTGCACATCGAAATATGAATGCCGAGGAATGCGCATCAATAGAACGTATCAAATTTATCACGCATCCTTCTAAGCTATCCCCGTGGGCCCAGATAGATTTCTAGGGACCGAGAAGGGAAGCCAACCCATACTTGAGAGAGTCGACCGCCATACTCCTGAGTTTTGTATGAGAATAAGCCACCAAGGCAGCAAGAAATAATTCCATCTGAAAGTTGCTATAATGGAATAAAATAACTGCGCATCTGCAGATTAACTTGAATAAGTAACACTCCAAATTTATCCCGAATTTAGTCTCTCCAAAAACACGATACTTAGCGTACATTTTTTCCCTGAAATCGTAGGTGAAAACTAGTGAAGAAATTAATTTCGACCTTGCCGAAGCTTAAATACCATACACCACTTTCAATTTTGTAATAAAAAAACGTGGTTTAGGTCCGATCCAATCCATTTGAAAACTGTGCCGTCTGTGGACTCCTTGAGGCTTATGACCCAAATTTCAGCTCGATATCTCAATTTTTACGGCAGTCATCGTGCGAAGAGATAAACAAACAGACAGACGGACATAGCTAGATGGTCTCGTAAGGTGATGCTTATCATTTCTTTATAATATAATTTTCCATACCTGCCACGCCTCCTTCAATGCGTTGCATTTCTGCTGTGACTAAACCAGTATTCCCTACAGAAGAGAGTTGATGACGGGGACAATGGGTAAGGATGTGAAGATGAGGCTGGTGAAGAGCTTGATATGGAGCGTAGCTTTGTATGGGGCGGAAACGTGGACTCTGAGAAAGGAGGACGAGAATAGGCTGCGGGAATTTGAGATTGGGGTCTGGAGAAGGATTGAGAAGGTTAGGAGGACGGAAAGGAAAACTAACGAGGAAGTGCTTGAGATGGTGGGCGAGGAAAGGAAACTTTTGAATACAATCCGGGATAGGCAGGGTAGATGGCTGAAGGATGTAATAAGGGGCGATGGGTTGCTCAAGAGTGTGAAAGAGGGAAGTATGTTGGGCAAGCGGGGAAGGGGAAGAAAGAGAATAGGTTTCATGGACGGGATGAAGAAGGGTAGATCTTATTCAGAGACGAAAAAGGATATACTAGAGGCCCCTGAATGTGTAAAAGACCGGGAGGAGATTCTCTGACATTCAACAAAACCTACCTTTACCGGTAGAATACATTATAAATAAAAACCCAGTGGTGTAGGGCATAAAGAGTGTGCGCGTCTAACACGAGCTACTTATCTCTCTGCCCTTCCCGGAAATTACGAGGGCACCTGGGCCCCTTGACGCTTTGCATGAGTCAATTGAGGGAGTGTATTGTTCGCAATCTTGCTGTTCAAGACCATCACTAACACCATGACCAACGATCTCTAGAAATCGTATCCGCTTCATGTATCGCGTTCAGTTCGTGTGTGTGAGTTGTTAAAAATACATATCAGATTTTGACGTCCGTGTTTAGATATTTTCGATCGTTTCACATGGCCTTCACATAAAAGAGTTACGAGTTGTTTTCAGGCTTTCCAGAAGATCTTTCTCCCCATCGCTCATAGCTAAATGCGATTTGCAAAAAATTATACACGGTTGGAAAGAGCGAAAAATCGATAAATTCACTACATGTAGCAAGTTTCACGTGCCAGAAGAAGCTTTGATAAGCAAAATGGAGTTCCAAGTGCAATAACGAGCGGAGGGATACATATAATCGTTAATTTAAGTGTTCGTCTGCCTCGGACGTCTAATTGTGAAGGAGTGTTTGATGCCTATTAATGTCTATATACCTCTACTTGCGATATCGCTATAGGAGACGTTGGCCCGCATTGACACAGGGAACGTGTGATCAGGCGCCATCGCTATATTCTGTTAAATATACTAGTTTCCTTAAGTGACCGTTCTAACTTTATTATAATTGACCCTCCGTGAATTTAGCCTGACTTCCAACACTCAACACTGATAACAGTGGCATCAGCGGGAGGCGGAATAAGACACTCAAAATCGGAGATCGTTGCGTCAGTCTGCGCTCAGTCAATGACTAAATATAGAAGATAAGTCGGGATAGTTTTATTTGAAACAAAAACGATAACTTTTATCAATTTATGGAGCGAAAAACGTTAGAATTATGTTTGCGGAGCCTAAAATTGAATATGCCTGCATCTGAGATTCTCTATGCCTAAGAGAAATGCTGCTTAAATTATGATAGATAACTGCTATTGTGAGGCTTCGGTATTGCCCTATGATCCCTATTCGCTATTGTACTATGATCACTAAAATCTATCACAAGGAGAATGAAAAAAGCCGCGTTTTTTTTATTTTAACACTTATAAAAACAGGGTGCGCGCCTAACATGGGCAAGCGTGATACACGAGTTTATACGTTATGTTTTAGGACATCGAAACATGGTAACCCTAAATACACGAGAAACCATGGCAATATCCGGAATGAGACATTCGGTAATCACCCAAAAGAAACATTGAGGCAACGCGGACGTGATTAAAGGGGAAATCCAAAAGGTGAAGAACAGGGAAAAAATTTCCTTTTTTCAAACTGAAAGTAATCTAAAGAGGAATGAAATCAGCCGCGTCATTTACAATCGTCATCTTAGGTGTCGAATGACAAAAAAAAACGCTTGGGAATGCCAAGGATGTCCTAAGTTTGATTCACCCAAAGCTTGGGCTTCCCTAACATTGCCTTCACGAAACGACGTGATATTCTCTGATGAAGCCTATTCTACGCTCCTAATAATTTCAGCCTCTCGTCTTGCAATCTAAAACCCCAATTATTTTCCATTCTCGTTCGTTTCTTATCCAGTGCTTAAGAAGGAAACAGTAAAATCGACGAGGTACATAAAAAAACCCGGTAAAAACAAATTCCTGCTACTTAGAGAATAAATAATTACGTTTATTGAAAAAATTTCATCCGCCAATTAGAAAGCAACGCTATCGGCATTCATGTCTAAATGTCTTTGAAGACTTCCGCGACTCATATACTTGTTAATATTGCTGCTTTCAGGTATTCTCGTCGCGTTTTTAGTTTTTCTGATTACAGTTCTCCCCTCTTCCTGGGGGTGTCTTCAGGAAGAGGGGAGAAACTGTAGTCAGAAAAACTAAACACGCGACGAGAATACCTGAAAACAGCAATATTAACATTTCCAAATGTGTTTAGGGTTGTTTCTGATGATATTGCGACCAGTCGACATGAGCGCGCGGTAATAAATACTACCATTTAAAGATCTATAACAATTAACTTAAATTTTTCTCGCTCTCATAGCAGAAAAGAAGGGCACGGGAGCTGGTAACGCAGACGCTATCAAATGTAGCGAAGCGTTTAGGGAATGAGGAAAGAGCGCAAAAATTTAAGCAGACTTTTCACAAAACTCTTATTTTTACAATGAAAATGCTAAATAGTCACAAAGAATGCACGCAAAGTTGAGGAAAGTTCGGAAATTGACATGTTTTATCTTGGTGTCTTTCACGGAACGCTTTATTTCGTCGGTTATCTGGTGATATGCGGCCAATTTCATTCTAGCAAGTTTTGCACCAAGCCAACAGCACAATATACGGGACATAGTTAAGGAAATGAACAGCGCAACACTAGCCGCCGAGTTTTTCCATCGCACGGCTATTAAAACAGTGCATTTCAACGTAAAAATTCATCATTTTGAACCAATGCATCTTCGTTAAATGAACGATGAAACAGTAGTATTTTTACATCACTCAAAATAAGAAATCTTAATTTTTAATATATGTTAAAAATCAAGGCGGGTTATCGGTCACACCTAAAATAAAGGTTCCCCTTTAAATAATGTTCATTGGTTGTTAAATCTAACATTCATCTACATCTACGTAATACCCTGCGAGCCACCACGAGGGTGTGTGGCAGGGGGTGAAGATCACCAAACATGCACTATTGCCATGTAAGTAGGATATATAAGGTAGACATGCTAGAAAATAGGGTCACAGTTTATTAAATACTACAGTAGATTATTAGTTATTGCAATTAATTACAGTAGTTATAACAATAGAATATTAGTTACTACAGTGTAGTACAGGTTAAAATCTACATAATAAGGAAGGGATTATTGGTAGTTATTACATGCATCATGCACTATAGACTATTCTAACTATATTTCACCTACCTATCCCTTTTGCTACGTTGCCTATTGTTCTCTCTTATGGTACGCGGGAAAAATGACATTTTAAATCTATCGGTACGACAATCTATCTCTCTAATTTTGTTAATATGATCAAACCTAGCATAATACGCAGGGGTTCTTAATATATATC
Source organism: Ceriagrion tenellum (assembly GCA_963169105.1). Taxonomy (NCBI): domain Eukaryota; kingdom Metazoa; phylum Arthropoda; class Insecta; order Odonata; family Coenagrionidae; genus Ceriagrion; species Ceriagrion tenellum. The sequence continues at coordinate 42,205,207 of OY720639.1, forward strand.
TAACGTCATCTGTGAACAAATCGGTTTCGAATTTACTTAAAAGGTTTAACCTTAATTTTAACCTGCGTTCTGATAGTAATTCCCATTCTAGTTCTTCTATTAAACTAGTAACACTTACACAATTATCATAACGGCATTTAACAAACCTAGCAGATCTCCTTTGCACGCGCTCTAATTCTTTTATCATACCTATATAACATTGGTTGACTGCAGCCCTCCACCCTTCCCAATCTAATGCATAACCCCGTACCTCCTGGTATCTCTTCCTATATACTTTCCTCTTTATTTGGTTTATGAACTTATTCCTGGGTCTACCTCTGGGGACTTTCCCCTCTATTTTGACTTCAATTATATTCTTCACAAAACCCATTGTGTCTCAGAGTGTGTCCCATCCATCTTCTTCTTCTTCTTTTATCAATGGTATTCCATATAGTACACTCCTCTCCCACTCTTCTGTACACTTCATCATTTCTTCTTTTGTCTGTCCATTATATCTTCAGCATCCTCTTCCAGCACCACGTTTCGAAGGATTCTAGTCTTTTCTGGTCCGATTTTCCAATAGTCCGTGCTTCCGATCCATAAAGTGCTACGCCCCACATGAATACTTTCGCATACTGTTTCCTGGTTTGTACTCCTATCTTCATTGATTACAGAAGTTGTCAGAGGTAAGTAATTTACTATCATCTAAAACCATTAAATTCCATCTTAAACTTTAACTTTGGCTGGAATGGAAGCCGTGCGCGACCCTCTGAATAGGCCACTAATCCCACAGAGTTCCAACCGAGTTAAAATCCTCCACAACCGAGATTTTGGAGCCATGGGATTCGATTTCCTTGAAAGGAGGGCGGAGAAACGGCCCCAAGTAACAACTGAGATACAATTGACTCGAGAGAATTGGAGCGAAGGATAGGGTTCTAAAATATTAACGCATTAATTCCCCGATCCGTTCGACAATGAGGGGCTGCTTCTATACATTTTTCAAGAAGAACAGGAGGGAAAGGATTTACCCGATGGGGAGCGTGATAAATAAAGCATGGCGAGAAAGATGGAGTTTTACCAGGTTAATGCGCCCAGAGGGAATTGAATAAGATCGCTTCCATGGTAACGTAATGGCGTTTGAAAATTTGACGGGGCTGTGATTCGGTGCTCAATTATTGCGCGATAATCTAAGTTTTAATCGAAAAATGATTAATTGCTTTGGTTAAGTGCGGCGGTTTACACACTAACGCGTTTCCCCTCTTTCGTTTCATGGTCGACGGCAGTTATACATCTTCCATTAATTCCCCCCAAAGCCGTAAACGTTATGGCCTCCACATTAAGACACTTTGATTTCGGGGTTGTAAGTGGATGGAGAAACTTCAACTTTCTCCGCCCCTTGCGGCATCTGAGGCTGCTTAAGTCCCGCGTTTCCAAGGACATTCATTCCCTTAAAGGAGGCAGACTCGCAGATGTGCACGAGAAAAAGGAATGGAAACCCTGCCTTTAATTACAGACACACAAAATGCATTTCAAATAAGAGTAAGAATGGCAAACAGTGGCTCCAAGGGATAAAAAAGGTCATAAAAAGGATGGGGAATTAAGAAGACATAATGAAGGATAAAACTAAATTTATAGGATTGAGGATTAACTTCAAAGGGTTTCCGGAAGAGGTGAAAGACGAGAAGAAAAAACTGCGGAACGGAAGAGTGGACGAGAGCGCTAAAACGATGAGGAATCATTGCAGAGAAATAAATGAAACAAGATAACGAATGCGTTGAATTATTCTAATCAGGAGAAAACCGAGAGGCGATAGGGCGATAGTGATTATAAAATTTCTTTATTAGCCAAAAAATTCCCATGTATATATGATCGTAATATACTTGGACCTATGAGTAATTAAATAATCATTTAGATAATAGAACCATAATCTGTATAATCTGAATATTCATTAAGATTATAGTACCATAATATTGGTATTGATATAACACATAACTATAGTTTCATCGTAAAACTGATTATTCGAAATAAAATACGACCTAAAGTAGGGGTTATAAAATATTTCTCTGATCATCATCAATAGCCTTATAGTGTAATGAAAAGAGAGGAGAATGAATAGTCTTACGGCCAGTTGCAGGAACGAGACATATTCATTCTATAAAGTTATGGGACCCACTAGCCATGGCAACCAATCAATAAGTGCTGCAGAAACATTCGATACATTGATTTATGAGTTATGGCATGGAATTATGAGTTCCACAGGTTGTCAAGATGGCGGATGCGCAATGAACAGCTTGGAGACTTAATTACAAGACAAAAGAGTTGTTTTGAGACAAACGACCAGTCTGATTACACTTACTGACTAATTATTATGTGCATTTGATATTATTCATAGACTAAACTTTCATAAATTTTATCCGGCGGAGGAAGATTAGATTAAATATCCACAGCTGTTAAGTATTGGTTGATATTAATAAACTCTTCTCGGGCACTGCACCAGGTGAAGAAGAGTTTATTAATACTATTCACCAGGAGAAACTTAAATCTTTTATTGGTTGATAAGTTACGCAAAAATTGGATGTGATCCTAAAATCCGGATATTTTCATCAGATCTAAAAGTTCATGGATCTCATAACCATTGATTCCATAACAAAATGGTCTTACGACCGGCCATTAGTCATGTCAATTATGTAACAAATATTATGGAATGCCTCTACAACAGCAAGGTCTATTATATCAACGAACTCATCTTATCGTCGTTTTTTTTAGAACGTAAATTAATCGTAAGTTCCAACCATTAATCGTGATAATTCCTTCGTGATCAAACTAACTCGAAGCCATGTATGTATTGCGCGGCTACTACAGCACAGGAAATGGTTGGAGTTTCGAGTGACGCTGGGGGAAGGGATGCCGTCATTGGTTATTTGTCATGGGTCGTTTCATTGCGAAGAACTGTTTGACACCTGCTCATGGATACACATACCTTTTTCCGCATAGTGATTGCAGACGCCCAGCATCGATACGGATAATGCTTAACAAGATGATTTCGCCATTCCATCTTAAATATATACTTCCCAAATATAGTTCAGTTCGTCTATTCACTATATGGCACATAAATGTGAATGTGTTCAGTCTTAGCCCCTTAAGTAGTTCTATAAATAGACTACACAAAATGAAGGAATAGATGGATTGGACACACACTGAGACAATGGGTTTGTGAAGAACATAACTGAAGGCAAAATAGAGGGAAAATTCCCCAGGGAAAGACCCAGGAATAAGTTCATTGATCAAATAAAGAGGAAAGTACATAGGAAGAGATACCAGGATGTAAGGGAACTGGCATCAGAAAGGGAAGGGTGGAGGGCTGCAGTCAACCAATCTTAGGATTGAACAAAAAATGGTTGAAATAGAAGAGATGTTACTCGTTCTGCAGAAGAAATCAACGGCTATAAGCGAACGGATCTGTTTCCATGTTTATATAATTCATTTCCGATACCTTTATGCTCCAAATAATATATTTTCCCTATATTTCGGCGGTAATTATACTGCGGGTCACTGGGAATGCATTGTCAAATATTTATGTTCTGTTTCTTGTAGCTTCATTAATAAATACGATATCCAATACAGAGTCTATCATCATTAATCATTGTCTATCATCATTATCACCCCCTTCTTCATAAGACACATACATTGATGACACCCAATATATAGATAAATCGTTAAATTTTATCCTTTCATGGTTCTACCGTCAGTAAAAAAAGCAGCACTTTCTTTATCCTGATTGATTTCCTTCCCACGGCAAACCACAGGAACGTGACTTTTCTCATATTGATTTTATAAGCCCTGCGACAGCTATCATAACGACTCTTTACCCTAATGATGCCGTGGGAATGCCCAAATGACTCCAACCATAACTGCGGAGTTTCAAAAGGGTCTCTGTCGATAGATATGAGAACAGGTTGGGAGTCGCGCTGAAGACGCTCGTCAAAAGATGGCCTCCATTGCTCAAAAACTTTCTCTACTCCGTTCGAAGCTAGATAGTCTTCACATCTGTCTACCATGATTCCCAAGGTCGCAAACTTTCGCTGCCAGCTTTAACACGCTCAATCCTCTATGCGAATAACATAAGCAGTTTTCCATCCGAATTATGGGATTATCTTAATTAGATAGGCTTCGTTGATAACGTGCGATCCCTATTCACCTATTTCGATTCAGCTTTGATTGGATCGAAAATATTGTCATGAAACGTGCTCAGAAAATTTCCCGCCCTCTAAGGTATTATTTCAATAAAGTTGGCAGCCTTGTCTTAATTGTATTACACACTGCTTCCAATTTTTCCGATGCAGTTGCGTGAATTAGTATTCATGACGACAGTTTCTCCTCTGTTACGGGAGGCGTCTTAAGGTCGAAGTGATTCCATTTCCAGTGTGCTTGAATACATAGACAGATTTTGGCGCCAAAATTTTCACTCAAGTTTGTTCTGCGTTCCTATAGGCTGAGGGGTAGAAGAGTCTTTTCCACGTCAAGGCCAGCGAGTATCCATATTCCCTGTTGAAATTTCCGGGATTTTTCATGATCTCTATCGCTTCGGGTATCACTCTAGGGAAGTATCTGTTTTCCCTAGCGATTAACCTGGTCTGGTCAAGTTTAATGTTGTGCCCCGGTTCCGACCAGGAATTAATGTCCCATTAATGTGGTCCACATTAATGGGGCATTTTTCAAAGTATTTTACAGGTAAAGGTAGGTTTTGATGAAAGTCAGAGAGTCTACTCCCGCTTTTCATGCACTTTCAGGGGCCTAAGCACCTCCAGTTTTTTTTCGCTCCATCATACGATCTATCCTTCTTCACCCAGTCCACGAGACCTATTCTCTTTCTTCCTCTTCCCTGCTAGCCCAATATCCTTCCCTCTCTCACACTCTTGAGTAACCCATCGCTCCTTGTTACATCCTGTAGCCACCTACACTGCCTATCCCGGATTTCATTCAGAAGTTTCCTTTCCGTCCCATTCAGCATTTCCTTCTCTATCTCTTAAAAAGAGCCGTCTGACGTCACCTCCGTTTCTTTACTCTTCTCAATGAGTACCGAGGGAGATATAGCACACTCTCATTCTCGTCGCCAAGTTCGAAAAATCGACGCATTAGCGATATCCAACTCGCATCGCAGGGCTGTAATCTAATGGGGCCACTCCCGATACGAGGGGACACTAGGGAAAATGGAATTCCCTAATGCGCGAGGAGGAGACGCATTTAAAAATTCGTACATCATCCAGTTCTGCGGAGGAGAGAGAGAGGAAGAGAGATAACGCTCGGAGGACAGCGATAAGAAGACGTAGGAGGGCGCGAATCGATCGATTATCGTCTTCGATTGATATCGAGAGAGGGTAGGTGTAGCAGCTGAATCCACCAATGGACGGGTTGAGAAGAGGGGGAGAAAAAACATTGATGCAAGACTCAATAAGCTTATCTTTTTTTCCTAGAAGAAGAAAAATAAAAAAAAGTCATCAATCACTTTCGTAACTGCAACGAGGAAGGCAAAGGGGAAAGAGAGTGACCGAGAAAGGATTGGCAAGGAATTGCAAACATGAGGTGACGTGATGCGCAAATATGCAAACATTTTTAGCAGATAGGACTCAGCGAGTGCGGCTCAACGCGTCGTTTTCAGAGCATTCTTCCCGTTTTCAATATTGAGTCTGAACTCGGTATTAACACACCGAGTGCGAAAAAAGAATTCTCGGAACGAGGTAAAAAATGAAACGTGCAAAAAACGATACTAACAGCGACACTTGTCATCCATTTTATCCGATTACATAGTTTCACTTTGTTGAGGGTTCATTCATTTCAGCGATTTATTTCAATAACATAAAACCAGAAAATGTCTTACTGAAGTCCCTATTTGGAGTGATATCAATAAACTGGTTTCAGATGCAATAATATATGCAAAAGTCCATCTAATCCTCCACGCCTTATCGCATGAGTGATACCGAATAAAGCAATATATTGTCTTTTGAATTTATTTGCATTTGCTTTTTGCAGGGAATTGCAAACAAAAGGCGACGTATGGCGCAAATATGCAAACATTTTTAGCAGATAAGACACACAAGTGCGGCTCAGCGCGTTGTTTTACGACCATTATTACCATTTCAAATATAGAGTCTGAACACAAGGTTATAACGCTGATTGTGAGAAAAGAATTCTCGGAACGAATTAAAAAAATTAAAACTCACAAAATATGATACTTATGGTGACTTCTCATCCATATTTCCATGACTACATATTTTTACTTTGTCAAGAGTTCTTTCATTTCATCGGCATGCTTCAATAATGTAAGGCCTATTACAATACAGATGCGCCCTCCCCATATACCCCAATGGACTGTAGCGACAGGGATGCGAGTGTGCTGGAAGGAACTCTTCAAGTTAAATGGAGTTCCATGTGCAATAACGAGCGTAAGGATACCGATCCGATCGTTTGCTGAAGTGTTCGTCTGCCTTGGACGTCTAATTGTGAGGGACTATTTGATGCCTCTTTATGTGTATATACTTCTACTTGCGATATCGCCAGAGCAGACGTTGGCCCGCATTGACACGGGGAACGTGTGATCAGGCGCTTTCGTATTTATTATGAAAAATATACTAGTTTCCCGAAATGCCCGAGTTCTATCTTCATTATACTCGAAGCTTCGAGAATTTACCTTATCTTCCAACAAGTGCGCTTTTGTGTTGCGAAGTGATTACATGTATGATCTTACACCCCTTATCCTAGCACTTTCGATACGAAAGACCTCTAAAATTCATCTCAACTGCTGGAAACTCAGGCGAAATGAAAATTTTTCCCAACTCATCAAAGGAACTCGTCCTATGCTATTCGGTGGGAGTATAGAATTGACCTTGGAGGGGCCAAAACACAAAATACACTCGGAGTAACCATGAATGAGACCCATATCGACCACGCATACATACACAAGACTACCACAGGCATACAAATTCGTCCACACTATACACTCCCCTCGCCGAATGGAAGGGAAGGCTCTGGCTGAAGGTCCGCTGAAAGCACACGCTTTTAACGGTCGAATAAAAAAAAGAAGAAAGCAAAAGAGGAGATTCCCTTCGCCCCTATTCATTCCTTCCTATATATCGCTGAGAGCGGTCCATCCCGAAGACTTCTCTCGCCCCTTCAACGCAGGCGAGGAACCAACTCGGGGAGAGACTCAAGTAGTCATCGGGAACTTTTTGGGGCAGAAAAAATTAATTCCAGCTGGGAGATTTCCTCGAGTGGCAATAAAGGGGAAAGAGAGGGCGGATTGGGAAAGAAGGGGTAAAAGAATACGCCGAAGGGAGAGAGGGAGAGAGAGAGAGAAAGAAAGAGGGAACGGATTAGAGGTGGGTCGTTCGCGAAAGGAACGGATCCAAAAACTGAACGAGACTTCTTTGGAACGACCGCTCCTTTCGATCTGTCGTTCTTTTTTAAATTCATTCGGTCCTTACCGTCCTTCGTTCCTTTCGATCAGTCGGTTCTTTCGCCCTTCGTTCATTTCGGTCAGTCGGTCATTTCGGTCTGTCGTTCCTTTCGGTCAGTCGGTTCTTCCGACCCTTCGTTCATTTCGGTCAGTCGGTCATTTCGGGCTGTCGTTCCTTTCGGTCAGTCGGGTCCTTCGGCCCTTCGTTTATTTAGGTCAGTCGGTCATTTCGGCCTGTCGTTCCTTTCGGTCCTTCGTTCTTTTCTGTCCATCGTTCCTTTCGGTCCGTCATAAGTTTCGCTCTTATCTTTAACACTTAGCGTACTGGACTTTAAATTGAAGGTTCTCTCAGAAATTCTAAGTGTTTTACACCCATATTTGGATTGTGGAAATCTTGTTTAATTAACTTCTATTTGCTATTAAAATTTATTTTGGCATTTTGTGGTCATATATATGTCCACAAGAAAGACTGCAGCCATACCATTACGTCCATCTGTCGTTCAATAATGATGTTATATGGACATCAAAGTACGTCCATCGTCCTTCGCAGAAAATATAGGAGGACGTACCATTACTTCCATATAACTCTAATTGTGTCAAGAGATAGGTTTATACCACCTCAAAAATTCATCTACTGATGCTAGCAGTGCAATTAGCAATACTTTTTTTCTTCGCATATATCAAACCTATTTACGAAATCATGTAAAATATTGGTAATACTACATTCCATCTGTTATTTTATTCTACATTCTTTTGCGCCGTCATCACGGTATACTAAGTATTTCTAGTACTTTTTATATTCGTTAAACACCAAGAACACGTTAAAAATAAAAATACATAAAAACAGAACGGCGAACTAGTGAAAGGGAACGGGTCTCAAAAAGGACCGGTCTGGAGTGAACGAGTTCCCAAAAATGAACGGGTTTGCCCATCTCTAGAATGGGACATGGGAGAGAAAAGGAGGGACGTCATGAGCAGACTCGATCGCCTCTCAGGGAGTCTTCCTATCTCATGAGAGGGAAGGGGTCAACGAGGTCACTCGCAGCGGTTGTGGAGGTTTGTCGGGTTGGTCATTGGGAGAGGGATGGAGAAAAAAAATATATAGAGTGGGGTTCGATTAATTCCGACCCACTGCGTTGTTCCCCTACTTCCCTTCGTCAATCCTTCCATCCAACTACCTCGCTATATCTCTCCACCTCACACCACAACAGCGTTCATTGTCTCACGCCTTCTCCTCCAATGGGGGAGGGGGGGGGAGGAGGAGTAGGAAGAGATGACCAATCGCAGACTTCCGACGTGTTGACACGTACCAAGTGGAGGTCGGGGCCGGTGTCTCTCTATTCCCCGCGCGGTGTCGGCCGAACTTGGCTCAGTTCTCGTTCCATTTTCCCGACGCAGTTCGTAAGAATCGATCTTTCAAAGGTTACCACGTTCAAGGGAAGAGACTCGAAACTGAAATCGATGCCCTTAAGGGTAAAATTTGAGGACAGTTTAGCTTTGACCACTAAATTATATTCAATGGCTGTTTTTGGAGGGTTTTAGCCATCGATGAAATAAGGTCAAAATCTCTCGCCAACGTATCGCAATATTGTACAGGGTGCGGCATTATAACTTCCTTTTTTTCAAAACGCTATAAAACCCATTTTATGAATCAGAAATTTTTTTATTTATTTTTTATATTGTAGGTACATATCTAAAGTTTTGTTCCAAACAGTTTTGAAATTCATATCAGGCAGGTGACCCCCATTGTCTATACACTGAATGAGCCGATTTCTGGCGTTTGTCATGACTCTTACCAGCATAGCAGCGGGTATGTTGTCAATTTCTGCCCGGATGTTGGCCTTCAGGTCTTGGGATTTTTAAAATGGGGTTTTATGGAATCCCGTGTTTAAGTGAACTGTCCAAGGACCCTACAAGACCTGATGGCAAACACCCGGGCAGAAATAGCCAACATACCCGCAGGTAAGGGTCATGACAGACGCCAGAAATCGGCTTATTCAGTGTATGGACAGTGGGGGGCGTCACCTATCCTATATGATTTTCAAAACTATGTTAAACAAAACTTTAAATATGTACCTGTATTATAAAAAATAAATAAAGAAAAAATTTCTGATACATAAAATGGGTCTTATTGCGTTTTGAAAAAAGGAAGTTATAATGCCGCACCCTGCGTTTATACCATTAGGGTTTGAGGTCAAAATTAATTTGAATATACAGAACATGATATCAGACTAAACATACAGCGGAAACTTTTTTTACCAAAACCATAAAATGGAATCACTCTGAGCAGCATTTTCTCGTATCAATGTGACGGCCCCTCTTTTGAGCAACAAACAAAAGAAACAATTTTCCTCACACTGTGGCCAAAGTTTAATGAATCAGGCGATATCTTGTGGGAATTCGTTGAAGTAATCATAATCTCAAAAAATAGAACTTCGCTGAATTTCCACGCAATTTTTAGGCCGGTGTATGAGAGGAAATTGTATGGAAATATAACAAAGGTGGACCAAGTGGTCTATTATTTTGAGATAATGATATTTCCTCACGCTGATGAAGTCCACAGATGGCAGACTACTGCTGCAATATACATTTTACGAGAGGGAAAAATTATAGCTCAACCCATTATTTTCTCTGAGATTCGGATGATGATACAGGTAATCATAGCATGTATATCAACTTAAGATCAACGACTAAAGAAATTGTCGTCTTCATATGATAAGATGACAACTTAGGCCACAATAAGGAGAAATAGGCTTCCAAAATATCAACTGCAAAGAAGAGATTGATTATCCGTTGATATCCAAAGAGAGAATTGATATCCAGGTCTCAGAGAAGAATAACGTAGTGGGGAATGGGAATCCAATAAAGGGAAAAAGAGATATATTTACAAGGGCTTTCTCCGAGCTTAAAGTGGAAATAATTGATACGCTCCTGTAATTCGAGAAAAAAGTGGCTCCATTTAGATTAATTTTATCTCCGGCGAGATTTATCGATACGCAAGCATTTTATACACGCTTCTCCAAATATATTGATATCGACCCAACAGGTCGATAAGGTCACCTTTCATATAGTTAGCTACGGGCTTAAGGGTCTATAGAGAATAATGCATAAAAAATCTCCAATATCATGGTCATAAAACTTCTACGGGAGAACTCGCAACGACCAGTATAAAATCAAAGATATGCTATTGAACTACATCCCTATTCATTCATTCCTATGACATAACTATCTAACAAGGTTTAGGTATGGGTTGGGATAAGATTAAGGTTCATTCGCAAGAAGGAAGAAATTGAGCGAGCAGATGCGTGAAAGCATTCTCGCAAGGACGAATGCCTTTGAGGCAGTTTTACCCGAGGCACTTCATTGCACAATCTTATGTATGCCAATTGGAAATTGCGCCCCGTTAAGGGGACGCAATTTCCAATGCGCGGTGAATTTCTAGAATGCATGCGCTCATGCATTCATAAACGACGGAAGAGAATGTGCAGAGAGAGATGTGGTCGAACTTTCTAATATTCCACATATAAAAAAGGAGTATTCAGAGGCCAAAGGGTGGACGAAATTAAGCGTCAGGTCTCAGAAACCGACCAGAATCGGGAAAAATGATCATCATTTCAAAATTAGAACGTTAAAGCAAATAAATGAAGCAGAACTGTACTCTTCATTTGAAACAGGGCTGTAGAAAAAGGCAATTCACTTCCTGAATATCTTAAACCCATTTCCTGAAATATGCAGAGCATTTGAAAGGATATTATGTTTTCATTTGAAAAAGCTAAAAAAATTAAGTGAGGTGCACATGTCACGCATCTAACCAATGACACTATCTTGACAATCTACCGAGGATTTATTGCAGTCATATTTCAATTTATTCTTTTTTTAAATAAGTATATTTTCTTAGGTTTTGTTAGTTTTCTAAAGTCACACGTTTTTATGTGATTTTCAGCTAATACACAGCGCACACGTCACCCCCAAATGAATGCTTTAATAAATAATCTCTCCTGATAAAATATTTTTAAAATGGAAAAGAGCAAACAATTCTTTCAGTCACTACTTTTCTTATGACACATAAATTAGACATTAATTAGACACTGAAAATCGAGTCATAAACGACAATCGCAGATGCAATCATTAAAGTTCTTTTATCGCCCCGTGCACAACAATCTGAGTTGATTTTTTTTCGACGCCTTTTCCTGATTGATGTTTGGAAGAGCGCAGCCTTGTGCCTGCGGAGTCTGAAACGAAAGCTAAGCACGTTCGAAGTTGTGTAGCCAAGTAAGCAAGACCATTGTAGAGCGAATGGAAAGCTCCCATTGTCTTCCAAATCAAAAATGTGGCACACGACAAGTTTCTACATTCACCGACGATAAAGTTCGCGGAATTAGTTCACAGTTCCGCGGACAAAGATAGAGAGAGAGACAGCCCTCTCAAACTCTCAATAGGCTCAATTTACAGTCGCGTCTCCTTTTGAAAAGATGTACGAAAGTTCGCTCTCCCGACTCCGCTGGTAAACCGCTTAGCGTGCTCAGTTCCGCTTGGCAATTCATCACCGGAGTCGCTCATATTCCCCCTCTTCGATGATTCTGGCCCCGACACTTCCCTGAGTCAACTTCATTTCAACCCACAGCTGCCGACGGGCTTCCGAGGATATCCCTACTCATTTCCTGGTACCCGCTTTTACACGCCTCCCCCCTCCCCTCCCCAGACCGAGTGCTTATATTTGCTCGGCATATTATTCTCATTCGTCCCCAACTTCTCCCAAACATTATTCTACTTTTTCCTGCCTTTTCCCACCCTCTGCACATTCTCCCACCCTCCCCCTTTCCCTCATCTCACAATTCCCATCCCTCCCCGCCCCATCACGGAAATCTCATCAAGGAGGTCCCTTTGCCGACGGTTTATGGCGGTAATTCGGTTTACCCTCCTCCTCATAATTTGGATGGAGCTCGGGGAATGAAAATTCGGCCTTGGAAGGACCAAAACAACCCGTCAGGCGTCTGGATTTGAAAGGCAAAAAGAATGAAGTCCCAAAAACGCAACATAAAATCAGGTCGGGAGATTTGGGAGTTCTAAAAGAAAAACAGCAGAAAAACCACGTGGGTGACGTTATTTTCGATGAGAAATGGGAGTACGCAAGATATAAGAATAGCAAAGAATTCAGTGTAGAGAAGGCGGGCATGTATTTCTTGCTTGGGCATTATTGTTTATCGAAATGAAAATAGTATTTGCGATCGGGTGACACGAAGCCCTTACCGACGGCAAAAAGTCATCATTCCTAAACCACTGTGTCAATGAATAGACGCATCACCTACCTCCGTTACTCTAGAACATTTGGATCCATTCAATTTTGTCACTTGATGTGTCTAGATAATCATAAAATGGAATCTTATTATCATGGTTACGGCTTTTATTTATTAATTTACTGAAGTAATTGCTCACACACAGCATTTCTGCCAATTTTTCAGAGCCGCAGTAACATAATAACAATATAAATATATCAAAAAACATTAAATGTAAATCCAAACAAAGGGTACATGATTATAATAATACAAACAAACAAATAAAACGCGAAAGGAAAGGGAGAAGAATACAGTGCTCAGTTATTTGCAGAGATAAGGGACATGGAAAGGTTGATAAAGGAATTTGATGAGAGCAAAAAAGGATCAATATTGTCAAGTAGAGAATTAAGAAGTGAGGAGAGGCGGTAGTAAAGGGAACGTTTGATTCTGGAAACTCTGAGGATAGGCATATGGAGTAAAGAATGCGTACGTATGGTTCTACAGGGGACTATGAAGTCAATGAGAGAAATTAATTCAGGAAAATCAATAAGAGCGTTAAGAATGCTGTAAATTAATTTTAAATCAGTTTTAGCACTTTGATCGCCGATATTAGGGATGGCTTGAGAAGATAAGATTGAATCAGTAGGCATGTAACAGAAGCGGGAAACTCTGTATTTTACAATTCTAGCCAAGAAACTAGTTACGCTGTCGAGAGTAGCAAGATCAGTTGGAGCCTCGATGTTTTTAATGAGGAGTTAATTTAACGAGGAGTTTTTGATGTGCAATAGCCCAAGATAGAGTGCGTTCATGGGAAAAAGACAACAGCTGAGCTCAAAGAAGATAGGACTACAAACCAGGAAACAGTATGTGAAAATATTGGTGTGGAGCGTAGCACTCTATGGATCGGAAGCACGGACTATTGGAAAATCTGACCAGAAAAGACTAGAAGACTTCGAAATTGGTGCTGGAGGAGGATGCTGAAGATATAATGGACGGACAAAAGAAGAAATGATGAAGCGTACAGAAGAGTAGAAGAGGAGTGGACCATATGGAACACCAGTGATAAAAGAAGAAGAAGATGGATGGGACACACTCTGAGACACAATGGGTTTTGTGAAGAACATAATTGAAGGTAAAATAGAGGGAAAAGTCCCCAGAGGAAGACTCAGGAATGAGTTCATGGACCAAATAAAGAGGAAAGTATATAGGAAGAGAAATTAGGAGGTAAGGGACCTAGCATTAAATAGGGAAGGGTAGAAGGCTGCAGTCAACCAATCTTCGGATTGAACAACCACTGATGAACACATTACTTTTAAAAGGTCTACAACGGAAATGTTATAGACATCCGCGGAAGGGGAAAAGAACATTTGCCAGAGGGTGTGCGACGTTACAAAAAGTATTTCCTTCCGCGGTCTCTTCCACGATTACATCGCGACAAAAGATCGGGACATCCCGTCTCCCGGGAGGGACCACTCGAGCCCGTCCGCTTTATATTCAAATTAAATCCCGGCAGAAAATCGAGTTAGCGCCGGGAAAAAGTTTTAATTCGTCCTCGGACAAGTGCCGAGAGCATTCGGGCAGAGACGACAAACCCATTTTTTGGGTTCTCTTCCTCCGTTCCGATCAAAATCACTCCTGAATCCAAGCCGAAAGGAAGTCTAAAATTGCAACGCGGAGGCAAACTTCCGTGAAAAAAAATCCAACCCTAATTCGTGACGTACACACACAAACACACACACGTACACAGAGGTATTTTTTATGGAAGAAAGAATAAAAAGGAATTGCCCCAAAAAATGTAAATGAATGCTGTCAAAAGCAAATGAATGAGAGATTCCGAGAGGATAAATGAAAAAAAAATACGCCGGGATTTCTGGAGGAAAACTTCGTGGGAATCAGAGCCAAAAATTAAGAGGCTTAAACTTTCGCTGCCTATTTATGTAATATTTTCCCCATTCAAACGACTCGAGGTAGATTTGAACAGACAGAAAAGGTTATTTTCAAACGTTCTGCCGCACCCAAAAACGCTATATCCCCTCATCACATTTAATTCCCCAGATCAACCTACGAACTTCCTCTCTCCCTTCAATTCACGACATGGCAATTATTTCCCTCCATTATTTCTTGGTTATTGTATAATATTCTTTCAGTCCTCGACATCCAATTTGGTATGCCATGAAGTTTTGTCGAAGAATTCCGCCTCGAGTAGGTATTGGCTCCATTTCTTCTTGTGTCAGTTGTGTCGTTGTTTTTCTAACAACGTTCCTCCTCCTATTCTGAAGGCGTCTTCAGATCGAAGATAAGAGCGCCTCTTTTGGCCGGCTTTATCGAGTGGAGTCGGTCACTTCTAATTGGCTGCCCGTTTTGGCGACAACATGAAAATAGAGAGGATGGCTTCTACCTACCGACCACCCGGAAAAGAGTACTAATGCACATCGAATGACCAAAGTGAAAAATTGCGCCAAAAGTGATTTTGGCGCCAAAACGAACAGCTAATCAGAAGCGACCGACTCCATTATGAAAACCCGGCCAAAAGAAGCGCTACGTTTCTCCTCCTCCAGTAGAGGGAGGAGAAACGTAGTCCGAAAAACAACGACGCGGTTGAATCCTGGAAGAAGAAATGGAGCCAATGAATATTACCATACTATGCAAAAAGAATGTTAGTTTCCTGCGAATTATTTTGAAGAAACTTTCCCTATTTCTGCCTCATGATTCCCGGTAAGGAAGGACTGAGTGTATTTCTTTAAAACTTTGAAGAAAAGCGATTACATCACTGAAACCCCAACTTAAAGATTCGCGCATCTAATTGCCTATTCTCCATTAACGTATTTGACAGGACTAAGCCATTTTTTTTATTGCCAAGGAATGAAAAAACTGTTTTCCCACCCGTGACACAAACAGCTGAAAACGTTGTTTTTATAAGCAGTTTTTCCATGCTGTGAATGAAAGCCTGTATATATTGCGAAAATGCCCATTAACGTACATGCAGAGAGTATGTATAATTTAACCATTACGTTTACCATTAAAAAAATTTTCTCATTGCAAATTTTTTCAAAGAAAAGTATTTTATTTATTTTAGTTGAATCGTTTAAGGCCTAAACCAATTGTTTTTGGTTATCAAATTCAAGCCCAACCCTATGCCTACAAGACAACTCATGTGATAACGGCATTCCTTGTCTAGATTCTGTGGTATGAACATTAATGCTTTGCCCCAGAGGTGAAATTCAAGGAATTTTACTATATTGTTAATAACTAGAACGTGGAAAAGTGTAAAAAGAGCGATTTTTTTAGTTCAAACAGGAAAAGTCGAGAAAAAATAAGTGGTAGCTAGTATCTCCACCAAAATATTGCTGGTTATATTTTCGGTAAAATTTCCCTGAGTCCACTAAAAAAAACTCTAATTTTCTGAGTAACCTTCCCGACAATACGGTTAATTGTATATTATTCCGTTTTTAGTTTAATCTCTGTTGATATTTGGGTGATAATGAATGGATACACTTCCAATCACAACGGAACACACGGAGCACCTTTTACTGCAGCTCCGAAAAGTGCAACATAAGCACCAGTTTTTTTCTTTCTTCATATTTGATACCTTCTGCTTTCACAGAACGTCCAAGTTATTTAAAAATTTAATGTAAATGCTTCTGGATGTCCCTGATTTTAACCACAGATTATTGAAGACCTGAGTACAACTGAATCATATAGTAGCCAGCAATTCATCATCATTAGTCGTATGCTTTCGCAGGTCCTTGAGGCCCCCATCTCTCTCTGTCCTCTGCTAAATTATTAGATGTTAAAAATTAAGATGTAGCCAATAACTGTGATTATTATGATATATATTGAATTATATGAATATGATAATGAATATGATTATATTATATTGAATTAAGATGTGCCCAATGACGATTGGCGGCTATAGACTATTGCCAAACAATTGCCATACGTGAAAGAAAATCGCCAGTAAACTTCCAGTCTATATCCGCAAAAAAATCAGCGGAGTCGTTTATAATTAAATGTGAAATTGAATCGTAGATAGCTTAAGAAATACATGATGCTTTCAATTGCAGGAACGACCAGTTGCAGGAACGACACGTATGTATTCTATAAAGTTATGGGACCCACAACACATGACAACCAATCAATAAGTGTTGCAGAAACATTCAGTGAATGAATTGGTTTCATGACTTATGGCATGGGGTTATGAGTTCCATAAGTAGCCGAGATGGCGGATGCGCTATGAACCGCTTGGAGAATAAATTACTAGATAAAAGAGTTGTTTTGAGAAAAACGACCAGTTAATGTACTCTTAATGACTAAATATTACATGCATTAGCGTTTATTCATAAGCTATACTTTCATAAATTTTTTACGGCGGTGGAAGATAAAATCGAATATTCGAAGCTGTTCACTATTCGTAAAATAGTTATGCAACTAGTAGATGTGTTCCAACAACCCGATTATCTTTATGAGATTCATAACTTTATGGATCTTATAACTATTGATTCTACAACTAAATGTTCTTGCAATCGGCCGTCATTCAACCAAACAGACGAAGTTTTACACATCACCCTCAGTTCCTTTAAAATGAATCTCGAAATTCGTTCTGCCTTCCATTTTACGACGCATATGGTAGCATTCGTCGTTAGATAAGGTTCACTGAAGGGTAAGTAAAGGCAAAACAGCAAGGGTTCAGATAGCCAGGGTCGAAAACAATAAAATAAAGATACAGCCTTTGCCCAGGAATACTATCCGATTCAGGATCGTAGCAGATCAAAAGAGAAATAACAATGGAGAATATGCCCGTAGGTCATGTACTGTAACGAGATATCAGCTCAATGCCGCTATGTCCTAAAGGAGGTCGTACACCACGGCCGAGAACGCTACCGCAGACGTCGATGCCCTTTAATTTTACGACTCTGCTTCGATGTTCAAAGTAAATCTGTTTGCGCAGGTCTCTTTATAGGATAGGATTTAAATTTACAAGAAGGGGCGTAACCTTTCGCTGTCCACGTAAATATTTCGACCGCCGAAGAACAGTGAATTTGTCGAAAATCAGGTGATCGCCCTGACGCGTACGACAAATATTTCTTAAAATGTTGACCCTTATTGTAAGTGGGATTCCTTCATTTTTAATGGGGATATATCAAAACGTTGGAAATAATGTAATAGAACTTCACTGTGAACATTCTCCCTAACTCTGCAAACTGCAAAGCATCTTCCGCTCTGCCATCAGTGGCGCTGCTGCCCGGGGCGGGGAATGGAGGTGAAAACCAATATCTCATAAGCATTAGATTAAGGAAATAGGCTGCCGAACCGACAAAATTTAAAATGTCACTCTTTCCACGCACATAAAGGTGTATACTATAATAATTACCATAGATCAGATCTAGGATTCTTTGACCCATGTAACATAGTAAAGTAAAATAGGTTTTTGCAATTGTTGCTAAGTATCTTAACATCATTATTAGCGGAAACCTCGCATGAATTTTCCGGCATGATATAACTCATTCATGATTGAGTACCTTGTAGAACTATTTATCTGTCGCAGTAATTATATCCAGTAGTCGTATCTTCAGTAGTGTACATCGTAGCATATTCGTCCAAGTGGGACTCAGTAGTTTCTGGTCTGATAGCGCACTGTTGTTCTGACTGCTTTTGGCCTGCGCCTGGCATTCCTTGGAACGTGTTCGGATTTAAGCTCTGATGAGGGCTTCAGGACTGGTGTGGAGTCACTCTGCGCCACACCCCCTTGTGGTGGCTTGCACGGATTTCTTAGATATAGATCTCTCCTTGGCTGCGGCCGAAGCCAGAGCTAAAAGGGTGTTTTTGGCCGAGGTACCAACCTCGTTCGAAGTACTCCTCAAGATAAGCCTTGTTTGCCCTCCAGGGCGAAAGAAAAGGGACGCCGGCAAATGACGAGTCAGGACTGGATGGAAGGGAATACTGAGGAGGGGAGGATTGGGGGAAGCGGCGGAGCCTTCTGTTATACATCTACTCCCTACTACTACTAGATTAGGATTCGTAAAAAGGGCTCCAGGCAAATGCGACGGGAGAGTACGAGAAAGAAGCTATTTTACACTTGTCAGGCCTCATTTAGAATATGCCGCTAGTGTATGGGATCCGTACGAGGAAGGTATGATAAAAGAATTAGAGCGCGTGCAAGGGAGATCCGCTAGATTTGTTAAAAGCCGTTTTGATAATTTTATAAGTGTTATGAATTAAATACAAGAACTAGGATGGGAATCACTATAGGAACGCAGGTTAAAATGTAGGTTAAACCTTTTAAGTAAATTCGAAACCGAGTTGTTCACAGATGACGCTAGATATAGGTATATTGAGAACCCCTGCGTATTATGCTAGGTTTGATCAGATTAATAAGATTAGAGAGATAGATTGTCGTACTAATACATTTAAAATGTCATTTTTCCCGCGAACCATAAGAGAGAGAACAATAGGCAGCGTAGCAAAGGGATAGGTAGGTGAAATATAGTAAGAGTAGTCTGTAGTGCATGATGCATGTAATAGCAACCAATAATCCTTTTCTTATTATGTAGATACTAACCATCAAGCTGCATGTGACCCTATTATCTAGAACGCCTCCATTAAATATCCTAGTTGCATGTCAATAGTGTATGTTTGGTGATTTTCATCCCTGCCACACACCCTTGTGGTGGCTCGCAGGGTATTACGTAGATGTAGATGAACTCATTACCCTGCAAGCCACCACAAGAGTAAGCGGCAGGGGATGACTCATCACCAACATGGACTACAGGGAAGAAATTTACCTTCACCAACGAGCACCACACAATAGGTACACTACAAATGCTACAGAAACACCGCAGAAGCTCTTTCTCTGTCCCGCATGGTTATAATCTCTGCATGAATTCGTTAATAGTAGTATTCATGAAGAATAAAGAAAATCTGCGAACAAGGAGACTCAAACTTTATGTACACATTTTGCAACAAAATAGTCCAATCCAAACGAGATTGGAAGGGTTTCAGAGGAAAACAAGCAATATAATCAACTTAATCCCCTGCAAGCCACCACAAAGGTGTTTGGCATGGACTGACTTATCATCAATATGAACCACTGTGAAGAAATTTACTTTCACAAATATGTACCACATAATGGGCATGCTACAGATACTACTAAAATAATCTATGATGAAACTTTGTATACGTGACACAAGAGCCATGCAGGGAACATGCAAAACGTGGTGTTAGCACTTATCTGCAGATATAGAAACACGCATTAGGGGGCATATGAATTAATCAGCTACCTACCGGTCAACTAATCTACTTCAAAGTCTTAACGCAGCCATTATGGTCTCATAAGTCGCGGAAAACATTATATTTAAAACCTCTCTATTCTACAGTCTATTCCCCTTATTTTATTCTCATTATCTGGTCTACGGTGGTATATTGGAGTTCGTAAGATATTGAAAACTTCGTCTGAAAAAAAATCAGTTTTAAATTTACATAAAAGATTGGATCTAATTTTCAATCGGCGGTCTGAAAGCGATTCCCATCCAAGTTGTTGCAAGTGGTCAGTAAAACTAACGAGACTACCATAAGGCCCTTTCAAATATCTTGCTGATCTTCTCTGGACGCGTTCTAGCTCTGTTTTTAAGCCTACCTCATGAGGATCCCAAACACTGGCAGCGCGTTTTAAGTGGGGTCTCTAAGCTCTGTTTCAAGGGTATCAAAAATTGAAATAGATCTCCCGAGTGAAAAATGTCCGCCACCGATTGAGGACGTCTTCGAGAACATTCGTGTCCGATCCATTTAATAATTATTCTAGCTCCGCAACCATGTCGCCCGCATAGGGGGCAACCGAAACACTCTATGGGGGTAGCGAGACGAATTCAATGATCTCGACATACGGCAGGGACGAGACGACGCCCGGCCTTGACCTTTGACCCACCCCTTTATACATATGTGTACATGGGTGGCTCATTAGCACTCGGAGATTTGGAGAGGCTCAGTAGAGAGGACTGGTTTGCATAGAGAGATATCACCGCCGTCTGCGACACTCTAAGGGAAGAGTCGGGGAGGCATGTGGAAGAGGAAACTATTTCTGGCGAAACTGAGGGGGCGTGGGAAGTCTTAAAAAGGGGTATATCTCATCTCGGATGTCTCCCTCCCTCACTCTCTCTCTCTTCCCCCTCCCCTGTTGGCAGTGGGCGGATATCCGGTAGGGACCCAAGGAAGCGTGTAACCACGGGATAAGCCATAAGGGATTCGACCGCGGCGGCCCCTCTAATACCCTTTATCCGAGAGGAAGGGATGCCAACGTTGGACGATGGCGACCAAAGTGATTCATAAAGGTGGTTTGGGCGAAATGTCACATAAAACTCAAATGAATACGCCTTCATTAAAAAAAAGAATACGTTCTCATCTTTCTGATAAAATCAAAATATCTACATTTTTACCGCATTAACTCCGATTCATGGTAAAAAGAATGGGGGTCGTTTTCCACAGGACATGGTTAGGCAGTGGCAAGGAGGTTCCACGGAGATTTTGTTAAAAGAATGAGGAAGTTCTGAGTCCGAACTTTCTCATTCATAACTTATAAAATATGATACATAAATCGCGTCCAAAATGTAACGGAGCAGCGTATGAATTTTTCCTCAATTAGTTAAAAATATTGATGTACTAATCACCGAGTTAATTTTTTTATGAAATTGAATTTAGCGGAGAGTTGTGAAGACTTTTAGAATGTACGCTGTGAAATTTTTTTTTTAATTAAGGCAAAAAGTAATCGCATTCAGTTAATCACTGAGAATTTCAGTCAAAAAACAATTTTTTGCGTTTCAATGTCACTCTGCCAACTCAAATTTCTCATAACTGCTTAAATATTACCAAGAAAGATTATATTGTGACCTCTTTAATGACTAGATAAATTTCACTCGTACTTTACCAAGATATAGAGTGGCAAAAAGGAGGTTGAGATATTGCTAGGATATTTCGTGCTCTGTCATACATCCAATCTCGTGTTGGTTCATCTCAGACGATCTAGAGTTGGTTCTTCTTCATCAATTCAGAGATTGGTTGCTCTCGATTAAACCTGCACATTTCTTATTGAAAATAAACGTTTCCAGCATTTGATATTTCATGTACCTCACCTTGTAAACTGCATCTTTTCACAAGAAAAACATATCTACCTCCTGACGAAGGATTAGTAGATTTTTGTTTCATAAACAGAGCTCGGGAAAAAAGTCGGCCGACTTAGTTTAAAATTGGGAATTTTGTGGCAGTATTGACACATCTAGGTAAATTTTTTAGAATAAAGGCGTTTTAATGCCTTCATTTGACAGTCTTTTTCGGCATCTTGTGTCACATTTTATACACGGCTCTGAATGAATATTTGTACCAATTAAAAAACAATGGTCATAAATACCTTGGTATCACTGACTATTGTCCACTTCAGGAGCTTCACAACCGGTACTTCATGAAACTCGGAGCCAAGTCATCAACAGTCATGGGAGCTAGATTCTCACCAAAAATTGTTTACGCATGTACCGGTGAATTTTTAAACTAAAATCAATAACTATTCTGAAGTAACATTGTTACTGTATAATTTTGTACGATATTCAAGCAAGCTGCGCAGGTGCTCCGTCCCAGGGCTAATATTGTCCACCTAATATGTCCTTCATACTTGATATTTATGAGAATAAAATCAATAATTGAGGGCCAATAGCGCGTGCATATTGCACACGTTATTTTTTCTTCTTATTAGTGCTAACAACGTCATATCCGTATCATTTGCTTCTGATCAATTGTCAATGGACTCGATTAAGAGATACTCACGAGAAAATGTTTAAGATAACAGGGTAGGTGCTATCAGGAGACAAACTGACTGCTTATGCTTTGCTATGCAAGTACTTACTTGTAAAGATAAATGAAATTTACTGCGATACTTGAGGAAAAAGGGTGATAATCAACATAAATTTTGAAGCACTTACATCATAATGGGCGACTATGAATATGAAGTCTTCACGTTTTGCATCAATAAGTACTGACTAAATTAATTATTTTTAGAGGATAATTTTCGGAATGCACTTCTAGCAGCGTGTGACCCTAAGCTTTAAATACATAAACGCATATCAAACGCGACTGTGGCATATCCTTCACAACGGAAAAATAGAGATGTATCTTGTCGACCTGCACTTTACGTCAATGGCTTGACACGTTCCTAGCGAGGAATTTAAACGTTAAATCATCAGAATATGCGAAACTATGCCAATATTTTTAATGCGATTTTGTGTCATAAAATCTGTTTGTGAAGACTAAAATTTTTCCCTAGCCCTAACGATTCCACGGATTCGTCAGTAATAGCGACAAAATAATTTGAGTTGATAATTTTTCACACTACCTATATTGGTAATCATCTACCTCAGTTTCATCAAAGATAATTAGGTAATCTTAAAAATACCATTGGTAAAAACCTCCTTAAAATCCACATCAAGTCCTCATTCAAACACTTTATGAAACTTCTAATTTAAAAAATAATCCCTTTTATATTAACAAAACAAACTATGGAACAGTTTTGAACTCTTTTTCGTAATTTTAATTCAATTTTGTAACACATTCAAGAAAACACTTAATAATTTTTGGAGGCTTTCTGGACCAATTCTTTGTAAATTTAAGGACTTTTTTCCGAGCCATACTAATATACCATCATAAGGACCCAAATAACCAAAATAACAGAAATGAACCAAATAACAAATGGGGCTTAAAGTAGCTTCTAAAGAGCCTGCAGCATAAATGCATGAATCTTGAAATAGTCTGAATGGAGCTAACAATAGCTTATAACGCAAGTGCATAAAATCTAACCGTTGAAAGTACAAATTTTATGGCTATTAAGCAAATAAAAATGCATAATTCAGCTAAAAATAAACAATTGAACACGAAAATAGAGATATGTTTGCAAAGTTATGATGATTGGCAATAAAACTCATTCCTATAAAATGAGACTTATTGCCTCGCCACGACGAATTTTTATAGATAGTCACAGATCAAACAGGAAAAGTAGGCCCACGCGGAAAATTTACAAATTACGCCACGGGGGCGATCCTTTAATTTCCATGGTCAGAATTAAATAATATCCTCTCATCGATCAGATCACCCAGCCCGTGGCCATGGCAACGGTTCAATATTGGCTGTGCCCTTCGTCCATTTATGCAAATTTCTTTCCACACAAAACCTGAGCCGCGGGACTTATGAAAAAGTATCGGGCTCGCCTGTCTCCGGGCTGCAGGACTTAACGGATTACTCGAGCTTAAATGCCGGTGGGACTTGGTTAGGAGAGGCCTAGGAGGATTAAACGGTATCCGGAGGAGATATATATTCACGCGGGGCGATATTGAATGAGGAGGGAGTGTCAATATTTAAAAAATTACTTATAACACAGGAGATAAACAGTAGTCTGATCCGGATCGGATTTATATGGAAGTGAATTTTGATACGCATTATCTAAGGATAATGAAGATAACTCGGCTCAATAAGGCAGATGGTATAAAAATGAGAAACTGTTGGCTGATGAAATAACTTTTAACATTTTCACAGAACTTTTACCACTTGAATGCATTTCTCCACTGCTGAAATAGCAAAATTATTCAAGACATCACGCGAGACTTCATTGACGAATGCATGGCATAGGCAATAAAATCTTCAGTGGAATTCCATTTTTTTGTTTTGTTAAATATAAAATGCTGACAGTGTTTCGGGATGCATATGAACATTTCGACTCGACATTCGCAAGAACGACCGCCATATCTCGTCAGATAAGTAAAGGGCACAGCAGACATTTTAGACAATAGTTCACCACAGTGTATCTCTAGTATTGGCCTAATTTGGAGTCACGGTGTGACATCACGGCTAGAACCTCTGAAATCAATATCAGCAAAACAAAATTGTTAAAGCCTAAAAGAGATTTTTCCAAAAGTACATACATGCTAGCAACAGGAGGATACTGGCCATATAATAAAGGCTATAGGGTCTTAAAGCCTACCTTGAAGTTCATATTCCACGGTGTTATGCACGAGCTATAATTCAAAAGGAGTTGTTATTACCCCAGTTTTGTTTACTTAGACCCCCATGAAGGAGGCAGAGGTTTGCTTCGGTGCAGAGATTTCCATTCTTTCTGCTTTTATAAATCAAGTTGTACCCGTGATATAGGATCAAAAGTTTTAGCATCGAGTGCCCGAAAGGATAAGGTAGTGAATTCTTGAATTTAAGTTTCGTATTGATTAAAATTTAAGCTTCATTTTTTAAAACCAAAATCGTAATTTTTTGCATTATTTCAACAATAGACATTTTCCTTTTCTTGTTTATCTTATCATCAACATTACATGGGATTTTTCCTTCAGGAGGCACTCCTTGCTAGGATCAAAACATCAGAATCGGAAAAAGAATAAGGCTGGGGTATTTTTTACCCTTAGCACACCTACGCAATCTTTTGTGCCCTTAAGTCCCGAACTCCTAACATAATCTTTTCTCCAGCTTGAATTACACCCTATCTCTCTTTATCCAATCCGATCATGAGAGAAAGAAAATTATGCATTGCAACATGAAATTGAATTTCAGCCAGGTTCATGCTTTTAAAGGTCTCAGTGCATTAGTTCGTGAACAGTTTAAAAACTTATTACCTGGCTCTGCAAAATATAAAAATCCGACAGCTATGAGGAGGCGGATGGCAAGTCGAGCAACAAAAGTCACGATGGGGTCACCTTGGAGTAGAAAGGCGTCAAATAAAAAGAGTCCCCGACGAAAATTTCGCGTGATTAATGGGCGCTCTTTTGACTTGAATGACCGTTAAGTCGAGGCTAATTTTGCGAGAAAAACCGCGTGAAATTCCTTTCAAGAGACGACGTCGCGGCAAAGTTCTGTTCTCCAAGGTTGAAATTTGTCCTTGAAAGTTATGAATGACAATAAAAAAAAAACTTACTGTGCAAGAAAATTGAAAGATTACCTTACCAAGTGCTACGAACCATTTTATCGGCCTCAGCATTAAAAAATCGTTACTCATCAAAGAGGATGAAAAATAAAAACTCTTCGACAAAAATTAAATGTAAATGAGATGGAAGGCGAAGATACTTTTTGGGATCCTGACATGATAAGGAATTAATCTAATTATTATTAATTAAGTAAATTTGATAAATTCAGAACTGGTGCGTTTCAGAGCGACACAGAGTTTTATCATGACTCCTCACTACATCTCTAGATCTGACAGATGCGACATATTTAAAGAGATATACATTGCCGAACAGATAGTTACAAAAACTCGATTTTTCCATGCACAATAAGGGATCACAATAAACACTTTGTTCCTCCAAATACACTCCCATAATACACGTCACCATTTCACCTCCCAAAACCCTCATCCCTTACATCTTTACACGGCTGGTGTCCTAAGTACCCCGGCCATACACCCATGAGGCGTCTCGCATTGCAGCATAGAATCACTTGGCGATATTAAACACTGTTTTTTATAAAAATAACCGGTTTCAATTGTTAAATTATCATTCGCCCAGGAACAATACCAAGTAATTCATCCCTTGACACAAACTAATGTAAGATAGATAAGACAAATTGTCATCATAAAAGATAACCGACTAGATTTGTAACTCTCCTAAGTGTTACACTAAATTCACAGGTCGCATCGGCATTTCGTAAAGGACCAAATGATAAAATATGGCACCGAGAGGGCTCAAATCCAAGGGATAATTATGTTAATAACAATGCTACTATGGAAATATAGTTTTAAAAGTACGGAGTGTTCAGGGGATTGCTTTTATTTATCACCTCTTCGAAACTAATATTAAAGCAGTCATCTGTAAGAATTGGTCCACTAAGCCACATTCCACACTACCTTAAATATTAAGTCGATTCCCAAAGTTTCACCAATGCCCGCGTATTCATCGATAAAAAAAAGGATTAAGCAAGCGCACTCGTTATAAAGAACCGTGGTCGCCCTCCCCTACCCCAGGTCAAATCATGACTGAAATTTGAAAATCCTTCGAAGGAAATCAGACAAAATGTTGTTGGACAGCAAAAGAAGTAAAAAAAATTAATCATCTAGAGCGGAAAGGATTAAGGAACGGATACTAATAATGACTGTAGCGGTAGTCGTGGGTCACTGAGTGTTTATTTTAATAACATTTTAAAGTTCAAAAATATTCTAAAACCACATTTCACAAACGTGGACCTCTTCATGCCGTGTACCGCAACATGCAAACAGCAATGAAAATGATGACGGTGTGCATATAATTATTTTTTCCTTGATAAATCATGTTATGACAAGAGTTACGGCGCATTATTCGCAATTTGAAGGACATTCTCTTGAAATATGTCGTTTCGTAATCTTTGACTGGGGTGGCAAATTGATATTTTCTTAGCAACAATTTAATAAATGTATTTTTTTAAGCTTGGTAGAAAATCAACACACATGTAATCGAATTACTACGAGATATATGCCACGAGCCATAAGGCAACGGGACAAAATAGCATTGAATTGTCAAAAAAAACCAAATCGGGCAAACCCAATTTTTTCATTTTTCCCTAGAGATTTTTTTCCAATAAATACGAAGTTTCACGCAATACCTATGCAAAGTTTCACGCAATTCCTACGCAAAGTTTCACGCAAATCTGTACTTAATCCAAAACCGCCCTTATAACTTAAAGTAAATATTCAATCAAACGAAAACACAAGCATAACGAAAAACGACAAATCAGTTAGCCAGGCAAGAGATCTTCCCACAGGGTAGCGAAAACCATGGGTGGTCATGTTAGCGCGAGAAACTTCATCATAGAAAGCTCTTAATGAAGATGAAACAGACCACGGGAGCTATCCAAAAAAATTGTGGAGGAAGGAGATAGAAAATATGACACGATCTCTGAAAAGTAGACTGAATTCATTTGATATTCCCACAGTATTTTTTCATTATTCTACAGGTTAAGGTAGGTTTTGCTGAATGTCAGAGATTCTCCGCCCAGTTTTCTACAATTTAATGGGCCTTAATACCTCTAGTATTTCCTTTTTCGCATCGGCATACGATCTACCCTTCTTGGTCCTGCCCATGAAACCTATAATCCTTCTTCCCCTTCCTCGCTTGCCCAACATCCTTCCCTCTATCACACTCTTGAGCAACCCATCGCTTCTTATTACGTCCTGCCACCTACTCTGCCGACCTCGAATTTCCTTCAGAAGTTTCCTTTCCTTGCCCCTCATCTCAAGCACTTCCTCGTCAGTCTTCCTCTCCATCCACCTCACCTTTTCCATCCTTCTCCACACCCACATATCCAATGTCGGCCGTCTATTCTCGTCCTCCTTTCTGAGAGTCCACGATTCTACCCCATACAGCGCTACGCTCCATATCAAGTTCTTCACCATCCTCTTCTTCACATCCTTACCCAAGATCCACGTCCTCAGCTCTCTTCTATTATGAAACGCCTTCTTAGCCAGCGCTATTCTCTTCCGTATGTCTTTGCTACAATGTCCGTTTTCTTATGGAGTACCACCTAAGTAGTTAAAATGCTCTGATAGCTCGAGTTTGTATTCTCCAACTTAATCACCAGCCCCGCATTCTTTGTCGAAGAGAACCTCATTACTTCTGTTTTCTATATATTATAGAGAGAGAAAAATATCATTTATAAAACCAACGGCAGCGGCTCGTCACCCGAAAAGATGCGAGACGCATAAGCGGCTTTAACTTAATAACCCCTGACCCACACTCGCGTGGCACCAATTGGTCTCGTGGGTCACGTGCAGGTCACGACACCATCACCGAAATATGAACGAGAGAATCCTTCCTCAGGGGACATCAATTCATTCGTAAAAAACAACGCAGAAAATACGCGAAGAAAATCGAGTTGGCAAGATGACTACGGGATAACTGTTTCCCATCTCGAGGGACGGAGTTCGAATACCGTCATTGTCAGGACTGTTTTGCACTCAAACCATCTTACAACGAGGGTTTATATCCACGTGGTACTCTGCAAGATGCCTCAAGGACGTGTGGCAGGGAGTAATTCCATACCGGGCATTTACGAGCCTTCTAACTCACTGCTTTTGTGTCAATAGCTATTTCCGCCAATATATTTTTACGCTAATTAAATAACTTAAGTGTAAAGGGCTTCATGTGGCATGCGGCTGACTAAAAAAATACAAAAAATACA
Source organism: Ceriagrion tenellum (assembly GCA_963169105.1). Classification (NCBI taxonomy): domain Eukaryota; kingdom Metazoa; phylum Arthropoda; class Insecta; order Odonata; family Coenagrionidae; genus Ceriagrion; species Ceriagrion tenellum. The sequence continues at coordinate 42,234,091 of OY720639.1, forward strand.
GATAATTGACACAAAATTAATCAGCTTCCCATGTAGAAATGGAGAAATAAAATAAGGGCACGAAAATAAGGCTACCTATCGCTAAGAGTAATTAACCGTTAACATCTCTCCACCTGCAAGACACCACAGCCCAGGAGAGTCTCCGATATTTGTAAATCTAAGTCATTGATCAGGTTGAATAAGCTTATAAGTCCGCGGACGCGGACAGATGATTAGAGAGAGGCTAATTTTCCCGTCTTTCGTCCGTGCATTCGTGCAAGCATCCTAGAAAGCCCCCACTTTACACGACGCAATTTACACTGTACATCCAACCGTACATCAGATGGTGTAGTGTCTCGAGTAATACGATCTCAAGAGCATTGAAGGGAGCAATTAGTACATCGAACGTTTCAAATGCATTCTGAAAAAAATTCCTTCACTTACGCATCTCATATCTCTTTTGGGTAGACTCTTGTGGATTGTTTCTATTACCTGCCACAAGGTAATGAATATTCTAAAACACCGGGTTTCTCTCAAACCTTCCTCCATCCCAAAATATGCCGAACTAAAGAGTAGCGAGAGTGCGATAGTTCCCTTACCATAATAGAGACCATATTCGATATATACGTTTTAATTTCACCAAATGTGAGATAAATGAATAAAATATTGCATTATTAATGGTGCAATAATACAGTTTTACATGACAGAAATTATTAGTAATCAAATGCAAATATCTAAAAGGGTCTGTAACTTGACTCTTTTTTTTCACGCGGTACGTTTGAAACTTCATCAAAACGGAAGGTGTATTGGGATCCCGAATAATTAACTGCGTCGATAATATGATTTATTTTCAAAAACAGTTGAGAAAACACACAAACTTCAAACTGTTCATTTTTTTACGAGAACTAAGTGTAGGGAATGCCTCATTTTATTTACAAGGTCTCTCAGTTGTTCATACACGTACCAGTTTCCATATAAAAGGGATGGTATTTTTTGGCTACTATCTCGGACTGTTCATTTTTTACGAGAACTAAGTTTAGGAAATACCTCATTTTTATTACAAGGTCTCTCAGTTGTGCATACACGTACCATTTTCCATATAAAAGGGATGGGTTTTTTTTGGCTACTATTTCGGAATTTTTGGTGACATTAGAAGGGTGACATTATTTTCTTTTAAATGAGACCAAATTCATTGATTCTTGGTCAAATGATATTTCGCTCAAACTACCTTAACGAGCTCACTCTCTCACCATTAGAGGCGCTACAATCCGTAGCGTCTCACACCTACCCAAATAAGAAGCGTAAGCAGCGATCGAGAGCATCGCTGGGTCGTTGGGATCTTTCCATTCACTATAGTATTCTACTCACTTTCACCACAACTCACTTGTTTCCTTTTGCTTTAGACGACGCAAAACAAATCGGGGGCTGAGTTGAGTGGTATACAACATAAAAACTTCGATAATCGCATATGAGATAGTTGTTTTAAATTCACAACAACAAAAGAACCCTCCTCCGAACCTCCGCCACCAATTTCCTCTGTTCTCCAACCATATCCAATACCTCCTCGTTCGTCCTTCTCGCCACCCAGCCCACCCTCAACATCCTTCTCCACACTCACATCTCAAACGCCTCAAGTCTACGTACATCCTCCCTTCGCAATGGCCACGTATCCGACCTTCACAGCTCCATTTCACGGCTTTCGGGAATCACTTTCAGACTGTCGATTAAAAGTTAGACAATCTGTTATGCACACATACAAAACATATGTGGCACAGCATTAAATAAACTAGATTTTGTTAAACGTATAATAGGAAGGTCCTCCGATGAAAAAGTCAAAGAGAGATGCTACTTCGCTCTGGTTAGGCCACATCTCGCATGCGCCGCGAGCATTTGGGACCCTGGTCAAATAGAGTTAACCAAAAAAATTAATAAAATAAAAAGGAAAGCAGCGCTTTTCGTTCAAAACTGCTACGAGCGTACGTATAGTGCCTCACAACTTTTAGAGGGATTAAGGTGGGAGCCCCTAAAGACTCGGAGGCTACACGCTAGGCTTAGGTTGCTTGAGAAATTCAGAACTGATGTTTTTCAGAGCGACAGAGAGAATATTATCATGAGTCCTCACAACATCTCTAGGTCTGAGTGATGCGATTAAATAAGAGAGATACACTGCCGAACAGATAGGTACAAAAACTCGCTCTTTCGCGCTCAATAAGTGACCACAATAAAAATTGAGCTCCAATAAATTCACTCCAATAATATATGTCACCATTTTAACTCCCATAAACTTACATCTTTACACGGCAAACTTATTAATATATTACGCACCTCTACGATAGGTCAGATCATGGGAATAAAATTATAGGAATGGACTGCAGAAGAGGTTTAAATTGTCGTTTTTCCGCGATCGATAATACCATAACAGTGGCCAATGACGCTTAGAATAGGGTTAGTCGATAGGTAGTGTGGCTGATTAGTTGATTTGCTCCCTAATGATTGTTTCTTAATCTACCACGCAGTACTAACATCATGTTGTGCAAGACTTGGGTATCTCGTTTATGTAATTATATTCTATATTAAATCAATAATTTCTCTAGCATCGGCAGAATTACTATCGTGTAATGCATGATGGTGAAAGTAACTTTTTACATAAGTGTATGTTGGTGATAAATCACCACCTGCCAAACACTCTTGAGATAGGTAGGCGTAATAGATCGATATAGAAAAGAACTTCGATAATCTGATAAGCGATTTTTGTTTGACGTCGATTTTTACTCAAGGCGTCAAAATTTTATAAAGTATGATTTTATGATCAAGGTAATCCACCGATTAAGGTAGGTTTAAGATTAAATTATATAAATAATAAATTATATTAAAAAAAAAAATTAAAAAAAAAGATTAAATGGGAGTGTAATTCGTCTGGATTGTTTTCCATGTGCAGGGCCATATCTGCCAACATAATGTCTTACTTCTGCGTGGAACCCTCTCTTTAAAGTCCCGTCCATTTCCTTTTTTCTATCTTCCCACCGTACCCAAAATCTACTCCTCTATTGCGAACTCAAAAAATCCCTCACCCCTCATAGCAAGTTCCCACAACCTACCCCGCCTCATCCTATACCCCAACCGGAAATTTCTAATCACCTCACCAGCATCCTGTGCACTTCCTATTCAGTCTTCCTTTCCGTCCACCTCGCCATCTCCACCCACCTTCACACTCGCATCTCATTAATCGAGGTTAACAAAACGAACTTACGATTTAAAATGCATATTTTGAACGAATTTGATGAGAAAACACAAAATATTCGGCCGCGGAATTTGTGAACCCAAAAAAAAATGTTACTCACTGGGAATTTTTGGAACGTTTTGTCAGAGCAAATCGCACTTTCGATCGCCTTTCTTAAGCCAAAAAGGACGCTGATGCTTCCGATCCGTGCTTACTTCAACTCCATTGAGGCTGCGTTTGCATCATTTGAGATGATTCCGATCCACTAACTACGGAGTAGAGGGGAGTTACAACGAAATTCTCGAGATAATGATGTGTTTGAACCATGCGGGTGGATAACTTGAGGTGGTTCGAGCGAAATAGGGCCGTAGTCATAATGGAGACCACATTCGAATTACGTTTAATTTTCAGCATGCTGTAGGAGGCATGAATTAGATATTGCATTATTAACGGTGCAATAGTATACTTCTTTATAACTGAAATTCTAAACTATAAAATAAAAATATCTATAGAAGTCTTTAACGCGACGTATTTTATTTCGCGCGACACGATTAAAACTCCTTCAAAACGAAAGTTCTTTTGTAATCCTGAAAAATTACTGCGGAAAAATTTTGATATATTTTCAAAAATAGTGGAGAAGATATACAAACTACACTCTTTTAATTTTTTGACGGGATATAGGTATTATAAACTCCTAATTTTATTAAAAGTGATGTCCCTCTGGAGTGCATACACGGGCCATTTCCCATATAAATTGGCTGGTGTTTTTCGTCAAAAATCTCGGAAAACAGTTCCATCAGGGGCTGATATTTTGGTATATTTGGAAGGGTAAGATATTTTTCTTTAAAATGAGTCCAAATTCATTTATTTATTGGTGAAGTGATATTCCGATCAAACTACCTTAAGCGTCTGACACGTTGTTAATTGAGTCTAAGTTCGAGATACTCAACTCCATTCCATATTCACGTGAGATAAACTCGACAGGGAAGACCGCCAGAGAATTTTAGAAACAGATCAAATGCGCTTAAACATAGAACACTTTCTGATTTTACCACGCTGATTCTAATTATGTGATTGGAACTATCCAGGACGGTTTCTACACCGGAACGGAATTCTCCCATTGTTGAAGAGATTTGAGGCCAGATCCGGAGCGGATGGTAGTCCGGAGAAGATCTCTCTGTCAAACCAGGCCTTCACAATTCACTCATCTCTTCAAGCGCTCTCACTTCGAGCAAAACGATGGCTGCCTACATTAATCACCGCCACGAGAATGGTATCTCTGCTGATGAGAGACGTAAGTGATTTTATCGCCCCGACCGCGATTACGGGAGCGGTCCGGAAGATCATTGGCTCGAGCCTCACCTCTCCTGGACACAATGCAAGTGCAGGGGTGAAAGATTAACAGCCTCGGCTAATGCGACATGAATCAAACGCACGCCATTTGGCCACTTCACTCCACGAAGCAAAACGGTCATCACTATTAACGGCCTGGGACTTCTACCCCATCCCTGCTAGTGTTTAAGTTATTATAGATTCCTGATTCAAACATACAACTTATAATCACTAGAGTAAACCCTCTCAGCTATGATGGTATTTGATTTTATGCATAGAAGATACCTTTTCATTTCGTTATCGCTGTATTTTATCATACTCAAACCGTAGGTTTAGTACTTTTTGATTCTTTGACTATGTTTTAGTGAGGAAAAATATAAAATTTATTTGTATATAGAAACTATTATTGTAGACGAAGTAACTTCGTTATTCCACATAAATTTTATTAAAGACGTAGACGTAAAGACGTGGATTTCGACATGGAACGTCATCATCATGTGACAATAATACAGTGTTTCACAGCTTTTAGATGGATTAAGGTGGGAGCCCCTGGAGACCCGGAGGCTACACGTTACACTTAGCTTGCTTGAGAAATTCAGCACTGTTGTGTTTCATAGCGACATAGGGAATATTATCATGACCCCTCACAAAATCTCTAGGTCTGGTTGAAGCGATAAAATAAGAGAGATACATTGCGGAGCAGATAGGTACAAAAAATCGTTCTTTTCGCGCACAATAAGCGACCACAATAAAAACTGAGCTCCACTAAATACACTCCTATAATGCACGTCACCATTTCACCTCCCAAAACCTTATCCCTGACATCTTTACACGGCTGGTGTCCTAACACCCTCCGCCACACGCCCATGCGGCGGCTTGCAGGGTAGTATATAAATGTATAGCATATTCCATGAAGTCACGCCTGAGATAGCTGAGTATAGAGACCATTATTACAGTATTAGAATCTCATGTTCGGCCATAATCCTATAAATCCGACTTTCTACATCTCGTACGTACGTTGAAAACCTAATGATCCGAATTTCCTTCTATGCTGTCCGCAATCCCGTATTGAATATTCTAAACCTACAAAATATTGCCTTTTATCTGCATGTTTGACAGTCAATTATCCCACAAAATAAAATGTTTCCATTTAATATGTGTGCTTTCCCCCGAAACCCCCCGAGAAGCATGACGGAATTAGATCTACCATTTGCAAACATACCAATCCTTTCCTTCCAGACTTACAATAGGCAAAACTTTTAAGTTTCATAATTTGTAATTCTTAGCATAGGCTATTTTTGGAGATTATCGAAGAACCTGCAATCATCTCAGGAGGTGATTATAAAGCATTTTTGTCCAAAGAACACGTGGTCGAATCTCCTGAGTTACTGTGGTGTGGCAACGTGAACATTACGTCAGAAGTAACGCAGAGTATCCACGAAACGGGAAAACAGAGGCTCCTCTGACAGATATGCAGTATCACTCGTTTGAGCTGTACGAATTGCAGAAGTTGCACAGGCAGTAAGTTTACAGGAATAGAGTTTAGAAAATGTTATCATACATTTACAAGACATTCCACATTCAAGACTCTGCATTAACGGCCGAATGGCAGAAATGAAATCCTCCATCCGACATGTTTTGTTGAGGTTTTATGAGACTCGAAGCTTTTCGCGAAACTGCAGGAGGAAGAGATAAAGGAGCTTACCCTGAACCAGATACTTAAACACGACGGACGTCGAAGTACTTCCCCATTGTTTTAAGAAATACACCACTCCTCTTCATTCAAAGGAATGAGCTTTAAAGCAAAACCCTTATTATGTGGGATTGGAGTTTTTGATAAATAATAATTCCCCTGAAGTTCCATTGAGCTAATAAAATATGATTGAAATAAGAAGTCTTACGTTTTTATAATAATTACTTATCAACAACAATTCACGTTGGAGATAGTTCCCCAACGATTACTCCATCATGTAAATTAATTCTATGGCAGGCGAAGTGACTCAGAGAAATCAAGACATAATTAACCCTCTATGGACGAGCGAGTCAAATTTGTTACGTTTCAAAATCATTGAAATATCTGCTTTCTAAGAGGCCTTTCCATTTAGTTGCTGCGCTAGGCAGAATTGTAACGCTTCGGATTAAGTGTGCGGAAAAGAGTTGCGACTCTTTCGGCGGTTTGTCGAACAATTTGAATAGATGAATGTTTGACGCTATTCACTGACGATGGCGTGCCAGGTGGAGCTCTGAAATAATTAGTTTCAGCTGTCGTGTGGAGAAATAATTGGGAAAAAATCAAAAATGGTACATTATGAAGGTAATGTTTAAGTAATCTTTAGGTAAATAATATTATGTGAAGTATTATTTTAAGTTAAATAAACACAATACTAATAAGTCACATTTAAAAATAAATGTTACTATAAAATAAATTTAAATTCTATCTGAAAAAAAGCTAAAATAGCCTTTTTTTAAACTAATATTTTAGCAGTATTTTTTTCGTGCTGATGCTTCACAATTCCGTCCATCGAGGGTTAAAGGATAAATCGCATGTTAATTTTCCGCGTTTTTTTTATAAAACTGAGTGGTTTCGAAGCAACATTTTCATCGGAGCAAGATATAATATTCACGTACAGTTGGAGAAATATATAGGACAGGATATAGGGGGGGGGGATTGAAGGTGAAGGATCTTGAGTAGTGGAAGATGATTAGGTAGGCCATAAACCAATTGAGGTTTTCACAAACTTGGAGAGAATCCCTTACTGTTAAGGTATTGCACCTAAGAGCCGCGACGGAAGATAAGGCGGAACCGTATTATTTAGGATCTACGACTACACAATTGACGGATAAGACGGACGGATAGTTGAAGCCATTTCTATCGTTTTATCAAAGTATTAAGCAAGACTCAACAGGAAAAGTAGGAGATAATTACGACTGGAATCGTAATCGCTAAAGTATTAAGTCCTGAGGAGGGATTAACAATAATCCGATACGTTTGCAAACATATATAGCTCCATGTTTTGGCCAGAAAGCTCAGAAAAATGCCTCCAGGGAAATTAAAGTACAAAGTCGGAAAACTTGCATAATTGAATGTTATTTGGATACTGATCGGGAAAAAATGAAGGGAGTTAAGTACAACCTACATGCTGAAGCGATAGCCCAGATTACGTAACTGAAATACACTTCAGTGCTCGCCGCCAGTAACAAACTTTCCCCCGATCTCTGGTAAATCACTTAATAAAACGACGAATAGGGCGTCGAAAAAGAACTTTTTATAGGGACAATTAGATATATCTGATTATATTACGCCACTTTGCGATTATTCTACACAGTCCCCGATACAATAACGGTATTTATCAAAAATGCAACCTTCGCGCAAGGCTTAGTGTTTCAAAAATACCGCATACATCAGGGACGCTACGATACTAAAACATATTGAATCTATTATTCAAACTAATACGTAAGTTTATTCAATAAGAGCAACACACAACCCATTGAATTCTGAGCGATTTGTTCATTGCGATATCGTCCCCGATGTAACATTTTTTTATGAGTTCCGCTAAAAAAAATAACTCTCCAATCATCCTCTCCAGCCCTGGCATACTGCGGGTAACATGACAAAAATATATCCTTGGGAGGAGTAAACGTCCAAATATCACTTCAAATTAAGATAAAAATAAAACGGGCATACAAACAGAACGGAAAAGACAAATCGATTCGCCAGGCAAGAGATAAACTTCCCACTAGGTTGGAAAAACCTCGAGTGGTCAAGTTGGCGCGAGCACCTTCACCACAGAAAGCTACGATGAATTGAGAAGGAAGGAGATAGAAAATATGAGAAGACATCTAGGAAGCCCACTGATCTCATCTGATACTCCAACAGTACTGCAGAGAGAGAAAAAACTCATTTTCATAATGTAAGGCTGTAAAGAAAAGCCTTTCATTCAAATTATTTACATGGTATCGCACCAAAGTTAAACGGGTGAATATAGCACAAATCAAGATATTTCACTCACAAAATGGTGACAACGCGATTATAAAATCCAGAGAAAGCTCCCTCATCTTCATATTATTCACTCGGTATCGTAACAACCGCGGTAAATACGTGGGAAGTTAAATACGTGGCTTCCAAAACCAAATGTCACGTTGTTTAATAGATTATTTGTACATTTGGGCCCTGATGTATTTTACGCCTTACCTGAATACACTTAAAGTTCAAAAGATACGAAGAAATTTTTGAAAATTTCAAAGGAATGAATACTGACACATAGCAATATAGATGCTTCATGCTAGATCTGTAATGTATGTACGTGTACCCTATGTCATCACTTGCAATAATTAATATTTACATGAATGTAAGCAAGATGAATTACTATTATTGTCTTTGCTTTTCTCGTTCGCTATTGGGCTAAAATGAATTCGCCCTTGTTATTATTAAACATGCTTTTGAAAGTATTTTTGTTTAATGCCAGAAATGAATTTCATTCATGGAATGCAATCTTCACACGGTTCTGTGACCTTTGAGGCTGCCTAAAGCTCATTGATGCTTGCACACAACATTGTACCAAAACTTTTGGTCATTAAATGACTCTTTTTGGTTTGTGGGAATGGGGTTGAAGGGTCATTACAAATCAAGATATTCTACTCACCACGATGACCAGAGAAGAGCAAGTGGGGAATCTGATTGTTGTCCCTGGATTCCACAGGTCACCAGCGGGAGCGGGACGAGGAGATCAATCACGTGGGGCTGATCATGGTGAGACGGCCCTCAGCGTAGCAGATTGGCCCAGCGGTGGGCCCACAGAGGCCATGGCCTTCCGGACCCCACCGACGAGCACCTCTTCAAGCCGCGGTTGCCTTAACACACTCTTGTCCCGCCGCGGCGGCGTCCTTGTCCTGCTCAAGACGAAAACGCGGACGTCAGGTGCGTCGGCGACGGCTCAACTCAGCAGAGGAAGGCGCGCTCGGACTTATCGGAGGACAACATATGGAACTGTCGTGCTGCGGTGATTACCTTCCAGAGGAGAAGAAGGGGAGTAGTTTTTTTTAGTTCGCGTGTCCGCGCGCGTTGCAATCACAACAGCGGACGCATTAACAAGGGGATTCTAGGGCAAAAGAGACATCAAAGAGGGTGGTGAATCAGTCCAAACAAAGTGGCGGGGAAAGGAATATAGTCATCTACTCAGGAGGGTAACACGGTGCCACTGAAGGTAGAGAGAGAGGAGTGAAGTTATTCTTCCGTGCCCTCATGTAACACAGCATCAATCGGCGAGGGATAAACACAGTAGTAATTTCGGAACACGTGGCAAGATGTCCAGGAGGGGTTAGCTAACGCAGATGGGTCACAGAAATATTGACTCTTCCTGGAGGGAAACTCTGCACCTTCAGAGCGAGTGATACATTGTTCTTTCCTTGCCCAAGCACTTACACAACAGGCGAATGAACAGCAGCACTTTTATAGAAAAATATGGAGAGAAGAGTTAGTTCAAGTACAATCGGAAGATAAACGTGACTCCTCTGGGAGAAAAACTAGGCGGAGACTCCGCTCGGAGCGATAACCAAGCAATTCTTTCGTGTCCACGCGCCACACACGAGTGGAGTAGGAGCAGTGTTTTCACAGGACAGTGGACAACGTTAGCTTAATGGGTTAGTATGAGGTTAACTCAGCGCTTCAGAGATGTAGCTCACGTACTCCACAATTACAGTATGAGAATGGACAACAATGGTATAAGACAGAAATGTTGAGACAGAGTTTGTACTAGCAGCAGAGGTGGAGATCTTTAATATTATAAGAGGGGATCTCGGCACCTACGAACCTGGAGCGAAGTAGGTTTTTACTTGCCCTGGCACTTCACAACAAATGTTAACAGCATATGTAGATAGAGCAGAGGTTCTTTGAGGAGGGCGTACTTCTGCGGTATGGAATAGTTTTAGCAGAGAGGAATGATAGGGCGACTATCGAGGGAGGAAAACTTGGCACACCCAACGAGAAAGAGGAATGGTTTTTTTTCGTGTCGGTACACTTCACAGGCGTAATTGAAACAGCAGAAGCAACACGAGTCTCAGGATTAAGGGACAGTATCGAAAGAGATACGTCAGGCGGAGACACAATTGCGAGTCTTCTAGGAATAAAACCAGGTGCTAAAATAAGCCGGAACGCACACTTTTTTCGATGATTTCACCACCGACGTCTCCAGGGACCACGAACTCGGATGGGGCCGATTCCGTGTCACTTTCCCTATTTTTCCCGTCGAGTTAAGTGCCGATGGTAAGAGGGTGGGCGTGGCAGAAGGAGCAACCAACCCCTTCGCCGAGAATGGTGCGAATCTTCGGGAGGAGGGCACTCCTCAAAAGGCGATCACGTTGCACACGCAGACACAGAGGGATATGTTCCCACTCGACACGAAGGATAGACAGATAAACGGATTCGAGAATAAAAACAATCGGAGGATTCCCCCACAAAAGTAGACCTCTTAGGGAGATATATAATGTTCCTTCCTTTCACCAAATAAAGAAAGTCTTCTTATCGCCCAAAGACCCCCTTTTTCACTCCTTCTTTCTCGATTTTGAAGGGCCTTCTCCCCGATATCGCCTCCCCCGATGGCTTCAGTGGGTGGGGCCGTGTGAGACTGACCTTTCCTCCAGGAGTAAGGCCATCTTTCCAGTCGTTCCTTCGAGTCGCCCACCCCGAGGCTGCCTCGTTTTAAACGTGTCCTCCTAACTCGCTCCGCTGGGGTACCGAGCGACTTGAGTGGGGGAGGAGGGGGATTACGAGAGAGTCGAAATTAACGGGGGGCGCGGGGAGGAAGGGGGTGTGGAGGCAACCAATTCGACTGCCGCTCGTCTGCCGTTCTTTAGCGCGCGGTCGCTTGGGGTGTCTAAGCGGCCCACACAGCAGTCACCGCGGGTCTGACGGCCGCCGTGTCGGTGAGGCTCGGTCGACACGGGAGGGTGGAGGGGGAAAGGTTGGGGTGAGAGGGGTGGGAAAAGAAGGAGGGGAAACGAAGAGGGGAAGGGGTTGAAGGGAGGGGAGGAAAAGGGTTCGGCGCAACCCCCACACCTCACCACTCCCCCAGTCTCCCGCGAGGGAGCGGGATAAGGGGAGAGGAAGGGGCGATAAGATGTGAGGCAGAGGGAATTGTTGAAGACGGAGAAACGACCGCGTGCGATATCGGAATGTATCGGTTGCGATTGACCGAGAGGGAAATATCGATTTCGATGCGTTTCCTTCAGGCGGCTTTACACATGAGTTGACTTCTATGGAAGTAGCGGGAGTAGCGATATCTCGAATCGTATTGCACTGCGTAATTTTGATAAAAAATTACTTCTAGTTATTAAGAAATTAGTGATGGAAGTTAGCAATCAATACGGTAATACAGAGGATTGCTAAATTTTATATCCATTGTGTTCATACACTGCTCTGCTTGAATCCCAGAGGTATACATGAATTTAATGAATTGTTTGGATTACATAAATTGTGCATAATTACATAGAATCAAGCATGATAATTGTGTTTATCATTATAATAATCTAATGATATAAAAGTCGTGAAGCTTATCGTCGCGTTCTCTAGCGCTTCAAATATTTTCATGGACAAATAATTGACATAGACAACAGCGAATCCTCTTCCTACTGTTTCATTCGTAGTTTACATTCCTAATTTTTATTTCAGACGTATTTACAGTTGGACGTTGATTTCTATGCAAAGAGTTGACGTTGACTTCTATGAAGATCGGGTTGGTGTGGTGACTACAGTACTGACTAATCATACAGACGACCAGGGTTCAAATCCCTGCAGAGGAGGATATATTTCTGAAGAAACCCGATCCTGACTTGAGTGTCTCGTGGAGGTCACTTCAAGTACAGTACTCCGTCTGCCGGATGAGGCATCAAACCGTGGTCTCTTTGGCGCCTTTCGTTAAGAGCAGGTTAATCGGAGCAGGCGGGTTTCTCTCCACCCTTCCTCCCTTACCTGTCCCATATGGCGCAAATGACCTAAGCTGTCGGTCGCCTCCCATAATATCCAATCCAATCCAATGAAAAGAGCGAGCGATATTCAGCGATATCTCGAAACGTAACGCCACTTCCAGGGCATCGTTCTGCGTGCACGTAACTGTCGGCTTTTCTCAAACAAATAGATGACGGAAGAATACAATGAATACGGTAATTGCAAAAATCATGAACATTTGGCAATAATTTGTGAAAAATTCATAAAACCCACGAATTTGTTAAATGTATTAAATACCACTTTTTCATTCGTTGTTTACATTTACAATTTTCGTTTAAGCCGAATTTACAGTTGGACGTTGAATTCTATGAATAGAGCGAGTGCAGCGATATCTCGAATCGTATCCCAGGGCATCGTTCTGCGTGCACGTAACTGCCGACTCTTCTCAAACAAATAGATGACGGAAGTAAACAATGAATAAGGTAATTACGAGAATTGCCTACATATGTCAATAATGGCGACCGTATATCGCTGTTTTAAGTCCCATATAGGCATTCGTGGGTTTAATAAATATGTATACATGACAGTAATTGTGCATTATTACATCGTCTCAGATATGAATATTGGGACAGTAATTACAATAATCAAATAAGATATGAGTAATAAAGCATACATTACGAGTTCTTTAGCATGTAAAATATTTTCAAGTGCAAGTAAATATTTACATGTGAAAAAAATGATTCCTCCCCCAATTAATTAACTTGTTGTTTACATTTATGATCCTCGTTTGCAGTCATGTGACGAAGATTGTACCGGACACGACGCCATTTTAACATAGAATCGACGTGTTACTTGCTGGAAAAATAGAAGCCAGTCAACTTTCCTTTACGCGGGTTTACACGTTGAACTAACCCTACACGGGTGGTGGGTCATGATGGTGGCAGTAAGAAGTAAAAACTCCGCGTAAGGCAAAATGACACTTTAATATCAAACCAACAAGGATGGACAAATACAAATAAGCAACGGCACTTGGACGGAAAACCCGGTGAAGGGTAGGCAAGGAAAGGATTCAGTTGGGAGAGAATTAAAAAGGAAACTCGGAAGGGAAAGGAACCCGAAGCTTACGTGAGCTGGTAGAGCGGAGCCGAAGCGACGTCGAGGAGAATCTCCAACTGGTCAGCCATCCACCGGCGTGGCGAGAACCCCAATGCTCCCCACCAGTTCCTCTCGCCAGGCCAATATATCTACATCTACATCTACGTAATACCCTGCGAGCCACCACGAGGGTGTGTGGCAGGGGGTGAAGATCACCAAACATGCACCACCGCCATGTAAGTAGGATATATAATGTAGACATGCTAGAAAATAGGGTCATAGTTTATTAGTTACTACAGTAGATTATTAGTTATTGCAAGTAATTGCAGTAGTTATTACAATAGAATATTAGTTACTACGGTATAGTACAGGTTAAAATCTACATAATAAGGAAGGGATTATTGGTAGTTATTACATGCATCATGCACTACAGACTATTCTAACTATGTTTCACCTAATTATCCCTTTTGCTACGTTGCCTATTGTTCTCTCTTATGGTACGCGGGAAAAATGACATTTTAAATCTATCGGTACGACAATCTATCTCTCTAATTTTGTTAATATGGTCAAACTTAGCATAATACGCAGGGGTTCTTAATATATATCTAACGTCATCTGTGAACAAATCGGTTTCGAATTTACTTAAAAGGTTTAACCTAAATTTTAACCTGCGTTCTGATAGTAATTCCCATCCTAGTTCTTCTATTAAACTCGTAACACTTATACAATTATCATAACGACATTTAACAAACCTAGCAGATCTCCTTTGCACCCGCTCTAATTCTTTTATCATACCTTCCTCGTAGGGATCCCATATACTAGCGGCATATTCTAAATGAGGCCTGACAAGTGTAAAATAGCTTATTTCTCGTACTCTCTCATCGCATTTGCCTAGAACCCTTTTTATGAATCCTAATCTACGGTTTGCTACACTAGTTATTTCAGCTCACTAGTATATAGTTCACTCCACGCACTTTACGGGAGGGACTAACAGCACTCCCCCCATTTGACAACCAGCCGTTTTGCAATTTCTGCTGGGCCCTCGCTAATATGCGATTCACCCAGTTCTGTAACTGACGATATCAGTCCACCGCTTCTTGGATGTTTAACAGAAGTTTGGGCAGCACGCTACCTAGGTCGTAGCGCGGCCGATCTAATGCAGTCTGAGCCGCTAAGCACGGCTCATCCTCCCTCGCTGCTCCCTGCCCGGTTATCTAGAGCTTGGGTGCGGGGATTGGAGAGGGGCGGTGAAAGAAGAACCAGGCTACCTGACCGAACCACCAAGATGACATTACAATAAACATGCACTCATTGATCCACACGCCCAAATATCGCTGATAAAGATCACAGTTTCAGTTTTAGTAGTGTCACAGTACGCAATCTGCTTCCTCAGCTAAGTACCGAAGCACTCAAGAAATCCAAATCACATGGTGTTTCATCCAAGTTCAATTAGCACGAGACAAGAGGTAGTATAACCAAAAATTTTAGTTCACACCCAAGAAAACAAAACTGCTTCATTTACATAACTAATTTGAAAAGTTTCTTTTTGCTGATAGAATTGACTCAAATGATTCAGAAAATTCTCAGGTTGAGATGAATCTATTTGTGAGGAACATAATAACAGTGAAACAGAAGAATGCGTGCCTCAGTTATGCTTGGACAGTAAATATAATCGAGTAAATATGCAGTCACTAGTCATGCAAGACATTAATGCCTGTACGTTTTTCTGTATATATGGGTTAAGTGTTTTTATCCAGAGATGTATTGTATATGTCAATGTGACTGAAATTTTGTTTTGGGAGCAGATATAGGTATCACTTCCAAACAACAAGATCGAGGAAATGTACCTAGCTGAACAAACCATCTTTAATCACGCTGAAGATTTGGATACATCTACATCTACGTAATACCCTGCGAGCCACCACGAGGGTGTGTGGCAGGGGGTGAAGATCACCAAACATGCACTATTGTCATGCAAGTAGTATATTTAAGGGAGACATGCTAGATAACAGGATCACATGCAGCTAGATGGCTAGTATCTACATAATAAGAAAGGGATTATTGGTTGTTATTACAAGCATCATGCACTACAGACTACTCTAACTATATTTCACCTACCTATCCCTTTGCTACGCTGCCTATTGTTCTCTCTTATGGTACGCGGGAAAAATGACATTTTAAATCTATCGGTACGACAATCTATCTCTCTAATCTTGTTAATCTGATCAAACCTAGCATAATACGCAGGGGTTCTTAATATATATCTAACGTCATATGTGAACAAATCGGTGATACAAGTGTTTTAAATAATATTGTATTGGCAAAGCGTGTCAATATAAAATTGATATATGGAGCAAGCGTTCCATTTCAAGCTCCTTTTGAGAATTATCCTATTCAGGAACACTGCGAGAAATAAGCTCCTTTTGAATTTTGCTAGCTTATACCAAACGCATTTAATAAGGACGTGCCAGACGAAACAAATATATGTGCCCCTTAGCATAACACGTCATTCAAACCAACCACTCCTGAGGAAATAACAACTCAGTTAGATTTGCATATAATAATTGGGGATGTAAAATATACTCGTACGAGAATGTACTGGGATAGAGCGATAGATCTTGAAGTTTTTCCACAAAATATGGCCTGAGATAGATTCTTCCATCTAGCAAACCACTTACATTTAGTAACGGGTTATTTCAGACAAGGAAGGAAATAAAAAAGAAAGAAGGTATAGCAAAGAAGTAACTAGTCTTGATGGTGATGTTGTAGTGGGTAAATTAGATTGATAACTGGTGTTTTGCTAGCATCAGAATTCATAGGAATGGATAAAGAGGACAAGATAAAAAGAGGGGATAAGAAGAGCTCAAAATAAATTGAATTTATAGACCAGAAATATTTAAAAAAATAAAACAATAGTATGGGAGGGGTTGAGTTTTGGATCAAACTAGCATGAAATAACTAATATAAACGTAGAAAATCGATGAAGTGATGGATAATTTACATGTATTAAACTAAATTCCGCAGACTGTTTTTGGGAATAATTAGAGGAAATATAAAAAAAAAAATTTGTAAGATTTTACAAAAATGCAACTTGCATTAAGATTAAATAATTTACGACGCAATTCAACCGAAGAATATCTTAATAAAATCCTAAATAAAAAATGCAATATGCTATAATTAATGCACGAAGTGTCGAAGCATTCATGTTCAATTAATAAGAGAAATAAATATAACGTGGAAGAAATCAAGCAGGACAGAAAAACTTCGGAATGCAATAATTATGCACTATTTTATTTTGTTTTCGAGTTAGAGATAACATGAATTTATTTCAGAAAATAAAGAAAGTTTCAGTCTGCAGAGATTCGTCAGCGAATTATTGGAGACACCTGAAAACAGCAATGATGACCTGATATCAGCGTATAACTACAGTGAAACCCCTCTTAACGACCACCCCTATCAAGCGACCACCCCTCTCAACGACCATTTCTCAGCGGAACCGTCGGTAGTCCCTGAATTCAGGTTTCACTGTGTTCATTAAATTAAAATGCATCGCAATTTCCCAGGAGCTACTATATTGTGAGGAAATTAGCGCCATGTGTATAGGTTTTAACAACATCGTCGCTTCAAAAGTTTGTCCATATTTTTTTCAAATCCACCGCACGTTCATTTGTATAATATGTACTCCTAGAAACTGAACCCCTGTCGAACGACCACCCCTCTTAACGACCGTTGTTCAGTGGAACCGTCGGTGGTCGCTTAATACAGGTTTCACAGTACGAAAAACCCCGATTTATAGTAGTTACGTTCAAATTTCCAATGCATGCTCATAGTTTTCATTTTTATATACTTAGTCCATGTTGAGAACAAAACTAATGTCATTGTTCCCAAGATATCTATTCCATTAGCAAGATACGAACGTCGCTACGTTGAGGTATAAGCAACGTAGGTCGTGCAGTTATAACAATCACAATACTAATAATAACTTGTCTTTTTTGAGTGAATTTTGGACTGCAGTTTTCTCTTACAATTTACTCGAATTTGACTAACACAAACATCCATGCCCTGGGCAGTGAATGATCCACCCAGGCGGGATACGAACCCGCGACCCTCGGGTTAGCGAGGCGAGGACTTAACCCCGCCGCCACCGGGGACGACGTAATTAATAGAGTGGGCAGTGTAAACTTTGTCTTTTCATTACCGAATTGAATTGAATATTTATTGATTGTTCTGGGGTCATTCCCCTTAAGAACAAAAAAATATATACATAGTGAACAAAATAAAAAAATATTATTAAATGGGAAATATGAATACATGTACGATACATCACATTTGTACATAGAAATCATACAGTAAAAATAGGACACAGTTAACAAGTATGCTAAGTCATCTGCGAAGTGTTGCATATAATTAATTCAAAATTCAGCAAACAAGTTCAAGATATAAGGATACAATAACATCATTAAGAATCAGAAAATAATACATTATGGACGGATTCCAACCGCGTGGACATCTCAAATTGGTCAATACGGCCAAATTGCAGAAAACAATGGTCAAATTTATCCAAAATTCACTCACTCCAAAAGACAACGTCGACTCAAGTTCTGGGATGAATTCACGAAATATTAACTTCGCACACGTGCGAGGTTTCGTCCAAATCGCGTGACAGCAACCGGCTATCTCCAGTACATCGCGGGTCATCCGCAAATAGAACATGATATACATCGATCCGTTTGCGGCTTTCTCTTTATGTCACCCTTATGCGATGTTCCAGCTAGAGTATCAGAGAACGGGTTTAGGGGTTGGTTTGGCGGCTCAAGGACTGGTTTCCCGTTCAGAGGGATCAAGTTCGAATACCTTAATAGGGAGGTTTTTCAGCATAATCCCGATTCCTTTTTTGGGTGCTACAAGATGATAAGAACTTTAAAGCCTCGTGTATCGCCCGTCAAATAAGACGCCAAACTGTTGGCCCCTTGGTCCAGTAGTAGAGAGGGGTTAGTTGATACCAGACGATTTCACCGCCGGGTTTCGCTCCACATATTTTCGATTTCCTAATTATTCCTTCACTGACATATCTATTATTACATGGGTGATAATTTGGGTTAAGAGAGAACAGAAATAATAACTATTAAGATAGAACAGAAATCCTCTAGACCAATAGGATTTTTATAGGTGCTGACTCAAATTCTTTCATCTTATCAAATGCAGCACAACAATAAAGAAACTACATTTTGTTAAGCGTGTAATAGGAAGGTCTTGGATGAAAAAATAAAAGAGAGATGCTACTTCGCTCTGGTTAGGCCACACCTTAAATCGGCTACGAGAATTTGGGATCCTGGTCAGAAAAATTTAACCAAAAAACTTAATTAAATACAAAGAAATGCTGCACGTTAAAAACTGCTACGAGCGAACAGTAAGTGTTCCATAACTTTTAGAGGGATTAAGGTGGGAGCCCCTAGAGACTCGGAGGTTACACGCTATCCTTCGCTTGATTGAAATATTTAGAACTTGTGTGTTTCAGAGCGGCACAGAAAACACTATCATAAATCATCACTGCGTATCTAGGTCTGACAAAAGCGATAAAATAAGACAGATACATTTCCGAACAGATAGGTACAAAAATTCATTCTTCCCGCGCACAATAAACGACCACAATTAATAATGAGCTCCGACAAATACACTCCCATTATACACGTTACCATTTCACCTCCCTAAACCTTTCCCCTTACATCTTTACACGGCTGGTGTCCTAACACCCCCAGCCACAAGCCCATACGGCGGCTCGCAGGTTATTATGTAAATGTAACTCACCTCTCTACATTCTGTCGATAAAACCTATTCTCTATCTTCGCCTCTCTCGATTGTCCAAAATCCTACCTCTATCACGGCCTTTAGAAACCATTCACCTCTCGTCACCTGTCTCAACCACCCACTAAACTTCCTCCTAATGTTCTCCGAAAGTTTCCTGTCCTCACCCACCATGCAAAGCACTTCCTAGTTTGTCTTCCTTTCCGTCCACCGAACCTAATTTACTCTCCTCCACAACCTCATCTCAATCATCTGCAGCCTATTCCCGTCTTACTTTCCCAGAGTCCACCAAACAAAGCTTCAATGTATATTAAAAGCTTCACCAGCCTCTTTTACCCTTCCTTACCAAAGGTCTCCATTATCGACTCCCTCCTATCACTTATCACTACCTTTTCAACATCATTCAACGCCCAAAGCGGGCCATTTTGACTCAGTTATCAATGAAATAATTCCTCACTTAACAACATTAGGTTTTTCTTCGAACTACCACTTCTTTTCTTCACGTACACCGATATTTTCACTTAGTTACATTCATAATTTTGATACTATCGATGATTTATTGATATATAAACTTACGGCATTTGTATCAATTAATCGTTTTTTTTTCATTTTTATTACATTTTTTTGCAAAAAATGACGTAACTCAATGTACTACGAAGACCTTTCACATAATTTTATACATATCTATAGTTTATTAAAGTTTGGTTGCAATTTACAAATATTTTCCAAATATTTTCTTTGGCCGAAGTACGAACTTTCCTGATTATCAAATTTCAGGAAGGTGAAAATTTTTGGACATAAACGCATGGAAAAATGATTAGAGACAATCCTGCTCTCATTCTAAATGGAATAAAAAAATTAATTTACAATCACATTTGGTTCAAAATGACCCGCCTGGGCGTTCTAGCGTTAAGGATCAACTCGTATTTCCAGGGCGTTGGCCAACCCTACCACATTCTCATCAACAAGGCACCGCGCAATTCGCCTCAGAAGAGTGTGGCACTGGGTAATGCCACACTAGGCATGTAAAACTAGTCCCATTTTAAAGCAAACCACCGCGCACTCCCTCGGCCACAGGGTGCAGACCAAGAAGTAGCCAGTAGAACTCCGGTAGTCGTCTGCACTCGCCAATTTGATCTCACTAACCCCCAGTATATCCACCCCTAACCTCTCCATCCCTATCTTAACGCTCTGCAGCTTCCCGCTCACCCCTAAAGATCACCCGTTCCATGTCCCTATCCTGCACTTGTCCTTCCTGACTGATGTATCCCTCCCAGTAGTCCCCTCCCGGTGATCCGATTGGGGGATTATTTTACCTCCGGGATATTTTACTTGTAGGAATGCCATCATGGGTTCTCTCTCTGCAGTACTATTTAATCTGTCCCTACACGAAGTCATGAAAGAACTGAGGTTAGAGGGAACAAATGTACATAAATCTACTCAGGCCAATGCTGACGAAACAGTTCTAGCGGCACGGAGTATGGGTTCTCTGAAAGAAATATTCAAAATTTTAGAACGAAAGAGTGAGAATATAGGGCTTAGATTCAGTGAGAGAAAAACGAAATACATGAATACGTGGACCGTGGAAGACAGAAGGTGGACTCAAAACATTACATTTGGGCAGTACAACTTTGAAAATGTCAAATATTTCAGTTACCTCGGTACTTATTTAAACTGTAAGAACTCAATGACAGAAGAGATCAACAAGAGGATGATGGCCGGAAATAGGCCTTCCTATGATAATATTAAGCTCCTGAAGTCCACCATGTTATCAAGGGAGATGAAAATGAAGATCTAGAAGAAGACACTTGTCAGGCCGGTCGTGGCATACAGAGCAGAAACGTGGACCATCTCTGCTGACAATGAGCAAGCTCTACGGATATTTGAACGGAAGGTTTTACTAGGGATATATGGCCCCGTAACAGATGGTGTAACATGGAGGATAAGAATAAACAGGGAAATAGAAAATATTATCAGAGACGAAGACACAGTGAGATTTGCGAAGACCCTACGGTTAGCTAGGCTAGGTTATGTGAAAAGAATGAGTGAAGAAAGGATGCCTAAGAAGCTATTACATGAAAATATGGATGGGAAGAGAAAAAGGGGAAGACCAAGGAAAAGATGGATGCAGGATTTGGAAGAAGACCTAAAGACTATGAGGATCGTACGATGGTGAGAGAAAGTGCACTACAGAAGAGAATGGACAGACGTCTTGAGGGAGGCCAAAGCCCATACCGGGCTGTAGCGCCGAGAAAGTCAGTAAAAGGGCCATCATGGGTATATATAGTTATAATGCAGGGCTGCATCTTCTAGGGAGACTTATGTGGTGGTTTACCCTTTGCCTTCCACATCGCAGTAACCCAGCCAATTCCGTCAACTATCACTCTCGCCCGAAGCTGTGACTGTTGATACCACTACCTTCTGCTGAGACTCCTCTACTCTCTCAGTAGTGGGGTCCAATTCGGGTAGCGTGTAATAGTTTACTGGCGAACCAGGAAATTTTTTTTCCGTCGCTTGGTCTCGCGACCCTCGAAACGGGAGTCGAACACTCTACCGCCGAACCAAACCGGGCCACATCAAGAGAAATATCCACGGCCAAACCAGAAACTAGGTTCAAGTTACGTAGACGAACATACTAACAAGTGGTAGTGCACTGGTTTACATACTAATATTGGTTTGAGTTACAAGTTTTACAATTATTTGAACACTGAACAGTAGAAGTTTTCCATTCGGAGTTTGATTTACTGTAGCTCTCCACTTCACTCTCCGAATATACAACCGCCTAATTCCTGTATAATCATTCACTTTGATGCCCCTCATGATTTAACATGTATTATCCATCCACATGAGGTAGGTTTAAAAACAGAGTTCCAACGCGTGCAGAGAAGATCAGCAAGATACATGGTATGCCGTGATGATAGTGTCGTTAGTTTTACAGACTTATAGCAAAAACCATGATGGGAATCGCTTTCAGACCGTCGATTGAAAAGTAGACTCAATCTTTTAAGTAAACTCAACACCGATTTATTTTCAAACGAAGTTTTCAATATCTTACAAACTCCCACATAATAAGGTAGAACAGATCATGAGAATAAAATAAGGAAAATAGATTGTAGAACAGAAAGGTTCAAAATGTCGTTTTTCCCGCGATCGATATGAGACCAGAATGGCTGCGTTTAGACTTTGAAGTAGGTCTGTTGACAGGTAGTGTAGCTGATTAATTCATATGCACCCCAAAGTATGTTTCTAAATCTGCCGAACACTATTGCCGAACACCTAACACTATGTTTTGAATGTTCTCTGCATGACTTTCGCGTCACGTTTACATAGTAACAATTACATAGTAACAAAAACAAAAAAAAACAAAACATAGATTGATTTAGTAGTATCTGTGGAATTTGTAGCATACACATTATGTGGTAAATTTTGGTGAAAGTAAATTTCTTCACAGTAGTTCATATTGATGATAAGTTAGTCCCTGCCAAACACCTTTGTGGTAGCTTGCAGGGTAATACGGAGATGTAGATTGTATTGCTGGTTTTACTCTGAAATCCCTCGTTTGAATGGGGCTATTTTGTCGCAAAATGTGCACATAAGGTAAGAGCCTCCTTTTTTGCAGATTTTCATTTACACTTCATGAATACTACTATTAACAAATTAATTCAGAAAATAGAGCCATGCGGAACAGGGAAAGAGAGGAGAGGTGTTGGTAATAATGATACGTGTTTTATTAACACAAGCACCAAGTCTAGTATACCTAACGAGGGAGAGAATTAGAAATCATTTATAGCAACTATTGTGGTCCATCATTCTCCCTTGAACAAAATCGCTTTTTAAACGTACCAGTTCCGCGATCATTTTCATTCATTTTACACTCGTAAAATCACATATATCCTCAAATAATGCCTCGAATGCACTACGGTCATTTGGAAACTTGGTCATAAAGATTTAGCCAAAAAAATTAATATAATACAAAGAAAAGCAGCACGCTTCGTAAAAAACTGCTTAGAGCGAACAAATTGTACCTCACAACTTAAGGCGGGAAACCCTAGAGACTCGGAGGGCTACACGCTAGACTTAGGTTGCTAAAAAAATTCGGAACTAGTGTTTTTCAGAACGACACAGAGAATATAATCACGACGCTTCACTACATCTCTAGGTCTGACAGATGCGATAAAATAAGAGAGATACACTGCCGAATAGATAGGTACAAAAACTCGTTCTTTCCGCGCACAATTAGCGATCACTATAAAAAAATGAGCTCCACTAAATACGATCCCATAATACAGGTCACCATTTCACCTCCCAAAAGCTTACATCTTTACACGGCTGGTGTCCTAACACCCCCTGTCTCACGCCCACACGGCGGTTCGCAGGGTAGTGTGTAGATGTAGATGAAATAATCAACCGACCAACCACATAGGGCATTCCTTTCATACATCGCCCAGAGCGATGTTCTAGCTGGACTGAGTATCGGAGAAGCCTTAACGAAGAGGGGTCGGGAGAACTAAAGGGTGGGGAATAGAGGGTGGGGAATAGAGGGTGGGGTTGCATGGGGAGAGATAGTTCGCTTTGCTGGCCCACCCCCGCAACCCTCCTCCCCCACATAACTACCTCCCCCAGTTCCAGCTACCCCCACGAGCACTCCCACGCTTACCCTTTTCTGCCGTGGGGGGTTGGGTTGGGAAAGGGTATTTGTGGCGTGGGCGGAGAAAAAGGGACTGTTGCCTGGAGACGCAAGGGAAGAGAGGGTAGGGAAGGCAAGGAGAGGGTAAAGGGAAACCGGTGGGTTGCCGTCCCTTTAAGGGATGCGGGAATATTCAGTTTTAAACATCACAGAGTGACTTCAATATTGCATAGCACGAATGCCTATGAATGGACGCGGTTTATTGATGCTGAGGAGACTGAAAAGGGCATTGTGTTCGAAGTTACAGGGTGCAGCAGCATAATTTGCTGATTTGAATGGGTCAATAAAACAAAAGATGTGGCAGTTGTAATTATTATTTCTCCATACCCAGCAAAAAATTAGTAAAACAATACATACATACGTACAACATACAGTGCAGCATTACAAAAAAATCAGCAAATTATTCCGCCGCACCTATGAAAATGCATTGCGAGGTACAGCTATCCCATATGGTATTTGCTTGCGGCGCGTGATTTGGGATTATCATTTCGAGATAATCCCTTGTATTAAAAACAGTTTATATACTGATGGCTAATAGTTTGATTAATAATATATTATGTACTTCGCAGGGAGTGATTATGCAATCGGACAAGTTCGTGTATGGAGTATAGCTCACCAGTCGACAGCAGAAACACAGCAACAAAAAAATCTCATATTATATTTAAGATCCACAAATGGAATAAAATGGACATTTCAAATAAAATTAAAAAATGAGTATTAGAAATGATAAGGCTCTGTTTATGCTACGGAAATGGTAAGACAGGCATGGGAAGAAGTTGAGGTTGGAGTCAAAGTGGGAGGGCATCTTATGAAATCGATTATGCCTGAATCACACGATCATTTTTTCCGTCCCTGTTAAGGGATAGCTCCAATGATAGCTCAAATGATCGCTCGAAAATGATCGTGTGACTCGAACAAAGTCAGGGATGGCTCCAGCGATAGGGATACCTATAGCTTTTTCCATCCCTGGGCACGTCCCTTTTTCCGTCCCTGGAGGCATCGCTGACTCCACCATTTAGCCAATCAGAGTGCTCGGCCGCAAAGAGCGACTCTAACGCTTTCAATCGTTATCGTTCGGCTTTCAATGGAATGAGAGTAGTTAACATAGAAATGATGCGAAAAGGGACGGAAAAAATGATGGAAAAAGGGACGGCCAAAATGACCGTGTTATTCAGAAAATGATAGCTCGTGCTATCATTGTCACGGTCCCTGAAAAGCTATCATTGGAGCTATCCCTTAAAAGGGACGGAAAAAATGAAGGTGTGATTCAGGATTTAGATTCGCGGACGATCAGGCATTGGTTAGTGGATCTTCGAAGGGGCTACAAGCTTTGGTAGATGCTTTAGATATGCAGTGCGGGATATTCGGAATGAAGATAAATCATAAGAAAACAAAAGTAATGAGATTCTGTAGAACGAAGAAAGCGAAGCTTGTGATTAAAGTTGGAGGACACAAACTAGAGCAAGTAGAACAGTTTAATTACTTAGGTAGCACACTAGAGGAAAATGGGCATAGTAGTAAAGACATACGGAAGAGAATAGCTCTAGCTAAGGAGGCATTTAGTAATAGAAGAGAGCTGATGACGGGGACACTGGGTAAGGGTGTGAAGAAGAGCCTGGTGAAGAGTTTGATATTGAGCGTAGCGTTGTACGGGGCAGAAACGTGGACCCTGAGATAGGAGGACGAGAATAGGCTGCAGGCATTTGAGATGTGGGTGAGGAGAAGGATGGAGAAGGTTAGGTGGACGGATAGGCAGACTAACGAAGTGCTGGATGGTGGGCGAGGAAAGGAATCTTTTCAATGAAATCCGGGATAGGCAGGGTAGATGGCTGAAGGAGATAATAAAGGGTGATGGGTTGCTGAAGAGTGTGATAGAGGGAAGGATGTTGGGCAGGTGGGGTAAGGGAAGAAAGGGAATAGGTTTCATGGACGGGATGAAGAAGGGTAGATCTTATGCAGAGGCGAAAAAGGATATATTAGAGGGAGATAGGCCCCGGAATGTGTAAAAGGCCGGGAGCGGATTCTCTGACATTCAACAAAACCTACCTTTACCGGTAGAATACCTAACAATAAAAATAATAATAATAAGGCTGTGAAATCCTACAGACTTGACATAATTCAGACAAACGAAGAAAACAAAGATGCATGTATTCATTGAATAGACTATTAATCAAAATAGTCAAACAATTTATTCCCATAAGATTAATTCAGAATACAAAATTAGCGTCAAAAGTATTAAAAAAACCTACGTAAATTTCATAAAATGAAAAATAAACAACTATTCTTATCAAAAAAGATCATAGTTACCAAATTACTAATAAATGCGAAATATTTACACATAAAAAGTGAAATTTTACGATCGCTAAGGTCGTTCATATCAGATACATTTCAGGTCATCAATGAATGTATCCGACCAAGGATGCTAAGATACATGGAAAATAGGGAAATAATGATAAAACTATATTAGAAAATTAATGAGGGAGAATATTTGGGAAGATCCGAGGTACTGACAAAAGGGTTAATTAAGGCGTTAATTAAGATGTGAAAAATGAAGATCTTTAGCAAAAACAAGGAGGTAGTCGCAAATGCAGTGAGTCAGAGAAGTCTGAAGTTTTACGGATATCTTCGGAATGTGTGCTTGTAGACCTCAACAAAACCTCAGCCAAATGCCAAATTAAGGAGGGCAACAAGATACGTTCTACAGCTACATACCGCCCTGCGAGCAGCCACATGGGCGAGTGGCAGGGGGTGTGAGGTCAACAGGCGCATAAAGATGTAAGGGATAAGGTTTTGAGAGGTGAAATACTGACGGGTATTATGGGAGTGTATTTAGTGGAGCTCAATTTTTATTTTAGTCGCTTTCTCTGAGCGAAAAGAACGAATTTTTGTACCTATCAGTTTGGCAGTGTATCTCTCTTATTTTATCGCTCCTGTCAGACACAGTGAGGCGTCATGATAATATTCCCTGTGTGGCTCTGAAACTAACTTTGATTGAGAAAACAAATTAGGATACAGAGAAAGTTGACGTCCATTTATAAAATGTCTGTGATAGGGAGACTTTTTGGAAGTAGGATATTGGATTTAAGAAGTTAGAGAAAAAGGATAGAGAGGCCAAACTCACCTAGTCAGAAGAAATGAGGAGGAACCACAGTGAAAGAATGAAGATATTCTGAAAGGAGAAAAGAACGGCCAAAAAGCGAACTAATTAATTCCCGCATTCCGCAGTCG
The DNA here is from genome assembly GCA_963169105.1 of Ceriagrion tenellum. NCBI lineage: Eukaryota > Metazoa > Arthropoda > Insecta > Odonata > Coenagrionidae > Ceriagrion > Ceriagrion tenellum. The sequence goes on from OY720639.1 coordinate 42,261,379, forward strand.
GCCGAACTCGAAATTGAATAGGAGGAATAATGCTATGCAAAGGGCTTCCAAAGGCACTTCGCGCCATCATTAGTCAGACCGGTTTGACATTCAAACGTTTCCTCAACCGTCACGAGAGCAAGGTCATTAGATATCTACATCTACATAATACCCTGCGAGCCGCCACATGGGCGTCTGGCAGGGGGCGTTAGGGTCACCAGCCTTGTAAAGGTGTAAGTTTTTGGGAGGTGAAATGGTGACATGTATTATAGGAGTGTATTTAGTGGAGCTTAATTTTTATTGCGGTCGCTTATTGTACACAAGGAAAGAACGAATTTTTGTAACTATCTGTTCGGCAGTTTGACTCTCATATTTGATAGAACATGTCAGACCTAGAGATGCAGTGAGGATTCATGATAATATTCTCTGTGTCGCTCTGAAGAATATCAGCTCTGAATATTCGAGCAATACCATACATCGATCGTATTCTTCCTTCGATATAGGTCTTCGCAATCATTTCCACCAAATTTCCGCCATTAATATGCTATTTGAGCATTTACTGCCACAACACACACAAGGAAATCTGTGAATATGCGGCACGACTTGTCGTTTCGAATGCAAATGCACCACAAAATAAACAAAAACGTTGAACAGCCTATACAATGCTTATGAAGAACACAGGAAAATAAGCATATGAATCACGGATTTATGTATATACGTTACGAAGACCCATATCGAAGGAAAAACACAATCGATATATAACGAACTTGTCTAGCGAGAAGCATGCAGTGCCGTGTCGATTTATTCGGGCTGTTGTGGTGGTTGGAGCGTGAATCGTGAGTCATTGAGAGCACATTTTAGAAGCTTTGCAGGAGAAAAATTCAGTTTAAGTTTCCTGAAAACATCTGTAAACAAGGTGTTATAAAAGATCTGCGGGCCTACAAACGAACAAGAAAGGCGGAGAAGAAAGTACAAAAAAAGAAACCGGAATCATAAGTGAGATTAAATGCAGAAGAATGAGATGGGCAGGACACTTTTTAAGAAAAGAGGACGGGTGTGCGAATTAGCAGGTCTTGAGAGGAAACAAAGAAGAAAAAATAACTCGGGGAAGACCGCGACAGAGACGGTGGAACCGATTAAATGCAAGGTTAATCATTATTATAATGTCTGCTTTTCTTGCTCACCATTGGGCTGAAATGAAATCGTCTTTGCTACTATTACATAGGTTATTGAAAGTAATTATATTTGATGCCAGAAATGAATTACATTATTGGAAGGCAGGCTCCACACACGCATGTGACCTTTGATGCTGCCTAAAGCTTATTGATATTAGTACACAACATGGTACCGAAACTATTGAGCAATACAATTTTTCTTCTTATTCTAAAGATAGGTTTGGAAAGGGTTGGAGGTGAGGAGGAGGATGCAATGGACCATAAGAGATGGAGGGGTTATGTTGGTATGGCTATACATCAGCTTGAATAGAAATGGCCCTGGGAGTAAGAGTAAGTAAGTACAAAAAAGAAAAACAGATAAAAGAGTCCAATGACACGCGGTCAGAATAAAGTAGGAGATACCACTAAATCACATCTAAATGTCATCTAAACATCATCCATCTAAGTTCGGAAAAAAATGTTGGACTATCTTTCATTAAACACATCTATTTATTCGTTGTAAAACAACATTCATGTTGTCATATAAATGATGCAAGATTAAATTATAAAGTTTTATAAAAGTAAAGTTTTATAAAAAAAAGTCGGTTGGCGAGGTAAAGATGGCACAAATGCGAAAACTTCGAATCTGGAAACAACTGGCAAACTAACGGGAGACCGTACTGTTACTCCGTACTGTTACACACTCGGTAATACGAATTTTCTACGGAAATTTTTCGATATCTCAATGAAGTTATTAAATTTTAGTGACCCAATAGAAACATATCAGAAAAACTGACAATATTAGCGATAATTCTATACCGGGTTACCCTTCATGGGGGTATTCAGTTGATCCTTTCCTCCATCGGAAGAATGTATTGGGTATTGGGGGGTCGCAAGGCCGTCGAAAGAGATATACATAATCGCTTAACTTTCCGTCGTTATTCAGCCTCTACTATGTACCAGAAAATGGGAAATTTTCCCGAGGCTCGAGTTAGAACAAATCGATCCTTCCTGGACTCGGGTGGTGACTATGCGGAGCCCTTTCCAATAAGAGTATCTCCAGGACGAGGAAACAGATCATATAAGTGATACGTGGCATTATTTGTATGCTTGACAACCAACGCCGTGCATCTCGAAGCAGTATCAAGCTATGATTCAACTTCCTTTATTGCTGCCTTTAAAAAACTTACATCGCGCAGAGGTCACTGCGCAAGTTTGCACAGTGATCAAGGTTCAAATTTTGGAGGTGCAGATTTAGAATTGAGGATATTGTTTGAAAAATAATCTTATCACTGTAAGGAAATAGCTCAAAGCCTAGCCAAAGAAGGTACTTCATGGCATTTCAACCCACCCGCAGCCCCATATTTTGATGGCTTTTGGTAAGCTGCGGTAGAATCTACCAAACACCACTTGAATAGAGTTCTAGTACTTAATACTCTAACTTTTAAAGAGTTTTCCACACTATTATGCCAAATAGAAGCCTGTCTTAATTCTCGCCCATTGATTCCACTGACAGATGATAAAGCGGATTTGCAGCCGTTAACACCAGCCCATTTTTTAATCGGGTCATCATCAATCCTGCTTTTTTAAATGTACCTATCCACCCGGAGCTTCCAGAATTGTATGACCCACCGTCAAAATGCTCAAATTACATCCATGGCCAGAGGATAAAGGATCATCCTCTAGAAAACCGTGAGGAAGCGAACAAGGCGATCGCCACCAAAGGATACAATAAAGATTGAGAGATGGTTTGAGAAGAGGTCAACGCGCTTTGCTGAGGAAAATGTAATAAGCACAGTCGGTTAGGCGTGTACCAAAGGCAGAGAATTTGCAGGAGTCCGAGCATCGGCGTAGTTAAAATTGAAGCCAATGTCTTGCCAAAGAGTTTCCTACGAAAAACGTTTCTGTAACGTGGATTCCGTAGAGAGGATTTTTGGCATGTATGTACGCATCTATTCGCTAGATTTAGTCTGTTTGGCATCTCTGGTTCTTCCTCATTGTCATTTGATATCAGGACTCTTAAGCATTTTATGATTTTATTTTTAAAATTCATATCAATCTCTTTGTAGCGGAACTATATTTTCGACACCATAGTCATCCCATAAGAAACGATCCATTCCATAAGAAGGATAAACCAAGAAATAATGAAGTGAACAGAAGTAGAAGAGGAGAGGACCATATGGAACACCACAGAGAAAAGAAGAACCAGATGGATTGGACACGCCCTGAGACACAATAGGCTTGTGAAGAACATAACTAAAGGCAAAATAGAGGGAAAAGTCCCCAGAGGGAGACCCAGGAATAACTTCATTGATCAAATAAAGAGGAAAGTACATAGGAAGAGATACCAGGAGGTAAAGGAACAAGCATTTGAAAGGGAAGGGTGGAGTGGTGCAGTCAACCAATCTTGGGATTGAACGACCAATGAATGAATTCATCCCAAATAAAAATATTCTGGCGTAGGGTGGAGGGTGATTACGGGAAATGTATAGAAAACTGAAGAAAAAGGAAAAGATGATGCTGATTACGGCGAGGTATCGAATGACGGGGATGTCGATGTGTTGGCCGGCCGCGAGGGAGGGAGGAAGGGGGATGGACGAGAGTCGATTGTGGTGGGTGCGGGCTGTGACGTATTCCGAAGGGGGCGGTGTGGGGAGGTCGTTTGATGGAAAGCCAATCTCCAGCAGCACAGGACGGCGGAGCCAATTATCATCGGGAGCCGAACCATAGTCGATTTGTCTTCCTTCGGGAAAATTCTTGCGATAACGCAACGCTCTTATAACAAGGTACAACTTAAATATCGTTAAAGCTGCTATGTCCGTCTAGGGAAGTAGTAGGCAATTCTCTTTGCCCCCTTGAGTGTGGCTCTTCCACAAAATACCACGTGCGGGCTTGCACGTTCTAAATCTTATCAATAAATAATATTGGTATTGAGTATGGTATCAAGTTTTATTAAATGTACCTATAGTTTAACTAAGACTCAATACTTTAACTAAAGTTTATTAAGATTGTAAATACATCACTTTCTAATTTTCCACAATGGTTTTTATTATTCCGACCTAGGTGTCGACTCAAGTTAGGTCAGTAACAATAAAGGATAAGGATAGTAAGGATAATAACTTAACGTAATAATGACGATACTGACTTAAAGGACGTAAGGATAATGATAATTTCATTAATACAAGGATAACGGATAAGGATAAGAATAAAGGAAAGGATAAAGTATGATGTCATAAATAAAGGATAAGGATAGAAAGGATAATGACTTAGCGCAATAATACCGATAATGACTTAAAGGATGCAAGGATAAAGACTTAACTTGAGTCGAAACTTAGGGCGGGAAACTTAGTTAAAAACCATTGTGGAATATTAAAAAGTGAATTTATTTACAAACCATCGCGATGTTGTTCCCCCAAGTGAAGCCTGAGAATTTATTACATGTTTATTAAGTTAATTTTGGGGAGCGTTGTGTAGTGAAAAAAATGTAGTATGGAGGATTGAGAAAGGTATTTTGAGATGGTTTGGACATAGAGAGAGAGGATGAACGAAAGGAGATAGACGAAACAAGTATACATGACTAATGTGGATGGGAAAGTTGTAAAGGGTTGACCTCAGCAAACATACCTCAATCAGATTGAGGAGGTTTTCAACGAAGGCCAGCTTAGTAGTATCCTAATTAAATTAATAACAATGTAACTACCTATATAGTTTAAGTTTAAAAAAATTTGGCTCCCAAAACAAAAAAATCAATCGTTATACCGTTGATATTTGGCTCTGTTGAGTAATGAGTTTGTTTGTCTAGGGATGCAGGTCCACCTTGACCGTGGAAATTATTTCAATACGAAGAAATAATAAGGCGAGACTACATATGTTGTCCCTCACATTTGAATGCCATATTTTTTTTAAGCATTATACTCTATGGAATGGATGAGGAAAGCTGACCAGAAAAGATTCTAAACCAAATATGCTAGTCAGTACTAGATATACCTATACAGCTGAATGTAGATTTAGAACCCACCCTGAGAGGAGAGAAATTAGAGCAAGTGGATTGCTTCACTTATCTCGGAAGTACCATCACGTGGGACGGAAGAAGTTCAACGGACATTAAGCGGAGAATAGCCCAAGCTAAGAAGGCGTTCGTGGGAAAAAGACAACTGCTGTACTCAAACAAGATAGGACCACAAAACAGGAAACAGTATGAAAAAACATTCGTGTGGAGCGTGGCACTCTATGGATCGGAAGCATGGACCGTAGGAAAATCTGACCAGAAAAGACTAGAAGCCTTTGAAACCAGGTGCTGAAGGAGGGGGCTGAGGATAAAATGGACGGACGAAATAAGAAATGATGAAGTGTACAGAAGATTAAAAGTGGAGAGGACCATATGGAACACCATTCAAAAAAGAAGAACCAGATGGATTGGAGACACGCTGAGACACAATGGTTTTGTGAAGAACATAATTGAAGGTAAAATAGATGGATAAGTCCCCAGGGGAAGACCCAGGATCACCTTCACGGACCAAATAAAGAGAAACGTACATAGGAAGAAGTACCAGGAGGTTAAGAAATTAGTATTAGACTAGCTGACCCATGCGAATATTTCGCACAATATCGTAATCAAACACAGAATGTTAAATTATAATGAAGAAATAAGTAAATGCAAATATTTATCAATGAAAGATATTTTATTAAGCAGAGTGGTAATAAATAATTCAGTCTTATTATAAAAATTCGTTATCTATGTGTACATATTGGCTTGACAGAACTGATTTTTTTTCAACTTTTGCAGGGCAATTACAGAGTGTTTTATCACAGTACTTTTTATGTCTTATTTTATTTTACAAAACTTCTTTGAAGACAATGTTAGTAGTTATATTGTGATTATCGTTGACGCTTTGTCCGTATGTATCTTTCACACAAACATAAATATCACTCAATTTGCGCCCTTGTGAAAAAGCCACATATAATTTTCCATGGGAAAAAAAAAGGTTCTGGCAAATACAATCCTGCTCTTTGAAGTGTCTGACCCTGTGCTTTGTTAATGGTCATAGCGAAGGCTACCTTTGTTGGGAATTGTTTTCTCATCATTTGGAAAGGCTTGGCTGGATCAGAAGGTGTGAGGTTAATGCGGGGTATGAGTACAGTTTTATTGGTGTTAATGAATTTAGCAGTGATTATGTACTCACCTAAGTGAGTTACCACTAATCTTTTGCATGTAGAATGTAAACAATCTAACTAAACGATGTGTTAATAGATGGCACCTCCTACAGTCTTTTAAGCATGTAACCATAGCCAACATATTAGTTGATTATATTGTCAACAGATGGCACTGTATCATTTTTTAACAAAAACTTTAATTTTAAATTTTTTGAGAAAAACTTTGATTTTAAACCATTTGTCTATTTTTCGTCAATAGTGGGGAACATAAGCTTTAAAGCAATGTTTGAATTATTAATTTTGATGAAGAATAATGGGAGTTATGGCGTTGTGACAGAAAAACACCCTTGAGAAATAATATATACGATAGGGAAGTGTGGAAGACTGCAGTCAATCAATCTTAGGATTGAACGACCAATGATGATGAAAAGTATATGTTCTGCACGAGATCAAATACAACACTAATACTGTCTTTCCTGAATATGCCCTAGTCATTTTATATTAAATAATATTCTATCAGAAATATCTGCCATAACTACATAGGAACGCAAGTGGATCGCGTAAAACCTGACTAGTCCAGATAGTATGGAGGATAACCAGGAGGGCCGTGGATAACCGGATCAATCCTCTGAGCGACCGATTTCCTTTTCCTTTTTCATATGGATGAGTCCACGAGAGATTTTCCTCAAAGTTACATATCCTCATCATAGAACTTCAGTAGACGTTTTTTTCATTACAATTACCTCAAAACCCTTACTAAAAGTTTGCTACCCACATTAATAGATGACCTCACTTGAAAAGGGATGGTGATGGGCCGCTTAAATTTATGTAAATCTCCATTTAAACTCCATCATCTAACTTACACCAACGCCGGCCATCACCGTGACCAACACCACCGCGACCCCCGCCTGTATCACAAGGACCAAAGAAGACACTAAGAATTCCAACGCCTACAAAATCAATCAAATACAACCTAATACGGCGGCCTGCGTGAGGTTTTTCCGGTTTTCCTCACGACTTAGGGCAAATGCCAGGCCATACGCCATTCCGGTTCAAATGTCAATCACACAATCATTCAATACTTTGTATGTACTTTTGTTTTGTTTTATGTAAATATGCAACAGCACTTTCTAGTCATCTTCTTAACTGTAAATATCACTCAACCCTGAAGAGGAGAAATCCTAAAATGGGGCCCCTTAATGTATAATGTATATTTTATGTTTTATGTTTTGGGAATAAACATTTTAACCAACCAACCAACTTACGCCAGCCGCTACTTTTATTTAAATTATCGTAAGTCTGAGGAGATCATTGGCTAGTTGCAGGAACGACACATATGTATTCTATCAAGCTACGGGACCCATAAGCCATAGCAACCATTTAATAAGTGTTCTATATACATTCGATAAATTTATTGGTTTCATACCTTATGGCTTGGCGTTATGAGACCCATAAGTAGTCAAGATGGCGGATGAGTAATGAACCGCTTGGAGACTTAATTACTTGATAAAAGAGATGTTTTGAGACAAATGACCAGTTTGTTTACCCTTGCCTACTAATTAATATGTGCATTAGCAGTTATTAATACCCAAGGCTTTCGTAAATTTAATCCGGCGGTGGAAGATTAGATTAAATATTCGAAGCTATTAACTATTGGTGAGTAAATTATGTATCTAGTAGATGTGTTCCTGCAACCCGAATTGATCAGCTCTATAACTTCGTGGATCTCATAACTATTGATTCCATCACTAAATGTTCTTGCAACCGGCCATAAGACAGTAAAAAATTATATTCGGAATTCGATGTTCCAAGGAAAATATCCCAATATCATTGAATAATCGTAAAATGCAAATCGTGTAAGATTATCAAAGTTGATGGCTATCAAAGAGCAGCTGGAGTGCGCAAGACTTGTTTCATCTTTTTCAAAAACATTACTGCCACATGCGGAAGGATAGACACCTTATATTTGCAATTTCGACATATATTGCTATCGGAATTCGATACGAATCTCGTATCATGATCGCTGTTAATCTTTAAATTGTATTACTTCTGAGATGAACGCAGTTGAGGTTGAGAAAATATTTAGATAATAACACCGAAGTCTTTAAAATGCGCACTTTATCTCGTATCTTCCTATTTTGAGACATCTTCCTCTAACATTACTTGAAGCTAGTATATTTTTCATTTATTTTTACGTTTAAACCAGATTACTCCAGGAAAAACTTGCACATACCCCATTTTAAGTCGCCGTTGCCGTCGGAACTAAGAGAATCTTTGCCACACAAGAAAATGATATTATGCTATTATTCTTGTTGAACTGAGCACAATTTCCCATAATTCTGAATGTGTATGTTTTCTGTATTCCTTTGTTTGTTCCTATGCTGTTTTTGTTAGATAATTGTTGTTTGTTGATTTTGTGTAAAAAGAGTCATAATACTTCTTCTGAAGAGAAAATACGTACTTAAATAAAAGGTTGTTAGAGTGTATCATATATACATGTATCTGCTCCCCTCCTCGTAATCAGAAAATAACAACAATTCTGCGATACTATTACGCGATAATTTATGCTATTATGACATACTACGGCAGAAAGTTAGCCTTACGAGTTAGGATACGGTTATGTCAATCGCGAATGAGAAAGAAGTAAGGACGAGATCATTATGGCGGAGGGATTGTCGAAAAATGAGATGCCTTCAGACATAGATGGGATATCATGAGGAATACTGAAGTGCGAATCGGCAAGTAAGACCTTTGTCGTACGGGAAGAGCGAGAATAATACCAATCGAAAGGATGAGAAAGAGGTCAGTCGACTGAATCTGGGGCCGCCGATCCAGTTTTATTACCTCACGCCCCAAATAAAGCTCTTTCGACTCTGTCAACCAACCTCGAAAGGGAGCGGCGTGATGTGGATTTATGCTTGTACAAACGTTATTACACATTAAATGGGGTCTATCAATATTAAGTATCAGGTTTTTTCGACGTAGTTTTGTAAATCTTGGCATATATTATGTACTATGGAAACTTACGAGTTATACCCGGAAATTTAGGTCATCCAGGCTGGTAATGTTAATAAGGTAATTTGAGCGCAATATCACATTTCAATCAAACCAAAAAATCAATGAATTTGGTCTCATTTTAAGGAAATATAGCCTACTCCTCCAAAGATACCAATAGATCAGCAGGCAAAATACAACAGGCGTTTCGGGGCACGCAGAGGGGCATGAAAGTAGGAAATGAGCCGTTCAGGCCATACAGTTAGTATACCAATAATTGGAGCTCAAAGATTTTGAAAATATATGATCTTTCAAAATCATTGAAACAGTATTTAACTCCTCTTCAAGTTTTATGGACCTTTGACGCACAATAGAAATTTTAGCATTCAATTTCACCAAATAAATCTATTATTGCAATCTGTTACTGCAATCAATTCCTCCACTCATCAATGGCTCACTATTGATTATTTGAATACACTCATTTGACTATATTTAAGGGCAAGGCTGGGAGCCGCTAGAAATTCCGAGGCAACACGATGGACTAAAATTACTTCCAAATTCTAAAGAACACAATGCAAAAATATTGAAACTTTCCCACGATCCATCTTCTATTTCAAAATCCAAGGAACTTGATAAATTCATGGCTGGGACGACATCAATATGGTATTCCATTTAAATTAATTTAAGGTTAAACTTCGACGAAAGAAAATATGCGGGACCGAATGGTATGAAATTAGCCGCGATATGATAGACGTGCTTTTCTATTAGTGATGAGTCATTCATGATCGATTCGTTCAAAATGATTGAATCACCAAGTGAGTCAAATGACTCATGATTCATTTCGGGAAAATGATTCGGTCATTAAATCATTTTGTGTTTCCGTCTGCCGTGTGATTGAATGTGATGTTATGTGGAAAAACATATTCACATGTACGTTATCCGTTATGTCTAGTCATGAGATTTCAGAGAGATATCTTCATGGGCATAAATCCATTAATATTTGGTCAGTGAGTTTATGTTTGTATAGCATAGTTAGATACAAGGCGCTCGTTTTAAAAACGATTAAATGTAACCCATGTTACAATACCAGCGCATCATTACAGTCGGTAAACTTGATAAGAATTTTGATTATCTGCTCAGTTGAAGGCTCCTAATTGAATGTAATTCAATACAGCCGATCAGAAAACATTCATGCACATTAATTTGTGTAGTCTGAGCTAGTGATTTCATTTTCATGTACATAGTTTGACGTTATTCTTCTTGAATTCAGAGTCTGTGACAGTTTTACATACATACATACCCATCACGCCGTTCCCTTCCGGGGTAGGCACAGTCAAAATGTTTCACTCATTAATACATAATTGTACACCTAACTCTGCATCAATAATTTCCTCCATTCTGACCTATCCTTGCAATCCTCTTTAGCCTCATTTACCCCCATACACTGTTTCATACACGCCCTCCTGTTTTTAAGACTCCTAATATTCCTCCTCCTAAGAATTTCCTCTACCACATTCAACCTCAACTTTCTCGGCCTACCTCTACCTCTCACACCATTCATTCTACTCTCATATATGTTTCGTTATTCTACTCTCATCCATTCTCTCAACATGGCCAAACCAACAAAGCACACTCCTTTCATACACGTCCATTACTGGAGCATTTAACCCACATTCATGTATTACCCACTCATTCCTGACCCTATCCATCCTACTTTTGCCACAAATACTCCTCAGATAACTCATACCCACGGTGTTTAGTCTACTCTTATGTCTATCCTGACATACCCATGTTTCACTACCATATAGCAAAGTGGGAAGAAGTACACTTTTGTACACGGCAATTTTCGCTTCCTCAGACAGGCACTCATTCCTTGATATGCTCCACATGCTACCTACCACCCTCCTTCCAGCATTCGCACGTCTCTTTATCTCCTCATTATTTCTTCCATCTTTCGCATACATCTTACCTAAGTAAACGAAATCATCCACTTGTTCAATTACCTCACCATTCGCCCTCATCATACAGTTATTCTCTCCATTCTCTTTATCAAAAACTACTACTTTAGTCTTGCACGAATTTACCTTCAATTCCATTCTCTCCGTTGATTCACAAAACTAATCTTGGAGCTTCTGTAATCCCTGTTGACTGTCTGAGATCAAAACAGCATCATCCGCATATAGAAGAACTCGCACGTTTACATTTCCTATCAAAACACCGTCGTTTTCACTACATGCGTCTCTAACACATCTATCCATAAATACATTAAACAGCCATGGAGACATTACGCATCCTTGCTTTACACCCCGATTTATTACAAACCAATCACTCAGAGCCCCGTTAACTCTTACACTTGCCTTGCTATTGTCATACATCGCCATCATAACATTTAATAACTGCCGATTCACTCCATAGTCTCTCAAAACCTCCCACAACTTTTTTCTATTTACTCTGTCATATGCCTTCTCTAAATCGACAAACGCACAGTACACTTTCTTTCGGACACACATACATTTTTCTATCACTTGCTGAAGTGCAAAAAGCTGGTCACTACATCCTCTCCCAGGCATAAACCCACACTGCACACCCCATATTCAGTCGAAAGTAATATTCCTCACTCTATCGATTAATATTTTACTGAAAACTTTTCCCGGAATACTCAATAAACTAATGGCCCAATAATTATTACATTCGGTCTTCCCTCCCTTCCCTTTGTACAACGGAACGATGATAGCATTCTTCCAATCCGCTGGAACAACAGAAACCTGCAATCATAAATTGTATAGTTCACGCAGTCTACAAATTAGTAATTTACATCCACTCTTTAACATCTCACTGGATATCCCATCTATGCCTGCAGCCTTCCCATTTTTCAATATTCTCACAGCCGTTGTGACCTCCTTCTCACTGATATCCTTTTCCATCATCACATTCTCACATACCACTTCACAAGGCTCATCCTCAACGCCTGCAATATTATTGTACAATTCTTCGAAATACTCCCTCCAGCAGTCCCTGATATTGCTCTCGTCCCACACAATCTCTCCACTTTTGTTCTTTACCGCATTCATTCCCCTACCTTCACCAATCTTATCCCTTTTTACCCACTTCCAAAACAGCTTTTATTACCTTCAAAATCGCTCTGCACCTTGTTGGCTTCATCCGCACAGTGACAGTTTTGCCTCTCTAAATATTCTAGTGACTATAGTACGTGGAAATCTCCAATTTAATGCGGATACAAAATTTGTGGAATATGGAAATCAATCAGCCTTCCTTAATATCTAAGCACGATAGTAATTATTTGAAATCAATTATTCAAATTATTCAAACAGATTGATGGCATCAATTAACATCATTCGAGTGTTTGAGTCTCTTCAATCTTGATTCGTTCGAGTCTTTCGATTCACGTGAGTCTCGTGATTCATCTAATCAATCTGACTTACGAGTCACAATGAATCAAATGATTGAATCAGTTGATTGAATCTTTTAAGTGACTCGAAGCAAAATGGTTGAATCACTAAAATGATCGACTTAGCCCATCTCTATTTTATGTTGCTCGTTTTCTTTCTTGGTATCAGTTAGTATTAGTTACACGTAATCTAGTCCAGAAAGTATTAGTGAATACTCTCCCCACGTCAAATTTATGGTGAGCAGCATGATTCACATGAATGTACATGAAAAGTTCAGCCATGAAGCCAAAGTCAATCCTTAGTACTTCACTTATGTTGATGGAAAAAGGACATGTACGATTTCACTTGGGCTTTTAAAATGAATGCATCTTAATTCCACCGGTAAAATCGGTATTGCAGTCGTATTGAATTAAAAATTGGTATGATTTCACTAATTGTTTTATTGACATTAAGAGGATGGCACGACATTTCATCTAAAATGAATTAATCAAACTGAAATTCCATTACAGAGCCATCTAGTTTCAATTAGAAGAAGTTAAGGAAGTGCTCATCACATTATTTTGTAGTACCTCATGTTTTAGGAAATCTGGCCGGACAGATAGCTCGGATTATTTTTCCTACCTCGTAACCTAGGCAACATAAACAAAAACTTCAAATTTTTTGGTGGATTACAAAGAGGTGGGTATGCTGGTCAAAGATTTATGAGAACAGATTGCAAAAGCGATTACATTTCATTTTTATGTCCAATGTCAGTAGGGGTCATTTTTTCCAGCAAGTATGCTGAGGAGTTAATTATAGAAATGATGATAATGAAGCACAGCGTTTCATACAAATGAGGAAAAGGGTTAATCTTCCCTCCAACGGTGAGCACTGAATCCTCAAAGACACTCGCTTCAGTGCGCCAGGGCACACTGAGGACATCAAAACATCGTCGATTCTTATGTCTCAGTATTGAAAGCTTGCACTTTTAGTGACTGTGCTGAGTCCATTTAGGCTTTAAGCAGATGAATTTTCTGATACCAGTCTCCAAAATCCATCAATTACCTAGATTATAAGTTTTGTCCAGAGCAATGGCTTATTGCTGTTAGTATACATTTCTGAGTGCAGAATGAAATCGTACTGGGAATGTGGATTTTTTTAAATAAGTATTCTGTCGGTAAAGGTAGGTTTTGTTGAATGTAAGATAATCTCTTACCGCTTTTCTGCTCGTTCAGGGGCCTAACTACCCCTAATATTTCTTTTTTCGCCTTGGCATTCGATCTACTCTTCTTCATCTCGTCCATGAAACCTATTCTCTTTCTTCCCTTCCCCGCTTGCCCAACATCCTTCCCTCTATCACACTCTTCAGCAACCCATCGCACCTTATTACATCCTCCAGCCACCTACTCAGCCGCTCTTCAGTTTTATAGAGAAGCTCCCTTTCCTCACCCACCATCTCAAGCACATCTTTGTTAGTCTTCCTCTCCGTCCACCTCACCTTCTCCATCCCTCTCCACACCTACATCTCAAATGCCTGCAGCCTATTCTCCTCCTCCTTTCCGAGGGTCCACGTTTCTGCTCCATACAACGCTACGCTCCTTATCAACGAATTTCATTTGGTTAATTCAATGTTGATACAAGTCATTTTGTTAGCAAGTATGCTAGGGAGCTAATTATGGAAATTATAATAATAAATCACAGCGTTGCATATACTTGCTCCTCCCTCCATTGGAGAGAACTGGAGTGCCTCAACGACACTTGCTTCATTGTGTCAGGGCACATTGAGAACATCAAAACACTGTTGATTATAATGTTTGGGCATTGGAATATCGTTCTTTTAGAGACTTTGCAGAGTCCATCTAGAATTTAAGCCAGAAACTTTTTTCCGATATCAAGTCTCCAAAATCCACCAATCGCCTAGATTATGCGCTTTATCCAGAGCGATGGATTATTGCTGTTGAGGAAATATTTATGAGTATGGTATGGATTTTTGCGGGGCATTTAGTCGACAGCACCAAAATGTCAACAAATTCAATCGGCAATTATCTGAAGAGGAGGCCAAAATAACTGTGATTTAAAGGCTAAGTGACTATTTACTCGATCTAATTTACCATTATTACCTCCTCGAGGAGTTATTTATAGCCCTTAGGGCCGAACAGCGGATCTTAGCGCCCTTTTTCTAGGCCAAGCTCCTTAGGTTATTTCAGCCCGCTATAGTTCCCTAGAATGAGGAACGGAGAAGGGAAAAGGTAGCTGCTTTTAAGAGGGCACGCTTTGTAAAGAATACCCGGGCTGATGAGTCATATGAAGGTTTGAATGCTAGAGTAAATGGTTGCATTTAATTCCAAGGTTGCTTACGTTCCACCATGAAGCTCGGTTCCTACCCCACACCACTCATTTCCTCGGCCGAGCACCGGTCAAGGCCACCGCTCCAGGAGAGTCCTGCTGTCGCTTCTACTCTGGTGCATTGCAAAGACCCAGCTGATCGTGGAAGACGGTTAAAGGGGACAGGGTTCGAATACCGTTGCCTCTACGCATACGAGTCGCGCGCGAGGCTCTTTTCTTTGGCTCTTTCCACGATAAGAATTGAGGATGCAGAAACAATTTTAAAAAGACTTCCCAATGGCAAGGCAGCAGGCCAAGAATTACCCTATGAAATAATTAAAAGAGTACCTCCAGAGGCAGTGAAGCTTCTCACCGACCTAATAAATGCCTCGATAAAATTCAGACATTTTCCCACGCTATATAAATATTCACTTATCACATGGATCCTTAAAAAAGGAGGGAAAAAAATATGGCAGGTGAATTTCGACCAATTTTCCTACTCTCAAACATAGGAAATATAGTAGAGAGAGTAGAATCAAACTGCTAGTACCACGGAGTCAGTTTCTTACGCTTTTACACATGGCACCAATCCACTCCGCTTTGAAGAAATAATTAGCAGTAACTTTGAAACGATGGGCGTCCGGGACTGGGAACCAGGCAATGACAAACGGACACTCACTGCTCACAAAAATGTATTGCGTGCTAATATATGTCGACGGCGGAGCCCGAACGAAACAAAACCTGGAAGAAGGGGAGGGTTAAGGGAAAGCGGGTACATTACTCCTGGAGACGTTTGGCGGGATGGGACGGCGAGAAAGGGGAGACGTTGGGTCGAGCTTGATCGCCTCGGTTTCCTCCAGGACCACCGAAAGGCAAAGGGCCCAGTGTGATCGAGTGTCGTTGCTGCGTAGCAGCTCAGATGTCAGGGGGCTAACTAATGTGTAGACTTAAGGCCTATGCCTATTTTTGGCCTCCAAGCCATACATGTCTGTGATCTATTTTGACCTTTTTGGTATACTAGCCAGTCTTTTGTATTTATCGCTATCTTTAGCTCTGTTTTTCTACAAATCAGCTACTTATTTGATGGAACTTTCCTTCAGTTTATTGCAATATATTGTGTTGGGGTGATAAATTTTATCATTATTATTATATTTTTTTCGTTATAAAACTTACAATTTCTTGTATCTTGTATCCTGACATTTTATGTAGGTCTTTATTACTTATTCCTTGTCTTATTCTTAAAATGGATCAAATGCATCTTATTTCATTTACCTCTATTCTTGTTGACAGACCCTTTGTCGGCAGGTTTCCCCACGCCGGTACACCACACAGCATTGTCGCTCAGATAAATATGCCGTATATTTTCGACCTTAAGTCCGGAGGGGGTCGTGGGGTATTTTTACATTGGCGAAACTGTAGCCCTTATGGCAAACGCCTTTTCTATAGGTTTTGTATCGTGGCTCCTCATTGCCATATGCTCATCTATTGTAATTCCGAGGAATTTTGCCTCTGTTTCCCACTCTATCGGCTGTTGTCCAATTCTGAGGCAGCTGCCTTCATCAATTTAAACTCTAGGGCGAGTAAAAATTGCGGCCGGTGTCTTCTTTGTGTTCAGTTCTAATATCTATTTCTTATACCACCTAATGGCTTCGCCAAGGGCATATGTTTTTGCCAGTGTCAGGCTTTTAATATTTGCTATCAGAGCTACGTCATCTGCATACATATATATTGCCAAGTCCGTTTGCCCATTCGAACCTTTTGGGGAGTCTTTCAAATATTAGTTGAAGATGGTTGGCCCCAGTACCGAACCCTACGGCACCCCAGCTATTATTGTCCTCATATTAATTTTTCCATTGTCCCACTTAACTTTAAAAGTTCTCCCTTGTACATATGAGTGGATCCACTGTAGAGTCCATCGAGGTAATTCACTCTCGTCAAGTTTGTAGAACAGTCTGTCGTGCCGGACCTTGTTAAAAGCTTTCATCAAGACACATTCAGAAATATTCCAATTGTCATGTCTTTGTTGTTAAAGCTGTCACAGATGTACTCTTACGAGTTTTTGGACTTGGTATGTAGTGAATCTGTCATTCATGAATCCAAATTGTTCTTCAGGAAGTAGGTTCATATTTCAAATCATTTCCATATTTCAAAATCAAAGATTTTAAAATTATTAGCGAACTATAAGCTGCTACTTTTTGTATATACCCCAGCAAATATCGAATCCACGGCTGCGCCCTATATTATAAAGATTTTTCTACAACTAACAAACCTTGCGGTGATAATTCGATCTGATACGCTTAAATGAGAATCACTTGATGGGTGGATAGCCACAAAATGTAATGAAAGAGAGGAGTGTTACGATCGACGAAATTCCCTCCGTAGAGATGAGCTCCATCCTCCCAAAAGATAGGCAGTAAAGTTTTTTTATCGATAAGATATTGATGTACGAAAGTCAGTCAACCGTTCAATCACCCACTCCAAAGTATATGGAGCTGAAGTTATGCATCATAAAATTCTGATTTATTGTGAGCGGTATGACGCAATGAGGCTTAAGATGGCTCCTATAACGTGTAACACGTCCGCGCTAACTTTTGGAACACGTCCGCGAAAAAAATATGCCTTATCGTTCGTAAGATCAATGAAAAAGCTGTATCATATGGGTGTGAAGGTCGTAGGAGTAAGCGGTAGAAAGTTATATAAAAAGTGTGCCTTAACTTTTCTTAGATCGATGAAACAGCCGTATCATACAGGAATTAAGGGTGTAAGAGGAAGTGGTAGAAAGTAATAGGTGAATATAGCGGAAGAGAGGCTTTAGTAGGACGAATATCAGTATAGAAGTGAGGGCATTAAGCAATGCATGGACGTGAAAGAAGCAATGGAAGATGCAAGGGAAGTATGGCAAAATTATTTAAAGATACGCCGTTTCCTAGGCCTGACAGCATAGACCAAGTCCTTTGACTGTGCACAATTTGGAGAATACGCCAAAATAAGCTCACTAATGGCGGACTTGTTTACGTCGCGAAGACCTGTATCGAAGGAAGAACACAATCGGCAAGAACGACCTTGACATGCACCTTTGTGGTTTATAGAGACGGCCAATTTGAGGTTTTGAGGTTTTTACGCTGGCCAATGCTAAAGAGCTCTCAAATGTCGTCTGAGAGAGCACCAAAGAGACATAAAGAACAGGCAGCTGCTCAAATCAGCTCGGGCCGAACATACCTGGAGCGGACCTTGCCACAATATGAAATTTGGAGATGCAAAATTAATTACGAAAGAGAACCGTTACTTCCCCAGACTCGTCAGGGAGGCCACTTAAATCGTAAAAACACCGGAAAACATCAACAGAGAAGATGGTTACACGATCTCCAATGCCTGGAAGAGAGTTTTCATGAAGAAGAAGAGAGTAACCAATGACAGCGCACCTGGCTGAAATTGGCGGGAAAATCGGCCCGTATATAAGACGGACACAATCACTCGCATCTTTACTTCGGACCTGAAGAAGATAGCTGCAATGCTGTCGAAACTGTCGTCTACGACAATAGAAATCGGCGGAAGAGAACCCGAGAAGCCATCACTGCCAATGATGATGGTCTGTTCGAAAACCACATTTAACCAACTGATTCAATAGCTAATGTGAGAATTTCGGTATATGTGAATGAGATTAATTTAAGAGAAATCATTAATATATTCGTAGAAGGAAAAATTTTTGGGCAAGTGAAATCATTTCAATACTTGGGAAGTTTAGTAACTGAGAATGGGAGCTGTACCCAGGAAGTACGACAGAGGATAGCTATGGGCAAAAAAGTATTTGAAAAGGTGAAAGAACTTTTGACAGCATTTATCACTCCAATAGAACTGAGAAAGAGATTTGCTAAATGTTTTGTATGGAGTGTGGTGACTTACGGCAGCGAAACATCGACAATAAAACAGAAAGATGAAAAGTACTTAGAAAGTTTCGAAATGTGGTTGTAGAGAAAATTGCTTAAGGTGAAGTGGGCGGTTGGAATGAGAAATGAGGAAGTACTAATGACAATAGGAGACGAAAGGAAACTGCTGAGGGAAATCAAAAAGAGGAAGACAGCTTGGATGGAACATATATCACGCCAAAATTGTCTTTTTACATGAATTATTGAAGGAAAAATAGAAGGAAAGCGAGGAAGGGGAAGAAGAAGAATGGGAATTCGATTCGATTGGGTTCGATGACAAAAAAATGACCGAACAGAGACCTTATGAACACAGGAAGTCAACCGTGATGACAACCTTACTCCCCCATACGCAGCTAGTTAAGAGGAACTGTACCCTTTCGCAATAAAGGGATCACTGCGCCACTGGCACCATATTCACCACCATTACATCATGCCAAGGAAATGCTTGATGAGAGATCATAAAACCTTGGTGAGATCTCACTCAAATGTGCGAAATAAAAAATTCATCATTTAAAACCCTGAGCTTTAAGGAGGAGTTTTCTCTCGAATAATTCTTTGAGTATCTTCTCAGAAAAAGATGAAAATTTCCACCACTGCGCACGCGATATCAATATTTAATCCTTGAGTGAAATGCTATTTCCCCCAAAAGGACTTATTTCGCTCTTTTTCTTTATAAATCGTAACGACTGAGCGGAAGAACATAGGCTTTGCGTAGTCAAAGGGACTGCGCAGTCTCTCAGAAAGGAAAGAAGATAAAAAAATACGCCCGGGACGCGGCGCAGAGAATATTCAAATTTCCAAAACGAGGCGACGGGGCTCCGCTCAAGGGTTCGTGAGTGGGACGTCACTCACACGCCTGTAGTGGCGAAAGGGTCGAAAGCCTAAAGGGAACCTCTGCCCCGCCCCTCTAGGCCCCCAACCACCACATACCTTCGCCTGGGAACTTAAAGGCACCTTCAACATCCGAAAATATTTTTCTGTTGATGGAGAATAAGATGAATATTTCTGTTGATGGAGTAAAACGCAATCGCGTTTGAAAAGATTTGGTACGAATACGTGTTTTAAAGAACCTACGTAGTAGTTCAAATAGTAAGGACCAATACCATTAATGGCCGATTTTGTTATGTTTAAGGCCAAGAACATTTAGTCATGGAATCATTAGTTATGAGCAGAGACGGGAAAAAGTCATTAGCGTCATAGTTTTAGGTTTATATCATGAAATAGCCGGTTTCTGTCAAAAAGTCATGAAATGCGACTTTGCGGGATAAACTTCAGAAAAATTGTAGTAATCACTTCAAGCTTAACTATGTGGAGCCTCTCCATATCGGAAAATAAAAATTACAATCTATAATGGCCCACTAAATTGATATATTTCTTACGACCCGTGATTAATCACGCAGTGACATCTTCAGGTACACTGATCATTATTACATCCTTATATACGAGGGCAGTTTTTTCTCAAACTCCGATAGGCCATACATTAAAGATAAGTGAAGATTTGAAAATTATTTTTTTACTAAAAGTTGTGTACACTTATGGTTACTTTTCGACATAATCACCTTGACGATTGAGGTATTTGTCGTAACAGCGGACAAGCTTTACAATACACTCTTCAAAAAAATGTTGCCGCCAATGAATTTAAATGAGTCTATACGTTGTCATGAAGCTCTTCGTTAGTTTGAAAGCTCTACCCTCCCAGCCACTTCTTCAGTTCAGGGTAAAGATGGAAGCTCGGCTCGGTGCTTATTTGAGACTGTATGGCGGTTTATCGAAAATGTCCCATTGAAATTGCTCTAGAAGCCGTTGAGTTGCTCCAGCACTGTGAGGACGGGCGTTGTCACGGATCAGAGCGTTGTCAGTCAACATGTTTGGGCCTCGGCGAGCACAAAGTTTTATGAAGCCTAAATGTTCTGTAACGATAGAGGACAGAGAAGATCTTGAAACTTCCGGAAATTCAATAGGCAAAGCACTTATGGTGAACCTTCGGCTTTCTCTAACCACTCTGTCGACTCGTTGAACAAAACCGTCTGTAGTGGCAGACTTCCGTCATTGACCCCCTTGATCATTCACATCATTGCGGCCATCTTTAAATTTGCGACACCATTCACGCTCAACACCATCACTCATAAAGCTTTCTCAATACACACGGCTCATTCTTCCTTGAATTTCTGCTGCAATATTCCCTGCTGCTTGCAGCAATCGAATAACGCTTTGCAATTTGTATTTGGCGGGAGAATCAATTGAGATGGCCATGTTTATGTGACTACTGCTCTGCACAGACTGACGACTTGGACTCGGCAGTGTCAGAGCGTGAAGTGCGGGAGATGCGCAGTTGCCGACTGCGCTCACTCCCGCCTGTCGCTAGTCTGGCGTTGAAGCTGCGCGATCGGAGGTTGAAAAAAAAACTGCCCTCGTATACACAGAAATGGAGGTCCTTGTGCGTAAGAGGGGATGCGAGGGGGAAGGCACGGGAGTTGGAGTGTGGTGTTGAGGGTAGGAGGCAGAGGGGGAGGGGTGGGCGAGAAAAGGACAGCGCAAAAGAAGTGCTTTGCCTATGGTGCGGATTTTCCGGCGTTGATGGCCAGCGGGGTGTGCAGCGAGTGAGGAGAAAGAAGGGAAGTATAAGTAGGTAATCCGAGCAAATATACCTCTGTATTTATTAAATCTTGGACAATTTCTATTGAACCACTTATCCTGTAGTAACTAGACGGATCATTTTATTAGTGGAAATTTTACAGTAAAATAAACGTCACACTTTTAGTTAAAGCGTCATTAAATGAAGGAATTTCAAAAAACAGACGTCATGAAACAGGAAAATGAAAGCCATGAAAGTCGTAGGGTAAATGTCACGAAGTGGAAAGATAAAAGTCATAAAAAGTTTACTAAAGTCCTTACCAAAACCACAGTTTTTGCATGTCAAGCAATCTTTCTTTTTTCTTTTTCTTTCCAGAGAAAACACGCTTTTTTTTGCTTTCCGACAATTCTTGTCATAACGTATATCCCTAGAATCCCAATAGGCTGCTAAGCCTGTCATCAGGCTTTCCAGGGACCGAACCAACAGAACTTGAGATACATCCATGCCTTGGGTGGTGAAAACCCACCCAGACGGTACTCGAACCCGCGCCCTCAGGAATAGCAGTCATGGACTTTACCCCTCCGCCACCGGGGGCCGGTCTACGATATGATTACATACAATCAAGGTGCCTCATAGCGATTACAAGATATTACTACTTACGAGGTATTAAATGGCGCTCCATCATTTTAGCAGGGGAACTTATTCGCCGAATTTTTACCTCTGGATGTATCAACTAATGACTTGAGTAGCTCGATAATTGGAAACTCAATAAGAGCAAATTGTCAGAGGAAACCAAAATACTTTAGCCGCACCACCAGGACATGTCTCCACCAAAATGTTTTTCGGCTCAGCAAATGTAATGTCTCCTAACACGAGGGGAGCATTGAACCCAAAAGCAAGGGTTATCAAATTGTTTTCCGGTATAAAAATTTGAACTGAAATGTAATAACGCAGATTATATTGTTATATTTCATACCGGTACCTAGGAACGATGGTGACAGACGACTGGAGAAGTATTGCAGAAATAAAAGCAAGGATAGCAATGGCAAAAGAGACCTTCAGCCTGAAGAAAAACTTGCTATGCAATAAAAGTCTGGATCTGGAGCTGAGAAAGAGACTAGCTAAATGTTATTCATGGAGCGTTTTCATGTATGGATGTGAAGCGTGGACATTAGGTAAGAGGGAAAGGAATAGAATAGAAGCTTGTGAAATGTGGGTGTGGAGAAGGATGGGAAAAGTAAGATGGGTAGAAAAGATGAGAAATGAAGAGGTTTTGAGCAAAGTAAAAGAAGGAAGATCGCTCCTAAAGGAAATAAGGAAAAGGAAAGGAAACTGGCTGGGCCATGTGATGAGGGGGAAAAGTATAATAACTGTGGCACTTGAGGGTTCAATTGAAGGAAAGAAAAAGAGAGGAAGGAGAAGAATTAAATTGGTGGATCAGGTGAAGAACATCAGCTATGATGAAACAAAGAAGGAAGCTCGGGACAGAAGCGGATGGAGACGAGAGTGGTGTACGGGACCTGTCAGCAGACAGAACACCAGATGATGATGATTTCATACCAGTTGTATTTTGATCAACGAAACAACAGCTAAGAAGAAAACCTCTTGTGGATGGAGAATAAAGCTCTGTAACTTGTGGGACTTTTGAATAGTAGACTGGTACGTTTGAGAAACAGAAGAAGGGGATCGGGTTGGTGTGGTGGGTTGAGTACTGGCTAACCATGCGGACGGCAAGGGTTCAAATCCCTGCAGAGGAGGTTGTTTTTCAGAGAAAACCCGATTCCTACTTGAGTGTCTTGTGGAGGACACTTCAAGTGGAGTACTCCGTCTGTCGGATGAGACGTTAAACCGTGGTCCCCTTGGCGCCTATCGTTAAGAGCAGGCTAATGCTGACGCCAGGTTTCTATCCACCCTTCCTCCCTTACCTATCCCCTATGGCGCAAATGAACTTGGCCGTCCGTCGCCTCCTCAAATATCCAACCCAGAAACAGAATATCAATAGTCATAAGTAGCCTGTAGCAAGTGGAGCTGTAGCTTTGTGAAAAGGATAACCAGAAAATCTAATTTTTGACGCATTATTTCCACGAAGGAGGCTTTACGACCAAAAATGAAAATAAAATGTGGAAATACAGGCTCCTGAGGGCATTGTTCCGGCACAGATCCCCCTCTCAGTTTTACACTTTCATTTGCTCCCCCTGGTTAAACATTGAGATTCGACATGAATTGTGCACACTCGTCATTCCTAAATCTCAAGATGAGGTCGAATCTCCAACCCGAAAATTATCCCCAGATTCTTTTACGACTCTTAAAAAAAATCTTCAAACGGGCCAAGTCCATAATTCGCTAAATTCCACCGGCCAGAGAAAAATTCACGAAAGATAGGTTCTGATTTAAATGCCATAGATAGAGAATGTATCGTTGCATGGTCCCAAAACTTGGTCTATGAATAGGGAAGAGCGAAGATTTTTTACATGCTTTTATTTAACTCGATTTTCCATGGATCCAAGGGTCCATGGGTTACCATTTCATTTTACCCTACATAGTTGCTACTTCATTCGTCGGCCCCTGTGGCGGCGGGGTGAAGTCCACGCCTGATAACCCAAGGGTCGCCGGTTCGAATCCCGCCTGGGTGGCTCATCCACTGCCCAGGACGTGAATGTAAGTTTGCGTTAAATGTAATAGAGAACTATTCAATCCTATGTTCGCTCACTATAAAAACAAATGATTGTTATTATTAATTCACTCAAATTTATAAACAGAGTTAGAACAGTGATCAAGCATCCGTCTCACGTAGCACAGATGTATCAGAGTGGTCGCATCGAGTCTACAACTTAGTGGATTATTTTCAGTAAACAGTCCTGGTTTTTTAGTCCTAGTTAAATAAAATATTTATAAAACAACTCGTTGTCTTTTGAACATTTTATTAACTACGACTTAAAAGTCAAAAAATAAAAAGAAGGAAAAAAGAAATTTTTAAGCATGCTCTTCTAAAAAATCTTTTAAAAAAAATCTTTAAAAAAAAGAAATATCTTACCATCGTAATAAACAAGCAAAAATATTCTCGAGTGAATGAAAATCTAGCCTAGTACTGGTAATGAATGAAAATTAATTCAACGACATTAGCCACACAATGATAAGACCACAACGAAAAGCGTGAGGATTCATTTATATTTTACACATTAACTTAAGTTTATTTAAAGATTTTCTAGAAATTGTATATTGAATCTCTCTATTCCATTGAATACCAAAAATCTTCATATTTAATGAATTTATGTTCACATCGAATCTGAAAGAGCGCCCCACGCTTTTCGTCGCGGTCTTATCATTGTCTTGGCATTGCGTGGCTAATTTCCCTGAATTGAATTTAATTATTTCCAGTACTGGGCTAAATTTTCATTCACTCGAGAAAATATAATTTTTTTTCTTTTTTAGTACGATGTTAAGATATTTCTTTTTTAGATTTTTTAACATTTTTCTCAGAAAAGCATGCTTAAAAATTCTTATTTCATTTTTTTATTCGGCTTTCGATAAAGGTTTAGGAATCGGATGAAGAGCGAAAGCTGGACCGAGAAGAAGACGAACGAAGGGGCGTTAAAAAGAAGTTAGATCTCGTGGGCATTGCCCAGAGTTTTTATTGAATACGCCCAACTCAAGGCGGGGTTGCGTCGCCAGACGTAATGGAAACGGATGGTGGCGTTTACTTGCCATTCCGATGTCGAAGGAGGAATGTCTTTCTCGCACCTGAAATTCGTCATTGATGGCAAGAGGTTCAACAATGACGACGAGATCAGAGAGCATGTTGTTACCACGGTGACATCACAGGCGGCTTCTTTTTATGAGGAAAGATTACAAAAATTGATGCCCAGCAATGACAAGCGCCTACAAAATATTTGGGAGTTGTGTAGAAAGACAGTTTATGGTCCGACGATTTTTTCCAAATAATTTTTTCCCTAATACACGCCTGATTCCTTTGACCTGCCGAACGGAATTTTCTTTCTGGATGTTCCTCGTATGATTAACTATACATGATATTTAAAGGAAAACATTCCACATTCCGCTACGACGGCGAGGAGATTCACGTCATTGCCTCAACAACGGCTCGAAAAAAATAAAGAAACAAGACACCTGCGGAACTATGTAGTCGCGAAAACGGTCCGCCCGCTACAGAACAGACATGTTAACTGACAGAGCTTCCTACACACCTCCCATTGCTGTAACGCCCGATACGGCAAATACTTTTTGGCCGCAAAGTCCCAAATTACAGAAAAAATTTTCAATAATCATCTTAGACATACTGATGAAAAAAGGCAAGCGCACCTTCTAACGTAGAATTCCCAACCCTCTTCATCTCCACAACTGATGAAAAAAGACAAGCGCACCTTCTAACGTAGAATTCAGTTTCAGTGAGGTAAAAGCTTTTTAATTAAAAGAAACACGTATCGCCGAAGTTCGGGAACAGTAACGAAACGAATTACCTCCAAAAAAATATCCATATAACGCGACATGGATGAGAAGTCGGAAGGGAACTCGAACAATAAAAGTCGCCAGAAAGTTCACATTGAATTGAAAAGACGTCAAGAAAGAAAGTGGCCCCGACCAAAATTTCCTGTGATCGATGAGCGCTTTTGGTTGAATGACCCAAAGTCGAGGTACACTCTGCAAGAAAGTCGCGTTTAAGGTAGTGCGAGCGAGATGGTTCCCTAATCATAATAGAGACCATGTTCGAATTATACGTTTTAGTTTCACCAACTGTGAGACACGAATTAAATATTGCATTATTAATGGTGCAATACTATAGTTTTACATGACAGAAATTGTAAGTAATCCAATGAAAATATCTAAATAAGTCTTTCACTAGACTCATTTTTTTACGCGGTACATTTGAAACTACATGAAAACGGAAGGTTTATTGTGATCCCGAAGAATTTACTGCGGTGAAAATATGATTAATTTTCAAAAATAGTTCAGAAGACACACAAACTACACACTTAATTTTTTGACGAGATCTAAGTGTAGGGAATGCCTCATTTTTAATATACGGTCTCTCTGGAGTGCATACACGTACCATTTCACATATAAAAGGGTTGGTATTATTGGCAAATATCTTGAAAAATAATGCGGTAAGAGGTTAAATTTTTATGTCAATGGAAGGGTGACATATTTTTCTTGAAAATGAGACCAAATTCATTCATTTCTAGGAATGATATTTCGCTCAGACAACATTAATTCTTTCCGAAGACGATGCTTTCGAAAAATCGTAAAAAGCCTCAGAATAATTAACGTGCATGGCAAGTAAGGACGAGCAGATAAAAAAGTCCAGTGTACATAACATAAGAGCCTCTTCTGATTATGACCACGAATAAGTCAGTGAAAACCTTGAATAATACTTGTGCACAATCTGGGTGTTCCCTTTTATATAATATTTTCCTAAACATTCGAGCAGCAAAAATCATTTAAAAAGAGCCTTATCTAGAGAAAAAACGTTTTGGTGAAACGGTTAATATAGCCAGAAATCAAAATTCTCTCAACGAGAAAAGTGCCAGGTTTCAAAGGCCTCTAGCCAATTCTGATCGGCTTCTCCAATGGTCCATGCTTCCGAACCATAGAGTACCACGCTCCACACGGATGTTTTCACATACTGTTTCCTGGTTTGTGACCCTATCTTCTTTGAGCACAGCAGTTGTCTTTTTCATAATATCGTAATAAAATTAATATTAGTCGATATAAGGTAATCATATGGCAGTATTACAAAAAGCAGAACTCGGTTGTAAGTTCGAGTTAAAGACTGGCACAATAAAGTGCTGTATATTTTCCGGATTAAATATTTTGCAACTCAATTTTAGCTGGATAATTGGAAAATCAATACGAGCAGTTTTCAGGTGAAGTCAAAATATTTAAGCCGCACCATCAGGATATGTTTCCACCGAAATGTTTTTCGACTCAGCAAATGTTATGTCTCCTAACACTTGGGGAGTATTGAACCCAGGCAAGGGTTATCAATTTGTTTTTCGGTCTAAAAATTTGAACTTAAAATCGGATTAAGCAAAATACATTGCTATATTACATACCGGTTGTATTTCGATCAACGAAACAATTTTAAAGCCGAAAACTACTTATGGACGTGGAGTAAAACCTGAACCATACGACAATTTTTCCGTTCCTTGTCAAGGGCTAATATAGGAAGCATTTTGAGCGATAACTCCAGTGATTGGAAAAGTTACAGATACATTCGTCATTTATTGTATCACACGATCATTTACGTTGCGACTGGGATCATTATTTGCACAAGCGTTTCTTTTCTCAACAATGGAGAATCGTCATATTATTGACCGAACCATTACTGTGACTGTTCGAAATAAAGCTGCAATAGTTCTTTTAGAATCGTAAATTATTTAATATGTATAATGTAAATATTTTATTTTTATTATAGTAATTACCATATGTTTATAAAATTAATCACCATTACTTCAAGATCCATCGATATCGATTGTATTCTTCCTTCGATACAGGTCTTCGCAACGTAAACAAGTCAGTCATTAATGTGTTTGTTGTAGAGTATTCTTCTCAAGCATACCATAGTTTTTCAAGGTTTCTTTACTTATCAGTGCATTTGTATTCAAAATGACGACTTGTGTCGTGCTTTCTTTGATTTCCTTTGGTGCGCCAATGAAATAATGGCTCAGTGAGCACATTAATGGCGTACATGTGGTGGATATGGTTGCAAAGACCTTTAACTAACCGACCACGACATTCTCAGCAGTTTTGTTCGGCCGAAACGGCATTTTAACGCTCTTTCTGGGAACTAAGTCCTCTTCATAACAAGTTATCTCATGACGAGACATTTTAAATAGTTATATTAGAATAAGTTTCACGCATTACACGAGTCACACCTGAGCTGTCAACGATCATATACCTCACGTTAGAAGTTTAGAAGAAGAAGTCTTCATTAGATCAAAGCTCACGAGTGGCGCCACAGTTATTATTTTCAGCCGAGCTCCCTGATTGGCTGCGGCTGGATTTCGTGTTTATGCTCAGGGACGGGAAACGGAATAAAACTGATTAAAACTTGGCAATGTCCACTGGATTTCAGTTTCCGAATCAATCCAGTGGACATTAATCAGTTTTATTCTCTTTAACAAAAATATCCCACAACTGTCGCCGGACTTCGTTGAGTTTATTGGGAAACGGAATGGTTGCGAATGATTTCAAAAGAGATAAGAACCCCCATGATTGCCGCTATTCCTGAAAAATGATGGCGCCAGAGCGCGATTTGCAAGTACAAGTTCAGTTGACGGTATCCCTGAACTTGTACGTGAAAAATGATCATATGATTTAGGCTTAATCTCGCGTAAGCCCCACGTCACGTGACACCCGACAATGCCTACGCGTGCTCGTGTGCGCTTCGCCTCAATGCGCATGCGTATAGGTGCCTGGCTGATGATTTAAATATGAATTTTGCCAGTGGAATTTCGCAACCATTAGTTGAATACTCACAGAAACATTTACAATAAAGTAAATATTGACGTCGATATAGTTACAACAAACGGAGTTACCTGCAAACCACAGATGCCTTTTTTCGCGATATATTCATACACCTATGTGGTTGTAGAACATTCTTTTTCCATTGTATTTACCAGGTATCAATTGTGGCAGTCACAGAAAATAATGAAGCGGAAGAATAATTTATTTCTCTTTTGTAATATAATAGATTAGCTCCGTATGAAAATATTAAGCCCATGGGTATTTCATTTAATCGTCACCAATTTATACACATAATTTTCATTTTAATATTATAAACTGCAATAGAATTAATTACTTATGTTATTGTATGTAATACAGTGTTTTCCCTACTGCCATTCATACCCATACTCAATCTTTCACTTCAAATGGCCGTCCCGGACGGTCACTCTTATTTTTATTTAAAAAATTCGTGGAGATGTTTCTCAACCCGAATATCCACTCACGAATTCCTTACGATAGTTAAGCGGAATTTATCGGGACTAAATATTGGGAAAAAATGGTTTTAGGCTCACCCCGAGTAACAATCATATCTGAGGAGACATAAATAAATAACATAGAGAGCCATGAGACTTTATCTTTCATGAAAAAATAACAATTCCAATAATTTTTCTGCCGCTTAATAAACTTGAGCATAATGTCTCCTTTATTATTGGTTTCGCGGCACAATATATGACTCGATGTCCACCGGGGACTCACTCATCACGCTCAGATTCAATTTCAACTTAGTGGCCAGCAGACTGTGCCGCCGATGAAACGCGCATTCAATGCCTTTGCGCTAGGCTTACGGCCTTTAATGAACACCGGCGGGGGATTTTCCAGATTAATGCGATAAGCGTGTGGTGAAATAAATCGTCAGGAAGCAATAACGATCAATGATAAACGATCGCGAGGTCAAAAAATTCAGACAACATGCATGTAGAAGACAAAAGCGATGAGTGCCATCAATGCTCACACTAAAAACAATAAATAAGAATCCATGGACTGCACTCTTTTACGAGGTAAATTTGGCAATATTAAAGCTCTGCATGACAATGCTATATCGGAAAGGAAATGTTGGCTGGGCATCGACTTCCGACGTAAAGAGGATGGTATACTGTTCACAGGCGCCCGCCACTAATCCTAATAAATTCCTGAGAATTGTGCAACGAATCAGATGGCGGTCCTATTACAGCCTCCCCACTCACCTGGCATACCTCCGTGTGACTTATTTAAATTTCCCTATTGAAAATCAGTGCTTCTAAGACGTCGTTTTGACGCCATTGACGACATCAAAGAGAATTTGGCGCGGGAAAGGGAGGTGATACCCAAAGAAGCACTGCAGGACTGTATAGCGAAGTGGAAACACCCTTGGAAAAAGTGAATCTCTTGATAATGAAAGTACTTATAAGGCTGTAAGGACCAATAAGTTTTAAGTAATCTGAAATAATTATTTTACAAAAACTCCCGTTATTTTTTGAACAGCCCATCGCACATCCGCTAATTCGCCCATTCCCTCGTGCTATCCAAATGATAGAAAGGAAAGACTAGGGGTAACCAATATGGTTGTTATGTCGGTTGTCAGGCTATAGTTTGATGACGCAATTCCCTGTCCATTTACCTCAATTGTTTCTACTATGTCCAGCTCTCTGCGGAAATTCATTGTTGGTGAATCTCTACGTATACAATTTATCATCATCATCCCTTCGATAACTATATTATTATATTCCCTTTAATTTCAATCATGATTCAGGGCAGGAAGGCATTTTCGCTTGAAGAGTTGTAATCTACAGTCGGGAAATTAATGTCAAGCGGTTGGGAAAATTTCGCTCGGCTAACAAATGAGCGTATTAACCTTATGGCTCGTGCGAAAGCACAGGGTTGGCTGAAATGAGCAGCGCGATGTATCCCCCCATTCTCCAATGAGGAGAGATAAAAGGATATAGATTTTGTGGCCAATAGCCAACACGCGGCTCACCATCGATTGAGCATCAATCATTCAACGGGGACATCTAGCCAGTTATCCATGAATGATGTCTCGCCGCACGCGCGAAGCAGCAGCGGAGTAAAGGCCTCCTCTACCTCTAAAAGGGTATTTTCCTCCGCGACCGGCGACGATAACGGGTTTCGCCAGGTACGCGTGCATACATGCATCGAGCAGAAAAAATCTGGCACGTAGGCATTAACCGCGGTCGTTCCGCACGTGTTCATTGCGTGACAATGCCGCATGTGGGTAAGGGATCTACATCTACACATAACCCTGCAAGCCGCGGACACATACTGCAGAGGGTGCAGAGTTGGGAAAGTTACCCAAAAAATTTAACTGATTAAAGTTTAAGTTCATCTCGGTAAAAAGTAACTAGTTAAAGTTAAAAGTTACTTTTCTGGAAAAGTAACTGATTAAAGTTAAATAACAGTAACTTTTATGTGAAAAGTTATTTTTTCAGTTACTTTAAAAAATAATCATAAAGTAACCTTTGTCGCAAGGAAACGGGGCCGTGAAGACGATTACTCGTCTGGCCTTTCCGTGGGAGAGCTGTGATCAGGAATTAAGGGGAGGAAACTCACCATTCTCTCCGGGCTGTAGCGGTGACAAGGCTCCTGGCCGGCGACGGGAGCCCTACTGGCCCACACTGCTGCTAGCACACGAGGAAAAACTCCACCCCGTACCCATATCCCATACTGCCCCGATCAGGGACCCGTTTCCCGTCAGCCCGGGTTGGTGAGGGGGGTGAGGAAAGCGGGATAGGCGGGAATATTAAAAAAAAAGGCCCCGCCCACCCGAATTTAAACAAAATTCGCATCCTGGTGCAATTATAAAATTAAATTAACCTCCTTTGCTGAAAAACGAAATTAATAAGTAAACGGTAATATCGTGCGCTGCAAACAAAAATGAAGATGTGGATATGGAAAGGGAAGGATGCCGAATAACTTCACTCTGGAGGGAGCCATCACCAGAGACTTTAACGAAGGTAGGTAGCTCACGGAAAGGGTAAATTCTACAACGCACGTGTTACTCCTATGAACTAAACAGCAACTTGCACTAACATTTAAGGTATAGCAATGAACTGATAATTATTCTGAGGTGGGAAAGGGCACTTGTATTACAACAGGCCTCTTTATCACACCTGACAAAGTTTTTAACTCCACTACCCGAGTAAACCCGGCCGAATCCGGAAGACAACGTGTGACCCTACCCATTCGCCAACACGACGCGGGCAAATTCGGCTCTCTTACTAAATATGGCGTTCCGGGTTGAACCTGGGGACCACGGAGTAGGATATAGGAGGGCGATCGCCATAGTGAAATTTTGGGACGGGGGATCAGCAAGGAACAGATGCCAAAAAAATCCGCAACGCGACGCCACTGTGCGAAGGGCGGTCTCAGCAAGGCATTGGGCCGTGCTGTTCCTATAGTAATTATATCACCGATTTCTATGCACCAGAGCAGCGGAAACGAAATTTTCGCTCGGTAGAACCACCATAGACCCTTGAAAAACAAACTCCGAAGATGTCTACGAATGTAAATGCAGGAAAAGGCAGCTATCGCAGGAATACATTCCCATAACAAATGTGCCACGCCCACCCGGACGACACTGGCTCTAAAGGAACATAATGGACACCAAAGAAGCTGAAATAACTGGGCAGATAAATGCGAATACAATGTAAAACTGTGGGATTAAGCAGTAACAGATACAAATATACAAACACTGCCGCCTATTAATCCGCTCGGAAAGAAGAGCTAAAGTTAATATCCGAATTGAAATGGATTTACCCTTATGTAGGTCGGTAATTGGTTATGCGTTAGAGCAATCCCGATGAATATGCAATATCTCACGTAGAACTCCAAAGAACAACGCAAAGCTACCGACAACCACTAATATCCATCGGGATCTGAAAAGGGATCGCATCGCCGATCATAATTTAATTCAGAGCAAGAAGTCAGGTGTACTTGGATTAGATCATTACGCGGTAGAAAAGACGACCCAAACAAAGGGTTAGTGAAAAAAATCTTAACAAGATTAAAAAAACTATCTCATACTTATTAACAGCAATTCAACCGATGGAAATACGTATGATAACTGGGGTTAGACAGAATAACCTCGTACAAAAAATGCATATGCAAGCGAAAACATTTATTTAATAATTCACATTTCCATAATAATCAATCAAAGTCATTTCAAATATATCAGTCAAAGTGCACTGGATTTCAAATACAGAGTCCTCTTGAGCTGCCAATGACTAGATCCATGAATAAACCTGTCTGATATATTTGACCATCCAATATCTGAAAAAAGAAAAAGAAGTAGTTATCACACATAGGAGATGCAAAATGAAAGCAAAGATTCACTCTTCCACTTGGGTATGTTGAGAAACAGTGACCCTCACGAAACTCAATCACACGCACACTCAGGGCTTTATTAAGGGTAATTATTACATGCTACAACAAATCACAACGACAATGAAATGCATGGCAATTTTACATAAGTTCTCACAAATCAGATCCTTTCCAGGGTGACACTCACCGAATGGAACACACGCACATTATGGCATACTACTACTGGATTGCCTGAGAAAAAAATTGTCACCAAGCACTACAGCATCCCAACACAAGGCAAGCAATATTAGTTCATCTCACTAATCACTAAGTTCACTAGCATGATACTGATAGCACTGATAATCCGACACCTCATTCACAATTTACTTTCGACTTCACACAAGAGAAAGAGTACCCATTAAAACTGGGTACTAATGAGCACTACAGGGTCACAAAGAAGTGAAAGCATTTTAAGTCTACCTCACTACAAAAATCTTCCCTGTGCAACTACACAGGAAAATAATTAAGCAAATACAATTAAATTTCAACCACACACTGGGTATGATCCAGTAATCACACAACGGATGCAAAATTAAAGTGGAAATTCACTCTTCCTGGGAATAAATCATAAATTCCTCCAAAATCAGGTCACCTCCTAGACATCAAACTGAAGGGAAGGATTTCCATCAAAGACTAGGTATGACCTTAGAAAGAAGTAATTATTACATGCGCTCGTCCAGTTGAAAACTCAAAATGTATTATCCTCTACTTACACCAGGATTAATAAATGATCAATTACACCGCGAGAAGTCAACCAATGCACTTAGCCAGATGAGATTAAATAAAGCAATTAAGGATTAAGAGATATGAAAAATATGATAACTTAGAAAAAACAATGGGGTTAACAAATTTTATCAGCCACACGAATAAAACACAGGTAAGAGAAAATTTCGTTTCAAATGTAATCAGTTCTGGCGAACAGAAATCGAGGGAAGAACTACAATGCACTCATTCAATCGCGAACTCACCACGTGTTGTCCAAGGACGAGCACAAGGACACATTAATAATCAATTAAACTATTGCGACATTAGTAACGAGTGGTGTATCCCTCTTAGGAGAGATTGGCGTGAAAAAAGAAAGCGGTGGCCCTTTCCTGATGTGATTACATTTAAGTACTTCCGCGAAAAATACTAAAAAGATGAATAAAACGAGAGGACTATCAACATTTTCATAAATTAGAAAACTTAGAAAATAAAACTACTATATAAGATGGATAACTTCATAGAAATGAAGAGAAATGCCGGAATGTTTCCTGTAGTCAATTGTACACCACGTGTTACATTCATCGCACTTCTATTCGTTTCCTACACCTGGGAAACAATTCTTCGCGTTTACTCATAAAGCGAATATATTAGCAAGTTAATATAGTTAACTTGTTTTGGAAAAGAAGAAAATGATTACCTCATGTAAGAGGAAGAAAGCTTACCTTGGGTGCCTTGAAAAGGCTTACATTCTTCAATCCATGTTCCCGGTTGTATTTTAATGTGGTCCGGTATCCACTGGTACATCCCGGCACAAAACACGTACTGGTCATTTCAATGTTTAAATCTTCAATGCTTAAATCAAAGAAATAAACTCTTGGCAGTCAAAATCGACACAGTTCCGAATTCACCTCCTTTCTCCACCACGCTAACTTCAGGAAAGAGAGACTTCCATGCACTTACAGCGCCTCTATCGGAAAGTTGAAAACCTCTTCCCTTGCTTACCATCCGGGCTCTTTTCCTCCCCTTTTCCCCTATCCCGATCGTACTCCTTATCCTACTCCGTGCTGGGGACCATTCTGCAACAATTTTGCTCGTTGCTGCAATGTATGAAAATATTCACGCGACCACCTACGCCAAAAAGTGTTCTTTATTTTCTCGACAAGCTTCGACCGAGCAAATAAAGAAGCTGCCGAATCCTGACTTCGAGGGTCAGCGTCTGGCAAGTCTAAGATTTGCTGACCTATTAGGAAATGTCCAGGTGTCAAGCAATTGATTTCGGAAGGGTCAGCTGATAGTGGAACTAACGGTCGCGAATTTAATACCGCTTCTATCCGGCAAAAGAGTGTGGAATACTCTTCAAAGTTTAAGGCAGGTCCATGAATTATTCTGCGGAGGTGGAACTTAACTGATTTAATTCCCGCCTCCCATAAACCTCCGAAATGCGGAGCGGACGGAGGATTGAATTTCCATTCTATCCCAGCATCCGGGAACATGGAGGACATTTCTTCCTTATGACTCGCTGTACGGATATGCTTATACAGCTTCATCAGGTGGCGATCGGCTCCTACAAAGTTCGTTCCACAACCAGAATGAATAGTCGAAGGAATTCCCCTACGGCAGACAAATCGCCGAAATGCTGCCATGAATGAGCGAGTAGAGAGGGACGTTACAATCTCTAAATGCAAGGCCTTCGTGCAAAAACAAACAAAAAGACAAGGCCTTCAGCTTAGCCGCATTTCGGCGATTGCTACAATAATATAAAAATGGCCCGCCATAATCTACTCCTACCACGGCAAAAGGTCGTTGCGGGGTGGCTCTAGAGGCCAAAAGATCGGCCATTATAGGTTGTAAGACGTTGCTTCGATATCGACAGCAACGAATGCATTTGGTTAGTTCTGATTTAATCAACACCCGGACGGACAAAATCCAAAATTTGTGGAAAATGAGAGCTTCTACCGCCCTAGATCCGCCGTGCAACGATACGAAATGATAGTGGAGTATAATTAACCGAGAGAAAATTTCATCTTTCGGGAGCAACCACGGCTGCTTAGTGCCACTGGCCAATAATGAATGCCGCAAGCGGCCACCTACTCGAATGCACCCGTCTTCATCGACGAAGGGCCGTAGGCGAGCGAGGCTAGGAGGGAGTCGGCCTCTACTCCTTAGAGCTGAAAAATAGTCACCAAAATAAAAATTCTGGATCATTACGACTACCTTTTATAATGCACAAAACCACTCTGTCCCGACAATGGAGTGTCCCGTTTATATTTGAACCCCTAAATGGCATTCCGGAATCTCAACACATATGCCATGACACGCACGACCTTTATGTACGAGGAAAGCCATGACAGTGGATCAGCTTGAACCCCCAAGGTTCCTACTGTTATTGAATGGGCTTTCAATTCCGGCAGCGCTTTATAGTCCAACAAGGTTGAATACTCAAGAAGCCAATCTGACTCCGGGCGCGTAAGAAACGGGGGCCCCTGCCAATACAACCGGGCCTCACTAAGTTGTATGGGAATTAAACCCCGCGATGTACAATCGGCAGGATTTAACTTCGACGGAACATATTTCCAACAGGAATATGGAATACAATCATTGATTTCAACCACCCGATTTGCAACAAACATTTTAAGTATATGCGAGGAAGTGTTCAACCATGATAAAACCGTCTGAGAATCTGTCCACGCTAATATATTATTGAACACTATCCTTTCTCGATAGACATTCATAAGTCGGAAAACAAGACGCACGAGCAAAAGGGCAGCGCATAATTATAACTTAGGAATAGTCAATACCTTTAGAGGTGCTACTTTACTTTTGGCTAATACGAAAGTGATTTTAATATCTCCAGAAGGGGACACGGAACGCAGGTAAATAACAGCACCATACCCCTTTTCAGATGCGTCGCAAAACCCGATTAATTGGTAATCATTGGCTCCCGCATTGCAAATGAAACGATGTATTTGGACCTTAGCCAATGTCTCAATTTGTGACATAAACTCTTCCCATTGAGTCATAACTTCTGGGGGCACCAGTTCATCCCATCCAATATTTAGCTTCCACAAGGATTGCAATAGACATTTGCACAGAAATACAACTGGTGACAAACCTCCGATGGGGTCAAAAATTCGAGCAATGTTGGATAACAACATTCTTTTCGAATTGGTATTTCGATGAAAATTAATTTTATAAGAAAAAACAGCTGCATTCATGTCCCAAAAGAGCCCTAATATCTTAAGGCGCGAGAAATCATCCCCATCGAAATAGATGTTTGATGCTACATTATCTCCTGAGCAGATATTCATAAATTCCTTGGAATTGCATGCCCATTTATCAAGAGAGAATCCACCTAACTTCAATAATTCCACTAACTCTTCCCGTACTTCTTCAGCCTCCGAAAGAGAAGCCGCACCCCCAAGGATATCATCCATATAACAACTATTGAGGAGCAATTCCGAGGCACGGGTATATTTCAGACCTTTATCTTGCACTAGCGGGAGAAGAACGCGAAGAGCCAAAAACGGTGATGAAGTTAGTCCATGCGTAAGAGTATTCAATTGATAGGACTGTAGCGCTCGCGAACCTTCGCGACGCTCAACTATATTTTGAAATAAACGATGCTCAGGAAAAACTAAAATTTGTCAATACATGTTTGTGATATTAGTCACAAATGCAATGTTGTACAAGCGGAATCCAAGCAAAGCACATCTAATACATCCTTGTGAAGTTTAGAACCAACCATGAGCAATTCGTTAAGTGATACGTCTAAATTCCTCTTAGCAGAGGCATCAAAAACCACACGTATTTTAGGACCGGTGGGATTTTCTTTTACCACCGCATGATGGGAATATGATATAAAACCAACTTATTAACGGGAGTCATATGACCTAGTCTCTCATA
This sequence comes from Ceriagrion tenellum, assembly GCA_963169105.1. Classification (NCBI taxonomy): domain Eukaryota; kingdom Metazoa; phylum Arthropoda; class Insecta; order Odonata; family Coenagrionidae; genus Ceriagrion; species Ceriagrion tenellum. The sequence goes on from OY720639.1 coordinate 42,299,357, forward strand.
CTCACTCAAATAATTATTATAATCCGCTTTTAGTTGTGCCCTTTGCGATAAACGGCGTTCTAAATTTAGCCATCTATCAACTGCATAATCAGAAGACTGCCCCATATCTGTAAGCAATCGCTTAGACGGAAGCGATACCATGTACCGGCCTAATTTGTTCCTCGTGCAAGTCTCTCTAAATATTTTTTCACACAAGTCATCCTCCGGATTTGTATGATTTTTTCAGAAGGTTCTTCCAGCTGCCAAAACTCTTTTAACTGCTTACTTAATGCAAAGTCCTGAATGGTCAAGCTAGTTAATTTGGAAATGGAATAAGGGACAGCAGCATTCGAAAGTGAACCTAAACAATCCACCCGAATATGGACTTCAATGCAATTAAATTACTACGAGGCAGTGATCTTCTTCCCCCAGTTAAAATGTGTGGAAACAAATCCATTCCCAACAGCATACCCACGCCAGCAGGCTGATCAAATGAAGGATCGGCCAATAGAAGATCCGAAAATTCATCCCTTACCTCTGAGGGAAGCATTACGCTTGGAAATGGCCCTGCAATTCTCGGTAAAACAACAGCTTGCGTCATTAAAATGTTATTGGGAGATTGACGAGGTGAAAAGGTACACTGAACCCAAGTCTTAGGCCCTTTTATATGAGTCTTCGACAATCCCAAAAGTGAACCGTGATAAGGAAAGCGAGGCAATTTTAATCTCTTTGCTGCTTCTTCCAAAATCACGGAGACCATAGAACCTGAATCCACTAATACACGAAGGGAATTCGCCTTCCCTTCACGGTCAAAAACGGAAACAACTGCAGTCCCTAAAACAATCACCTTAGAATTGTTGCATTGAATAGATGAGGAGAACTGAGTTCGAGGAGGGGACGATGCTCTTTCATTTTCCCCACCCACCGTTTCTGAGCGCGATGGAGGGTTCAACGACTTGCTTTTTACCTCTGGTAATTGGCCTCTCATTTCCTCTTTCGAGTTATGCAATGAAGTGTTATGCCTACGATGTTATTTTTGACAGCGGAGCCCTTTGACTGGGCACCTCGGCGACCAATGTCCCGTTTTCAAGCAATTAAAACATAACTTTCTTGACCGCACAAAGAACTCACGTAGGCTAGGCCTCTATCTCTAGATATCTCGGGCATTTGAAAAGAGTATGCGACGACGAGCATAAAATACAATTCGGAGTCAGAGGGGAGAGGTGACCCTTCCCCTCTCTCCGTGACTATCCGCCGTCGCAAGGGACACGGCCGCTTTGCCTCGCGAAGACAACGATCCTCGTAATGAGGACTTTGGAACAGCGCCATGAGAACTTTGAAGAACAATAACACGGAGTTTAACAAACACTATAAGCCGAGAAACGGAGGGAAAACCTTCGGACTTAATACATTCTTCAAATTTCGTCTACGTATCGGGATCCAAACTCCGAGCAGACAGCCGATACAAAAAAACTCACCCATATCGGGAATATTTAATGTTTTTAAAGAAGCATAAACTTCTGAAAAGGTAGTAACAAAATTGAAGATTACGTAGTGATGCTTCAGTAATGGGAGGAAATCCCAACAATTTATCTACATAAATGAAACCCAACAACTTTGGATTCTCAAAATATTCAGACAATTCTTTCCAGGCCACAGAATAATACGCCGCACCAAATGGCACTGAACTAATGAGAACACACTGAAATTTTTTTGGGAATGGCAAATTGCTAGGTTAGCGAAGACGGTGGAAGATAGGGTGAAAGGGTCAATGTTCACAGGAAGGGAATTTACTAGAGTAGAGAGGCGAAGAATAAGGGGGTGTTTCGTGAATGTTAACCTGGGAGTAGGGATATTTTTTTTTTTTTTTTTTTTATTTAAAGTAATAAAACCACATACAGCTATGTCGCCATTTTATAGTGGCCTTATAACAATACATACACTTAAGGACATATACAAGCAAACTTAACAACAGGTTGCAAAAAGAAATTATGGAAATGTATAAAAAGAAGAAAATTGGGGGAATAACTACTTAGGTGAAAGATACAAAAGAGAAAGGCATATAAAGGATTTAGATGAAAGTGCAAAAGGATCAATATGGGAAGGGAGGGAATTCAATAGAGAGGAGAGGCGGAAGAAAAGAGAACGTTTAGTGATCGAAAGTCTAGGAATGGGCATGTGGAGTAAAGGGTGAGAACGGGTGGGGCGGGATGGAACTTTGAAATTGATAAAAGAGAGCAATTCAGGGCAGTCGATGGTGGAATTAAGAATATTATAAATAAATATTAAGTCTGCTGTGAGTCTATGAGTGGGGAGATTAGGGATGGAGAGATATGATAGAATAGCTTTGGTGGACATATTACGACACTGTGGTAATCTATTCTTAACTATTTTAGCAAAGAAGTTGCAGACACAGTCCAGTGATGAAAGATTAGTTTGAGAAGAGATAGACCAGATGGGGCAGGAATAGGTAAGAATTGGAAGAATAATGGAAGAGAAAAAAGTTGTAAGTGCTCGGGGCTCATTAATTTCGGTAAAACGATAGAGGAGGCCTAAGAGGGACATTGCTTTAGACTTGATTGTTTGTATTTGTGGAGAAAAGTTCAATTTATTGTCAGTAAGAATACCGAGGTCCTTAGATGTTGAAACACGTTTTAGCGGGTGATTAGTCACAGTATAATTAAATTCTAGAGGGGCCTTCTTTAGGGAGATAGACATAACACTGCATTTTTCCGGGTTTAATTTAAGGTTCCAAATATCGCACCAATTTGAGGTCTGGCGTAAGGCATCCTGTAGTTCATGGCAATCGGAGGGCTTTTGAATGTTCTTGAAAAGTTTACAGTCATCGGCATAAAGTAGAGTATGAGCTTGGGAAGAGGGTATTAGGGAGGCAAGATCATCAATGTATAGATTAAATAGGTAAGGACCAAGGACACTGCCTTGAGGAACCCCAGATGTCAGTGGAGACCATGGAGACGAAAAACCAGAAAGAATGACCCTTTGACTTCTATTGCTGAGGAAGCTAGTAAGAAGATTTTTAAAATTACCAGAAATGTTAAATCGTTCGCTGAGTTTGTAAAGGAGGAGGCTATGGTTGATGGAGTCAAAAGCTTTGGAAAAATCTAGGAAAATGGTATCTAACTGAGTTTTATTATTAATGGAATTTACAGCATTATGTTGGAAAACAGCTAAGTTAGTCAAGCATGAACGACGCGGAAGAAAACCATGTTGATTATCAGAGAGATGAGGAGATGTGAAATAAAAAAGTCTGTTGAGGACAATTTTCTCACAAACAGAAGAGAGAACTGGTAGTAAAGAGATAGGTCGATAGTTAGATGCTTCATTTTTTGGGCCGGATTTGTGAATGGGGATAACATTAGCAGTTTTCCATAGTGTTGGAAACGTACCAAGGGAAAAACAGCGGTTTAAAAGTAAACTCAAAGGTATTGAGAGGGATTCAGCGCAATTACGAACAAATATCGGGCTCAGGCCGTCAGGGCCAGCGGAACGTTGAAGGCGAATTTTACGTAGATAATTAAGAACTTCAAGAGGGTCAGTTTGGATGTCAGAAAGGCAGTTATTGGTGATGGGAGTGAGAAAGTGATCTTGGGTGAGGGATGGGATGGAGAGGGGTGTCATACATTCAGAGAAGAATTTGAGAAAGAGGCTCGTCCTGCTTTCCCCTACAGCATTAATATTACCATATGAAACTAGTTCTGGGATTCTAGGTTTACTACGGCGACGATTTACAAAAGACCAAAATTTTCTAGGGTTGGTAGTAATAGACGAGGATACTTTCTGAGTGAACTCAACATAATCCCGATGAATGAGCTGCTTTGAGTAGCGACGCAAATTCTTGAATGAGCGATGGGTATGCACGTTTGGACAGGATTTGTAAAGGTACCAGGCGCGATTCTTATTTCCAAGAATGCGCAGAGTATCGGGCTTAAACCAGGATGGAAATTTTCTTGTTTTTGGTTTCACTTTAGGTACGCAGTCTTTTATGACACTTTCGAGGACACTGTACAGGTAGTCGACCGCTTCCTCGGGGGATAATGACGATAGAACGCCTCAGGGGATGAGGTCGAGGCGGCGATTGAGGTCCTCCCAACAAACCTTTGACCATGCAGGAAGGGGAAACAAAGGGACATTGGGAAGTCCCCTGACTGTGTGGGAACGGTGGAAACGGTACTCGGCATCCAAGGATTCATGGTCCGAGGTGAAGATATTTCGCCCCGGGACAACTTCTTCTGGAGGAAAGGATGAGAGAAGGAAATCCAGAGTTGCCAGATCGCGAGTATGATGAAGATTATACTGGGATAGTTGAAGGGCGTTGGTAAAATGATCAAGAAAAAAATTGTCGTGGACGCTGCGCGGATGACCACTGATTGGAGATAGGAGTGAGCAATGAGTGAGTCCTGGTGTGTCGGGTGGGTATTCTGAAATTAATCAAGGAAACTAGGTCGGGGCAGTCAATGGTTGAGTTCAGTGTGCAATGGATAAGTTTAAGATCGGTTTTAAGGAAGATATCATCAAGTTTATCAACAGAAAGTGAGGACAAGATATCATCAGAGGGTAGGATGTGGAGATTTGGCACTCTATTTTTAACAATACGTGCGAAGAAGTTAGGGATATGTTGCAGGGATATAACATTAGTTGGGGCTGATATCGACCATATAGGGGAACAGTAGGAGAGAAGAGGAATAACAATAGATGAGAAATATGTCTGTATTCATTTATATGAGATGAGATATCGGGTTATCACTACAACATCGCCGACCCTCAGTAGTTCAGCTCACCTGGTTAATAATATCGTCAAGTACTTTTGGCCAGAGTTTTGCGAAGGAAAATCTAATAAGCTCGGAGGTTTGGTAAGGCGTTGTCCAAATGCACAGAATTTTAAGGTGGTGTCCAAGCATGAAACTAAATGGATGACGTTGATATAGAAGCCTAAGGCTACGAGTTTCCAACAGAAAACTTTGGTGTACTATCTTCACCCTACCTAGCGGGGTGAAAATGGTAATTACAAGAGGCAATTTGAACAGGCATATTCTCATAATTTGGAAATGCTGTCGACATAGCTGGAAATACATTGAAGGTAAACATAGTTACAAACTTTCGTCGTTCTTCTGTTTGCAGCAAAAATTAGAGGGACTCCCTGACGAGGGTCATGTTTGCCGAATGCGTCGAACGCCAACGTTCGGCGATACGTTATTTGCCCAGTAATCGCGGGGGAAGATTAGACGAATAAGGACGTTCCTTCTCCGAAGCCTTCAGGCCTTAGCGTTGTATACATAAATTGAGCGATGCACGCGACGGCACCCCCCAGAAACTCCTCATAAATGCTCGAATCGCATTCGCTTGGTAAACGGAACAGGATCACGTCAGGGGATTCGTCAGGCGAATGTTTTTGGTAACAAAAATAGACATAAACCGAAAATATGATTTTATCATTACCAAATTTTCAGTTAAATGACAAATATAAAGATTTTTATTGTAATTACTTCCCCATATCTTATATTAAAATCAATCACTTTATATTAAAGATGTTTTTCAGTCGTTTTCGACTCCTCAACTCATCAATAAAATTATCTTGCAACTAAAAAACATACAATAGCGAGGTTTTCAAGCAAATAACTTGGACAGAGCTCCGATAAAAATATATCTTTAAGCTTAACTTCTACATCGGCAATTATTTTCACCAATTATCAGACTTAGATTGCATGCTCTCGGGAATAGCATCAACATTTACTGTGTATTAGAAGACGTCCCTCGGTGAGTTTGAGAGCATCTAGTATCAAGTTCATATTTGTCATTAAATAACTTACGGACGAATACATAATTGACTTAAACATGAGTGGTGCTGGAATATTCGGATGAAAAGAAACAAGCCACGAACGAGAGGAACCGTCTGAGAGAATTGTGACAGGAAATCAGTTGAAGAAAACACAATGCTCAGTGAATTCATAAGAGGGGATAGGAGGAAAAGTTATTGGATAATGTAGTGGAGAATATTTGAAGAGAGCCTGAGGGGACCTTGAGTTTTGAGTTTCGCATAGTAAGAGAAATGGAGGCGCACTTGCACTTCAGCGACACAGAATAGTTAGGGCGAATACACCAAAAACTATGGACTGATACGAGATTTTGGGGTTCAAGTGATGTTCCGACAATGTCGTTCGTAGAATGATAGCTAGGTTTATTTAAAGGAGAGAAAATATAATTAACAAAACACACGAATACCTCATTTGCAATAGAAATAGGACAAGCAAGCACTCTCTCTAATAGCCACTTTCGCAAGGTACTTGATACAACACAAGACATAACACTAAGTTTACCAATCGATCTCAAATCGACCTGACCGGGTTATCTCGGTATGGTAAACGCAACGGGCCAGTGGGATCGATCTGAGAAGCGATCAGACTCGGCCATGACCACCTAACCATGACCATCGGTGGTCATGACTCGGCCCGCTGTCTCAGGCAGTCTGAGATTTCAGATCGATCTGAACCAGCTGGTCGGTGGCGCTCCTCGTAGTTCTTTTGGTTGTCATTGGGAAATAAAAATATAATTGTAATTATTCAAGACGTGAGCTGAAACTAATAGTAATAAGAGAACACCATGGCGATTAAAGAGACGTTTATGATATTGTAGCACATCTCAATCATTCATTGGACATTTATGTTCACTAGGGATGCGACTGAGAAATTTTCCAACTCTTCACTTTTTTACACACTAAGTCGATCGTGCTTTCCTCGCACAAGTCTTTTGTTTACACACAAGGTCAATTATTCACTATCGATATTATCAGTCCGTTTTGGTAAACCAGACGATCTGAATCGGCTCGCTTGAAACTTTGAGATAGATCTGAGTTCAGATCGATTGGTAAACGTAGTGATAGTACACTGGCAGGTACAAGATATTGAGGACGAAATCTAGCATGAGTTGTACCATTCTTGAAGGTTTCACAATCTACGTTCACTCAAGCAGCAGAGTGGCGCAGTGGAAGCGTGCTGGGCCCATAACCCAGAGGTCCGTGGATCGAAACCACGCTCTGCTAATTCTTTTTGGTGAAAACTCGCACCCAGCCAAACACTTTCGAGGACGAGGCTTGCAGGGGGTGATATGCAGATGTATCGGCGGGGGGCGGTGCTTTCATTCATAACCACCGAGTAGGAAACTTCTCCGACTCCATGTGCATACCTTAAAGCATGTCTTCTATAAAATACTACTAAATTACCAAACGTACGGTAGCAGGCGACCGAAACAGCTGTTGTGACATTGATATTTATTTTTAACTGGCGGAAGGCACCCGTTGAAATTCAACGGGCGTGAAAAACAATGAACTTATTTTGTATGAAAACCACTGAGCCTGAAGAATACTGTCAGCGTGGTCATTTGAGGAGTTCTTAACCTATCTTGTACGTTGTATTCGTTGTAGTAGACACACTGACCGTTTTCCAGGTGCACGTAGAGAAAAGTGACTGTTGGTCCTCATTCATTCACGAAATACCCAAAAATGGGCTACGCAGGCTCATTACTACTTAAATAGCAGTTACAGGGCCTGGTTGATGCATGGTCACCTCGTCCCTCCGGTTCTCTTGAGCCGTCTTTTGTTTTATGTGTATCGCTTACTGCGTAAGTGTTCTCTCATACACATGCAGTGCCCCTATGAGTGCTACTAACATGGGGGTGCAGAAAAACGCGATATTTTAACACTAGAGGCGCTATTATCCTTAAAAAATCAAATATCTGGTTGTCGGTAGTTTTTGCGTGATGGAGCAACATGCAAACACCTTTACATTTTTATATATTAGTACGGATTGCGTTTGAAAATTACTGACGATCCGAAGGAGGAATGGATTGCGTTTATTTCGGAAAAAAAGATTCAACAACGACTGTAAACCCTAAGTCGATTGTTAAACGCGCTTAGTTCCTACAGGATATAATAGCAAACCAGAAGGTCCTGCATCATTTATGAAATCTAGCCAGAATGTTAGCGATTATTCTTGTTACCTAGCATTCTTGTTCTATAGTATACGATACTGGAAAGTTATCTTATTAGCGAGTACCCTCGAACTTATCTGGATCAAGTATAGCGTGAAACGGGCTTAAAGCTACCTATGTGCGAAACAAAAATAAGCCATATGCAGTGAATTCGGTAGTATCCTGGAGGAAAATGAGCGATTGTATGAAGACGAGAATAGCGGTAAAAAAATCTACAATTTCCGTCTGAAACGCTATCAAAAGTTAAAAAAAAAAATTTTTTGACCTTTTTAATCCGAGATATTGCATGAAAACCACACCCGGTAAACACTCCTGATTTCTCATTCCGATCGCGGTTTTAAAAAAATAATAGCCAAATACCCACCTGGTTTCTCTCGACCATCAGAAACAGCGACAAACGAAAAATTCACTTTTAAATGTCGCCGTGATTTAATTTCTCTCTCTCTCTCGCGCCAGAGACACACGCTCCGTAAGAGAAGGGGGCGTTGTATAATTCGGAATGAATCGGATGAGTGTCACGGCGTCCGTACGTGAGGCGGGCGCTAATGACGACAGACCACCAAGGGTGGGAGGGAGAGAGAGAGAGAGTGAAAGCGGAAAGCATTTGCAACGGCGCTAATTAAGCAGAGAAGGAAATACGAGCATTCAAAACGGCTGCAAGGGATGGGGAATATACATTTTCTGGATTGATATAATTAGACACAAAAAAAATTTCAGGTAATGAGAGAATATTTTTAGAGGAAAACTTGCCACACCACAGTAAGAACTCTCGCCAATGATCGCAAAACAGTAGGCTTACTGGCTATTTAAAACCAAGGTCGTTCGTAATCGATTGCATTCTTCCTTCGATATAGGTCTTCGCAACCATTTCCACTACATGTCCGCCATTTATGTTCTTTTGAGCATTTACTGCCATTACACACCCAAGAAAATCTGCGATTATGCGGCACAAGTCGTCATTTCGAGCACAAATGCCCCACCAAATCAACAAAAACGTCGAACAACCAATACTACGCTTATGGAGAATACAGAAAAATAAGCACATTAGTGGCGGATTTATGTACGTTGCGAAGATCTGTTTCGAAGGAAGAACACAATCGATATTGAACGACCTTGCTTAAAGCTACCCCGAAGAACCCTTATAAAAGCGAAGGCATAGAGTGTGAGCTGCATTGTTATCGTTTTGTTTTATATTTTGAGAGTTTTTCTATACATTTAACTTACTCCACGTAATCCACAGCCTCCACAGTAAACAATTTCAGAACCTAGTTGGATTTATAGCAACTTTTTCCCCGCCCTCGCTTAACAATTAGGTCACAGGTTCTATTACCGCCAGAATTAAGGTAGATGGAAGAGGGCGTGGCCTGTCCGCCATCTTAGTTCACCCCGATTTTCCTTAAGCGCTTGCTGACTAACGTACTAATTTTGCAACTTTACGATGTTTTCCGTCGATAAATAGTTAGAAATTAGCATGCATTTACTTCTTTCCCATGGCTTCTCCTCGCATGCATTTTAAACGTATTAAAATTCATAATAATCCGCATTCCCGGTGAAAACTTGGTTGAAATCGAGTAGAATCAACTGGACTAAGTAATCCATGTATGCTTTAAGAGTCACATGCCTTAAATTTCAAATAGATGCTTGATATTCTTTCTTTACATCCAAAAATTCGTCCATTTCGTCGTGCTATCTTAAGGAAAGTAGGGAAGAGCAGGGATAACCAAAATGTTTGTTATTTCGGTTATGAGGCAACAGTTTGATGACGTGGTGCCCTCTCTGCCATCTATCTCAGTATGAAATATTCTCAAAGCGGGGCATGGATGTTCATGTGACGTTAAAGTAAGTGATAAGTAGATATATAGAGCGAATGTACATATATACTCTCGCAAAAAAATTACACTTATTTCACAATTGTGTCAAACTCACCATGAAAAAACCAGCCTATCACGCTAGATATTAGAACGTTTTACTGCTACTCTTTTTCAATGTAAGGATTTCACGCATAACTTCATTAACTTTCCTTCCTGATTAAAATATCACGCATATTTTCCTTGAATCATGACTGTAAATCACATAACTTTTTCCTGGGTCATTTCTTGCAGTTGTGACATTGAAATTATTTCATGGCATATTATAGAATAGAACAAAGGTTAAAGAAGAGAATAGAAGAAATCAAATGGTGTGGCTGCACGTGGGAATACTGATGCTATGAAATTACGCAGTAAGCCATGTTGAATAAGTCAGATGCGCAGTTAATCAGCGGAAGACATGAGTATCAGTAGCAGCACTGTCCCGTCACTGGAATGGTGGATGTAGTAACATGAAAAATGGACATATTTAAAAAAAAAAAGGCGCAGCATTCTTCAGGAAAATTTATGGACATATTGCGGGCGACGGGCATGTTGAGAGGATCAATTTTCGCTAAAAATTAAACAGGATTAATTTGCTTGTGTCAAGAAGAGTTCTCTTCTTTAATATATGGACAAAGAATACGTTCATGACACTGGAGAAATTCCTCCCTTCTCCCAAGGGTCAGTCGGTCGTGAAACTTCCGGAGTTCGGTAAATACCGACCAACTTTTCAACGCATCGATCGGCGAGTTTTCCTTGTTATCCGCCTTCTTATCCTCTCCTCCTTCTCCACAAGTTCCCCCTCCATCCCTTTCGAGAGCGGAGGAGTTTCCGAAAAGGGATTCTCTCAACTCTTTTGACCCACATGATCACACGCTTTAAGAGGGCACAGCAGACCGGGACGCAGCTGGAATGTTCGTGCCAGCCCTGAAACACGTCCCTTTCAATTCTGCCTAAGACTTTATCGTGGAAAACATAGATCGTCTATTATTTCGCGATGCCCACCCTCCGTAAGGTTAACATTTAACGATGAGCTGGAAGACGAATGTTTAGAAAACCACGATTATGGTTTCTACATCTACATAATACCCTGCGAGCCGCCGCATGGGCGTGTGGCAGGGGGTTTTAGGACACCAGCCGTGTAAACATGTAAGGGATAAAGTTTTGGGAGGTGAAATGGTGACGTGCGTTATGGGAGTGTATGTAGTGGAGCTCAGTTTTTATTGTGGTCGCTTATTGTGCGCGGAAATAACGAGTTTTTGTACCTATCTGTTCGGCAGTGTATCTCTCTTATTTTACCGCTTCTGTCAGACCTAGAGATATTTAGTAAGGAGTCATGACAATATTCTCTGTATCGCGTGGTAACACACCAGTTCTGAATTTCTCAAGCAACCTAGGCCTAGCTTGTAGCCTCCGAGTCTCTAGGGGCTCCCAGCTTAATCCCTCTAAAAGTTGTTGGGACACTATGTTCGCTCTTAGCAGTTTTTAACGAAGCGAGCTGCTTTTATTTGTATTTTATTATTTTTTGGTTAAATCTTTAGGACCAGGGTCCCAAATGCTCGCGGTGTATTCCCAGTGTGGACTGACCAGAGCGAAGTAGGTTCTTGGAAGAAATCAAGAAGCTGGAATCACCGTCAAACTTGGACAGAAAAAAAACTTGCGCAAGTGGAGGAATACTGCTACCTAGGGAGCAGAATCACTAGCGATGGAAGAAGCAAGAAAGAAATCTTGAGCAGTTTCCCGCACAAAAATGCCAATCTAGCAGAAGAGGAGTCTGCAGACGGCTAGTAATGTAAGCCTGAAAGTCGGGAAGCATTTTGATAAAACAAGTACGCTGTTGGTCTGAAAAGTTCTCGACCTCGCCCATAGATAGCATCACTGCTCGCAAGATTGTGTAGTAATTCAAATTGGTAACTTCCACAATTTAATTACAGAATGTAAAACTAGTTTCGGCAGTTACGCCATCTTCAGGTACATCCGGAAGGAATTCAGGAAGACGGAGTACCTGCCGAAACTAGTAGTACGTTCCATGATAAAATTGGGAAAGTTAAAAAGTTTTACTCGCTACAGTGTCAACCTTCCATCAAGTGAAAGCTTCAAAATTTGGATCTCGTACGATTTTTCATTTCTCTCGCGTTAGCGCAACTGTGAGCCGACGCCGTGTTAAATGTCAAGTTATTGCATCCAGCAGTTCGCTGAAGACGGTCATTTGAATCAATTACGGTGCGTGAGTTAGAAATGAAAAAAATTGTAGTATCGTGCGGTGAAAAAAATCTGTATTCACCTCATCGACCTCCATATTACCTTCAGTATGTACACCAGATGACATATTATGATTCTCAGATATTTAAAAATAAGTATGTAAGTATAGTAACTGGATGCACAATATCAACATACTACTTTTTTAAATATCTGAGCATCATAATATGTCATCTGGTGTACAACTGAAGGTATGAACTCCTCCGCCTTTGAAAAGGATGGAGGGAGAACTTGTAAAGAAGGAGGAGAGGATAAGAAGGCGGATAACAAGGAAAACTCGCCGATCGATGCGGTGAAAAGTTGGTCGGTATTTCCCGAACTCAGGAAGTTTCATGACCGACTGACCCGTGGGAGAAGGGAAGAATTTCTCCGGTGTCATGAACGTATTCTTTGTTCAAAGATTAAAGAAGAGAACTCTTCTTGACACACGCAAATTAAGCCTGTTTTATTTTTAGCGAAAATTGATCCTCTCAACATGCCCGTCGCCCGCAATATGTCCATAAATTTTCCTGAAGACTGCTGCGCCTTTTTTTTATATTTACATTTTACATGTTCCCACATACACCGTTACAGTGACACGACAGTGCTGCTACTGATGCTCATGTCTTCGGCTGATTAACTGCGCATCTGACTTATTCAACATGGCCGACTGCGTAATTTCATAGCATCAGTATTCCCACGAGCAGCCTCACCATTAGATTTCATCTATTCTCTTCTTTAATGTATGTTCTTTACTTTAAACTGTCACGAAATAATTTCAATTTCACAGCTGCTAGAAATAACCCAGGAAGAGGGTATATAATTTCCACTCTTGATTCAACAGAATGAGCATGATTTTTTTAATGAGGAAGGAAAGTTAAGAAAGTTATGCGTGGACTCCTTACATTTTCAAAGGGTAGCAGTAAGACGTTCTAATTACTAGCGAGCTAGGATGGTTTTGAAAGTAGGAGAGCACAATCTGGAGCATATCAACATCTACATCTAATTATTACCCTGCAAGGAAAGCCATCACGAAGATGGGGTGAGCTTCTTACGGCTAGACAATGAAATAAAAGAGAGAAAATCTCCAAAAGCCGTAAACAATTGGCACTCTTCGTCAACAAACACCAAATTTACTGTGTTGGTATTCGGTCGGTGTTGGTATTTATATTATTCGACCCCTATCCTCGTCCTGTTGTGTTGATTTGACCACGCTCCTTTTGAGCTGATTCTCCCAGAAGTTGGGCCCATTTTGTGTGCTTGTGAGTGTGCTTGCGTAAATAACCGGGCATCCTTAGCGGGGTCTCATTAGCCCTGTGAAGGATCCCAGGTTATAACCCGAACATCCTTAGCGGGGTCCCATTAGCCCTTGCAAAGGATCCTATTTGGTTTGTGTGTGTGCGTCTGTGTTTGGTCCCTGGCGAGGAAGTAACATTCCCGTAAACCAACACAGGGGGGTATTATTGGTTGAGAGGCTGTGGTTGGTCGCTGCTGTGGTTTTCCCAGCATACCAACACAGTAAATTTGGTGTTTGTTGACGAAGGGTGCCAATTGTTTACGGCTTTAGGAGATTTTATCTGTTTTATTTCCATTACCCTGCAAGTCACCACAGGAGTGTTTTGCATTGCGCTTAAGGCCATATGGCTCTCAAACATGGCCTTAAGCGCCATGCACAGAATTATATTAATAATCATGGGTGCAACGCCTATTCGAGACAATGTTATAAAATGTACTAAGAAAGTGATGTTGTCGATTTTAATGTTTTTATTTTAAGGTAATTGACGTGTTGATATGTTTTCGATGATAAGGTCTTGATTTATCTGTTTTGTATGTGGTCGTTGTAGTTATTGACATTCATAATACATATTTTTTCGCCCTGAAGGTGGACTGAAGCATGTTTCGAAACGCCGGTAAAAAATAGCTGTGGTTGATTGACCTGGCCTTAAGGTAGTGCGAGCGAGATAGTTCCCTAATCATAATAGAGACCATATCCGAATTATACGTTTTAACTTCATCAGCTGTCAGATACACAAATTAAATATAGCATTATTAAATGTGCAATAATATATGTTTACATGACAGAAATTGTGAGTAATCAAATTAAAATATCTAAATAAGCCTTTAACTTAACTCATTTTTTTCACGCAGTACGTTTGAAACGCCATCAAATCTTTGAGTTTATCGTGATTCTGAAAATATTTACTGCGGTGACAATATGATTAATTAAATAAAAATAGTTGAGAAAACACACAAACTACACACTGTTAATTTTTTGACGAGATCTAGGCGATAGAAATTCATCTTTTGTTTAATAAGATGTCTCTGGAGGGCATACACGTTCAGGCATTTGTAAATGTCTGTTGGCAAGCTCGGTCGTGCTATTCGTGGCCGTGTGGAGAACTTATTATTTATGTAGGTACTACATGGCTGCTAAGCGATTTGGGCAGCTTCCACATATTGGGTAAGGTTTATGCAGTCGAGAATAATGTGGGGATGTCCAAGTGCCGGGATTGAATGGAGGTTACTTGTCGCCCCAATCGAAGGGTCTATGAAAGAAACGCTCGAGGACAGGTTTGCGTTTCCTTGCATTTGCTGCCGATATTTTCCTTCCAGCCGAAATCCACGTGAATTTACCGCTGCTTAAATGACTCGTGCAAATAAAGCGCAAAGAAGACATTTTTCGTATTTTTTTTAAACCTATTAGGTGATCAACTCCTGACATTTTCCTATTAAAGTAGTATTAATGTTACGTTATTCAACTTCGATTTCGTTGGAAGACACTTTACGCCCTCACGATATTATTCTTCGAATTTTATTTCTCATCAATATAATTATAACATTATCGGAGAAAATGTAAATATTTCGCATTAATACTACTTTAATAGGAAGATGGCAGGAGTTAATCACCTAGTAGGTGTAAAAATATACCCAAAATATCTTCATTATTGAATTACCTAACTAGTTATATTTTGATAATATATATGAAATTAAAATTTGAAATCGTTTACGGAAATGTATTTTTACTTTCATTTAATTTTTTAAAGTAAAAAATATATTCCCGTAAAAGGTCGTTACATTCAAAAAATGGAAGTAATGACCGCTTAGTGACTCGAACCACAGTCATTTGGTTTGACACTTCAGGACTGAACTCACCAGTCTTTTTATTCCACATTTTATCTTCAAGTAGAGAATAATACATCGATGTGAAGTAATATTTGAAGAAGAGAGATGAATAACTCAATTATATTGTTTAAAATTTTCGAATATTTGTTTTCTTATTTTTCTTACTTAGATTTATTTCCAATCTTTCATCTCAGTCTCCATCCCAACTACGATCCTGGTTGTCCTCTCAATATTTACCTCGGGTTGTCACTATGGCCATCTCATGAACCAAATCTAAATATACAACAAGCAACAGACATGGAGCGTCCTTCTATTTCAGAGACTTCTCCCTCCGTAAGAGGACAAATGGTCGGATTGTTGGAAGCTGAGCGTTCAGTCGCCGATGTTGCCCGCGAGTCCAAGGTTCCCCGGAATTGCTTGTATAGGTGGGTAAAGAGAAGTAGAGAAGGAGACGTCGATTTGCAAAACAGGCCAAGAGCCGGCAGACCCCGATGCACGACCGCTGACCAAGACTTGGAGATAAGAGGCCACGTAGAGCGGCACCCCATCATGAAACGTGGGTTGGTCTCACTTCCACAGGAATTCGGGCATGGGTTCAGCTATTCGACCTACCGGAGTCGGGTCATCGAGGAGGGTGGAATACGCCATTAAAAGCCGTGCCATAAGCCCCGTCTGAATGACCAGCAGGTGCAATCCCGACTCTCCTTCGCGGAGACTTACGTGCATATGGACCAGGCCTTCTGGGATCTCACCATCTTTGCTGATGAGAAGACCTTCAAAAGTAACGAGGATGGCAGAGTAGAACTGTGGCATCCTAGAGGCTAAAGATTTGTATTAAAAAGAGACTGTTCTTTTGTCCTCTTTTTTTAATTAGTTCTACTCTGAATATCTCTATATTTTTCAAAAAACGAATTACGATAAAAATGTTCTCTTTTCACAGATATCAACCGCAAAATATGATCAGAAACGACAGGTCTGGTCGTATCAGGACTTGGTTTTGGGGTGCAATGACTGCATCAGGGCCTGGACCGTTGACTCGGACCGCTCGCCGAATGACAAGAGTATGTGGATATCCTTCGGAAAAACTTAATGCCCTACGTTCGCCAAGTAGTTCCGGAAGGAGAAGTTGTGTTTGCTCAGGACAATAGTCCTGTACATGAGGCCTTAATTGTGAGAGAATATTTGGACACTTGTCCAGAAATCAGAATCTTACCCGGGCCATCACGTTCGCTGGATTTGAATCCCATTGAGAATCTGTGGGGAATCATGGTCCATGAGTTTGAGGATGTTTGAGGATGGAACTGAGGATGTTTGCACTGCTGAGGCTCTGGAAGACCACTTACTGGAGATGTGAACTTTCCTTGGACGGCATCCACAATTGTGTCAAAAACTTGTAGGATCATAGTGACGGAGGCTACAAGAAACGATTTCCAAGGGGAAATGACAAAATATTGAAGTATTAGAAAAATATTTGTGTTTTATTTGTCCATAGGCCCATAATACCACCAGGAAGTGACGTATTCCTTGAATAAATGAATACCCTATCTGACTGACGGAATAATGTTAATCTGAGAGGTAAGGAATTTCACACAAATTATTTGCAATCGATACAGGTCTTCTTGTACTGACTTAATGGATTAGGCAGTATTGCCTGTTATGAAAACCATCTTAACCTCGGACATCTAATGCTTTGTTGTCCTCTAGGTTTGTGATATTGAGTCTATTTTACTTACGAGAATATGATACATTTCGCTGTTTCTCAATAAATTTACGCCAATTTTTCCACTTAACCAGATTTTAGTTAAAGAATCTATGCTGTAAATTTTCTAATTTAAAGTCACATTTTAACATTACCTTCCTCATCTAGCAATATACCGGGTTTTATCGGTTGTGTGTTTTAATGTCTCATTGAATAATGTGAATTGTGCTATAAACATTTTTCTGACGAAAGCTTTCAACACCTTTTTCAAACGCGACTACCAGGAAAAATCACGGAAGTGCTCTATAATGCAACTTTCATGTATTATTTAAAGAGAGAGAGAGGGAGTGATGGAGAGAGAGATAGTGAGTGGTCTCTGCAGTTAGGATGCGATCAATATTCTGAGCTTGAATGACGCAGAAAGTCATATTATTGAAAATATATCTTTGGTGAGTTTTATTCCAATGTCCCCAAAGATGTCCTATGTTAATGGATAAAAAGACACAAAAAACTTTTCCGGCAATTGGGATTGATACTCACTAAATAATTTTGTCCAAACGTTTTTAGTATGGTTTAAAAAATTTAGGGTTGATAAATGATTGATTCCAAAGGAACTTAGTAACTGTAGGGTTAATAAATAAACAAAATGCATCAAGTAAAGTATTTTAAAGGAGACAAAATATGGAAAAAGAATGGCTTTCCCCGGAATAATTATTGCATCAAAGAAAAGAAAATATCTAACGTAGAATCTATTAAATACTTAGGCGTCACCATCACTGAGGACATGTCATGGGGGAAACACATCAGGGAAATAACTGGTGTAGCAAACCGTAGATTAGGATTCGTAAAAATGGTTCTAGGCAAATGCGATGAGAGAGTACGAGAAAGAATCTATTTTACACTTGTCAGGCCTCATTTAGAATATACCGCTAGTGTATGGGATCCGTACGAGGAATGTATGATAAAAGAATTAGAGCGCGTGCAAAGGAGATCCGCTAGATTTGTTAAAAGCCGTTTTGATAATTTTATAAGTGTTACGAATTAAATAGAAGAACTAGGATGGGAATTACTATAGGGACGCAGGTTAAAATTTAGGTTAAACCTTTTAAGTAAATTCGAAGCGGATTTGTTCATAGATGACGTTAGATATATATTAAGAACCCCTGCGTATTATGCTAGGTTTGATCAGATTAACAAGATTAGAGAGATAGATTGTCGTACCGATAGAGTTAAAATGTCATTTTTCCCGCGTACCATAAGAGAGAACAATAGGCAGCGCTGCAAAGGGATAGGTAGGTGAAATATAGTTAGAGTAGTCTGTAGTGCATGATGCATGTAATAACAACCAATAATCCCTTTCTTAATATGTAGATACTAACCATCTAGCAGCATGTGACCCTATTATCTAGCATATCTCCCTTAAATCTTACATATCCTACTTGCATGGCAATAGTGCATGTTTGGTGATCTTCACCCCCTGCCACACACCCTCGTGGCGGCTCGCAGGGTATTACGTAGATTTAGATGCCAGATGTAGATATGCAGTTAAGAAATTAGAGGGTATAACCCTGCCATTTACTTATTACTTTGGGATATTCATCGCTATATTCTAAGCCTCCATCGACGAGATGGGTTGTACTTTACACAGATAACAAATGAAATTGAAGCCTTTGAAGTTTGCGGATTGAATTTTTAGAGTATACGTATCAAAGCTAAATTGTTCCATTACTTCAGGTCTATATATAACTGACACTCTTCACGAAAAATTGGCGCAGAGCGAATAGGGATAATGAGCTTTATTCGCATCATTCAGTCATTTAAGCAGCGGAACATTCCCGTGGATTTCGGCTGGAAGGAAAATATCGGCAGCAAATGCAAGGAAACGCAAACCTGTCCTCGAGCGTTTCTTTCATAGACCCTTCGATTGGGGCGACAAGTAACCTCCATTCAACCCCTGCACTCGGACATCCCTACGTTATTCTCGACCCCATTAACCTTATCCAATATATGGAAGCTGCCCAAATCGCTTAGCAGCCATGTAGTACCTACATAAATAATATTTTCTCCACACGGCCACGAATAACGCGACCGAGCTTTCCCACAAACATTTACAAATGCCTGTACCATTTCCCATGTAAAAGGGCTGGCATTTTTTGGCAAATATCTCCGAAAATAATGGAGTAAGGGGGTGAATTTTTGGTGTCAATGGAAGGGTGATATATTTTTCTTCAAAATGAGACCGTATTCATTGATTTCTAGGTAAGATGATATTTCGCTCAAACTAACGTTAACTCGATAGACGCATCCCAATGAAAAAATCCTATGTAAAAGAAGGTTTAATACCGGCCGTTACTCATTCGAGAATTTCAAATGCGTACGGTGACTCTCATCCTTCAATTTCTACCGAGAAATAAATGGGCGACGGAGTTTAAACGTGGCCGTACAACGAGTTTGAACGTACTTGGAGTATATGTAGGATTTTATTTCCTTCCGGCGAGTAACCGAATAAAATTCTTCTCGGGTTTGCGTCCGGGTTAATTGCTCCACCTTAGTCTTCGCCTACGTTTCGATGAAAGACTCTTTCATCGACTTCAACGACCCTGATGACGATGAAAATGTCTTTCACCGAAATGTCGGCGATGACGACGATGGAGCAATCGACCTGGACGCGAACCCGAGTACTTACATCATGTTCATAAGTAGCAAATCAGCTGATCTCCCACCAGCACAAAGTTTGGAGATAAATGAATTACGCCAGAAGCTTCGAGAGGAAGAAGAGACAAACTTATTGGACCAATTTCGCGGCACGCTACACAATCGCTAATTTCAAACAAAGGTGGAACAACCAATAAATGGAATCATTTCATACGAAATGATCCGATAAAAAAAATAAAATGGTTGCAAGACCATTTGCGAAAAAAAAATCTTTTTTTTTGCCCGAATATACCCGCATGTTTTGACAGTAAAATTTGACAATTTCAAAAATTTTATCTACTCTCATTTTCTTGGGACAGTCATTTTTCCGAATTGGCGCACGTGAGTTTTCCAGTTATTTGACGTTGAACTCCCGGCAAAAAATAGCCTACATCACACTATCGCAAAAGATTTGATCTATATTATTCCCTTCGATCGGATTGGGGCTCCCACTCTAACTGCCTCAACAATTCCGAACAATGGTATATTTATCGTAACAGTTAATAACAAATTATAACAAATCGTAATTTATAACAAATTTCGCTGCTCTCCGCTGTATTCCATCTATATCTGAAACTAGCCCTACTTCGGAAGAGTCCCATCCACTGGCGGAGGTCCCATATACTAGAAGCCTGCGCCAGTAATAGTTAGAGGATTTTCACTCTCTATCATTCAAACCTAACTGAATCGGTAGATAACCCCTAAGCATTAGAGCAAGTGGATTCCTTCACCTATGTCGGAAGTACCATCACGTGGGACGGAAGAAATACAACGGACCTCAAGCGGAGAATAGCCCAAGATAAGAAGGCGTTCATGGGAAAGAGACAACTGCTGTGCTCAAAGAAGATAGGACTACATACCAGGAAACATTCGTGTGGAGCGTAGCACTCTATGGATCGGAAGGATGGACGGATGGACCGTAGGAAAAGCTGACCAGAAAAGACTAAAATCCTTCGAAACCTGGTGATGGAGGAGGATGCTGAAGATAAAATTGACGTACAAAGTAAGAACTGATGAAGTGTACAGAAGAGTAGAAGAGGAAAGGACCCTACGGAACACCATAGATAAAAGAAGAACAAGATGAATTGGACAAACCCTGAGACACAATGGGTTTGTGAAGAACATAATTGAAGGAAAAATATAGGGAAGAGTCCTCAGAGGATGACCCAGGAATAAGTTCATGGACCAAATAAAGAGGAAAGTACAGAGGAAGAGATATCAGGAGGTAAAAGAAACTAGCATCACATAGGGATGTGTGGAGGGCTGCAGTCAACCAATCTTAGGATTGAACAACCAATGAATAATTAACACCTCAATATACAGTATCAACTGGCCCACCAGTCCCTGATGGTACAAATTGCCTAGTCTCCCACGCAAGTCATATTATTTAGTCTCTATTCCAGGCTATTCTCAAATACGTTCCTTTAAATGCAAGTTTCGGAGCATTATAACCAAGCGTTCCATACAAAATACATCCCCTTATATTCAATAAATCCGCGGAAAAGAGAGGCGATAAGGCACGAACCCGAGGGCATAGCACGCAGTTGGGAGTCGCGCCGTTTGGAAAACGATGGCGACCATATGCGAGGAAGGCCGGGCGTGATCCAGCGTGAATCACGCGAATCGACGCGCAACGCTTGTTGACGCACTCGGCCGCCATAGAAACGGCCGCCGAGCCGGGAGGCAGAACTAGAATGGTGGAAACGGAATGGCTTAGGAGATAATGGCGTCGGGGAAGCGTGTCGAAAAGCCTTCGCATGAGGTTTTTGGCGGGAATGGCGGGAGGGAAAAGGGAGCGTTTGGCTGTCGGGCAAACAACTGACGAGAGGTCGGGGGAAATGATCGAATATTGTTGCCGGTCTGATGTGTTGGAGTGTGGCTGGGAGGGGGGACGAAGGGTCGACGTTCTCGCGTTTATGACGTGAGTCCGTGAGAGCCGCCATCAAACGCGACGCTGGGTCGTGTGTTTATGCGTTCATGCACTCTTTGAAATGGTGGCCTGGCCCTTTTGAAGAGCGCATACATATTTTCTTTCCCATCATGGCGTTCGGGGAAATCATGATTATTTCGAATACGTTAGGGCGAAAAAAGGGGAGGAGTTGACATTTCGGGAACGAGCTAATGTGTGTTAGATCGTCCATGCAAATACGAAGAGTGTCTTTCTCATCAGGCTTTGAAAACACTGACTACTTAAGGCCGGTTTTAGAGACGTGTTTGGCATGTGATCGATAGGTTAGAAATCTATGAAGTTAGGGATATCATTGCTAGCTACAGATTGCATGGAATATTGCTTTCATAACATTGATTCTTAAAGTTATCGTTACGAATTGTTGGTCTACTCTACATACGCTGGATAAAATGCACGATGCTAGTCATGCATATAAAAATAATTATACAAATTATTGATAATCAACAATGGTAAATAAACTAGTCATTACATACAAAATTACACTTGTATATAATCATCAAGCATCATAGGAGCAATTTAAAAATCCCCCACCTTTATTACTAATGGCAATCACAAAAGTAAAATTTAATTATTTTAGCCCAAATAAGTTACAAGACCATTAATGAAGCAAATATGTACTTTCATCCAATGTCTCCACAAGCCAACACTTTTAGAACTATGGACGTAATATTACGTCCTTTTTTTATGAGAAGGATGATGGACGTACTAAGAAGTCCATCGTCTTAGTACGGCTAGATCATTATTGAACAGCAGCTTGAAGTAGTTACGACTGCAGTTTTTCTAGTAGATATGCATATGACCACAAGTGCCAAGATCAATTCCAAAGGTTAACAAAAGTTCATTAACCTAGATGTATGAGAGTCTTCTTTCACAATCCAGGTAAGTGCGTAAAATCCTCAGCTCTTCTGGGAGGACTTCCATTCCAAATCCCAGCACGCAAAGTGTTAAGATTGCAGGACCACTTGGAGCTGTAAATTTCATTACTCCCTTGAATGAACAAGCGCCGTTGAAAAATTGATAATAACTTCATTTTCCATCAGATTATCGTTCAGATAATTTTAGATTCTCAATCAAATCCTAAACAATATGCATTGTTAAAAAAATTGAATATAACATATATTCTATTTCTTAAAAATGGACTACTGTCTGTCTGTAAGTTTGTTACTGTTTCCTAGAAAACTACACAACCATTTGATGTGAAATTTTGCCTGAATCTAGCATGCATACAAAGGAAAGAGACAGGAGTATAGACGTTCCGAAATTTGTAATCAACGAGACATTTCAACCCAAAGACTAAAGAGCATTTATAATTATTTAATAAACTTCCTAATGACGAATAAATTTCCATATTTTCGTTTTTAAATTCGACTTCAATATTATTATTTGAAAATAAAACTTTCGTCAAAATTAATTGTATCGAGTGCTTGCTGGAAAGCATCCGTTGCGGATACGTGCTGCCATCGCCACTAGTGGTTAACTCAACTCCTAAGATGGCGGACGGAATAACGGTAACCAATATACAACAACAATGCTACCAGTTTAGTGTTTATTATGGGAAACCTCTACTTTTATGAAACACGCTAAGAATTATAAACTGAAAGGATGTTAGTTTTACCCAATACTTTTGATCAAAATTTCATCCCTTGAAATGTAACGGGTGACTTCCGCTAGTGATTAGTAGCGCTTAAGTTTTCAGTAGATTTTTATTCCGAATTGAATGAAATTTAAAATGCAGTCATAAGAAATGTTTTTGAATCAAAGTATTGTCACCCGAAACGTCAGTGTATTGGTATAAAACATTTTCTGTGTGTAAATACGCTCACATTTCGCAACTTTTTCTACCGATTGTACACAAGAATACTTGTATCATAGGTATGAATGCCAATAATTACTATATTGGATCAATGGATCACTTTTTGGTCGTTACTATGTTTCAAAAATTCACATATACTGCGAGTGATGTGCCAGTTTGACTACAGAGCAGTCGTTGATCAAACGAAAGAAAATGGCTTCCGATGAAGTGATCACCTCCAACCTTTTCCAATTACGAGAGCGCGAATACATCCATTGGCTTCGAAAGGCTGAAAGCTGATAGTGGCGTGTGGTTAATGACGTCCATTTGATGGATGACCGAAAGGTGTGTCCACGCATAGCGTAATGCGATTTCTTGCCTCCAGCGATCCGTCCGTCCCACGCGCGCATGATCACAATCGCGGCATTTCACAGTTTACAACAACATCCTATCCCCGGTAAATTTTACACAGTACTTTCCTTCTCCATCCCGCAGATCAAGGATAAAGAATTAATCCCGTCAACTTACCATTAAAAACAATCAAATGCATAAAATCATTGCAATATGCCATATTGGGTCATTACTAAGAGTACCGTCTCATCTCTTCGCGTCTCGCGTCATCTCGTCATGCGATGAGAGAGTACGAGAAATAAGCTATTTTACACTTGTCAGGCCTCATTTAGAATATGCCGCTAGTATATGGGATCCCTACGAGGAAGGTATGTTAAAAAAATTAGAGCGCGTGCAAAGGAGATCTGCTAGGTTTGTTAAAGGCCGTTATGATAATTGTATAAGTGTTACGAGTTTAATAGAAGAACTAGAATGGGAATTACTAACAGAACGCAGGTTAAAATTTAGGTTAAACCTTTTAAGTAAATTCGAAACCGATTTGTTCACAGATGACGTTAGATATATATTAAGAGCCCCTGCGTATTATGCTAGGCTTGACCATATTCACAAGATTAGAGTGATAGATTGTCGTACCGATAGATTTAAAATGTCATTTTTCCCGCGTACCGTAAGAGAGAACAATAGGCAACGTAGCAAAAGGGATAGGTAGGTGAAATATAGTTAGAATAGTCTGTAGTGCATGATGCATGTAATAACTACCAATAATCCCTTCCTTATTGTGTAGATTTTAACCTGTACTATACCGTAGTAACTAATATTTTATTGTAATGACTACTGCAATTACTTGTAACAACTAATAATCTACTGTAGTAACTAATAAACTGTGACCCTATTTTCTAGCATGTTGACCTTATATATCCTACTTGCATGGCAAAAGTGCATGTTTGGTGATCTTCACCCCCTGCCACACACCCTCGTGGTGGCTCGCAGGGTATTTTGTAGATGTAGATGTAGATCTCCTCAAAATCTTCCAAGTTTTAACTATTTTCGAGATGCCAAAATTTGATTTATCTATCATTAAATGTTCTTTCTTTAGATAAGGAGGAATTCTACACCTATTCAAAGAACCTAACATTAATCAGACTGGAAATTTCGTTAGTAATTTTTAAATAAAGAAATTTTATTTTCCTAGATTGATAGTCAATCGCATCAAAAAAAGTTTTTTCTCAGAATGGGATTATCTGATATTGTACTTCCCAGGATCTGTCTTTATAAAAAATTAAATTGATTTTTAAACTGTCAAATTTAATGTAATAGCATTTAAAGCCATTTTCATTTAATTTTTCGGTAGAATCATCGGAAAAATTGATTTCATCACACCGTTTTAGAGAGAAGTTGATTATAAATTCTAACAAACTGAATTATAAAGAATAAGATACAATCTTTGACAAAAAACTTGATAAAAATTAATTATTAAAGAGTGTAGATATAATCCGTGATATCAAAATATAATAATACCACGGTTTACTGTCGTTACTAATTGGTAGTAGGTATTCTCCATAGTTTTTGTCGCTCAGAATAAATTAGCGAACGCATTCATTTCGTTTTTCAATTTAGGAGTGATGTCATGATTTTCACGAAAATTCCCCGCCACTGTAAGAGCTACACAAGCTTAGTCATCAATCTCATGTTCTCCCCTTTTCGACTCCGTATTCGACTCCGTATTCACCTCTTCATTATGTTAGAGCATAAGAGATTTAGGTGCGTAGGAATAAGGCGAAATATCGATAAATGGAAAGGAAGACGAACGAGGGCGTGCTTAGTAGGGTGGGTTGGGAGAGGAAACCTCTGTATACAATCAGAAAGAGGCAGAATAGGTGGTTGAAGGGGGATAATCAGAGGCGAAGGGTTGCCGAAGACCGTTACAGGGGGGAGGCCGTAAAGGGGCGGCCGCAGTGCAGGTGGGTTGCCTGGAGGGTAGTGGATAGCGGGTACCTAAGCTACCCGCGAGGTAAGTTTCCGTCACAAGGCATCTGATGTAGGCGGCCGCACTGCACCCTCCAACCTACCCAATCCACCTCGTGAGTCGCTAGGCGTGTAGCGAGGCTTTCAGTCGTGTTGGATAATCCCATCTACCCACAACCCTCTCTGACATGGAGGAGCAGCTAATCGCGTCCCATTTGCCAGCGATACGGCGTCATGAGCAACTTTGAGGCCCAATAACTGCAAAGCACATTGTTTAAAATTTACGAAAGTTTAATATAATGAGAGCGATATCTTTATTGTAAGGTCTGCGATTTTTCAAATTTTTTACTTTCGTACTTTTTGGTATGCTGTTCAATTTAGAAACCTACTTTTTCTCGGCAACCATGCATCATGGCGTCATGAGACCAAAACTGTCATCTTCCTCTTAAAATTCCCTAATGGCCGGTTGCAAGAAAATTTAGTAATGGAATCAATAGTTATGAGATCCATAAAGTTATAGAACTCATAACTATATTCGGGTTGCAAGAACACATCTATTAGTTACTTAACTTATTTATCAATAGTTACTATCTTCGAATATTTGATCTAATCTTCCACCGCCGGATAAAAGTTCTGAAAGTTTAGCCTATGATTACTTGATAATGCACATTATAATTAGTCGGTAAGAGTAAACAAACTGGTCACTTGTCTCAAAACAACTCTTTAATCAAGTAAATAAGACTCCAAGCGGTTCATTGCGCATCCGCCATCTTGGCTACTTATGGAACTCATAACTCCATGCCATATAAGTTATGAAACCAATGAATTTATTGAATGTTTGTGCAACACTTATTGAATGGTTGCCATGGCTTATGGGTCCCATAACTTTATGGAATACATATGTTACGTTCCTGCAACTGGCCATAAGCGAATCAGACGTTATCATTCTGCTGAAGTCAGTACCTTATTTTATATCAAATTATATATTTTCTGAAAAAGTGCCCGAACCCAAAGCTGGACTCCTCTGTATCGCTTATTCCATCGCTCAGTGCGGCCGGGTTATATCCACCCGCAACCCACCAGTCTCTATCCTCTAACTCCAACCTACCCGCTACCCACCTTCAGTGCGGCCGCACCTTAATAGGGGACGTTGGGTGCGCGGGTGGAGGGAAAAAAGAGAATAGGTTTTACGCCTTCAGGCGTCACTTCGTTGAAGTATTTTATCTAGATGTACATACTACCCCGCGAGCCGCCGCACAGGCGTGTGGCAGGGGGTGGTAGGTCACCAGCCGTGTAAAGATGTAAAATTTTTGGAGGTGAAATGGTGACATGTACTAAGGGAGTGTATTTAGAGGAGTTCAGTTTTTATTGTGGCCGTTTATTGCGCGCGGAAAGAACGAGTTCTTCGGCAGATCTGAACGATCTGTTCGGCACAGTATCTCTCTAATTTTATCGCATCTATCAGACCTAGGAATGTAGTGAGGCGTCATGATTATATTCTCTGAGTCGCTCTGAAACACACCAGTTCTGAATATCCCAAGCAGCCTAAGCCTAGTGTAGCCTCCGAGTCTCTAGGGGCTCCCACCTTAATCCCTCGAACATTTATGTAACACTGTATGTTCGTTCGTAGTATTTTATATTAGAATCCATATTGAAAATTAGTTTTGCACCTTACCTCATTCATTTATTTTGATAGTACAACGCGTTTTGCAGATTGCTGTATCTTCAGGTACAATTGTTTGCGAAAAATTTATTTGATGATTGTTTCGATAGTAACCTCAAACAAAGAAGGGGTGGGAAAGAAGAATTATGGAGATAAAAAGAAGATGGAGAGAAAACTATTTTTTGGGAGGGAGGGCAGGGGAATATAGATTAGGCTTGTGAAAAGGGAGATTTTGTCAGAAAGGAGTGGGAAGGGGTGCGGGAAAAGATGGATGTTTTAGAACAGATGGAAATCATCAGACAGTCAAGCAAGCCTTTGCGACGAGGTGGTTTTTCCGCACCCTCCCAACTCCTTTCCGACAAAATTTTCCTGCTCACAAACCCTAAGGTTTGTTAAAGGCCGTTATGATAATTGTATTAGTGTTACGAGTTTAATAGAAGAACTAGGGTGGGAATTACTATCAGAACGCAGGTAACAATTTAGGTTAAACCTTTTAAGTAAATTCGAAACAGAGTTGTTCACAGGTGACGTTAGATATATATTGAGAACCCCTGCGTATTATGCTAGGTTTGATCATATTAACAAAATTAGAGAGATAGATTGTCGTACCGATAGATTTAAAATGTCATTTTTCCCTCGTACTATAAGAGAGAACAATAGGCAGCGTAGCAAAGGGATAGGTAGGTGAAATATAGTTAGAGTAGTCTGTAGTGCATGATGCATGTAATAACAACCAATAATCCCATTCTTTTTATGTAGATACTAACCATCTAGCTGCATGTGACCATATTATCTAGCATGTCTCCGTTAAATATCCTAGTTGCATGTCAGCAGTGCATGTTTGGTGATCTTCACCCCCTGCCACACACCCTCGTGGTGGCTCGCAGGGTATCACGTAGATGTAGATGTAGAATCTATGTTTCCCTGCCTTCCCTCCCAAGAAATAGTTTGTTCTCCAAACCCTCCCTTCTTAGGGTGAGGTAACTATCGAAACAATCCATGAATAAAAGATAAACAATTGCACCTGAAGCCGCAGCGGGCTGCGAAACGCGTTGTACGATTTCAATAAAAAACTGTGGAAAAGTGCAAAACTTATTTTCAAAAGGAAAAATGGTTGCAGGCTTTACTTTATGGAAGTTATCCATTATGGACCAAAGAAAATGACTTTGTTATCTCCACTTGCGGTTTATAAGAGGACCTGGGTTTCTTCACTTCGTGTCATCTTCATGCGCAAACACAAAGTCAATCACAGTATATATACAAGTTGGTGGTAGGGGAGGGGAAGGAATTAGGGAGAGGGGGTGAGGTGGGAGTAGGGTGAGGGTAAGGGAGACGGTCGTGGGGGAGGAGAAGGGCTTGGAGGTGGAAAAGGATTAAGCGGTGGGTGGGGGGGGGAGGAGTCATGGTTTATGTTTTGGGAAACATCTGCTAAAATCTTCACTGCGGGACGTATGACTTGGGTATAGGGTGAGGAGTAATGCTCACATTTTCAAAATACTAAAACATTTTCAATATGGATTCTAAAGATAATTCAATTCATAATTATCGTGGGCCTTTCTGGCCCATTAGGCATTTTACATGGTTATTACAAAAGTTAAAAAAAGTATAAAAATAAATAAAGAAAAAGAAGAAATGAAGTAATAATTACAAAAAAATAAAATGACAGGCTTTATGAACGGAATATAGGGGGTTAGGATGTATGCCGAGAAGGAGAATGTAAAACTGCAAAGACCTTCAGTTGTAAAAGATTCGTATAGGCACAATTACTTCTCAATAAGTTTAAATTTATCGGTAGATCGTCTCTCATGATGATGATTCACCTCTTCCATGTATCCCTATTCTTTCATATCATCTCTCTCCTATGACGCTACAGCCCGAGTAAATTCTGCAACTCTGCAGGCATTTATTGACTAGTTATTGATTCAACGCGATTTTACCATAGTTTTCACGGCGAATGCTTATTATTTCTCATGGCCGGATGCAAGAATGTTTAGTTATGGAACCATTAGTTATGAGATCCCTTTAGCAATGGAACTCAAAAATATTCGGGTTGCAGGAACACATACTGCCAGTTTCATAACTTATACACCAATTGTTAATTGCTTCGAATGTTTGATCTAATCTTCCTTCGCTGGATAAAATTTACAAATCCACTGCACAATTGCTAAAGCACATAACCATTATTTAGTCAGAGTAAAAAAACTGGCCACTCGTCTCAAAACAACTATTTTTTCAATTCATTAAGTCTCCAAGCGGTTCATCGCGCGTCCAGGCTACTTATGGAGATCATAATCATTTCATAAGTTATGAAACCATTTATTAAACCAATTAATTTATCGCATGTTTCTGCATCGCTTACTGAATAGTTACTATGGCTTATGGGTCCTATAACTCTATGGAATTCATATACATCGTTCCTGCAACTAGCCGTAAGTGAAATAAATAAAATAGATTACTTAAGTAGAAGGCATGATAAAGAAGCAAAATGCGAGCTTATTTCTAGTAAAATATCGATATATAACGTAGGATAATTGAAAAGTAAGAGCTTCAGCCAATATGTGCTTAACTAAAGCAAAGGTGGCGGACAGGCCACGCCCACGTTACAGCTTCAAACATTGGCCCCAATAGCAAGCGCCCATAAATATTGACAGTTGTCTGACACTCAGGTTTATCATACAAGCACATGATTTAACGATCTGATGAACGACTGTTGTCGTTATGTATTAGTTGTGTTGTCATTGTTTAACAGGTTGCTGGAAAGTCGAGAATGATGTGACTGCTTGTATCTTTTGTGAGTGTGAGCAAAGACATCAGAGAATCAGGAAATAGTTCATGTTCTTTGCCTAATTCCATTAGAAAATAACTCCCTCTCCTTTTTCCTCCAAGATTGCACAACTAGGAGTCTTTCAACGTGCAAATATTATTCCCTGAAGAGACTTGCGCATTTGCAAACGTGATGGAAATGGTCGCTTAAAATAAATCACAAGGAGAGTAAGTCTGGCAACAAATCTCTCCATAATGCCCTTTCTGTCCATTAAATTCGCCACGCTCAATAGTCCATTCTCTCGTCATGAACGAGCCAGCAAAGCTCACTTTTATACCATAGTATTACCTGAGCTTTCAGGGCGAATTCTCCCATGATCCACTCATTGCTCATCTGTCTCTCCCACAAGTTTTTAGCATACCGGTAATAGCCACGGATTAACTTTACGGAGTCACCCGCAATACCAGTGTGTGCAAAATAGCACGATTGATTTTTTCTCTGTCGAATTTCCCACATATGTGCATTGCGGGAGACTCCGAAAAGTAAATTCGTGGCCAGTCCCGTTATATACAAAAATTTGTCAAATTAAAGATAACCTCTTAATATTCGGACTAAGGTTTTACCTCTCGGGCTGTGACGCATAGTGCACGACTTGCGACTGCTTGTTGCATTGTATGTACGGCAGTCTGGACCATCTTGTCCCTTAAGTTGGCTGGCGCGTTTTTTGATAATCCACAGGTTTGCGTGAAACAGAGAATATCTGACCTTATTAGTGATACTTATGGATAAAAATCCACAGGGAGATAGGAAGCCTCGGTAGAAAAACTGTCTATTCCAGAGGTTGCACCACGAAAGAACAGTTTCCAAATTTTCCTAATTAATTCTAAATTATGGATTGCGCCACGAAAGAACACTTTCCGGAGGTCTGAACTGTTCTAAATAGCTGATAATTATTTTGAAAATCAACTAAAATAATTAATGTTGTTATGGCTTATGGTAAAGAGAAAAAGATTTGAGATATCTGGCCAAAACTTTAATAATGGTTTTTCGGCAGAGGTCATTACCAATTTATACATTTCACAAAAATCGCGGTTACTGCATATATCTCGGAGCCTTCCCTTGTAAGAACCAGACGTGAAACCTTGGCCGGAAATTGAGGGATCCGGGTTTGAGTCCCTGCCGGAGAGGGAGATGAATTTTCCTCTGCGGTATTTCGCACGAATATATCCCACCGTCATAGTCTCACGGGCGCATTGAGGTAACCTCATTTAGCCGTCATCCATGCTCAACGTGAAATATTCTGTTTTCCTTCCCGAACAACCGTTACGAAACCTACACTTTCATGAAATGCAATTTTCGCCTTCACGAACACAAAACTACCGATCATTTAACCAACAAAGCAACGTCTCTTCCAGAGGTTGCACCACTAAAGAACAGATTCCAAAGGTCTAATTGATTCTAAATTATGGATAATTATTAAGAAAATTGACTAAAATAATGAATATTGTTACGGTCTATGGTAAAGAAAAATAGATGATCTATATTTGGCCAAAAAATTAGTTACAATTTTTTCGGCAAAAGAGATCACCACCAATGTATACATTTCACAACAATGGCGGTTCCTGCATCTATTCTGAAGCTTTTACATAAGACAAGCAGACATGAAGTTTGGCCACACCTCGAATACGCTGCGAGCATTAGGGACCCTGGTCATAAATATTTAACCAAAAAAATAAATAAAATACAAAGAAAAAAAGGCGTTTCGTTAAAAACTGCTACGAGCGTACATATTGGGTCTCACAACTTTAAAGGCCCGTTCACATGCAAGCGTTGTCGACGTCGTGCTACGCGTCAACTGCACATGGCGATACGTAGCGGCGGATAGCAGAAGATGTGAAGAATAGAAGATCTGGGTGCGTACTGTTACAATTTAATGTAATGCAATATTTTCCTTCATGTTCACAAAATCACCGATCTTTTAACCAACAAATCGACGTATCTCCCAGTGGTTGCACCTCAAAGGAACATTTTCCGGAGGTCGAAATGGTTCTAAATAGTGGACAATTGTTAGGAAAAAGGACTAAAATAAGGAATATTGTTACGGCCTATGGTAAAGAAAAATAGATTCATGATAACTGACCATAAATGTAGTTACGACTTTTTCGGCAAAAGAGGTCACCACCAATCTGTACGTTTCACAACAATGGCGGTTACTGCATCTATTCTGAAGCCTTCACTTAAAAAAAGACAGACGTGAAATTTACAAAACTGTGGAAGCGAAAATTTTGCGAGAATAACAACTGATGGCAACTTCATCAAAGAGAGTACGATGGAAGCAGCAAATGACTTGTATCCCAAAAAAGCCGATTTGTTTGGAATAATGAGACTTTCGGCAAGTTCAGTTGTGCGGAGATCAGATGAAGTTGGAGAGAACGTAGCGCTACTAATACGCGAGAAAGCAAGTAACTTGTTTTCATCTTCTCTGGCGTTGGATGAGTCTATCGATCTCTCGAGTACGTCACAACTTCTCGTGTTCATTCGTGTTCAGTTAATGAAATAATGACGAGGGAAAGAAGAGCAAATGTCACCGTAAGAAAGAAGATACTACAACAAGAAGTGGCCTGAGAAAATACATAGCGCCTAAATTTATATCATGTTGCGTATGTAATGTTAATTTTTCATAGTTCGGTAAATAGGAGTGAATCTGACGCAAAACGTGCAACTGCCAGAAAAATACTATATCTCAATGTGAAGGGCTGTCCAGGGAACATTTTAGCCGGAGAGAGCGTTGCAGGGCCGTCAGGAAATTTGGTGTCTTATGCAATTCGCTGAACCAAGGGAGAGTTCCCTGGACCTCCGTAAAACAGAAAAGCATGAGCTCCGTGTGCAGCCAATGCATCCCAAAAGAATACGAGTTATTTTTTCACAATCCAAAATGTTCTTTAATGCGCGTATTACAAAGAACCTTGCCTTTATGACGGAGTTCAAAACACTTGCAGAAGCACGGAGTCCTCGCTACACTGAAAGCGGAATATGAGGACAGTTGATATATCGATAGATAGAGGGACGTATTGGAAAGAACATTACCTCTGTGACGGAGTCCAAAACACTGGCAAATGAACGGATTCCTCGCTACAGTGGAACCGGAATATGGAGACAATTGTGCAGAAAGCCTTTTTCATGGGAAGAGCACATCGCCATAGGACTGGCACCACATGTTGGAGTGTGGTAATCGCTACGTTTGACTTCCAGAGTTCCTGAGATCGGAAATCTCCATTGCTAACTTCCAAATATTCACTCATATTCACATTAAATATGAAGCTCTCCATGGGCGCTAATTTCCAATCCAATCGTAACAGAAGTTACATTTATAATATATACATATCATATATTATAAATTATATATAATATAATAATATATTATACTATACTATACTATACTATACTATACTATACTATACTATACTATACTATACTATACTATACTATACTATACTATACTATACTATACTATACTATACTATACTATACTATACTATACTATACTATACTATACTATACTATACTCTACTCTACTGTACTCTACTGTACTCTACTCTACTATGCTATGCTATGCTATGCTATGCTATGCTATGCTATGCTATGCTATGCTATGCTATGCTATGCTATGCTATGCTATGCTATGCTATGCTATGCTATGCTATGCTATGCTATACTATACTATACTATACTATACTATACTATACTATACTATACTATACTATACTATACTATATTATACTATATTATATTATATTATGTTATAATATATTATATTATATTATATATATTAGCTTTAAAATGTTATTTTACATCTATTTTAACACCAGAAATGGACTAAAAGTGATTGTCTTAGTTGACACGTCAGGTTCATTCCTGAGATCGAAAATCTCCATTGCCAACTTCAAAATATTCACTCTGATATTCACATTAAATATCACGCACTCCATGGGCGTGAAAAGCCAACCCAATCGTAACGGACGTTAAATTTAAAATTCACACAAGGCATATTTTATTTCAAATGCCATTTTACATATATTTTAACACCAGAAATAGACTAAAAGGGATTGACTTAGTTGTTGAAGCGTCAAGGTTAGTTGCATAAATTGAATTATTAAAAGCTCAATTTATAATTACAATATGTTACGGACGCTTTGCGTTTCTGAACAGGTTACTGTGGTTATAAATAATAATAATAACAATGAATTGTCTTTGTTGAGCGAATTTAGGACTGTAGAGTCCTCTCTTATAATTAACTCATGTGACGAACTTAAAAATCCATGTCTTGAGCAGTGAATTATATACCCAGGCGGGATTTTTCGAACCCGCGACCCTCGGGTTAGCAGGCGAGGACTTTACCCCCGCCGCCACCGGGGACGACTTACCCTCACAGAGCAATCTACGAAAATTCTGTTCCATAAAGTTACCAATCAAAAAAGCAGAACTATTTCTGTTACAGGTAACATAAACATCACTTTTAGTAATTGATTGAATTGATTTTATGAGAAGTTATTCTGAAACTTTGATTTAGTTTTGTAGCGGTTGTTATATAATGTTTATCTTTTGCATAGAGCACTGTATATTGTTGATTTTAATACTAATCACAGATTGCTATATTTTATTTTCACATACTATATGATTATACATCCATTCGTCACAGTGTGTCGGCTAAGTGCTCCGAATAAAATCAGAAGTCTGTTTTTTAAACCTGAATACACATGTTATCTTCTCGGTAACCTAAGCTGAAAAAAATATATTTGGTGCCTAAATATCTCGTGTATGCTGTACAATTTTTTGAACAATATTATTCGTGGGGAAATTGAGATAAAAATGTTAATTGATGTGATGCCATCACAATGATATTAAGAAAGGTCATTTCAGTGTAAACATTCATAAATAAAATTAATGGTTGAAAGCGTAATTTTGTGGAAGGTTACCGGAGATATCACGAAAAAATCTCTTAGTAAATTCCGAACTTAAAATTTTATTATCGACCTAGGTTTCAATTGCCTCGCAAATGATTGTTAGAAAACCTTGAAAATGATTGCAAGGCAATCGAAACCTACGTTGATAATAAAATTTTAAGTTTGGAATTTACTAAGAGATTTCTTCGTCAAGTCTAAAAATGCATAATTTAAAACCAATATATCTTCGTTTAATGACCGATGATCAAGTAATATTTTACATTATTCAATAGTAAAACCATACCTTGAAAATTATATAGAATGAAACCTGTATTGAGCGACCACTGACGGTTCCGCTGAAAAATGGTCGTTAAGAGGGTTGGTCGTTCGACAGGGGTTAAGTTTCTAGGAGTACAAATTATGCAAATGAACGGAAGGCTGAATTGAAAAAAAATGGAAAAACACTTGAAGCAACGGTTTCGTTACAACCTATACATATGGCGTTTATTTGCTCATAATTTAGTAGCTCCAGGGAAGTTTCAATGCATATTAATTTGACGTACACACAAGAGTGAAACCTGAATTAAGAGATAACCGACGATTCCGCTGTGAAATGGTGGTTGAGAGGAGTGGTCGTTGAGAGGAGAGGTCGTTAAGAGAGGTTTTACAGTATTAAGGTCATGCGAGCGAGATAGTTCCCTAATCATAATAGAGACCATTTTCGAATTATACGTTTTAATCTCACCAGCTGCGAGACACGAATTAAATATTGCACTATTAATGGTACAATAAATTAGCTTTACATGACAGAAATTATAAGGAATTAAATGAAAATATCCAAATAAATCTTTAACTTGACTCATTTTTTTCACGCGGTACGTTTGAAACTCCATCAAAACGGAAGGTTCATTGTGATTCCTGAGAATTTGCTGCGGTGACAATATGGTTTATTTTAAAAAATAGTTGAGGAAACATAAAAACTACACACTTGATTTTTTGACGAGATCTAGATGTTAGAAAGTCCTCATTCGTTAAATATGGTCTCTCTGGAGTGCATGCATGTAACATTTCCCACGTAAAAGAGTTGGGATTTTGTGGCAGATATCTCGGAAAGTAATAAGGTAATGGGTTGAATTTTTGGTGTCAATGGAAGGGTGATATATTTTTCTTCATAATGACACCAAATTCATTGATTTCTAGGTAAAATGATATTTCGCTTAAACTACCTTAAATTCAAGGTAGGTTATTGCATTTGCAAGTCAATGTCTAAAGTAAAGGCTCCTTTTTTACGCACTCGAATAAAAAAAAATATCGTAATAAAAATGAACAAATTTTGCGATGCAGCCAGTTGGGTTAATCGTTTTCCTAGGGAAAGGCAGGTGTCTTGCGTGCTGAAAGGCGTCCACAATTCCCTTTTTCTTATACCTAACAGTTAAAGAGTAGTAACTTCGGTAGTCGGGAACTTGGAGATCAGACAGACTTTGAGGGTGCCGTTCGAACGAATGATGAGTCCACATACTTCGGCGAAAGCCGTAATTGTTTCTTCTGCCATGTTTTCCATTCCCAACTTTCCGTGTCCATGCCTACCGTGTGTGTTGCTTTTATCTTCCCAGTGGCACGCACACCCCGCCCTCGACGATCTCCTCAAACCCACACCCGCCCAAAATACGGCCGACTCTTCCCTTCAACGTCAATCAATCTTCTTCATCCATCCCCACGACGACCGCGTTCCCCTCGCTCTCCGATTTTGAACGGAAGTTTCCGCTGGGAAACCGCATGACCGATTCACAACCAGCGCAAAACAATTGCGACTCCCGTTCCGCCCTTTCATCTCCACCAGTAGTGTTCCCAGAATTCGGTTCCACTGTTGCATCTCATCGAATTTTGACCGGAAAACCGTATGAAATGTACCTCAATGATTTAAACAAATATTAAAGTGAAACCTTTTTATTTTGGCTAAAAATATTCTGCTTTCAATGATGACATGGCTTAGCCATAAAAAAATCGATGAAGAAAAAATTCCAATTAATCGGCAGATATATTTTTAGCCAACACTTTTCCCAAACCATAACCCTCGATTGTCTTTCATATCAAATTGACACATTTTGAATTCAGTTTTCTCAGTAACTGGATGACAACTAAATTATGAAGGTGTTTATGAGTGCATATCTAATTTTGATTCGGTTCTCTGGGAGTTTTTGCTTCTAATAAATAGTTTTTCACTAAAATAGCATCTATACTAGATAAAAATAATTTTCCCCATGTTCCATCAAATTTATCATTTAACATTACGTTATTTCACATTCGCTTAGTAAAAATTTAAAAACGGAAGATATAATTTTGTTGTTTATGTTATAGAGCGGACGTATACACCCATTCATAACCTGAGGAAATTATTACGATCTCAACGTAAGTCTTCCATCTCCCCGGTAGAGTTCCAGATTTCCGCCAAGAGAATTCCACATTAAAGAAAGAGGTAACTTTTAGGAAATGCTGTAGTTTCATAGGAGTTCAAATAACCCGTGAAACGCTATCAGTGATTATTAAAACTTTTACGGTGAATATACAGCAAGAACTATTGTTTTTCTTCATTCAGCCCTGACAAGGTCTCCGGTAAAGGAGAAGAAACGTTGGCTCGACATATTCCCGGCGCGGGATAATAAAAAAAACAATAGTTCTTGGCTATCAGTGGTTTTAATTAAAAGTTGATTACACACAAACATATCAAATTTGTCATTCATCTCCGCGCTACACCGCCAAACTGGCTTCTATTCTAAGAATTTCCTCCATGTTTTCCTATTCTGGAAAACCTCCTTTCCTTCTGTCACATCGATACATCGTTTCATACACGCCCTCTGGTTCTGAATCCAACTAATTTTCTTCACTTAAAAGAGTCTCTTTCACCCTGATTTGTGAATAACCTGAGTTTTAAAAAATCCAACCCACCTGCATTATATTTATTCGCCACTTTATCAAATACCATTTCGCATCTTTGAAATTCTATCAGATTTTTTTAAAGTCTTTGTCATGTTTTACTGCTTTATTTTTATTTTCGTTATTTCACTGTTGCATATCATCGAATTCTGCTGCATCTCTTGTTTACCCATTCTCGACTCTGCAAACGAGCAGTCGCTTTACTTAAATGAGAATACACCGCGACTTTGTGAGCCAAAAGAGATTCTAAATACCACTTTAATGTGTTTTAGTCTCAAATTTTAGCTTTACTCGAAAATATTAGGAAAAAATTTAAGATCCAGGACATAAAGATTAATCTACGAATATTTTTATTATTTCCTGATCACCAAAAACAACGCA
Source organism: Ceriagrion tenellum (assembly GCA_963169105.1). Taxonomy (NCBI): domain Eukaryota; kingdom Metazoa; phylum Arthropoda; class Insecta; order Odonata; family Coenagrionidae; genus Ceriagrion; species Ceriagrion tenellum. The sequence continues at coordinate 42,337,706 of OY720639.1, forward strand.
AAGGTCTCATGCGTCGGCGGAATCGACAGACAAAATATTTAAACACATTAAAAACCAACATATCAACATTAGTCGCTAAAAAAAATCACACAAGCAACAATGTGACAAGAAGTGTTTGGAGGAGGCCGTAGAAAAAAGCTATTTCAGCGCCATTTGTTTTGAATTACGGCATAACCAAAAAGATGAACTATGAGCTCGGATGAGGCTGCTGTAGACCAACTTTTGGGAAATGGCGTGGATAATTGGATCAATATTGGATATGATGGGTAACATTATACTCATCAGTCATCACGCCGTAGCTTATTTTGGTAAAAGCCTCTCTCTCCACCAAACAGCTTAATTACTCCCGAATAACTCATTTCAATATTTCATAATTTGATAGAGAAATTTTATCCTCAATCGTCACGCTTTTTTCTACTCATGAGTTTGTACAGTGTTTTTGTGTCAGATTGTGCCCCATGGTATTTTCTTAATTAATAGTATGATTTGGGAATAAAATTTTCTACCCAGCTCCTTTTCCGAGGAATTCTTCATTATTATTCCTCTCAAATCATTGATCTCCACCATTCTTCATGGACGCCATATTTCCGTTGTTTGCGATCTTCATCATTCAGGACCTGCCATCTCCGAAGCTTCAGTGCTACATAAGTGTTCTTCTTACGATGGAATGCCTTCTTAGCTCAGGCTACATCGTTCTCGATATCTTTCTTGATTTCCTCGTTTATGAAAATCCTCTTGATGAAATAGATTCAAATTTTATAAACTTAATGGTTGAAGGCGTAATTTTGTGGAATGACACTAAAGATATGACGGAAAAGAAAGAACTCTTAGTATTTTACACACTTAAAACTCTTACACTTAAAACTCTTATTCCTGACCCAGGTTTCGATTCCCTTGCAATCATTTTCAAAGGTTTAATTTTGTTTGTTCACGGTTTTTCCGTCCAAACTCTTGGGATATTGGTGCTCTGGGCCGCACGTAGGGCTTACACTAAGCCTTGTGGGGCCTCAAGGAACTAGGATTTCTGCGGCAACTACAGTTTACGGGCCCTTTAAGTGCAGTTCTTCAAGCTCAATATCATAATAACAATTCCTGGTGATTTATTATTATTTCAAATATATTTTGAACATATTTATCTATTATTTTTACATGTACCTAACCTTTTTATTAAATATTAATTTTTATTACAAACTTGGTGCGCGAGGCCTGAAAAGCACAAAAATTCCAAATCTAGATACAAAGCGCGACGATTGAGGAACACAGTTTCAATTTCAGACACGGTGTTGTGGCGGTCAAACCAGATTTTTATCGTTAGATTATTCCATCCCGTGATTACCGAGTTCCTCAAAAATGTGCGACCCCTGGAGGCGCGCGACCCAGGGCAATTGCACCACTTGCCCGGCTCTGAGGGCGGCACTGACATCGTTTATCTGACCTCAAAAAATCCGAGCAATAAGGTATGACTGGCTGTGCCCTGGCATGGGATCACCTGATAGAGTAAACACGCTAGCTTGAATTTCCAAACTATAAAAATTAACTAAGAAATTTATTCGTTCATATTCTTCCTTCAAAACATGAAAATAAATAAGAGGAAGACTTAAATCCCAGTATGCGGAAGAGAGAAGCTGAAGGTAGAATCCACCCTGAGAATAGAGAAATTAGAGCTTCACCTAACTCGGAAGTACCATAACGTGGGACGGAAAAAGTACTATGGATATCAAGCGGAGAATAGCCCAAGCTAAGAAGGCGTTCAAGGGAAAAAGGCAACTGTTGTGCTCAAAGAGGATAGGACTACAAACCAGGAAGCAGTATGTAAAAACCTTCGTGTGGAGCGTAGCACACTATGGATCAAAAGCATGAACTATAGGAAAAACTGACCAGAAAAGAATAGAAGCCTTCGAAACCTGATGCAGGAGGAGGATGCTAAAGATAACATGGACAGACAAAATTAGAAATGAAGTGTACAGAAGAGTAGAAGAGGAAAAAACCATATGGAACACCACACGGTGTTCCATATGGTGCAAAATAATAACAAGATGGATTGGACACACCCTGAGTTTGTGAAGAATATAACTGAAGTCAAAATAGTGAGAAAAGTCCCCACTGGAAGACCCAGGAATAAGAACATGGACCAAATATAGAGAAAAGTACATAGGAAGAGCTACAAGAAGGTAAGGGAAATAGCATTAAATTGGAAAGAATGGAGGGCTGCAGCCAACCATCTTAGGACTGAACAACCAATGAATTGGACCATCGCCACAGCGGTTAAAATAAGCTGTGCCTTCCGCGCTCTTTTTCCCGATCCTCCCAGGGCTATCCTTTCTAATCCCTCTGTCGCTGCATTCATTGCCGGTTCCGCCGCATCGTATTTCAACCCCTCCCGTCTGCCCATTACAGCCGGCGGGACGAGGGTGCGAAATTGGAAAAGTTGGGATCGGCCGCCGCCATGGGAACCTGAGCGGAAACGTTAAAAAACGTTCGGACATCCGGTCTCGTGTGGCTTCGAAGCGATCGATTAGCTATGCGCGCCTTAAAACCCTACTGCTCAGTAAGTCACTGGGTATTGAGAATCTCTCTGTTAGGGTTCTTAAACTGATATAAATTTTGAAAATTCATTTAAGATAGTCCGAGCGAGATAGTTCCCTAGTCATAACATAGACCATATTATGTTCAAGGTGTATCGCTAAATTTTCTTTATTATTTTTAGTAATATCTTTATTTCCAGCAATTAAACGACACAGGATGATGCAATATATTGACCGAATTGTGTATCAACTGTGAAGAGTCGGCAACCCCAAAGCAGGACAGTTGTTCCAATGGAGAGCCTACACTCCTAATATTTTTTTCACATGGTTGTATGTATCTGAAGCTATGCATCTAGAAATGAAATTACTATTATCTTTGTTAACCCAGATTTTCCTTCAGCGCTCAAGGGCTAACGCACACATTTTGCAATTTTACGATGTTTCTCCAACGATATTTTATTAGCATACATTCACTCCTTTAATACGGATTCTCCTTGCACACAATTTTTTATTGAAATTTATAATATATTAATAGCATTACCGGAGAAACTCACAGTAAATTCAAGTAGAAACCATAGCCCAAAGTAGCGAGTATACGTTTCAGGAATTACTCGCCATAAACTTCAAACAGATGACTGATATTCATCTACATTTACGTCATACCCTGCAAGCCACCCAAAGGGTGTGTGGCAGGGGGTGCTTCCACACCAGGCATGCATGAATGATACGGTAGAACACCGAAATTACATTGAAACCCGCGTACCACACATGCAAAGCGCCAATTAAAAATATAATAACCAATAAACATTCTATCGTCAATCGTTCCAACATGCAAGGGATACAAAGGCTACTACTACATATTCAAAATATCATGCATAAATAAGAACATCAATATTTACATCATGCATAAATAAGAACGTAGAGAATATAAAGAGAAAGATTTACTGTCTGTCTATTGTCACTATTCGAACTATTCATGACGACGATCACAGCTGTTATGCTCCCGAATGGTACGCGGAAAAATGACATTTTTACCAATCGGTTCTACAATCTAGCTCCCTAATTTTATTTGCGCGATCTTTGCTTTACATACGCTAATTCGTCCATTCCATCGTGCTATCCATAGGAGAGTAAGGAGAGAGCAGGGTTGAACAATATGGTTGTTGTTCCGGTTGTCAGGCTTCAGCTTGATGACGTAATGCCCTCTCCTTCTCCTTAAATGGCCATAGTAGTAGTCTGCTGGCATGTTGCTATGGCAGCAACTTGTCTACATCAACATTTGGTGGCATCAATGCATATTGTGAAATTCAACCGAGCGTGATTTTTCGCGTTCGTTTGCTGTTTCCTAAACAAATTGCCTTTTTCTTCGGTGAACCAGAGAGCGGATTCATAGATTGCGCATTTCGATGACTATTTCTCAACGATTTCGTTGTTGTGTTAATAATATGTACAGTTGGCGATAGGACTAGAGTAAAATCGAGCAAAATCTACTGTACTAAGTCACCGATGTATGTTTCATGAGTTACTCGCCTTAAATATCGAACCGATGGAGGATATTTTTGCTTTACCCTCGCTAATTCATCCATTACCGCGTGCTATCCAAAGGAAAGTAAGGAAAGAGCAGGGTAAAACAATTCTGTTGTCCAATGAAATAAAACTTGATTCAACTTTGTGGAGTTCCATGTTAATTAATAAAAATAACTTTTACTTTCCACTGGTCAGTTCACTTATTAATTTATTGCACAATCTGGATTTCGATGCCCGGCATCGTCATCAAGAACTCACTGACGGATCCAGATCCAGAATCCGGCATCGAAATCCAGATTGAGCAAAAATTGATCTGTGAACTGAACAGCGGAAAGAAAAAGTTATTTTTACTAATTAACATTGATGTCATTCCAGATGACAGGCTACAGCATGATGACGCAAGTCCCTTTCCATTTACCTCAATGTTTGGGGGTCAATGAAGCAATAGGTTACTTGATGGACCTCATTATTTTATTGATCAGTCCCTTATATTAAACGAGCATGCAGATGGACCAAATAAAGATGAAAGTATATAGGGAGAGATACCAGGAGGTAAGAAAACTCTATGAATCGGAAGCATGGACCATTGGAAAAGCTGACCAGAAAAGACTAGAAGCCCTTGAAACCTGGTGCTGGAGGATGCTGAAGATAAAATGGACGGAAAAAATAAAAAATGATGAAGGGTACAGAAGAGAAGAAGAGGAAAGGACCATAAGGAACACCATGCATAAAAGAAAAAGATAGCTTGAACACACCAAGAGACACAACGGGTTTGTGAAGAACATAATTGAAGGTAAAATAGAGCGAAAAGTCCCTAGAGGAAGACTCAGGAATAAGTTCATGGACCAAATTAAGAGGAAAGTGTATAGAAAGAGATACCAGGAGGTAAGAAAAATAGCATTAGATAGGGAAGGGTGGAGGGCTGCAGTCAACGAATCTTTGGATTGAACGACCAATGAACGAAGCAGATGGTTATCTAAGGTTTTTTTTTATTTCTATACATCTGTCTCATGAGTTCGTGACTGAAATTGGGATCGACCCCATTACCTGCCCCACTACGGTCTTGTTTGCGCTTTTCATTCAGAGAAATAATTTTGACTCGGATACCGTAGTAACGGTCACGATAGGCTTTCCTCGAATCACTAAATAGGTCATTACGGAATATCCATCATCGGTCACCCCCTAGATTAGCCATAAAACAGAGGGTCAAAAAAAACCACCAAATCACAGTTCTTGAAAAGAATCACAATGCATATTTCCCAGAAGTACTTAGGATGGGAAGAATGAGATATTTGGAAGTTAAAGACAAGGCCAAGGCCAGTACTATCATCATCATCATTGTACGGTCACCATTATAATGGCCTACTGGAACCCTCCACCTTTCCCTATCTAATGCTAGTTCCATCACTTCCTGTTAGCTCTTTCCACGCTCTTCCTCCTTAATTTAAAGAAAAAAGAAAATAAAAAAAACTCCAGAGGTAAGCAAATTCTACAGCTACAATTTAAACCAATATTTACACGCATACAAATACCAATGTCTCGAAAGAGGAAAAATCCATTCAGGCGGAAAACAAACTTATAACCAAGGAGTCGCAAAGGAGGGTTCTACCATACCACCCTCGAGGAAAGAAAAAGTTTCCCCATACCGGGAATGATACCCAAGCCTTAAGGCTGTAAGCTAGATATCATCATCAATGGTCGTTCAACCCTAAGATTGGTTGACTGCAGCCCTCCACCCTTCCCTATCTAATGCTAGTTCCCTTACCTCCTGGTATCTCTTCCAATGTACTTTCCTCGTTATTTGGTCCATGAACTTGTTCCTCGGTAGGCTACTTCGCTCTGGTTAGGCCACACTTCAAATACGCCGCGAGGATTTGGGGCCCTGGCCATAAAGATTTTACCAAAAGATAATATAATACAAATAAAAGCAGCGCGCTTCATTAAAAACAGCTACGAGCCTTCATATAGTGTCTCACAACTTTAAGAGGGATTAAGGTGGGAGCCCCTAGAGACTCGGAGGCTATACGCTAGGCTTAGGTTACTTGAGAGAAATTCAGGACTGATATTTTTTAGAGCGACACAGAGAATATTATCATGACTCCTCACTATATCTCTAGGTCTTACAGATGCGATAAATTAAGAGAGATACACTGCCGAACAGATAGGTATAAAAACTCGTTCTTTCCGCGAGCAATAAGCGACCACAATAAAAACTGTGCTCCACTAAATACACTCCCATAATACATGTAACCATTTCATTCCCGAAAAATTACATCTCTACACGGCTATTGACCTAACACCCCCTGCCACACGCCCATGCGGCGGCTCGCGGGTATTATGTAGATGTAGATGAAGAGCTTCCGATAGAGTTTTCGATATTTGATACTGTTTTGACTTCATCCATTCGTCAGTACACTTCCTTATTCCCATCCATCCAGTTGGTCCTCAGCATCTGCCAGTTCTAAGCATTGAAACTGCCCATCCTCCTCTATTTCACCTTTACAATGGTCCATGTTTCGGATCCATCGCCCTTACTTTACGCTCTGTGACTCATGTCAGATGCATGGGAAGTTGAAAGTGTACACCCTGTCGAAGATAATAGCGCTGAGGACAGCTATAAATGCGTCAGTCAGTAAACAAGACCACTGACACAAATAAAATCTTACTTTGCCTTTTCCACACTGGTTTATCAATACCGACCATCGCTTCTACAAATTATTTCATTGCCAAAGTACATACATATCCTTTCTTTCGTTGTGCATACATATACAGGGTGTCCCATAAATGTCACGCCACAGTGACACTGGAGCTAGGGCAACCTAAGAGGAATCGAACCAGCCTAATATGACCTCAGTAAAAGTTGCACGGTTTTCAAGATATTGCCAAATTAATACTTTTTCAAAAACTTCACTTTTTTTACATTTTTAGTCCCAGAATTCACTTGAATAGCTCTCAATTTGGCTCTCTGATGGGGCTACTGCCACAAATTAACAAACAAAGTACTCTATCCATCCCATTTTTTGCAAGCCGATAAAGTTAGACAGGTATAGCGGCTTTCGCGTTTCTTTTGTTTGTTCGGACCCCATGACCCCCCTCCCTCTCGGGCCTCTGATCCAGGTAGAAGTCGGCACATGAGTCACAGTTGGAAGATTAAAAGAGCGGCCCTAATGAGAACGTTAAATTATCCGATTGCATTCTGGGACTAGAAATGTAAAAAAAGTAAAATTTTTGAAAAAGCTTTAAATTGGCAATATCTCGAAAACCGTGCAACTTTTACTGAGGTCATATCAGGCTGGTTCGGTTCCTCTTAGGCTGCCCTAGCTCCAGTGTCACTGTGGCGTGACATTTATGGGACACCCTGTATACACCAGGGTTGACATTCGCTATGGGGTGGTTGTGGGTAAGGCGAGGAAGAGAGTTTGGGGGAACCCTATCTAATTATCAATGTTTTTTTTTGGTAATTTAATGCTATATTAACACGTAGGTATTTTACAAATACGTTTTTTATGTTCTCATACGCAGCGTTTTTACCGAAAAATTTGCGTATTTAAAAACTAAAATAGCCCATTTTTCCTGCTATTTTAATATTAAAAATCGTTATTTTCCAGGAAAAGGAAGCCCAGAATCTCAATAGAATCCATGTGCGTGGCTATAAGGCCAAAGCGCAATACATAAATGTTCACATTTTGAGTGGTTCGTAAGTAAGTCGTACTTCAATATTCCTTCTTCTTCTGGGACCCACTTTTACGGATCGATATTATAAAAGAATCGTAACTGGACCGCTCTTTCCTCTAAATATCGAAGATTCCCGTCCTTCCCTCCCTCCAAAAATTTCTCCATTTCCCCATCCAGAGAGATGTAAAGGTAGTTTGAGCAAAATATAATTTTACCTAGAAATCAATGAAATTGGTCTCATTTGAAAGAAAAACATATCATCCTTCCAATGACATAAAATATTTAACCCCTTACCACATTACTTTCCGAGATATTTTTCAGAAAATACCAGCCTTTTTATATGGGAAATGGTATGTGTATGCACTCCAGAGAGACCGTAAATTAAAAATGAGGCATTCCTTACTGCACTTAGATCTCGTCAAAAAATGAAGTGTGTAGTTTGTGTTTTTTCTCAATTAATTTTGAAAATTAACCATATTGTCACCGCAGTAAATTCTTCGGGATTACAATAAACTTTCCGTTTTGACGGAGTTTCAAACGTACCGCGTGAAAAAAATGAGTAAAGTTTTAAAGACTTGTTTTGATATTTTCATTTGATTACTCACACTTTCTGGCATGGACAACTATTTTATTTCACCATTAATATTGCAATATTTAATTCGTGTGCCTCACAGTTGGTGAAATAAAAACGTATACATCGAATATGGTCTCTATTATGATTAGGGAACTATCTCGCTCGCACCACCTTAAGCCCAGGTTTTGTAAAGTTTTTTGTATTTTTTTTTTGTAAATTTTTTACATTAATTTATTGTATTTATTAATATTAATTAATATTTAATTTATAAATTTAATAACAGTTTGTAAATACAGTGAAACCCCTCTTAACGACCGCTCCTATTAAGCGACCACCCACCTCCCACCCCTCTCAACGACCATTTATTTAGCGGATCTGTTGGCGGTCGCTTAATTCAGGGGTCACTGTATCTGTACATCAAAATGATATGCGCTGAAATTTTCCAGGAGCAACTAAATTATGAGGAAATAAACGCCATCTCTATAGATTTTGACAAAACCACCGCTTCAAGAATTTTTCCATTTTTTTTCAAATCAGCCGCCGTTCATTTGCATAATACGTTCTCCAAGAAACTGAGCCCAGGTCGAACAACCACCCCTCTTAACGACCATTTTTCAGCGGAACCGTCGGTGCTCGCTTAATAAAGGTTTCAATGTACAATCTACGAGTTCACCTTTTTAAAGTAACGTCAATGTCAATTTTAATTTGAATAATGCATTAACTATGCACGAAAAAGAGAAATAATACCTTGAACATGACAAAATATTGTCACAACGATGGTCGACATAATTAAACCAGTATGGTAGTACAAAGCAAGGCTTTATTTAATGAATCACTTTTCCATAAAGTTAAACATAAAACTTCTGTAAGTCCAATACCGTTAGGAAAAGGTAATTGGTAATTACAATACCGGAGAATCCTGTTTAACTCTAGCGATTGCGAAAAAAAGTGTTTCCTTCAAACTTCTCTCTCAAAGCCAAATTGATAGCATTCAACTTCGCCATTTTGTAGGACGAACTCTAGGCATCACAAATCATTCGTTTAACGTACGGAAGAAAAATGGGTCAAATGGAGTTAACGTCACATAACCGACCTCACGCTTGACATTTATAACTGCGCGACATCGCTCATGACAGAATATTGCTCAGCGCATAAACCCCAGCGACTCATGAATATTGGGAAAAAAATATGAAAGCCGCGTGCACCGTTTTTGACACAATTCAGCACGTGGTAAACATAGAGAGATAGATTAAAGGAACGTAAAAAAATAAGAGAATCAGCTGACGTCACAGCTCGCATTAGCATTTTCCGAATTTTCCAGGACAATGGGGGAGGTTTCTTTTCCCTGTGTTCCTTATCGTTCCTTTCATTTCAGATCTCTCACGCTTTTGTTCGTAGTTCCGCGCTTCGGTCGGGTCGAACGACGCCAGGACCTAATGTATCGCGCTAATTTGATGAAAGACGCCGTCGAAATGAAGCCGAAAAAGGTACGAATGGGGGGAAGAGGAAATAATGGAAGCCTCTGGCATGCACGCAACTCTGACGCAACAGGGGATCTCGCGAATTTAATTGCTTCGCTCTGGACGCGTGAATCTGAAAATATAAAAAAAAACCTACGGCGAATCTTTTTTTTGTGACAGCAAACGCAATTATGTTCTTTTTCCGAGGAAAATGCACGCTGTATCCCGGTTTCGCAATAGTTCCTACAATGCAAAAAAACATGCGGAAAAAACTCATAAAACGAAGGAATTCGTTAGCTTTTCAATGGGGTATGAATACACCGATGACAATGATGCTCATATGGTAGTCACCGCATTTCCCGGCCCATTAGACGGACTTTTTTTTACTCCAAAATGTGGTCTAAAATCAGCCTGCATATTATGTGCCGAGGGTATAACTTCTTCCTCTGAGACGCGAGCTGATTCGCCGGGAAAGATACTGTTAAATATTTTTTCTCGCATCAGGCATAGAAAATGGTTGCCTTCATTAAAAACGTTGATAATAGCACCGTTTTGGGCCAGTCGAAAGCAATAGAGTTTGACAGAATCCTTGACAGTACATCCTTGAAAATTTCGAAATAAATCGTTGAAGTTAATAGGGAGACTATCATAAAGTCCTTTGAAAAGCGTAGAATTAGCAATGCGCTGGATGGAAGTGAAGATGACTTTGTGTAAGAAAAAAGTGACAACTCCAGGAAAAATTACTGTGTATGTGATTTTAGCAGTTGTGATGAGGAATTTCTGGGATTCTACGGTGAATAAACGCAGTTATATTCGCAATTTCTAAATGTGACAGTTTCGTTTTCTTTGTATGAAGTATTATCATTAAAATAATTTGATCCTCTTTTGTCTGATCGAAGTATTTTTCGTAAATTCCAACCTGATAACACACAGTGCTTCCTATAGTAGTATTTTTTCGTAAATTCTAATCTGACAAATCACAGTGCGTCTTAAAGGCCGGGAAATACGATGATTGCATTTACACCAATAATAAAGCGTAACCTCGCATTCAAGCGTATTGGAAAATCAATTTTGTTTACCAAGCGTACCTTGGTGCTTCGAACAAAAAATTAATTCGTGCGAGATGAAATAAAAAAATTTGCATCGAATTCTGTTCTGCACTTTTATAGCAAAACAATGCAATCTTTGAGATCTCATTTAAAAGCTAAAAATCCTTTTACCCACGACCTGTTAAAATTCGCCGTGGATTGAATGAATACGTGAGCCCCTGCATAGGCCCTAAACCACGGTAAAAAATGGGCACTTTTATAACTAATAAATTCAGGCTTCACTTTGTGGAACCTCTCCATATCGGAAATCAAAAAATTTAGAGTAATGGCCCACTAATATTTTAATTGTGCATATATCCCAAGTGCATTCGCCTCCAATTGAAACTCACCCGCACCAATAGCCCGGACTGCTAATCTCAGGGACTTGTGAATACATTGTATATAATCCTTTACCTATTCAAGGTTTTCCGAGTAATTAAAGTAAAATCTGTGTGTACATTGTATTTTTAAATTTCTAAGGAAAAAGTATGTTTGCTCTTCCTATTTTTCCCCTCCCGTTTCCCCCCCACCCCCTGCCGGCCGCCCGGTATTTTCTCCAATCGGCCCAACGCTTCCCCACCTCTCGCAGACCTCTCCCTACCTGCCCCTTACCCATTACACCATACTCCAACGGTTTTTCCTTCTCCTCCACCTTCCCTTCCCCTCCTTCCTCTGCACCTGATTTTGTATATCAGCAAATCCATGGATTATGCACCGATACAGCGACCGGATTTTGATTTTAAAAAAATCGAGCAGCAAACCCTCCCAAGTTGATTCTTCCTTTAGTTTGGACCCTTAGGAAACACCTCAAGCCAATGAACCAGGAAAAATGCACTGTTAGAATAGTTTTTTCAGCCTTTTTTGTCCAAAAAACGAACTAAAAAATTCAGAAATTTTTCGGGTTATTCAATGTTCTCACATGTTCTCTCATTTTTATGAAAACCAGAGGACTTGAAGGAATTCAGCAAACAATCATACGATTTCCGTAGATGATCTTCACTAGAATCGAGGCCGAAAATGAATGACGCGCGTGTCCATTTCTGGTCAATGAGGGGCGGGAAATTGCCGTTTCCCACCCGCGCAGCCCAAAATGGCCATCCTTGGACGCATTTTTGGTTTCAATGGTCTTCAAGATCATCACGGGTACTTGTACAAGTCTTTTCGAGCTTTTCAAAGTGTTGTGTGCGCATTAAAAATGAAAAAAATTGCCAATTTCAAAATTACCAAAATGTGACCAAGATTTAAATCCACCCTGTTCGCTCCTCAAAAAAGGCATAAACCACATTCACTGGCCCAGAATTGACATAGTGGTTTTTGGTCGTGAATGACCATTTTCGGAGGGCTGCATCGTATTCTGTATGTCCCTCAAAGGACTCCGAGTTCTAAACCTGAGTTGGTCCTTCATATTCCACTCCTCAGTGCTTGTAAATACCCAGTCATCAGCTACGAAAATTTGTCGGGCCCCTGCTGGTCATAGAGACTGATTTTTGGCCATTTAGCTGCCTCTAGATTTGGTGCGTGACGTTTGGGGTGTATAATTGTTCTCTTCTGCATCTCAAGCGCTATTTTAAACCTCTTGACTCGTATTTGCTGGGCCAGACAACCCAACCTAGCCTCGGCATGACAAATGGCCATTTTCGTCCAAATCTGTAAATTATTTCAGTCGCCCCACATGGTTCGAGTCATTCAAATTGAACTTTTCTGACACTCCTTGCTTCGTAGCACTTCCAAAGTTTGAAAAACCCACTCAACACGGCAGAGAGGACCACAAGGTGGTCCAAAATGGCCATTAATAGACAATTATGCGTCTTTTAAGTTTGGCCAAATGTCTGGGGGGAATATTTCGACATTTTCTAGCTCCTTGAGTCATTAAGGATATATACAGCTAGCTATCAATGCGAAAAATCAATAATCAGCCTTTGGTCGAAAATGCCGATTTCCTGCCAGGTGGCCAAATTTTGGTTCAGTTCACATTTGAAAATAACTCCTGCTCTGCTCTGGAGACTGCCCCCATAGCAAAAGAGTCCGTTAAATACATGTGAGAACATTGAATAACCCGAAAAATTTCTGAATTTTTTAGTTCGTTTTTTGGACAAAAAAGGCTGAAAAAACTATTCTAACAGTGCGTTTTTCTTGGTTCATTGGCTTGAGGTGTTTCCTAAGGGTCCAAACTAAAGGAAGAATCAACTTGGGAGGGTGTGCTGCTCGATTTTTTTTAGATCAAAATCCGGTCGCTGTATCGGTGCATAATTCATAGATTTGCTGATATATATACCCAGGTGGGATAATATTTGTACCTGGAGATGTCATTACGTGACGAAACCCGGGTCGTAAACAATAAAAATATTAGTGGACCATTACTTAAAAGTTTTTGATTTCCGATATGGGCACTTTTTCCACTCTCGCCTCAATTGCAAAGAAGAGATAGACGCTATTCAACTGTTATTTACAATCCTACACTTGCAGATGCCTTCCTGACTGATGTGACCCTCCCAGTAGTCCCTGCCCGTTAGTCTCCCTAGAAGATGCAGCCCAAATGTGGTGGTTTCACCGTTGCCGTACACATCACATGGCGATTCCGTGTTTCGATTACGTTTGGTTCGCACGCGATTCCGTGAACTTCACACTCGCCCGAAGCTGTTGATAAGTACCTACAGCCGGAGTACATAGTTTCGTCCTGCGGAAGAAATGGCAGAGCTTCGACAAAATGCGGCCATCACATAGCCAACCTAAAAGCAAAGAGTATACTCTGTGCTAAAAGTATACGTTTAATCACGTAATGAAAATCGCCGGCTCAAACTTTTGTGTTAACAACCGGGAAAATCCCAAGATGAAATTATGAGCATTTATTTTGAATTACTCTCAATATATATATTTAATTCCTTCAGGATCCCGATTACTGAGGCTCTCACCCATGATTTCTTTTCTTATTATTGAAAAATTATTGATCATAAATGATAAAAGTCAATTTTAATAATACTTAACGCTACATAACTAACCTGATACTCGAGAGCCCAACATACATTTATATCATTTTGAGTGCCATATACGTCATGATACGTCTTCCTATGTCTTCTGAGGACGATGGACGTACTATGACATCCATGGATTATCATTATTGAACGACAGCTGGACGTAATTGTATGGCTGCAGTCTTTCTGGTAGACATACATATGGCCACAAAGCGCCACAATAAATGTCAATAGTTAATAACAGTTCATCAACTAGATTTTCCCTTTTAGTGCGGCATGACGTAATATCACGTCATGGTTGTCTTTTCACTGATACTGATGACGTGATATCACGTCAAGGATGTCGTGAGTGTTCCAGCTTTCACTAGGCCCCCTAGGGGAAAGCTGGAACTCTCACGTCATGCCGCGGTTACGGGAGTCTTCTATCAAAATCCAGGTAAGTGTGAAAAATCCTCAGTTTTTCTAAGAGGACCTTCATTTTAAACCCCAGCACGCAAAGTGATGTAGGATAAACGAATATTCGATCAGTTTTGGGAAACTGCTGAAGCATATAAATTTCTATGCAACCAAGGTCAAGTTATTCCGTCCTTCGCGCAGTAAGTCGATGGAGTTGTCGGCCAGTCTTTAGAACTGCTCACAGAAAGATTGCCAATTCCCCGCCAAACTATTCAACGAATTTTTGCACGGAGTACCCCAACGTTTTAAAACTTTCCCCCTTTTGAAACCCTCGGATCCCTCAAAAATCGTTCCTCCTCGCGCCAGTCTCTTCCTTGATACTCATCCTGGAGAGAGAGAGGTAGAGAGAGAGAGGGAGCTAAGAAACCTCTTGAAACTTTGACGGAGGAACCCTTAAAGAGGGTTAAAGGGAACAGAGGACGAAAGGCACCCGACTAAAAAAAAGGGCACCAACGAGCAACGGCTCTCCTGAAAGCGAACGCTGTGATTAATGGCGACGTCGCGACGTGAAAAAAATATTTGAGCATTCACTTCAGCTGTCACCCGCAGGGAGCGGGAATATGCGCACCCGGAGAGGGCTACCGAGCAGTTGTCTCCAGACGAAAAAAATGGTTGCTTTATAAAAATAATAATAATAATAATATCGCCGGCTGATTTCCAACCTAAAATTCCTTCACTCTATCATGAACGGGTCCCTCCGCTCTGATCATCTTCTCTCCTGTTTTTCACTCCGAATCCCTGCCCGCACCACTCGCGATGTAAGTCCGTTTCACACACCCAAATTCCGTCTCTCCACCTCCCAACGTTCCATTTTCTACCGCCTACCTTCATTTTTTAATACCCTGGCCAACAGTCACCCTACCCTCGACCTTTTTGTCCTCACGCAACATCGTGTCCTCTTCTTCCTTCCTGCCACAAAATTGATTATTATTCTTATTGTTTATACTAAATATTTTTGTTTTATTTCTTAACTTATTTTTTGTTTATTTAAACCCATTGTAAATGCCCTAGTAGCTGTTTTTGGCGTTTTAATAAATAAATAAATAAAAATATTTATTGACGGGCTTGCTGCCCTTTGACCAGATAATACATATAATATAAATGAATAATAGATAACATAATATCGATGCATCAAATAAAAATAAAATAAAAAATCAATACAAATAACCAAATAATACATGGAAGTATAAATGGATAACACATAATACAATATAAATACATCTAAATAAGAAATCAAGAAGGAAAATAAGTAAAATAAATATCATAAAGATTATACAAGGATACTTATAGTTTTGGCTCACCAGTCAATCAAGTGATTTATAAAACATCTGATTTGCTCACTGGACGACCTAAAAAATCAATATCTTTGCAAGTAACATTTGAATGCCGCATTAATCAGGATAGAGAAGAAAAGTATGAGTAATGTCTTGAGCGGTAAGAAACACAGAAAGCAGCGTTGTCCCTGACTCCACTTGTAGGAACTATGAAATTTATTGCCTCTAGCAGTTCAGGTTCATCTATAGATGCCGTGGCTAGTTTGTACAGTAGGAGGATACCCAGGTTATTTATACGAACATCGAGTGGCTCGAAATCTAGTGCCAAAAGAATACTACGATAATCATGATTTTGAAGACCAAACTTGTGTCTCAAAAATTTGACAAACTTAAGTTGCACCTTCTCAATAGTATTTATACGTACAGTCACTTCATAAAGTATAGCGACACACTACTCTAGCGGTTCGTATAGGTCGGATGTCGAAGCTCGAAATACGTTGCCTATCCTGAACTATCTCTGGTGGCTGTGTCCCTCTTGACTTTCAATAAATATCATACTGTACCTGGAGAAGCTCATAGTCAATAGATATGGCTCAGGATAGCCAACGTGCTTCCATCTTCGAAAGCCGACCTATACAAACCGCTAGCATAGTGTGTCGCGATACTTTATGAAGTGACTGTACATTGTAAAATGGAGATGAAAGTTTATATCGCAATGAAAATGATAAAAAAACTCGAACATTTTTCGAACAAAGCCGACGGATGTGTAACAAGCTCAGCCGGTCAGGTGGATTAACCCGTCTGATAGGACTACCGAAGAGTACCAGACTGGGACGAACTTATGACGATGACTCGCAGGGAATTCGGAAATATTTTTTGCTGTTGTGTCATTATTCACACAGAAATTCAATACACCACTGACATCAACTCTGACTGCGCCATCTGTAGAATAATAAGAGACGGAAAATGAGGATAATTTTTGTAACTACACATTCCATTTTTTTATTTCGGTTACGCTCTTTGATTTATCGGTTTCCCAATTACCTCCTCAATCCACGCAGCTGAAAATTCTTCCTTGTTTCTCTTCCGAACAATCTTTGGTTCTGTTAGGTCTTCTGGGAAGGCGACGTGCAATTAAACTTGTGTTGGCATAAAGGATAGGTTGGCACGTAAACAAGGGAAGTCTCATAGGAGTATGGAGAAACAGTGGAGAGACACCCGGATTCGGCGATATCAAGCTCTTAACGAAAGGAGCAGGTACAGTACCAGAAATGCTCTCCAGATAGCACGCAAGCCGGGGTGGGAATTTCAATGACTCCACCGCATCACCACTAGGGTGGGCCAAAATCTCAGTGTCGAAAAGTTGAGGCATTGACGCTTAAATATCTTCCTTTTGATGAAATTATTTCATTCTTTAGTTGTTCAATCCTAAGATTGGTTGACTGCAGCCCACAACCCTTACCAATCTAATGCTAGATAAAAATAAAATTCTCCAATAGCCGTAAAAAATGGCACCACTCGTCAAACATGTACCACAAAATTCACTTACTGTGTTGGTTTGCGGGAAAGGGGATTCCACAGCAGGGACCAACCACAGCCTCTCCACCAGAATACCCTCCTGTGATGGTTTACGGGAATGTTACTTCCTCGCCAGTGACCAACACAGACACACACACTCAACCCAGTTTGGGATCCTTTTCGAGGGCTAATGGGACCCTGATAAGGATGCCTGGGTTATAACCTGATATCCTTCATAGGGCTAATGGGACCCTACTAAGGATGCCTGGTTATTACCACAATCACACACACACGCACTCAAATCACTCACTCAACACACAGACGGGCCCAACTTCTGGGAGAAATCGCTCAAAAAGAGCGTGGTCAAAAGAAAAACACAGAAACAAACGAGGGTGAGCGTCGGATACGCGTATTTCGGCCACAAGGTGGCCCTCTTCAGCGAGCTGAAGGGAAAAGCACTTGCAACACGAGGTTGTAAGTGAGAGTTCATTATCTAGAGAGGCCGTAGAGCTCAATTTCCTTTGATTTAATCTAATGCTAGTTCCTTAACTTCCTGGTACCTCTTCCTATGTACTTTCATCTCTATTTGGTTCATGAACGTACCCCTGGGTCTTCTCCTGAGGTCTTCCCTCTATTTCGCCTTCGATTATGTTCTTCACAAACCCATTGTGTCTCAGGGTGTCTAATCCATCTTGTTCTTCTATTCTGTGTGGTGTTCCATGTTGTCTTTGTGTAATTCTCTCGGGCTCGCCATATTGTCCTTTCCTCTTCTACTCTCCTGCACACTTCATCATTTCACATTTTGCCCTTTCATCTTGCCTTCAACATCCTCCTCCAGCACCAGGTTTCTGGTCTTTTCTAGTCTGCTTTTCCAATGGTCCATACTTCCGATCCATAGAGACCTACGCTCTACACGAATGATTTCACATCCAGTTTCTTACTGTGGTGGAATCATAACGTAAACAAAATTTGGAGTCAACCAACCCCCGGCGGTCCGTGCTACAGACGTACCAAACTTTCAATTTTTCGGGGTAAGAATTGGTTTTATTCTTTCTAATCCGATACAAATGATAAATGATGATTCATTTTCACTGTGATATGCTTCCTATATGGACGTTTTGTGGAACTAAATCATTAAGAAATTTCCGTTAACATTATATAAATATTGGTTATAAAAAAACAATACATACCCATCAAAATTGAAAGCTTGTAACCCCAGCGGCACTAGTCGCCGGGAGTTGACTGACTACAAGTTCAGTTTACGTTATGTTTTTATTTAATGAGACAAATTTCAGCTTCAATACCCATTTTAAGTGCGAAAAAAATAAAAAAATCCGGATATCCCGCCCTAACCACCACTTGGATTTTAAACCATCCCAGGCATGCATTTATCCTTCCTGACTGAAGTACCCCTCCCAGTAGTCCCCACCCGGAGATCCGATCGGGGGACTATTTTACCCCTGGAATAATTTACCGGGAGGAGTGCCATCACGTCACATAGGTTTATTGTTAAAATGCAGGGCTTCATCTTCTAGAGAGACTAATGTGGTGGTTTCCTCGTTGCCTTCCACATCGCAGTACCCTGGGCGATTCCGTGAACTTCACCCTCGCCCGAGGCTGAGGCTGTTGATGCCGGTCCGATCTTCTTCATCTTCGCCATCAATGCCTTCTGCTGAGACTGCTGCCTCTCAGTAGAGGGGTCAAATTCGGGTAGCGTGCAAAATTTGATTGCCAAGACAGGAAAATCCCTTAAAGCCTGGTCTCAAATGCCTCAAAGCAGGAAAATATCACGGAAGGAGGAAAGCCAGGCCAGGAAAATGCCTCAAAGCCAGGTCAGAAAAGCCTGGTCTCAAACCTGCAATCCTCGAAATGGGAGTCAAAAACGCTACCACTGGTCGAAATCGGACCCCTAATGCATCCCATGCTAAGGACCCCTAATGCTTCCCATGCCTAGATAAGAGAAGCAAATAATATATCCAAAACATCGACCCAAAAATCAATAAACCACGGTTCATCAGAGGAATCACACCGATTGCCACAATAATCTAGCACTTTTTCACAAAGATGGTCCCAGTCAAAAATATGAATTGATTGGAGGCACGGGAATCTCTTATATACAAATTGCTGTCACTATCAGTGACTCAGAAAATACGCAGCCGTATCGAGTTCAAAGGAGCAGTTCCGCGCCCCGACGCAAAAAAATTGCGAAATTTATTTCCGAAGGAAAATCATAAACAACGGACATTTTCCGAGGAAAGCCGTCGGACGCATTCTCGCTGGGATTTATGTCTATCTGTCTCGCCAAAAAAAAATATTAATGGCAGAACGAAAATCTCTTTTCTTCCCTCTTCCGATTGGACTGACTGCAGGAAAGGAGGCGAAGGAAAAGTCGATATTTGCGTGAAAATGGAGTGCAGCCATTTGGAACCGAACGGATGTCATTTGCACTTCTGCCAGAATACGTCGAAATATTTTCAACTCAGAATTATATACAGCGGGAGTGGAGAGAATCATCAAGAAGATAAGGATCCGGCTCAATGTTTCGTCCGTAACTTATGATACACACTTAGGAAGCGTACCCAAGAAGCAGTGTGTAAATGCTCGAATGGAAACACTTAAATTTGATAATTCCATAGCGGTATGAAGAGCGCGGTCGTAATTTTAAATTAAGCCATATGGAGTCATAAGTGTGAAGTATTAATGGGTTACACCAAGTTAATCTTGGAACTACGAGGGCGTAAAAATTGTTACGAACTTGTTGCTATGGCAATTACTGTTTCCTTGGGTGTCAACATTATTCATATCGCAGGAGTAGTCAGTGTATCGCAAAAAATATTATGGTTGCGTTTTGTATTACCCTTGCCAATCTTTGAGTTTTTTATTTGATGTTAATAAAAATTAAAGAGTGCCTGATTTTTGCCTATTTATTAACCCAATGGAACTTTCTCGTTGATCCCAAAGATAGATCGCACTTTCCACTTATTGTCAGTTGCAATGTAATGTCTTTTTCGGTGAGATTTCGGATGCATTGAAATTGGATTGAGTAAACGGAAAGTAGGAACCGGGGATGAGGGGAAGATTCAAATTTCCACGTGGCTACCTGCCATTCAAACTTTTAAACATCAAATTTTGAATTTTTTGTCTCTCTCACCGGCTGCAGTGCCTCTGGGAACTGTGCTTTGAACTTCTAACAAAGGGAAAATAGCCTACCACGTATTTAACGTACAGATACCCAAAACATGGTTACGAAGGCTTTCGCGGTTTTCTTGTGCATTGAGATTTTTCGGGTTCTTCCCGCGTTGGAGCATTTTTGCGGAGGACCGTTTCGCCGGGATTCCAGTCGGCAAGATTAGAACCTGATGATGACGACTGGAATGCCGGCGTAACGGTCGTCCACAAAAATTGCTGCAACGCGGGGAGAACCCGGACAATTAAAAAAAATAAAGAGTGCGTTCGAGCATGTAAATCATCAAATTAATATTCCAAGGGAATTTGTTATCATTTGAGAGATCCCGACGTCACAAGACCTGAAAATAGTATTTGGATGACTGAGAGAATTAAGTTTTTAATTCCTGCATTCATTTCGTTTCCGCCTGAAATAATGAGTTTTTTTATCCTTCAAAATCGCCTTTTCATGCACTAGTTAAAAAAAGATAGTTTTATATTCTCAAAAACCGTATAATTGACTTAAAATGGGAACTTATGCTCAAAACACTTGCGAGGCACCAAGGCCAAATGATCAATATAACAGAAATACGATATTTTTGCGAGGGAATTTTTAATTCTACTCTCTCCATTGTGAGGTGATGAGTGCTGCATTGCTCATTTATATAATACCCTTCAAGTCAAGTCAGGATACGTGGCAGGGGGTGAGTTTTCACCTAAATGCATTAGACTAAATCCTGATGAAATTACGAAACTATAACTATTAGTTTATTAGAAAAAAATGCAAACACAGTTCAGGTGGAGTTTTTTTTACCAACATGCACTACAATATTATACAGGTATGCCAGAAATATAACAAGAACTATTTATATAGGTGTATTCCGCAACAACGCAAATACTCACAGAAATACAAGCAAATACGGGGAAAATACCAAGCCATCAATTAAACTAGTATATGCATTTCACACGTCATATCTGGAAGATTCGTTTGATCCTACGCAACAATTTTGTATTTTTTCTGGGCTGAATTTAAACTGTCACCATCTCCACGTTTAGAATAAATCGTAACTGCCTGAAATCACATGAAAACTTCCTCATTCTCCTTTTCCTGATGATCGTCTTATATAAGAGACAAAATCAAGCAGCATTTTTCATTTACAAAGATTCCTTCCGTTCGTTAAAATTCATACTGAACTAAGAAATATTACATCTTTCGAAAAAGAAGCTAAAATTGACTTAACCTTGAGACTGGCAGAAAATTTAATTCAATCGTCCACGGGGAAGATACTCGGATTCGTTTAGGAAACTGATTTTTAACTCCCTTGTATAGAGACCACTGGACCGGAAGTTTGAAAAATGCTACAAATTCATTAAAACTTTCCCGAAAACACCCTTTAGTCCTCTGGCACCGGATTTTCCCGAAGGAGGGTCTACTAGAGAAATTGAGCGTGGTAAACCCCGAAGTTTGGGGAATCTGACCCGAGCAGTTAATAGTTTTTCCTTGGCTGAGTTCCAGGCATCCGAACAAGTAAAGTTTCAGGAGCGACACCGAGAGGGCTCAGGAAATGACAGCCGGTTTTGAAACTAAAAGGACAAGGTGAAATGAAAGATAACTTTCGGACTAGGTCTGAGAATGTTTAGAATGGCTGATTTCCAGGGCGGGACCTAAATTTTGACGAATGATTGAAAACACATAAAATCTCCGTAGTACCCACATAATCTCTGATTATACATAAAAATGATATGCATTGAGTGACAAATGAGTATCAACGCTTATCCCACACTACTTATATGGTATTTTGAGCGAATATATCATATCATCCAGATATAAATGGATTTGGTTCCATCTTAAAGTAAAGTATCTCACCCTTCCAAAGATACCAAAATATCAGCTTCTTACTGACTACTTTCCGAGATATTTGACGACAAACACCAGCCATTTTACATGGGAAACGGTACGTTCATGCAATCCTGAGAGACCTTTTTTTTAAAAAAAGAGTAACTTATAACATTTATATATCGTCGAAAAATGAACAGTGTGTAGTTTGCATGTTTTCTCAACTATTTTCGACAGTAAATCATACAGTGACAGCAGTCATTTTTTCAGGATCGTAAAAACACTTCCGGTGCGAAGGAGTTTTAAACGTACCGCGTGAAAAAATAAGTCAAGTAAAAGACTTAAAGAGATATTTTCATTAAACTAATTAGAATTTCAGTCGTATAATAGTGAATTACTTCACCATGAATGATGTAAGATTTAATTCATGCTTCCTATAGCTGCTGAAATGAAAACGAATAATTCGAATATGGTCTCCATTATGACCAGGGAATTATCTCGCTCGAACTACCTTACGTAATCAGCACAACAGATGGAGGATATATTAATTTTATCACGTAGGCACTTGCTAAGACAGGCTAATGAAAATTTTGTTTCACGTGTTATGAAGAGGTAAAACGAGATTTTGCCATTTTCGTCATTACTTGGGATTATTTTTGGAGCCGCAATATGCTATGATAGGAGAAGATCGACTGATGAGATCATCAATTGTTGCAAGATGGATGAGCTTGGATTATGCAGCGCTATACAGAGTGGAGAAATGGTTACGAGAAATCCGGCGTCGAATTCCGCATACCACATGAAATATGCCATCGAGTTCTCAATTTACTGCCAGATTGGGACTCCCAAAGGCTCGGCTCCAAACTTGGGAGCCGTATTAGACCCGAAGGCTTGACGCCACGCTTGACATACTGGAAACATTTTAATCAAGCGTGCATCAGCTTGACATGGAGGATATCATTTTCTAAATGCACTAAATCTCTAAAACTGACCACAACGAAAAAATAAGACTAATACAACACTGAACTGATAAGAATAATAATTTCCTCTTTCCATACATGAATTTGTGAAAGTGTATTCTAATCGTGAAGGTAGGTGTTGTTGAAAGTCAGAGGATCTTCTCCCGGTTTTCTGCACTTTCAGGGTCATATCTACCTCAAGAATTCCCTTTTTCGCCTCAGCATACGATCTACCCTTCTTCATCTTGTCCATGAAACCTATCCTGCTTCTTCCTCTTCCCCGCTTGCCCAACATCCTTCCCTCTATCACATTCTTGAGCAACCCCATTATTGCTTCCTCCACTCACTTACACTGCCGATCCCGATTTCATTAAGAAGTTTCATTTCCTCGCCCACCATCTTAAGCACTTCCTCGTTCGTCTTCCTTTATTGCTTATTTTTTGTATGGCTAAAATTGAATTGTGCGTCATCGCACAATTCAAATTTTCACCCTTTCCATCATCCTATTGCCTTTCCGTTCATGGCAGGTGTCTTAGAACCCCTTTCCACACGCTACCACAGCAGATTAAAGGGTAGTGAGTAGATGAAGACACATCTGGCCCAAAATAGGACTTTTCATGCAATGAATAACTACGATAAACTCGTCGACACTGGTTTTTTGTACTTTTTTAGCCGGTAAAAACAGTTATTGTAGCGGGCTACAGCAAAATAACGTGCGGCGAGACATCATTCACCCTGTTAACATACACCCTTGTCCTTTTTCTCCTCCTATTCCTTATCCTTGTTCCACCCCTTTTCAAGGCTTGTGTCCGAACTTGCCTGAACTTTTCAAGGCTCGTGCCCCATATCAAACTCTCACGCGGTAACTCGCATGGTAGTAAGGATGGTGAACTATGTCATAGATAAAATCGAAAGGAAAGATCTTTGATTTATAAATAAATTCACTTAGTAATGTTCCACAATAATTTTTACTATTCCGACCTAGGTTTCGAC
Source organism: Ceriagrion tenellum (assembly GCA_963169105.1). Taxonomy (NCBI): domain Eukaryota; kingdom Metazoa; phylum Arthropoda; class Insecta; order Odonata; family Coenagrionidae; genus Ceriagrion; species Ceriagrion tenellum. Next base: position 42,361,729 of record OY720639.1, read on the forward strand.
TCGAGGTTAAGTCATTCCTAGGTGACAATATTACACCACGAGCCCCTTATATACATTGTCAGGGTGTATAGGAGGGGAAGTAGAGGATGGAGAAGCAGCCAAGGGCGGAAAGAGGGTGACTGGTCCGAGTAATGGGAGGGGGAAGGTATACAAAAAATTGTGTAAAATTCCTTTCATTGGCAAATTGCCATATCAAATAGCAAACTGTATTCCAAGAGATAAATTCAAAGTCTTATTTTATAATACAAATCGCTTAGATAAATTTCTGTTTAACTCTTAGTATAGATTTAATGTGTTAGATAAATGTGGTGTATATTTGCCTAAGTGTAATAGTCTAAATTGCTCAGCTGTATACGTCGGTCAAAGTGGGCGCGCTATCCGAACCAGAGTTAAAGAACACCCAAATTGTTTACTTAAAGGAAATATTAGCTCCCAATTTGCCAAACATCTAATTGAAGAAGACCACCGAAGTGATTTCACAATGCAAGGGACACAAAATGGATTATCTAGAAAATCTGGAAATAGTTTTACATTCCAAAAATCAAAATTTTGTGCGAGTTAAATGAAGTGTTCCCTTCCCACTCTCCTTTCCTGACCTTACCTTTCCTTCCCCCCCCTCCCTTTACTCGGACCAGTCACCCACTCTCCGCCCCATTTGCCTACTTCCTCATCCTCTACTTCCCTCCCCTACACCCTGGAACTGTATATAAGGGGCTCGTGGTGTAATATTTTCACTTTGAGAATGACTTGAGCCAACTTGAGCCAAAACCTTGGTCGGAATAAAAAAAAAATTATTGTGGAACATTAATAAGTGAATTCATTAACAAACCATCGAATGTGGTTCCACCAAGTGAAGCCTGAGAATTTGGTATACATTTGGAAAGATCTTTACTGGCATGGCTATAAAACAAATTACCGGATATCCAGGGACAATAACTGTAGATGGTCAAAAATAACTTACAACTTCAATATAATATGCAGCTGAAAATTTATTAGGAAATCAAGAACTTAGAAAGGTAAGATAGAAGGAGGATTCGTAAAAGTAGATTGCTATAACATGCAAAGCTAGTACAATATTTTCCGAAAGAGGCGACTGTTTCAACTTCTTTTTGCCAGCAGATGAATGCAATAAAAAAAGAACAAGAGCTGCAGCGGATAAGACAATTAATAAAGAGGGACTAGAGAAAACCGTAATCAGTCACGCACTAAAATGGTACTCAAAGTACCAATGGGAAGGAATGACCTATAAAAATATTTTTTAAACGCGATCAGAATCTTCGAATTGTCTGTCGACAGCCGGTCAAATTACCTAGTACACGCCCACAGCCAGCGGCTGGATCATCACTGTTATATCAATTGTTGTAGATGAGAGTAGTTATCCGTATATCCTACAATTTATTAAATCTTTAGGTAAAAGTTGGTGAATTCATCACGAAATACTTTTGATTTCAGTCACAAAGAACAAAACATGGATTAATTAGAAATGTTTCATGGTCAACACGTTATTGTTGTTCCAAAGGTGGATTTTTTCGATGTGAAACACTTTAAGATAAGAAAATTAGTCACTATCGAACGAGGAGTCTTTCCACAGCAAAAATCTCCAATCCAGAGGATGCATCTTAGAAAAGCGTCTACTACTAAAAGAATTATTCCTCCCGCTCAGGTCACTGTATAGCCTCAATATTAAAGATTGAACTGCTCCAAAAATTCGCTAAGGGTTATACTTCCGATCTCAGCAAAAAACGAACCATGAATCAATTATAAACGTTTCATAGTTAACACGTGAACATTGTTGATGATACAGGTTTTAGAAGAGGATTTTTTCGAAGTAAAACACTTTAAGTTAAAATAAATAAGTCATTATCGAACGAGGAGTCCTTCCACAGCAAAAATTTCCAATCCAGAGGATGCGTCTCAGAAAAATGTCTACCACTTAGAAAAATAATTCCTCCCACTCGGGTCACTGCATAATCTCAATATTAAAGATTGAATTGGATCAAAAAATCGCTAAGGGCTATGAAGATCATTTGAGAGATTACCCATGGTTCCATCAAAGAGAAAAAAATCTCTTTCAGTCAATACATAGAGCGTAAGAACTGTGGTCGACCTCCCCAACGAATATATCCTTTAGAGAAAGAAAGATAGATGAAATCGTTCGGTTGAATGCGGATGCGTGGGAACGGAGGAAACTGCCGCCTACAGACATCTGAACTTCCTCGTGGGTGTAATAACATTGGTTTCTATCAGAGAAGCCCTTATCTCATTTTCTCGAAGGCTCCATCGCTCAGACACGACTGAAGTGTCTCCGGGTGCAAAACTGGAGACGATTTCATCTCCCAAGAACTGAATTGTTGCGGAGTAAGTAATTCGCTGGACATGAATTAATACACCTCGTAACAATTTCAAGTTCAAGCTCGTATAATCTCACCAGTCCTCACCCGCGGATGCAGGGATAATGCCTGCCTGAAAGTCTTTGGGGCCATGGGGTTGAATCCTACCTACCGGAGTAGTATGTCAGACGGAAGTACCCTATTCAAATAAATCTGTCTGAGTCTCTTAAATGGGGAGATTCCCCATAAAGTTGGATCCCTCAAGCTTGAAAGGCAATGGAGCAATGGATGAAGTGGAGACTTGGTTAACTTTTTCTTTGTAAACTTTGTAAACTGAATTTATTGTTAGCAGAGAAAATTAATGCAAATATTGTAGAAGTTTTAAAAATTGTTATTTTCCATTGATGATTGATCAACTTTATTTTAACTATGTGTGAAATGGTATAGCTCACAGCAGTGTTAATTATATTTGTTTGGTTTGTTTTTTTTATTACTGATACGAAAATATTTGCTAAATTAAATTCTCTATGCTCCTTCGTTTACCAGCAGTTTTTTAACTATCCCAGCACAAATACAATGTTATTGTAACTGATGTTGCGACACAATCAAACTATTTTTGCTAATTAAGAACGAGTTGGTAACCTCAAAACGAAATTTCTCCAAAGGGGTACCTATATGCCCTAAATTTAGGACGAATGTCGCTGTAAAATGTATATAATGTTGTGGAATAAACTTTATTGTTATTACTATTGATTCATGTAAAATGGGCGACTTACTTTAGTAAAAAGTACTTCACATGAGGCTAAATTTTGACGGACCAGTTTTTAGGAATTCATTAAGCTGTGATCACCATTGATCGAGACTTGGCAGCTGGGTCACGCTTCACGAATCCAACAAAATATGGCATTCTTTTTAATCCGGTATATTAACTAAAACTATGCTGAATTACTAGATATTAATACATTGGGGAAAAAATACCATACTTTAAATAATAAGATCCCCTCTTAAGGTAAAGGAGTATAGGACACTTCCATGGTGGTTGACTTTGACTGGTGCTCAAATTCATTTTGAAAACTCTTTTGCTAGAGGAATGGAAAACTTAGTACATAGTATGAATTAAAAAACTGAGTAATTCTTAGAATTTAATATTGGAGCAATCAATTACATTCGTAGTAATAGTAATCTACCAGTATTTATATTCTATTACTCTTCGGAAAGTAATTTTTACTCTTAATTAAATACTTTACCAAGAAAGTAAATGTAATCTGTCCCAATTTCATTGAGTTCTTTACCCAACACTGGTAAGATATACCTTCAGCATTGACCTTAACGTCTACTCTCACTGTCAGATACATTGAGGTAAAAAGAAATGACATTCGAAATGTAAATGTAGCCGTGGAGTTCAGTCCTGTGTTCAGCGTAAATTTTGCACGAGATTTAAATAGCATTTGAGGTTAGGCAAATGTCTCACGTGTGACGGATGTCTGTATAAATATTTCTTTCTATAGCGTTGTGCTGTTGATTCTTCTTGCACGAACGATCCCTGCCTTTCGTGAGGGTAATATGTTTGTTTTGGCGAGGTACTGGACGAAAGAGGAGACAAATAAGTGATTTCCGCATACTTTGCCTGACAGCGTCACCCAATGCCGACTCATCAACTGATCAATAGCTGATGCCCAACGGCTATCGATTCCCGGCTTTGTAAAAAGTTGGACAGAACTATTTTCATATGAGGAGAAAAATCAGGCTTCACTTTGTGATAACCTCTTTTGTTTACGATGAAAAATAAAACTTTTACTTTTTATACCATAAGTATACCAAATTCCATACCAATGTGGGAAAAGCGTTTCGTTTAAAGCTTGAGGGGCTAATTTTTAAATGAAATCTACCAATTTCAGCAAACCAGAAAAAACTTGTTTGAGTTGCCTACTTCCGTCTGTCAAGTCTAGTATCGGGCAATACCACGCAAACTCAACCAAATGGCTTAGCACTCGTGGCTCGACCATCTCCGATTTTCACGATTTTTGGCACATAAAATACAATACGTAATACAATTTGGCACATGGAATACAATAAGGAAAGACAATTTGCCAAATTATAGCCTTCTGACACAATACTTCTGACACTATAGACAATTAGCCTTAATAATTATAAATTCAAGCGGGCGGGCGCGTAGCAGGACATTATATTCGTCCTATCTTTTGAGTGTATGACAAAATAACCCACCAAATTCATTTTTGTTATTGAAAGATAAGATTTAAGTTATTGTTAAGTATATTTTTCAACCAAAAATGCGTCGTCAAACATCGCTTTTTTTAAGCGAGAAAAGTAGCAACTTTTTTATGTTTCCGTTTTAGTTGCTTCACTGTGCCGTGATTGCGCGACACAAAATAAATTTAATGCTCCAAAACTACAGTCCTGCGTCCTTGCTGTTCAAAAAAATTAAGTTTGACCACATCTTATCATTAATTTAGAATATATTAGGCCCTAACATGGATCGAAATCCAAAAATATAGGAAAAATTAAAGTCACCTATGAGCTCGGAGTATAGGTCTAGGAAGCCAAACGTTGATAGAAAACACAGATTAATGTCATAATATTTAAAATATGATGCCAAATCGTCATTTACTGGAGTTCGGAACTGTGGCGCGCCATTTTGCGCTAATTTTTTATATTTGAAGTGTCATAACACTAACATTTATAATTACAGAAGGCTAATATTTGGCAAATCCTCATTTCTCATTGTATTCTTGCTATGTGCCAAAAATCGTGAAAGTCGGAGATGGTCGAGCCACGGCTATGGTTGAGTTTGCGTGGAATCTTTAACTGAACTGGCCTTGGAAATGTGCTCTTGTCTATATAACATGTAATCGTTTTGCTTTACAAATATTCCTTACCTCTGATTGATTTCTTTTAAATAGTCCAGAAAATATAAAAACCACACACTTAATTTTTTACAACATCTAGGTGTTAGAAATTCCTCATTTTTTAAAGATCTCCTTGGAGTGCACAAAAATGGAGTGACGTACCATTTCCTATATTAAAGGGCTGGTATTTCTCGTCAAAAATCTCGGAGAGTAGTTCGGTAAGTGGCTGATATTTTGGTATCTTTGGAAGGGTAAGATATTTTTCTTTAAAATGAGACAAAATTCATTGATTTCTATGTGAAATGATATTTCCCTTAAATTGCCGTTAAAGAACACTTCCCAGCCAATTCACTCAAGATTTCAATGAACAAGGCGTGTTTTTCAAACAAGAAAGATAAGGCGAGGTATAAACGAATCTTGAAATGGCCTGAATCGAACGTTCTGGTAACTGAAGGACTATGAAAAGGACACCGCTTCTTTGGTCTGGTCGTAATGAGACACCGGCTGAGAGGCGAATCACAAAACCGGCATATGACACAAGAGGAACGAATGGCGTGAAGATGTAGGGGTAAACAGAGAACGTCGTGGTTAAATGCCGCGGAAGAGACTCTCATGACGAGGAATATTTAGACCGTTCTACGGGAGGCAATATCTTGCGCATTCTCTTGCTCGGATTAATGCGCATTCAAGCTGCGTCTGGTTAATGAGATCATTTGCTTGGATGCAAGCGAGAATCCATCACAGCACGAAAAATGCTGTATTATTTACTATATTCATTGTTTACTACTATATGTAAAAAAAGAATTTAAATAATTATTGTTTTTCGCACAAACAAAACCCTCTGAAAGGCTAAGAAGAATGTTTTATCATTCAAAATATATTCAGGCTAGCTATATTTTACGTTATTCTGCTGGAAAATGGTTTTACCTCTCCAAAATATTAGCATTTTCCTTCGGACGTACTTAGAGCAGTGTATGATTTAACATAGCACCGCAATATCCATCTCCTGAAGCTCTCATCTCTTGTGATATTCAGGCAAGATGATACCACTTAAGATTCTCGGTAAGACTGTTTAGAAATAGTTTTTTAAAGTAACTATTTGAAGTAAGCTTTTACTAGCTCGCCACCGAACGGCGCCACTGAGCTTCGAGCTGCAAGTTTACTGCAATTGTTGTCAAGACTGTATCTTACTAAACTGCGTCAAAACCACAATAATCAGGACCACTGCGCGAGGCTAGAAGTAAATAGCCACTCATGGCCAGTTGTAGGAACGACACATATGTATTCTGTAAACTTTTTGGACCCATAAATCATGGCAGCCATTCGATAATAAGCGTTGCACAAACATTCGATAAATTTATTGGTTTCATAACTAATGGCATGGAGTAATGAGTTCCATAAGTAACCAAGATGGTGGATGCGCAATAAATCGCTTGGAGACTTAATTACTTGATAACAGAGTTGCTGTTTTGAGACAAATTACCAGCTAATTTACTCTAATTATGTGCATAAGCAATTATATATTGGCTAAACTTTCGTAAATTTTATATTGCGGTAGAAGATTAGAGCGAATATTGGAAGTTATAAACTATTGGTAAATAAGATGTGTAACTAGTAGATGTGTTCTTGCAACCCAAATATTTTCATGAGCTCTATAACTCATGGCTCTAATAACTATTAATACCATAACTAAATGTGCTTGAAACCAACAATTAGTCAATAATATTTGACTGGTGCGTCAACTCTGAAACTCCAGTTCTCAAGGCACTCTTCAAAAGCCAGTCATTTCTTTGAAAATCGTGAAAGTCATTCAAGATTTAAACGGCACAGAAGAAGGCTCTTTAAGTCGTTTCTAGTATTCTCGTACAATCATCATTTACGGCCGTCACGATTGGCCTTCAAGTGAAACTTAAAGCGTTCAATACGTATTGCTCAGCGTTTCTCGTTCAAGGCTTATTGAATAGGGGCATGGGTTTTAAAAGTAGCAGACATTTTTAACCATTGTAAATATAGAGTTAAACTAATGCGATGAGATAGTAAGAGAAAGAAGCTATTTTACACTTGTCAGACCTCATTTAGAATATGCCGCTAGTATATGGGATCCGTGCGGGGAAGGTATGATAAAAGAATTAGAGCGTGTGAAAAGGAGATCCGTTAGGTTTGTTAAAGGCCGTTATGATAATAGTATAAAGGTTACGAGTTTAATAGAAGAACTTGGATGGGAATTACTATCAGAACGCAGGTTAAAAATTAGGTTAAGGCTTTTAAGTAAATTCGAAACCGATTTTTTCACAGATGACGTCAGATATATATTGAGATCCCCTGCTAATTATTCTAGGTTTGATCATATGAACAAGATTAGAGAGATAGATTGTCGTACCGATAGATTTAAAATGTCATTTTTCCCGCGTACCATAAGAGAGAACAATAGGCAACGTAGCAAAGGGATGGGTACGTGAAAAATAGTTAGAGTAGTCTGTAGTTCATGATGCTTGTAATAATCACCAATAATCCCTTCCTTAATGTAGATACTAACCACCTAGCTGCATGTGACCCTGTTCTCTAGCATGCCTCCCTTAAATATCCTACTTGCATGGCAATAGTGCATGTTTGGTGATCTTCACCCCCTGCCACACACCCTCGTGGTGGCTCGCAGGGTATTACGTAGATGTAGATGTACGAAGTGCCAACAGTACGTTTTGAATATTTATTTATAAGTCTTGTATCTGTGTACATTTACGTAGTTTCAAAAAACGTCATTTAAACAGCTCCTTTAAATGATTAGCATATCTTAACTGTGGCTTCTGTTTTAGAAATTTCGCCAGCTGGGATGTCTAAGCAGGTACTGAATCAATAGCTACATTACAAAGTCTTAGCTACATTAAATTCAATAGTACAGAGAAAAAAATTTAAATTGGTGATACCCACCCTCCTGCCACACATCCTGGAGGTGGCTTGCAGGGGTATCTACATCTATATACCACCCTGCGAGCCGCAACGTGTGGCAGAGGGATTTAAGACAACAGCCGTGTAAAGGATAAGGTTTTGGGAGGAGAAATGGTGAAGTGTATCATGGGAGTGTTTTAGTGGAGCTGAGTTTTTATTGTGGTTACTTATTGTACGTGGAAAGAACGAGTTTTTGTACCTTTCTGCTGGGCAATGTACCTCTCTTATTTTATCGCTTCTGTCGGACCCAGAGATGTAGTGAGGCGTCATGATAATATTCTTTATTTCGCTCTGAGACACACCTGATCTAATTTTTTCAATTCAGCTAAGCCTAGTGTGTAGCCTCCGAGTCTCTAGCGGCTCCCAACCATATCCCTTTAAGGGTTTTAGAGCACGGAATGTTCGCTCGAAGCAGTTTTTGGCGAAGCGCGTAGGTTTCCATTGTATTTTTTAAATTTTTTTGGTAAAATATTTCTATCTAGGGTCCTTTCTTTTTAGCCATAGTCCGGCATCGCGTGCCCTCCCTTAGGCACAGCTCTCTAGTTGAAATTCTTTTGTCTCTAAGACTCTCACATCTCCCACATCGCCGGCTAATTTCCGACCTAAAATTTCTTCACTCTATCATGAACGGGTCCCTCCGTTCTGATCATCTTCTCTCCTGTTTTTCACTCCACATCCATGCCCGCACCACTCGCGATGTAAGTCTGTTTCACACACCCACATTCCGTCTCTCCACCTCCCAACGTTCCATTTTCTACCGCCTACCTTGATTTTTTTAATACCCTGGCCAACAATCACCCAACCCTCGACCTTTTCTCCTCACGCAACATCTTTTCTCCCCAACTTAAACGCATCGTGTCCTCCTCTTCTTCCCTGCCACAAATTTTTTTTCTTTTTCATTCTCTTGATTATTGTTCTTATTGTTTTTACTATATATTTTTGTTTTATTTCTTAACTTATTTCGTTGTTTATTTAAACCCATTGTAAAGGCCCTAGTTGCTGTTTTTGGCGTTTTAATAAATAAACGAGTAAATGGGTGCTTGCTGTTAGCAAGCAAGGGGGGTTTTTACATTATGATACCTTTTAAGTAACGAAAAATGAATGCATCATCCTTACAAAACCAATGAAAGCTCTCAAGTTTGCTTGCTACATGCAGGAAAAGAAAAATATTATGGAATTCTCGACATGAATTTCACGGTCTATGAGGTAAGGATACCTGACAGTTCTAGTACAAATCATATTATATCTCATCCGGTAATTAAGGACATTTCAAAATACTATAGTCAGTGAAATGAAAGGAATGTGGAACCACTGCAAGTTCAACATAACTTTATTTGATGGCCTTTCTACGTTAGTATTGTTTCAACGCCACTCCCTTTAAAACTGGAAGTTACGTCGAGGTCCCTCTATCTCCACCTTTAATCTGCTCTTGAACCCGCCCCCTTCCAACACCTTCGCGAGGAGAAAGCCAGCGGATTAGGCTGCTGACGACATCACACTCTGTCATGATCATTTGAGGTATATGGAGAGGGCACTACGTCATCAAACTGAAGCCTTACAATCGAAATAACGACAATATTGTTTAAGCCTGTTCCATGAATATACATAATGGATTTAAATGTTTGGAATTGTTGCCTAGGCTACGTGTTGCCTAAATTTCCACATTTAGTTCACCCAGTTCTTGGCGCCACTTAGAAAAAAGTCTTTTCAGTTGAATCATAAATGGCCGTTGTTAGTTATTATTAACGTGAGAAAGTGTGTAATTACATCCCACGTATAGTGTTACATTTTTATCCACTGCATTTTGATTACTGGTAAGTAAAACCGGTAAGACGTGTTTATTTACAATATGTCGACTGTATTTACATTTGAACTGCCATCTTTCATCACTAGGCGGCGCCACAATCCAAATAGTTGTTTGTTTACGGAATTCTAGACAACAATTTTTGGTGACGAGTCAACAAGCCATAAAGAATATTCACAGCCTGTTCTATCCTTACTTCTCACTGAATAGCGCGATGGAATGGACGAATTAGCGGTCAAGCAAGAATATCCACCATCTGTTCGAACTCTAAGACAAGTAACTCTTAAGAAATGCATTAGTTGCTGGCAGCAATGGATTCTATTAGATTTTACAACATTTTTCATCGGGAATGCGGATGATATTTAGAGTAAATAAATAAACATAATCAGTAAGGAGAATACATATTAAAGAAGTAAGTGCATGCTGATTTCCAGTAAGTTATCGATGGAATACATCGAGAAATATGCAAAATAAGGGCGTTAGACCAAATGCGCCACAGGAAAATGATGGTCAACGAAGATGTCGGAATGGCTTCAGCTTCTAGCATTGGTCAGTATAGGAAGTGCCCTTTCTATATGCCTCAATGGTCGTGACACAGTGAGTTATTGGCTCAAAGCAGACAATCCAGCGTAATTTGACTCCCCTTGTTGCCGGAATTTAAATTTGAAAAAAATTTGTTTTAGACTGCTACTCAACTTGTAACCGTGTCAACTTGGCCGGTGCAGCACTTCTGAGGGAGAGAGTTCAATACACCAGATGGGCCATCCAACACTACTCCAAGGAACTCTATACTCTACATCTGGAGCTGAGTGCAACTCTTAATTCTACTGATTGGGAAACGTTGGACAAAATATCCTGGAATTCTGCCACGAAGGCATTTACACCAGCAAGAGATAACCTGATGAATAAATATCAGCATCTTCAGGAACGTCAAAATCGGAAAGAAGAGATGCAGTCACCACAGATGTGCAACACGGTTATTAACTTGAGCGATTCTACCTCAAGTGAATCAGCTATTAGCGTAATAAGCTTGTAAGTTTTGATGTGGTTTCCCTTTTTACCAATATACCAACGGATGAAGCGGTAGAAATCATCAAGTCTCTCACATCCAACGGCCTCCCAGAAGACGTCCCAAAAATGGTCGAATTTTGCCTAAACAACTCATATTTCCTGTGTAATAAAATCTTCTACAAGCAGAATTTTGGAGCTGCCATGGGTTCACCTCTTTCTCCCTTGATAGCTAACCTATTCATGCAGGTTTTAGAACAAAAAGCGCTGCAATCTTGCGGCAAAAAACCAAAACTATTCGTAAGATACGTGGATGACACTTCCGCTATCTGACCTCACGGAAGAGAAGAGCTGGAAAAGTTCCTGCAACATCTAAATGGACAAAGCAACTCTATTGAATTCACAACGGAAATAGAAAAGGACAACCGCCTTCCATTATTAGACGTTATGGTCAAAAACAAAAGAAGATGGGACATTAGGTCATTCTGTTTACCGGAAAAGTACCCACACTGATCGCTACCTACATGCCACATTGCACCACCACCCTCAACAGAAAGCTTCAGTCATGAGAACGCTGTATCATCGAGCTTTTATGATCTCTGACGCCGATTCCATCGCCGGCGAAAAGCAGCACTTATTAAGGGCAATCGAGAAAAATTGTTTCCGACGTGACTACATCTTAAAACCTGCACGGAAAGAAGAAAGAAACTCTCTCGTGGTCCGAAATAAAAATCCCACTGACCCGACAGAAAACAGAGAGAAACCAAAGGCATATGCCACTCTCCCCTATGTGTCTGGAACTACGGAGAAAATCTCCAGAGTTCTATCGAGGTACAACATAGTAAGCAGATTCACATGCACGACGAAGACAGGGGACGTACTTCTGAAAGCCAAAGACCAGCTTCCACGGAACCTCTACGGAGGAATATATGAAGTTTTGTGCAGCTGTGGACATTCATATGTAGGCCAGACATGCAGAGCCCTAAGAATACGCCTCCAAGAGCATCAACGGGCAATTAAAAATAACTATTACCGCATTTCTGCAATAGCCGAACACCATCTCAGCGGCCCCACTCATAATTTCAACTTTGAGGAGACAAGATTAATATCTAGGGAAATACGCTATTACCCAAGATTAATCAGGGAGGCTATAGAAATTGCGAAGAGACCGGAGAACGTCAACCGAGAAGACGGTTACAAGTTGAGCAGCAGTCTAAAACGAATTTTTTCAAATTTAAATTCCGGCAACAATGGGAGTCCAGACTCATATATAAAAAGACGAGCGATAGTAAGAAGTCAGTTCAGTTAACCTGATGAAGCTGGCAGGAGTCCAGCGAAATATTGTTTTTTTCTTAAAACATACATCGCGGAATGAATCCCGAAAAAAGGTACAGTTAACAACCATATTGTTCAACCCTGCGCTTTCCTTACTTTCCTATAGATAACACGATGGAATTGACGAATCAGCGGATGTAAAGCAAGAATATCCACCATCAGTTCGAAATTCAAGGCAAGTAACTCTTGAATCATGAATTAGCTACTTAGTAAAATGGACTCTACTCGAGTTTCTACCATGGATTTCGCCGAAAATGCGGGTAGTTATAAATTTAAAAAAAAAATAAATTTACATAAAGAGAACACATATTAAAGACGTAAGTGCATCCACATAGTGAGATATTGATGGAGATCGTCATAAAATTGTAAAATTCGCACGACAGACCGTAAGCGCTAAAGGAAAATCGGGGCTAACGAACTGGCGGATAGGCCACGCTCATGTTACAGTTGTTAGCAATGGCCACCATAACAATGCACCCCCCCCCCAATCCACCTCAATGGCTATGACTACAATGAAATACGTTTTATGTATTATTGTCGCATTTATACCCAATCATATATATGATTTCTCAAAGGTGTTCTTTTGTCGCAACGCGATAACTCCCATAATTCCTCATAAAAATTAATAATTCAAACATCGTTTTAAAGCTTATGTTCCCCGCCATTGACGAAAAATAGACAATGGTTTAAAATTAAAGTTTATGTTGAAAAATTTATAATTAAAGTTTTTGTAAAAAAATGATAAGGTGCCATCTATTGACAATATGTTGGCTATGGTTACGTGCTTAAAAGACTGTAGGAGGCGCCATCTATTAACACATCGTTTAGTTAGATTGTTTACATTCTTCATGCATTCAGTGTGACCGTTTACGTTTACGCTATGTATCTAAAACACAAACATAAATAACATATAATTTTCCATGGGAAGAAACGGGTAGAAGAACAGGAAGAAATAAGGAAGAAACAGAAAGAAGCTGCATACTGTACGAAATATTCACATGGGTCAGCTAGTATGATTAGATATGCATCCTCATTTGGAGTTCCTTTTGGTCTCATCTAATGCTGAAAATTACGCTGCAGCGTCGATACTTGGCCGGGCGGCTCACAGTGTTATGACGCGACCACCAAGAAACCTCTCTCTCTTGTCCCTCGGCGGTCGTGGTTATGACTGAGCGTGATGACGTCAGCAGCGTTGTCCGCTGGCTTCCTCTTAGCTAGGAGGTGTTCGCTCCATCACGTCCCCACCGACGTCATTCCCTTCGAGGGGCGAAGAAGTGAGGTCACTCGTTTCTTTTTTTTCCTTTTTTTTATTTATTTTTTTCGTCTTCGAGGGCAGACCCAGCAGCCCGAACGATGAGCCGCAGGACTCCCCGAGAGACTACAGACGCATGATTCCACCGACCGGCTCCATAGCCGGTTCAACGCCTTTTCGAGAGAGTGCACCAGGGTTGAGGGGGTCGGCAAAATGTCGCACATCTCATGCGGGACGAAAATGAGAACGGACAGACAGACAGGGCGACATATCTCGGAACGACGCGATGCCCCGTCTGCACCGAAAAGGGCTCCTCCTTGTTCCGAAGGGGGGGTCCTCCTTACCCTTCCCGGATGGATGCAGACCCTCCCCCCCTCTCGCACTCGATTGAAGTATGGGGTGCTTAATTAACTCCCTCTCTCCCTCGCATTTGCATGGAGTTGATGACGGAGAGCACAGGGGGAGGAGGGGGGAGGTGGCGAAAGGTTCGCTTTCTCTTGAGCACATCTGCATCTGAGGATAAGTGTGTGTACGCAAGGCGAGACTTACGACAGCGTTAGTGGGATTTAAAAGCAAAAACTAGGTAATTCAAAACAAAAATTATAATACAAAAAGAGAAGAATCAGGCGGGATATTTATTTATTTATTTATTTTTACTATCCCGAATACAGCACAATGTGCCAATTTACATCGGGTGGATAACAGTTACAACGGACGCGACACAAACACCCATGTCCTGGGCAGATAATATTCTACCCAGGCGGGACTCGAACCCGCGACCCTCGGGTTAATGGTGGAAGTTCAGCATAATGAATCACAGAAATGGCAATTTTCCACTAGATAATCTAGTAGAATATTGCCATTTCTGTGATAAAAAAATTAAAATACATAAATTCCACGCCAGCAACTATACAAACACAGATATACACAAAGGGAGCGAAATTAGGCACCCCACCTCGTGGTTGTCTTCCTTCTTCAATTTCATCATTGTACCCAAGGCTACGTCGCTTGCTGCGATATATCGTATGTAGTGACTTTAGCGTCATCTAATTCAGGCGCAAATTAAAATAATCTTTAAATAAGACGATAATAGGTTCTTAATTCATTGATAATTATTTTAATTGTTTATACTCAGTGAATTTTTTAACAAAAAACTATGTTATGATTTATGATTTCGTTAGGAAAAAGTCACATGGCCTGCATGGTCCGTATCAAAATAACAAACATGGCGGCAAGTCGTGAATGTGAGAAGCGACCCGGGCGGCATTATTACTCAGCCAGTTGGTTCAATAATTTTTATGGCTGCAGATTACACAAAAAAATTGCATTTTTCAACTTCCCGAGTGATTAAGTGAGGTAAGTACGGTGTGAATAAGATGGTTAGATGTTTTACAGTTATGACCGAAGCCTGCTCTTACTTTTGTATTGACATCTAATTAATTAATTTGGTCTATGGTCCTATAGTATGGCCGTGCGAGGATTTATATAATTTTATGCCAAGATTGAAAATGAATTCCACTCCATTGTTTCAAATGTTATGTTGAAGTTTTTGTAATAATGTAAATTGTGTCTTCAGTATCATTATTCACAATAAAGTTTGTGTGAATTCCATTTGGTTTCTTCTCATTGGAAATTATGTACCAAACCTAAGAAACAATATCAAATATCAGGAGATCTCGTGAATTTTCATCATTTGGACCAATATCGGAAGAATGCAGAGGTCATATTATAAGCTATCGCTCAAGGTTTCAGTGCTTCGGTTTAAATTTGGCGGGGTTATCGTGGTTGGGAAGCGCCTGACCGCTAGAGTGCTCTGCTAGTAAAGCATTACCGTTGCGGGAAGGGGAGCGTCACGGTCATGATTGTACCTGTCATCAGTTCTTTGCCTAACATCTACAATTCTCTGTTCTCTTTATTCTTCCGTCTCGAAATTAGTTTTATCAGATATTCTATGTATTAAATCGCGTACCCTTCGCATTCTCTCTTCTTCAGTCTCATCATTATACCTTTTCCATTTATACTCATTTATTGGTCGTTCAATCCTAGGATTGGTCGACTGCAGCATTCAACTCTTCCTTATCTAATGCTACTTCCATTACCCCCTGGTATCTCTTGCTATGTGTTTTCCTCTTTGTTTGGTCCATTAGCTTATTCCTGGGTCTTCCTCTCGGGACTTTTTCCTCTATTTTTAGCGTAAATTATGTTCTTCACAAACCCATTGTGTCTCGGGGTGTGTCCATTCCATCTTGTTCTTCTTTTTTCTATGGTGTTCCATATGGTCCTCTCTTCTTCTGCTTTTCTGTACACTTCATCGCTTCTTATTTTGTCCTTCCATTTTATCTTCAGCATCCTCCTCCAGCACCAGGTTTCGAAGGTTTCTAGTCTTTTCTGAACAGCTTTTCAAATGGTCCATGCTTCCGAGCCGTAGAGTGCCACCCTCCACAAGATGGTTTTCACATGCTTTTTCCTGGTTTGTGGACAGATCTGCATCAGAGGATATGTGTGGGCCCAAGGCGAGACTTGTGACCGTGTTAGTAGGTTTGGAATGCAAAAAAAAATGATAATTTTGATGGCATTTTGCTAAAAAATATTTGCAAGGAAGACTGTGAGTGCTTTCTTAGTCATCTATAGCATAAATTTTCGGTGCCTGGGGACTACTGGAGTAGGTATTGCGCTTGCCACTCATCCTTTGTCAATCTAGCCTGAGAATACTCCTTGATGGGAGCAACGCCGCGCGAGGTCGTTAACGACCCCCCTCCCAAAGTGGTACTCAATTTAAGCCAACATATCAGAACCTTCGATAGGTTGGGGAAGAAATGGTGGGGGGCGGCATGGAGGCCCATGTGTGTGCGGGCTTTTCAAACGGGCGGTGCGCGCTTATTGGGGGGACTCCGAGAAAGGCCATGTGAGTACTTTAGGCGGGTAAGACCATGGGTCAAATAAAAAGGTCCTCGGGAAATGAGAAATACCAGGATAAAATAGAGCTAGAAATGAAGGGGAAAGAATGGAGGGCTGCAGTTAGCCACTCTTAGGGTTGACAAAATGATGTTGATGAGAAACTCTTGCGTCACAGTTTCAGCATAGCCTCTGAAGTGAGCTCCAGTGGATCATTTTGAATGAATAGGGTAAACTTTGTTTTTCCAACATCATTTTAACCGTGACCGTTCCGTGGCCCCTGTCCAACACCTGTTGGTCACGGAAGTGATTTCTCCCGAGAAATATTACATTTTGAAAGTAAAGGCCCCCGGCTAGACGCTCTCGAGCAAGTTGAAATTTTGAAATCTGAGAATGCTAATTGTGACATTGTAAATGATCTATTGTATCATTCCCTATCTCCCTTCCTCAACCTCTCCCTCTTCCATTAACCCTCCCTACCTTCGCACACCCTCGGCTCACCCTCATTGGGAAGCCCCCACCCAACCCTACTCACCCGCTCCCCCCTCCCTTCCACCCTCCACCTTCCTCCCCCACGCCTCTACAGTCCCCCCCTCCCCACCCTCTCTAGTATATAATGCCTGAATCACACGATCATTTTTTCCGTCCCTTTTAAGGGATAGCTCCAATGATAGCTCAAATGATCGCTCGAAAATGATCGTGTAACTCGAACAAAGTCAGGGATGGCTCCAGCGATAGGGATACCTATAGCTTTTTCCATCCCTGGGCACGTCCCATTTTCCGTCCCTGGAGGCATCGCTGACTCCACCATTTAGCCAATCAGAGTGCTCGGCCGCAAAGAGCGACTCTGACGCCACGTTCGGCTTTCAATGGAATGAGAGTAGTAAACATAGAAATGATACGAAAAGGGACGGAAAAAATGATCGTGTGATTCAGGCTTAAGTTGTCGCACCAAATGTATCTTCGCCTCATGATGACGTTAATCGTCGAAACCGCGGTCGTAAGTCATTAAATTCATTGTGGAAGAACAAAGTTGACCCAAGTCATTCAAAATGTTTAGCAAATTCCACAAAGTATCGCCGGAAACCACAAACTCCAGTGGATCATTTTTATACCCTGAATGCTAGAAAGGGCCCCTTAAACTTCGGTGTGAATCGTGAACTAGCAACACTGGGATATCTAGGCCAATCGCTATGGGTAACAGTGCTTCCCATCTCTTCCCCATCCTCCTCTCTCGGAGACTTTCGCTGCCTTCTGTGCTCAGACCTGCACGGCGAGAAAGGGGCCTCTCTCTCGCTTCGTGACAGTCGTCGAATTCACTACACGGACCCCTGAATTTCCCTGGCCACCGAAAGGGACCTCACAGCTGCTCTCATCAAATGCCGACTTTTAACATAACTTTTGTCGATCCTGTCTCGCCTCAGTCTAGTCAGTTCAATTCAATGACTACGAATTCAGTCTCATGCGTCGTACTCTTTCCCCAGAAAATAACACAGTCCTGACCTTGATAATGACACAACGTGTCGAAACCATGGTAGGCTTTCATTAAACAGTGTGGAAATTACCACCGAGTTCTTTCATTCGCACCATCGTCGATACAGAATATTTTCACTAAGTAACGCCTGAAACGCTTTCAAATAACACAGTGCCACCTGGCTTTTAACACAACAATCACTACATTTATCAATCGAACTCAGATCGATTTGGCCGGTTCAGCTCGGTATGGTAAACGCAATGGGCAAGTGGGATCGATATGAGAAGCAGGCTAACTCGGCCCGCTTTCTCTGCCAGTAAGATATTTCAAAGCGATATGAACCGATTCAAATCGATATTTCAATCGATTTCACACTGGCAAACCAGGCGATCCGAGTCAGCTGGCTAAGAATGTTCTGATCGGTCCGAGTTATTATCGATCTGGGTTCGATTGGGTAACGTAGTGAATGTCTCTCATTACTTACGGCTAGCGGGGCAGTGGTGGAGTGTCATAATTCGATTACAGTAGAAGGAAAAGCGATAGAGATTGGTTAGGTTTTCAGATGACCCGGCCAGTTAGATGACTCAAGACGTTAATGAACAACTTCCAGATTCAGTGTAGGCGACACAGAACGAGAATAAACAGTTATTAGTTTTTTATAGCTATTGATAATCTGTCCTCAGACAGATTTCTCCTTGCTCGAATATCCTGTGCTGCCTCCCTCAGCTCTTCGTAACACCTTTCATTCATAATAGCTGTCAACATGTCATTTATTCGACTCCCTCTCCCTCTCGTTCCCTCGATCTTTCCTTCCAATATTCTTTTCATCAGGCAATCTTTCCTCAGAACGTGTCCCATCAAGTTCGTCTTCCTCTTTCTTACTGATCTTAAAATATTCCTTTTCTCATTCATCCTTGCCAGCACTTCCTTGTTTCTCACTTTATCACTTCAATTTAACCATCCCATTCTTCTCCACTGTCACATTTCAAAACCCTCGGGATATTTCTTCTATTTTCTCCCTGACTGTCCATGTTTCCGCTCCATAAAGCACAACACTCCAAATAAAACATTTAGCTACTCTTTTCCTTAAGTCTATATTGAATGCTTTGGCTGAAAGTAGATGGTTGACTTCGCTGATGGCTGCGTTTCCCTGTGATATTCTACGAATTATTTCCTTCATCCGACTTCCAGTAGAAGACAAAAATAAAAGGATTTTCCTCGTTGAGACAGGTTAACAGGAAAGATATAAATCGGAGGGACCGAACTAGAAGGGACGAAAAAAATTTGCATCACTTGAGGAGGATTTTGAAAAGACATGGATTTAGCAGAAAAGGACATTATAAGGCAGAAGGGCGTAACAAGGAGAGGGGCTCACTAATAGGAGGAAACTAACGGAAAGAACGCTGAATGATGCCGAGAAAAAGGTTAGTGCCTGATATGGGGCGTGGCGCAGGATGGCTACGAAGCTACGAACGATGGCTGTACCCCAGGGAGTGAGGACGAGAATAAATCTGTAGGCGTTCCAGATTGGGTCGGGGGAAGAATGGGAAAGGTATATAGGGTTCTCGTGGAAATAAAGAGGAGGTAAGGAAAGTGGATTAAGAAAGAGCATTATTAAAAGAGGATGAGTTGGGGCAACATTAACTAAATTAATCTAATCCAAAAAAAATGAAAATTCATCTGTCTTAAAATTCAGTGCTCGGGGTACACACCTGTTAAAACCCTAATTTTTTCTTAGATCCCTTACAACAACCCCTTATCTTCTTTCCTGACATACCTAAGCTATGAACAACGCACAAAATTAAGACAAAATGTAAAGTCGAATATAGGAACCAAATAGAAATTAAAGTGACATGTAGAAGTTAAATTGTACGAGAAAAATACTAAAGCGATCATTTATTACGCTATTAACCCTCTGCATACAGATTTTTTTCGTCCACCACGTAGAGTCATTTGACTTTACCACGCTCGTGGGAGAATTAGGAACTAAAAACTACTAATGAGAGACACATTCGTTGCCAAGCTGTAAGAATTGATGTCACAAAGGCATATAGACGTACAGAAACTTAAGCAGATACAATAAAAACTCTTCTAAATGTTACCTTTAGGACACTCTACGTTATAGAGGGATAACGACAAAACAATAGATCAAGGGTGGCAGTCCAATCTCACGTTGCCGCCTTCCAAAACGCGAACTACTCATGAAGGATACAAGTAACTTTTCTTTGAATGCATTCCATAAATCAAAACTAGCACCTCAACGACCCGGAAAATTTTTATGAACGACGATCACGTTTTTTGTCCGATGAGCGGTATTGAAAATTAGCGATAACGCAAGCGCACGCATATGGAGTGGTAGAAATTAAAGTAAGAGAAAAATATTATAACGATCATTTATTACAATGTTAAATACGAAACAATAGATCTGAGGCAAATAAAAGGCAGTCTGCTCTCACGTTGCAGTCATTGTCATCCAATACGTGAACCGCGATACCACTCCAAGACACAAAAGTAACTGCGTCAAATTTAAATTTCAACTATCTTGCAATCATTTCTTTCAGTGCCTTTTCCCTATCAACATCCCTTTTTCATTTCAGGCGCTATATGCCCAACAACCTCCTGCCACACGCCCTTGAGTCGGCTTACAGGGTGATTTGCGTGTACATTTCTCCTGGTACGTATAACACCGAATAATAACTGGAGTAAGAACCAACTTCGATGCCAACACAAACTGAATAGGGTCTCCCCGATGGAGTGGACGGTCGGGAGACAGTTTTATGCTGGGGGTCGCATTTCTTAACGGCTCTGCGGATTCGTGCGAAGACGGGGCAATTCGTTCTATTCCATTTGCCTTTCCCCCGAGGGAGTTGTGAGGAGAACAGAGAGAGAGAGAGAGAGAGTGAGGAGAAATGAGTTCCCAGCCCAGCCATTCAACTCACTTATCCTAATATCAACCCCTTCCCAGATAACCTCCCCCCCTCCCAACCTTTTCCTCGTTTCACTTCTAACCTTCCCCAACTTCTCACTCAATTTCCTTTTATCCATTCCTCCGACTCTCCCTCAACCAGTTCTCCCAAGTGGATCGAGTATAACTCTCGCGAAAGTGCATGACCTGGGGGGCTGCGTTCGAACAACCGAGGTGTATGGAGAGGGCAGTACGTCATCAAACTGAAGCCTGACATCCGAAATAACAACCATATTGTTTCACCCTGTTCTTTCCTTACTTTTACTAGGATAGCACGGCGGAATAGACGAATTAGCGGATGTAAAGCAAGAACATCAAACACCTGTTTGAAATTTGAGGCAAGCAACTCATCACACATACATTGGTCACTTAGCGCTGAGGATTCAACTCGATTTTACCCCAGTTTTCAGCTGGAATTATGGATTATGTTTTATGTAAATAAATAAAAAATAAATGAAAGGAAAGTGCAATCTAAATACTTAATTGCATGCTCACAGACTGCATCATTCCTGCAAATCATACTCAACAAATCATTATTCGATGGCAAGGTATCCCAAGGTAGGAAAATAGCCAACGTCACACCGATATTTTTAAAAAGGAAACATACACGACCAAGGAAATTAGCGACATGCATCCTTAACATCGTTTGTATGCAAAATTCTCGAGCACATTGTTGTTAGTAATAGCCTCAGAAGAGTAATCCCTTCGAAACACAGCTTCCGCTCTTCCTTCATGGCATTCTGGAATCAGAAGAATCGAAAAAGCAAGTTGACGCGATATTCCTTGATTTCGAGAAAGCATTCGACAAGGTTTCTCACGAACAACTCGTTTACAAATTGCATTCTGTGGAGTAAATGATAAAATAGTGAATTGGATAAGGAACTTGCTCAGTGATCGATAACAAAACGTAGACATTGATGGTACAAGCGCTGATATGGTTGGTGTAACATCAGCTGTTTCACAAGGAAGAGTGATCGGCCCTCTTTTGATCATTATCTACATAAATGATCTAAGCTCTCGAGTTAACGTAAGTTAAACTAAGATTATTCGAAAGGGATATGGTCATCTACCGCGAAATCAATGAAGGCGCGAACTCAAAAGTTCAATCATCGCACCTAAACAACGTTCATTTGTGGTGCTAGCCGTGGGAAAGCCAGGAACTAAATCATAGTCAATGTACCACATCACAATTCTTGCAGAAGTCATATCAAAAACGCCATATCTACACTGTGGGTGGAATAAACATAGTCTTCAGATAAAGTCAAATACCTTGGGAATTCCTTACCTTCAGACGTATCGTGAGGAACACACAGGAAAAAACATATGTGGAACACCGTTAAAGAAACTAGGATTTATCAATCGTATATTAGGAAGATACTTGGATGAAAAAGTGAAAGATGCATTCTACTTCGCTGTGGTTAGACCACACCTCGAATACGCCGCGAGCATTTGCGACCCTGGTAATAAACATTTAACCAAATAAATCGATAAAATACAAAGGCAAGCAACGCACTTAGTAAAAAAACTACTACGAATGAATATATAGGAGTTCCTAACAAAATAAACGCATATAGATTGCAAACACGCGGAAAGAATATAAAAAAGTGAATTGGACATGGAAATTTCTCAGTGATCGCGAACAAAAAGTAGTTATTGATGGTATCAGCTCTGATATGGTTTGAGTCACATCCGGTGTACCACAAAGGATATCACAGCTTTTACATGGATTGAGATGGGAGCCGCTAGAGACTCGGAGGCTGCACGCTAGGCCTAGTTTGATAGAGAAGTTCTGAACAGGTGTGATTGTTGGAAGATGGAAAGGACGAGAAACGAACTGCACGTCTATCTGTATGAACTGTATGATCTAAATCGACATATGATCCCGCAACCCACCTCAAGGGTGTTTGGCTGGGGGTAAGTTATAATCGACATGCATCATATGGTACAGGTACCTTGCACCATCACTCACCACACTATTGGTAACTGACACCAATGGTTACTGAAACTACGAGGGCTGTTAAAAAATAACGGGAATTTTTGTTAAAAAAACTATTTTAGGGAACCCATAACTTATTGGTCCATATATCCTCATAAGAGCTCTCCTTATCTAGAGATACACCTATTCCAGGGGTGTTTCTGCTTCACCATACAGTACTGTTCTGTTTCTCTGGGCATCTGTTCTCTGGGCATTCTCTGGGCATGGAGTGCTTCTCTGGGCATCACCTCCATTTCCCGGGCCGAATTTACATTAATGTCGTCAATGGCGTCAAAATGACGTCTTGGAAGCATTAATTAGGGAAATATTACAAAAAGTCTCACAGAGGTACACCAGGTAAGTAAGGAGAATAAAATGGGACAGTCATTTGATTTTCTGCACACATCTCACGACATTACAAAGATTAGTAGCGGGAGCATTGTCGTGGTGGTCGAGGAAGGTCGTTTTGATCGGTTGCTATCAAATGATGACCAACCTTTGCCGCAACGAGAAGCATGTTCAATTTTTTGATCAAAATGTCATGATGAGACATAATTAAGATTTAAGACTTCCCAGCAAGTTCCCTGACAGTCTGACGACGATTGGCGCGCGACAGATCATCGATTTCCTGAGAGATACTCACATCAGTCGACGTCGAAGGCTTTCCTGGTTGAGGATAGTCTTGAAGTGACTGACGACCAATTTTGAATTAGGTAAATCATTCATATCACTCGAATCCATTTTGAGACAATCCTTACACTTTTCCACAATTATTATTACATATTTTAATAATATTTCAAATTAAACAAAAATATTATTATTATTGATAGTAATTGTGGAAAAGTACAAGGTTTATTATCAATATGGATTCGAATATAAAACACTTCATAATGAAAAGATAAAACTTGGTTAATTCCACACAAATATATTAAAACCAACCCAGGTTTCAGCAACTGAGTGCCATTTTCAAGGTACAACTGACGTGAGTGGCTGAGTATATATACAGTAAAGGCGGAGGGGAGGGAGGAAAAGAGGGGAGAGGAGAAGGGATGGGGGCGTGGAGGTATTACTGGTAGAGGTGTCGTAAAGGCGGCGGAAAGGATGAGTACCATTGGGTGCAAACTGAGTAATTTGAATAAAATACTTCTACGAAGTGACGCAAGAAGGTGCACATCTACATCTACATAATAACCCGCGAGCCGGCGCATGGGCGTGTGGTAATAATAATAATAATAATAATGTCGTCTTTATTTATTTGAGCGATATTAGGCTAATACAGTCCTCTCTTCCATATAACTCATTTCACAAACACCCATGTCCTGGGCAGATAATTTTCTACCCAGGCGGGACTCGAACCCGCGACCCTCGGGTTAGCAGGCGGGGACTTTACCCCGCCGCCACCGGGGCCGAGGTAGGGGGTGGTAGGTCACCAGCCGTGTAAAGATGTAAAATTTTTGGAGGTAAAAAGGTGACGTACAATCGGATTGTATTTAGAGGAGATCAATTTTTATTGTGGTCGCTTATTCTGCGCGGAAAGAATGAAATTTTATACTATCTGTTCGGCAGAGTATCTCTCTTATTTTATCGCATCTGCCAGACCTAGACGCGTAAACTTCATTCATAACACCATTGTAATCAACCGCCTTTGTAAGCATTCTTCAAAATTTCGAAATTTACTTTAAAAGATTTCATAGGTAACACGCAAGATTTACTGCTGCAGCGTTGAACCCCGAAACTGCGGCATTGAAAAAATCTCCATGGCGACTAAAAAAACCTTCCACTTATGGAGGTATATGACGGATACTGAACAAGATTTTCACGAATGTAAAACATGACTAAGGAAGTGAAAATTACAGCGCTGTCAACCAGAAGTCACTAGAAGTTACCGCGCTATAAAAGAATACCCGTTATTTCTTGAACAACCTTCGTATTTGTCCTAATGTTAATCACAACTACAAATTCCAAAGATTCTCGGGAAGTTGTGTGGAAACGAAACATCTCTGATAAATCACAAAATAGAGATGATGCCACGAGTACAGTATTTATTACGACCTAGGTTACGCTTGTCACGGAATCATCAGGTAAGTACATAAAGTATGCAGTGCCATATACAGTAGAGGTGGGTCGTTCGCGAACGAACGGCTCCGAAGGAATGGACCGAACGAAAGGACCGAGGACCGACTCCTGTGGAACGACTGTTCATTCCGGTCCATCGTTCCTCTCGGTCCGTCACTGCTTTCACTCCGTCGCTCTCATCTTAAAGAGAAAGGAAGTTCTCCGATAAAACATCACAAAAATTCATCTGCCGCTACTAGCAATGTAATTAGCAGTACTTTTATCATGTAAATTATACCTATTTACGAAATCATGTAAAATTTTGGTAATATTACATTCCATATTATATTTCACCCGACATTCTTAAACGCCGTCATTATGGTATACTAAGTATGTACAGGTTAAAAATAAAAATGAACGACCACCACTAAAAAAGAAACGGTGAACGAGTGAAAATGAACGGGTCTCAAATAGGACCGGGTCCAGAGTGAAAGAGTTCCCAAAAATGAACTGGTTTGCCCATTTCTACATCTACATAATACCCCGCGAACCGCCGCATGGGCGTTTGGCAGGGGGTGTTAGGTCAGCAGTCGTGTAAAGGTGTAAGTTTTTTGGAGACGAAATAGTGACATGAATTATAGGAGTGTATTTAGTGGAGCTCAATTTTTATTGTGGTCACTTATTGCGCGCGGAAAGAACGATTTTTTGTACCTATATGTTCGGCAGTGTATCTCTCTTATTTTGTCACATCTGTCAAACCTAGAGATGTAATGAGGAGTCATGATAATATTCTCATGGTCGCTCTGAAAAATATCAGTTCTGAATTTCTCAAACAACCTAAGCCTAGCGTGTAGCCTCCGAGCCTCAAGGGGCTCCCACCATAATCCCTCTAAAAGTTGTGAGACACTATATGAAGGCTCGTAGCAGTTTTTAACAAAGTGCGCTGCTTTCCTTTGTGTTTTATTTATTTTTCTGGTTAAATTTTAATGACCGGGGTCCCAAATGCTCGCGGCGTAAACGAGGTTTGGTGTAACCAGAGCGAAGTAGCATATCTCTTTGACTTTTTCATCCGAGGACCTTCCTATTATACGTTTAACAAAACCTAGTTTCTTTAATGCTGCGTCACTTATGTAATATTTACTTTAGGGTGGTTCGAAAAAAGGGCTTTTCTTGCAAATTGTTTCCCGAGGGGTGCCAAACCTAATCTTTTGCTATGAGTTGGAAGTACGCACAAGAGTATTGAGCAGAGTTGAGGCTTTCCACTCTAACCTGACCAAAAAAAAATTAGTTTTTACGCAAATTTTCAGGAATTATCGACTTTTTAACGGTTTTTCCTCCATATTTCTTGAAATATTTTTTTTAATTTGTCATCTCACTAGGAGTAATAGAAAATAGTTAATTTAACACATGTCAGTTGATATTTACGGAATATATTATGTAAAATTTGGATTTCAGAGTATTTAAGGTCGATATTTCACTCATTTTTAAGCATTTTGCATGAGTTTTAGAAATTCTGCAAAAATTTTGTTTTTTATCAAAAAACAGTCTATCACCTGTCGATCGTTCTCTTTAAAATCAGCTTCCATAACAAATTTGGACCATTAAAATCCATAGATTGGGAAAAAAACGCCAATAGATAATGTAAGGCCACTTTTTCGTTTATAGTTAAATTCATTAAATGCGCGCGCATACTTGTATGGTCATATACTGAAACGCACCAGTCGATCGTCAAACTGACCTTAATTACCGACAGCAATCAGCTGTATAAATTCAAAACAGAGTTCAAGTAAACAGTTTCATAAATTTATAAAAATTCATCAACTGCGATTAATGCCAATGTGTGAAACTACGTACCGTGCATAGCTATGGTGAATATTTAAGAGCTCAATTGCGACAGTTTTCACACTTTTGGTATATAGTATGTTAAAAAAGTGAAAAGTAATTGTCGATGCACAGGCTAAAAAATGGTGAATTTAGTACAACGACTCCTTACGTGAGTGCTTTTATTATTATTATTACATCTCTAGGTCTGACAGAGTCTGTGTCGTGTAACGGCACGGCCTTGCCGTGCGTACTTTTAAGTCATAGCAAAAGTTTAGGTTTGGCATCCCTCGGGAAACGATTTGCGAGAAAAGCCTTTTTTCGAACCATCCTAATGTACATACATACACACATAGGGAAGAGGTGGGAGTAAGGGGGGAAGAGGAGAAAAGGGAGGGAGAGGACGGTCATTGGTGGTCAGCAAAAGGGCGCGGGAAAAGGTGACCAAATCCAGACCGGTGACCAAATGGGAGGAGGGCGGTGAAAGAAGAAGAAGTTCGTAATCTATGTTAATCCTCCCCTTTTACAACTTACCCCAGGGGGTCCTCCCGTCTCCACTCCCACCCTATATGCGACGCTGTAGACAAGATATACTTACCTGGTGATACTGTAACAAACGATACCTGGGGGGTGGTGTTTGAATCGCTCGATATGATCTCGATTACGTAACTAAGGAGTCTCGTGGTACAACAACGAATTATTGGAGATTTTGAGGAATTTTACGCACTCGAATGGCTGTATTTAGCGTCTAATAGGCCAATCTGTGTATGCATTTAACTCAGAATGTAAAACTTAGCTACAGACACACTATGTGGCTTAAACAGGAAAGCTCATCTCGAATTAACGGGACAGGACTTCCACATGATGAGCACATCATATTGATTTTGAATACTAAGGAATTGTTTAAAGCGTAAATTCATTCAAGTTATGCGGATAAATTACCGATTATCAACTTGTCCGACTATGATTCTGAAATTGGGAGAAACTGTTCGTCCATATTGTTAACCCCACCGACGAGTATTTGTTGTATTTGTGATTGTTAACTTTGTAACTCTCAGCAACCAGACCATGACCTAGGTTGCATATTCTCCTCGGGTCATTTTCTCAAAGGTAAGTTTTGATTAGTGTCACTAATTGCAGAGGTTTTCTAAGCAAATTGAAGCTCTTACCCACAAGAACATTTGTTGCCTCGTTGTATTAACATCAGTTAAGTTGCCACATCTTCCGTATTTTAAAAGATAGAGATTTTCTGCAATGAATTAAGAAATAAACTTACTTAAAGTTTTATTCTTACACATTTTTTGATATTTCTGAAATTTAGAGCGCTATCGTGCATTATTTGGTTTTTTAGGAATTAAATTTCGACGAATATTCGAGAGCTATCTTGAAAATAAGATACCGTTAGCATTGATGACAGCAGAACAAGAACAATACACATCTTATGCACCACTGTGAAAAATTCCAAATCTCTCCAATCGATGCTAGTAATTGAAATTGGGTGTTTTCATTGTGATTGCGGAATACTTCTGAAAAAATGTTAACGTTGCCATAGCTCGGTAACTAAGGAGTTGTGACCTCATGTTGATTGGACAAAAAATGCTTAAAATCCCATCCTCTACCTCCTCCAGGAGTTTTGAGCTTTCTTACTGACACACCCTGTATATCTAAAGGGCGGAATAGGAACTCGGTTTACGCAGGGATAGGATTACAACCAAAAATATTAATATTTGGTGGTATTATTGAGAATTTAAGTCCTATAAGACGACATTTTGCGTCATAGGTGTAATTTTATTACATCACACATCCAACAATAGGTTAAATTTGAGAAGAAAATTAAAATACGGCCTCTAATATTGCGACTAATGAAATGAAGTTATAGCGACAAACCTCGCACAAACTACCTTAAATGACATCCTTTTCGCAATTTCCATTCATTTTTATTTTGACCGACCATGGTTTTCGTATTTCTGGTCGGTTGGAATAACAGTTGTGGAAATTACAAAGTGATATGTACATCGTTTAATCCTCGTACTCACCCTCCGGCAGATGTTAACCCTTGATGTAGGGAAGGAGCGAAGGCGATGATCCGTCTTTTCTCGGCACCACAAATGTTTTTCTTTAATTATCCGCGCCGTTCGCAGCAGGAGATGAGAAAGTCACTGCCGCGGGATATTGGGATAGCAGCAGCGTTGGCTCCCCTTGAAAATATGCACCACTTCCGCGACAGCGATCCCAAAACTCTTCCATCGCCTGATGCTCCCGCTAAATGCGAAAGAGAAAAGCGATATTGGACTTTCAGCACATCATTGCTTTTATAAGCTTCCATGGTCTTACTTTCAGTTAATTAGTCATTGACATTTAAGAGCAGCGTGCAGTCAATGAATTTCATTGCATCAATATATCATTCACAAAATCTTATCGCTAATTATGAAAAGAATATTTGGCATTACTCCACAATTTACTTTGAAATTGTACAAGTTTCAAGGCTAAGGCATCGCCTTCAGGTGCCTTTACCAATCGTAAAAATGATGGTATCTGAAGCTACTTCAGTAAAACTAGTAGTACCATTTAAGAAATAAACCTGTGAAAGGCGCTACTTTATTCTCGTGAGAACACACTTCTAATAAGTCGCGCGCGTTTAGGAGCCTGCACAGAAATAGTTAACCCAAAAATTATAAGAATACCCCGCATAATACGAGCCGACACATGGGCGTGTGGCAGGGGGTGTTAGGTCACCAGTCGTGTAAGGTGTAAGTTTTTTTGGAGATGAAACGGCGACATGTATTATAGGAGTGTATTTAGTGGAGCTCAATTTTCATTGTGGTCTCTTATTGTTCACGGAAAGAACAAGTTTTTGTACCTATCACTTCGGCTATGTATCCCTCTTATTTTGTCGCATCTGTCAGACCTTGAGATTTAGTGAGGAGTCATGATAATATTCTCTATGTCGCTCTGAAAAATATCAGTTCTGAATTTCTTAAGTTACCTAAGCCTAGTGTGTAGCCTCCGAGTCTCTAGGGGCTCCCACCTTAGTCCCTCTAAAAGTTGTGAGACACTATATGTACGCTCGTTGCAGATTTTAACGAAGCAAGCTGCTTTACTTTGTATTTTATTAATTTTTTGGCTAAATCTATTTGACCAGGGTCCCAAATGCTCGCGGCGTATTCGAGGTGTGACCTAACCAGAGCGAAGTAGCATCTATGTTTTTACTTTTTCATCCGAGGACCTTCCTATTATACGTTTAACAAAACCTAGTTTCTTTAATGCTATGACACTCATGTTTTGTATGTGTAATCCCCACGATACAATCGAAGTTAAAGTAATTCCAAGATATTTAGATTTACATAATGTAGATTACATTCCAAGATACAGAGGGAAACTGCGCGCTTCGTTAAAATCTGCGACGAGAGAACATACAGTGTTTCACAGCTTTTAGAGGGATTACGGTTGAGAGCCGCTAGAGACTTGGAGGCTACACCCTAGGCTTAGTTGGCTTGAGAAAATCTGAACAGGTGTGTTCCACAGCGCACATGGAATATCACTTGACAGCGCGCTATCTACGATAGAAGCGATAAATAAGAGAGATACATTGCTGAAAGTATAGGTGCAAAAATGCCTTCTTTCCAGGCACTATAGGTGACCATAGTATAAACTCAGCTCAGCTAAATACACTCCAAAGATACGCTTCACCATTTCACCTCCCAATATCTTAACCTTTACACCTTTACACGGCTGGTGTCCTAACACCTTGTGCACAGCCACACGTTCTTTGGCGGCTCCCAAGTTAGTATGTAGATGTAGACATGTTGCTAATGACTCCTCACTGCCAATTATGTCCATGGTAAGTATTTAACTTCAGCCGGCAGTCCCGCGACCACCACACCTTTTCTTCACTTAATTCAAAAATTACTTGAATATGCACCCTATACCATACCATACCAATCACGCCGTTCCCTTCCGGGGTAGGCACAGTCACAAATATTCACTCATAAATACATATTTGTACATCTAACTCTGTTTCAATAATTTCCTCCATACTGACCTATCCTTGCAAGCCTCTTTTGCCTCATTTCACCCTATATACTGCTTCATACACGCCCTCCTGTTTTTATGACTCCTAATATTCCTCCTCCGAAGAATTTCCTCAACCACAACTTTCTCGGCCAACCTCTCCCTCTCGCACCATTCATTTCTCTCTTATATATCTGTTTCTTTATTCGACTCTCATCCATTCTCTCAACGTGGCCAAAACAACGAAGTATACTCCTTTCATATATGTCCATTACTGGAGCATCTAACCCACATTCATTTATTACCCACTCATTCCTGACCCTATCCATCCTACTTTTGCCGCAAACACTCCTCAGATAACTCATACCCACGGCGTTTAGTCTACTCTTATGTCTATCCTAACATACCAATGTTTCACTACCATACAAACATATGACAAATATGACATTTTATTACCTCCCTCCCCTTAAAGAATAGTTTTCGCAACAGATGAATACCGCTGCAACGATTGGAATTAAGAAATGATGAAGTGTACGGAAGAGTAGAAGAGGAAAGGACCATTTGGAACACCATACAGAAAATAAGAACAAGATGGATTGGACACACCCTGAGGCACGATGGATTGTGAAGAACATAATTGAAGGTAAAATAGAGTGAAAAGCCCCCAGAGGAAGACACAGGGATAAGTTCATGGACCAAATAATAATAATAATGTCGTCATTATTTCTCAGCGATATTAGGGCTATCAAGCCCTCTCTTACATACAACTCATTACACATAAATAAAGAGAAAATTGCATAAGTAGATAGAAGCGATTAAAAAGAGAGGAGGTAAAGGAACTAGAGTTAGAAAGGGAAGGGTGGAGGGCTGCAGTCAAACAATCCTAGAATTGAACGACCAATGAATTGGGATACCACAAGTGACATCAGTGCACATACCAACTACGACTTACCTACCTGCATTCACATACCCTGTCATGTCTTAATCTACCCTTCCACTTTCAGCAAACATTCGGCCGAGATACACACAATCGGTTACTTCACCATTGAAAATAACAGATGACGTTCGAAATGCGGGTGTTTTCTTTCCCGAATATATCTCGGAGGCTACGTGCAGATATTTTTGTTTTCTTCATCCTCTCCTCTCAATATCTCTCTTTCCTCTCACGTGTTCTCTTTCCCACCTTTTCGCGATTCGAATTGATTTCGTCGGATTTCCGCGCAAAACGTTGTCCTTGGGATGTTTCGGAAACGAAAAAGTAACGCCCAAGAGAACAGCAACGCAGCAGCCCAAGTTAGCTCACACATTCTTCGCGAAGAAAGCGTGGCCCAGATTCGAGCGACAGTAGTACTTTGATTCCTCCAATTGAATTTCGCGAATTTTTTACGCTCCTTAATTTTTTTTCCCCCGATTGAAACGTCGAGTGCTGCGATTCCAAAATTAGAATCCGGAATGTTTTGTTTTGACTTCAGATATTGGTTTTCCCACCCGTTGATTCATCACTTTTTTATTTTTTTGTCGCTTGGATGTGATTCGAACTATATATTCTTGTTTCCGTTGTCGTCTCAATTCCGATGTGCAATTTTTTTCACGGCTTCAATATTGCTCATACGAATATTACACGCCATAAAGCATTTTCTATTCCATATCAAAAGAGATTTTTATCCCGGAGTTTGTGGTCTGTCATGAGTTCTCCATTGTCTTAATCATAAACATAAACGCTATTGTTTTGGAGGATTGGTTTCGGTTGTATGATTTAATTCGGAAACCTCTTTCCGCTAACGTTTCGCAGATTTATTTCCGCATCCTCAAGGCTTGAGATGGGTATTAGGCTTTTGAAATTTAAAATTGAAATCGCAAAGCATCCTAATATCTTCAACCGAGAGGACAGTTACAATCTCCCTAGCGCCTGGAAGAGGATGTTTAAAAAAGAAGTACGGGGAACCAGCAATGCGCCAATCAGAGAAATTCCCAATTATCAGACCCAGCTATAAAATACGGACCAGAACAATGCATCGCCACTTGAGACTTGAAAACGCCAGCTGGATGGCTGGAGAAACAGTTGTCAACCATGGATATCACGCTGAGGAATGCGCGAATGAATTACTATCATAAACGGGTCCGAGTGTACCTTAAGCTATTTCCGTTTATAGGGCTTAGAGAAAGCATAATACACCAATCAAATCATTGATGATCTACAGATACTTTAAGCGTTCATTGAGAACACAATTATTTCCCATCAAAGTTGGAAGATTACTTATTACAGGTATCACATGCTATGAATTCATTTAATTCAGAATGAATATTATTACCTACTCCTGTGACGTTATTTCTTATCAAGGAATCAAATATAACACTGGTGATGCAAAATGCGCATTGCACTTTTCCAAGAAATGTAGGAACGTCAATTAAAGATTTAATGCAAATTTAGACGCGAAAAAATGTTCTACATGGTACATTACAGCAAATTCGACCTGCAATAGAAACGGTAGATCACATCCGTTTCAGAAAAATCTGCCTGTATTTGATAATAATATTTATTTGAAGTCTCACTTATTAGGATGAGATAGAGACTAGAAAAAGCCCTCTGCCATCGAACCTAACCTCGAACCCGAACCGGAGTAAGTAATTACTAGCTGACCCGTGCGAATATTTCGCACAGTATGCATCTTCTTCCTGTTTCTTCCTTCTTTCTTCCTGTTCTTCCATCTGTTTCTTCCCATGGGCAATTATATGTTATTTATGTTTGTGTTAAAGATCCATAACGTAAACATAAACGGTCACACTGATTGCACGTAAAATGTAAATAATCTAACTAAACGTGTGTGTTAATTGATGGCGCCTCCTACAGTCTTTTAGGCACGTAACCATAGCCAACATATTAGTTGATTATCGCCAACCCTTCGTCTGTGTTCAGTGACAGGTTCAAGAGGTCTGCCCCGTCCTCTTGGTCTGCCTCGAGGCCTGCCTCGTGAAGTTGTGCCTCTTTCCATTGTATACTTGTATAACATTGAATGCATTGTATGCATGAGCAAGTTATGTTCATAAATGTTTACAACTATTTTTGTAAGCGAATATCATATAATAATGAAATCAAAAAGTTTTAATTGCATTGGCTTACCAGGTGACCATTCACCCATGTACAATCACTATGTGCATTTCGTACTATTTTCATTTTAAACCATTTTTGGAAGTTTAGAATGAAAAAAATGTGTGTAGTCGATATACCTCGAGCGAGTAATCGACATGGAAAAATCGAAACTTTTAAGTCAAATTAACGGGTAAATAGTGAAATTTGAGATGGAGATTGTATTTTTCGTCAGAAGCCGGTGATTCAACGTTTAAAATGATACCTCACTTATCACTGTAGGTGCAGTATTAACGGAGCATATACGGAATGACAGAAAAAGACCTTTCTGCAATAATATATACGATAAAACAGAATAAGAGTTAAAGGAAAAATAAAGAAAACCAACTCAATGGAAAGGAAGTCAAAGACGAAAAAGGTGTAGAAGAGAGGGAGAGGATATCGTCAGCGGAAATTCGAAAAACAAATCTTCCCACAATTTCCTGCCTAGGGAGGATCGGAGAGGTGGCGCTTTGGCGAAGGCATTGATGGAGAGGAGAAAGTTGGGTAAACGGGAGTAGCAGGAGGAAGAGAAATGGAATTTCAGACGGCATGACTGGCGGTGAAAGGTGAGAGGAGGTTAAGGAGCGCACATTTATAGCATGAGAAACAACGGTAGAATACTCAGTCACTCAACCTGTCAAGATCAGTTCTAAAGCATTCTACTCTCTGCACGTGAATTATACAACGTCCGACTTTAAATATTGATATTCGTAATCTTCTAGTATTTTTAATGAGATCATTATTCAAACGATTAAATTCCGGTTTTATAGTATCTTGTTAAAAACTTCATGAGAACGAAAACGGAATTGGATACGTTCTCCTTACTATAACGTTCACAGCTGTTAACCGAGTCTAATTTTAATTTACAAAGCAATATTTTGCAGCTAATAGCATATCTGCGAATAGAATTTTGTCTACTAAGGGCTATCGTCAACAATACATCACTTAACCGGGCATTAGTAACGCTTATCATGTTTCCTTCATCATCATTAGTCGTTTAAGATTGGTTTACTGCAGCCATCCACCCTTTCCTATCTAATGCTAGCTACCTTATCTCCTGGTAACTCTTTCTAGGTAATTGTGTGAAATTCACATTGGGAAAATTATTCATCTGGGCTGGGAATCGAACCCAGATCCCTCGATTTCGCGCCAAGTGCTCTTACCAATCATGCTACCCAGGCGTCCTCTTCCAGTGTGAGTCTCATGGGGGCTTTGAGAATCAAGTTGCCCTCACAGTCCGTTCATGTAATGCCAGAGGTACTCGTATGCGAGCGCTAAGCGCTACAGTGCATGGGGTAAAGCCCAACTTTAAATACAAAGTGATTTTACTTTGGACATTTTCATAGAACCACGGAACTAGCCGCTCATAACTTAAACGGAGTCACCCGCTAGGGATCACACAATTTTGTGAAGTTCACAGTGGAAAAATCATTCGCCTGGACTGGGAATCGAACTCAGATCCCTCGATTTCTCCTTTTGTTTACTCCGTGGACTGTAGCGCTTTGCGCTCGCATACGGGTACATCTGGCATTATATGCACGGTACCTGTGAGGGCAACTTGCTCCTTAAAGCCCCCATGAGATTCACGGCGGAAGAGGACGCCTAAATTTCTTACATGGCATATACATTTAAGAATACTTACAGAAAATAAAAAGTTTTCATTAATAATGATACAGGCTCCCTTGCTAATACCATAACCTAACCAAAATCTTAGGAATTTCGTCGATTTTTCTTCCAAATCAATGACCACAAAATAATGCATCTATTTGTTTTCCCTACCTTGTTCGGCTTCCCTATTTCTTCACCTTATATTATGCAAAATTAACCAAGACTTCACTTTTCCCCTAAAAAGCATAATACCTTTTACATTTGTCACCTTTAAAACTTTGCATGCTTGGGTTTAAAATGAAGGTCCTCCCAGATAAAACTGAAGACTTTACACACTGACCTGGGTTGTGAAAGACGACTGTTTTGAGTCTAGGTTAATGAACTTTTATTAACTATTAAAATTGATTTTGGCACTTTGTGGTCATGTCTATCAAACTGGAGATATACCATTACGTCCAGGAGCCGTTAAATAATGATATTCCACGGACATTCTAGTACGTCCATCGTCATCCTCAGAAAATAAAGGAGGACGTACCATTACGTCCATAGCACTCCAAGTGTTAAATTTTAATCAAAACTCTGGGATCAGGGTGTCGCGCGGGGGCTGAAATCAACAGGAAAAATTTTCACACAAGAAGTTTTATTCATTACTTATATTAATAATCTAAGTTCTCGAGTTATCAGTAAATCCAGATTATTTGCATACAATAAAGTTATCTACCGTGAAATAAGCGAAAACGCGGATTTAGAATTTCTGTCATCGGACCTTAACAACGTTCATTCGTGCAGCCAGGAGTGGGGGCTAGAAACCGAAAGGATCTCAGTAAATGCACAGTTGTCCTAATGGCAATGTTCATTGCTAATGACAATGTTCATTGCACCGAATGACAATGTTCATTGCTTGCGAAAGTCATCACACAAATGCTATACCTACACTGTGGGTGGAGTAGACATAAAATCGTCAGATACAGTTAAATATCTTGGAATCAACTTCTGATATTTTGTCGGGAACACACATATGAAACATATGTGGCACAGCATTAAAGAAACTAGGTTTTGTTGAGCGCATAATGGGAAGGTCCTCGGATGAAAAAGTAAACGAAAGATGCAACCTCGCTCTGGTTAGGGCACCCCTCGAATGCGTCGCAAGCATTTGGGGCCCTGTTAGGAAAGGTTTAATAAAAAAATGAATAAAATACAAAAAAAAGCTGCATGCTTCGTTGAAAATTGCTACGAGCGAACATATAGTGTTTCACAACTTTCATAGGGACTGAGGTGGGAGCCCCTAGAGACTCGGAGACGGTAAAACTTTCACACAGGAGGAAGTTTCAGGCAAATCTTCCAAATCGGAGGAAAATCGCTCCGACTTCTTTGAAAACAGCGAACATCGCAACCGATGCGTCGCAATATTTCGCGCAACCTCTATAGCCCCTTTGAAAATCCAATGTGTGTTACGCACCCGTCTCCATGGCCCTCTCCGCAAACTCCCTCAATGTTTCTGTGTCTGCCTCGACCTCCTTCCGTCCAATCCATTTGCTCCTGCATTAACCACTCCGCTTGCCACGGCGCCGTAAAATCCCACCTCTTCCCCCCCCTCCTCCTCCCTCCCACATCCCGCACCCCCTCCCCATTCTCCCGCTGCTCCTTTCGCTCTTCGTCTCGCTCCTATCCGCCCGCGCAATGTGCCACCCCCATCAGAGGAAAACCGTCCCCCCCACCATTCCGCTCCAACATGAGGAGAAAGAAACCTTACCCTTCCCCGTATTGCCACGCTCATTCCCTTCCCTTTCCAACCCCTTTTCTTCAACCCAATCTCATTCTGTTCGTTCGTCCAGGCGCCGCGCCGTAGGGCGAATGGAGCCACTTGGCTCGGTCGGGCTATTTGGGAGGGCGACCGAAAAACTGAGGTAATTTGCGGAATCGAGGTAAAATGGATGGGTAGGTTTGATAGCATTGTCGTTCGATGTCTGGGTTGTATTCTGAGAGCATCGCATCGAACACGACCCATGGGTAAGTATATCCCATGAATTCTCTTGGTACATACATTTTGACCCGACTTTACTATTCACGATAAATATTAATTGGGTCATAGCGCTGATGAAAGTGGAGAATAGCCCAAGCTAAGAAGGCGTTCATGGGAAAAAGGCAACTGCTATGCTGAAAGAAGATGGGACGACAAACCAGGAAATGGTAAGTGGAAACATTCGAGTGGAGCGTGGCACTAATGGATCGGAAGCATGGACCAATGGAAAAGCTGACCAGAAAAGACTAGAAGCCTTCGAAATCTGGTGCTGGAGGAGGATGCAGAAGATAAAATGGACGGACAAATGAAGAAATGATAAAGTGTAGGGAAGAGTAGAAGAGGAAAGAACCATCTAAAATACTATAAAGAAAAGAAGAAAAAGATGGTTTAGACACGCCCTGAGACACAATGGGTTTGTAAAGATCATAATTGAAGGCAAAATTGAGGGAAAAGCCCCCAGAGGAAGACCCAGGAATAAGTTCATGGACCAAATAAAGAGATAAGTAAGAGATAAGTACAA
The DNA here is from genome assembly GCA_963169105.1 of Ceriagrion tenellum. Lineage (NCBI taxonomy): Eukaryota > Metazoa > Arthropoda > Insecta > Odonata > Coenagrionidae > Ceriagrion > Ceriagrion tenellum. Next base: position 42,399,748 of record OY720639.1, read on the forward strand.
AGGAAGAGATACCAGGAGGTAAAGGAACTTAACTTGCATTAGATAGGGAGGGGTGGATGGCTGCAGTCAACCAATCTTAGGATTGAACAATCAAAGAATGAATGAATGAAGAGCTGATAAATACGCAATTTCATCGATGACTCTCACGTCGACTAACTAACACGCTGGAGTGTACCAGAGCAATCACTTACTATCAAGTCAATGAAAAGGCTATGTCGTCTTAAGATATAGTTAACCGCTTCCCTGACATGTTTTTTTCCAAGAGTTCGACCAAAAAAAGACATATTTTTTTATTTAATTTTTTACACATTTACCATATATGAAAATAGGACTCATGAAAATTTTTGCTCAAAAATTTATATTTACTTCGTTATTTTACCCTTTAGAATATCCTAAATACTATATTTTTGGACATCAAATTCATTGCCTATTCTTGAATTATGAAATCAAAACAATTTTGAACTATTTTATTTCAAAAATTCATGAAATATAAATATGAAATCACCAACCAAACACTTATAAAATCACTTTCTAGTTCATTCAGATTTTTTGAGTGGTGTGATATAGGCGGAAGCAGGGGGCCACACATAAGGACACTTCACACTGAGGGCAAAAGTATCTTGTTTCCCGGCGCACTTTTTTCCCCCTCGCGTCGCGCTTACTACAGCACACCACGCACTGCCTGGTTGGGTTGGCCTTCTTCTCACTCGGAGGGATTAGGTCGGGAAAGTGCCTCTCGGTGAGTCGGCGAGGGTGGGGCTGTGCGGGTGGCCTACCCGCCCTTGGGGACACTATGTCGGGATGGTACGTCTCAATCAATTGTTCGATGAGCTCGAGACGATATTCCAAGTGGACTTTGGGACCACCAGACTTTCGGTAGAGCACGAATGAGTTCCACAGGGCTAATTCTAAAAGATGGAAAAAAATTTTTTTGTAATATTTTTTTCCTCTTTTTCGGGGAATAGGGTAATCAGCCAGATGTTGGTCTACACGGTCCACTCCCCCCATGGTATCATTATAATCAATTACAACCTTCGGCTTTACTCTAATTTTGCCCCTTTTTTCCACACGATCCATTATATTGTTGTGGACAGTTGATAAAAGGGTCACCTCTTTTTTATCTTTCCACCGAAGCACCATGACTTTTCCTTTGGAGGAAGCAATCACCTCTCCCTTCTTCAATTTTCTGTCTCTGAAAGTTTTCGGTATTCCCCTTCGAGTTTTTCTCACTGTGCCGTACGTGTCGGTTGCCCGAGAAACCAGCAAAGTAGCCAATTCAGGAGAACTATAAAAATTGTCCGTTGTCAAACAGTAGCCTTTGTCAAGTAATGGCCTCATCAATGCCATCACCACTTGTGATGACATAGGCATTTGGTCGAACTCTCGGTCCAATACGGTTCCTCTTCCCGTGTAAATGATACTCGACCACACGTATCCACTTCTCGATTCGCACAAAATAAACATTTTTATGCCAAACCTAGCCCTTTTTAGTGGCATGAATTGTCGCCAACCCAACCTTCCCTTGTATAAAAGTAAACTTTCATCTATGGTGACATCTCTACCAGGTGTGTACAATGCCTTGAACTTTTCCTCCAATTTTTGGTATATCGGCCATATTTTGTTGAGTTTTGGATGTGGGTGTGTTTCGGGATTATAAGTAGCATTATTGGTGAAATGTAAATATTGCCTTATTTTCACAAATCTTCGGTAAGACATTGTCTGACCGAAAAAGGGAGAAGCAAGTATTGGCCTACTTGACCAATAAAACTCCGTGTCGGGTTTTCGTACTATGCTTTGCAGCATTACAAGAGCCAAAAACACGCGAACTTCAGACCCTGTCACAACACGCCACTGACTTTCGCTGCCACTGCTTGGGCCCGATTTATCACGCAGAGAATCACTTGCATAGCGATTGGTCTCATCGGTTATAAATCCAATGAGTCCATCATCGAAGAAAAGTTCAAAATAATTTAGAGCACCACTATCAGGATCCAGCCGAAAGTTCATTGATTCTACCCCTTCAAACGTAAACCTGGATGGTGCAGGAGGAGGGTCAGCTGAAGATACTTCTCGCCATTCTTCATCTCGCCAAGGTTCTGCTTCATCTTCGGAGTCAGCGCTCGAATCTCCGGAAACACTTGATTCTGAACCAGATTCTTCAATATTCAAGTTCTCGGAATCACTATAGGAAGTATCTGATTCCTCACCAGATTCCATCGATGGATGCAAAAGATAACTCAAAAATAATAAAACTGTAAAATAATTTTCCTCCGGGACAACACCTAAATTAGGTGACTGCGATGTGTAGACGAATGATGGAATACCCTGTGCACACTTCAAAACTCAGAGAAAGACTGTTCTCTCAATTTTGGAAGCAAACTAAAGAAATACATCCAAAAACTGGAATGGATTTCGCACCTAAGTGCGAAATCTATCCTTTATCCTTCCGAAAAACTCAAGGGACCCACTCTGAACGCCCGTAAAGGGACAGATTTTGCACGTGTGCAGATCCAAGGGTCTTTCAAATAACGGTAATGCCAAAAAGCATGTTTTAGGAATATTGTCGGAGAAAAATCTCCTTTCTTGACGACCCAAGCCATTTTATTTTTGCCACGGTCCTACCGATATTCAGTTTTGGTTATCCTGCTACTCGAGGGACAAGGCACCAATCAGTCTTTCACTATGTACAGTCTCTAACCTCAACTCAAACTCGATCTACCACATATCCGCACGTTGTATTTATTTTTATTATCGCGAATTGTAATCACGGAACTATATTGAAATGTATATATATATATATATATATATATATATATATATATATATATATATATATATATATATATATATATATACACGATGTTGATCACGGAACAAATGTCTCATATATATATATGTATGTATATGTATATATATATATAAAAAGAAAACCATTATTCAGTTAGAAAGTTTGAGATTGTATCTTTTCTAAGTTTATTTTTCGCTAAAAATTTTCAAAATTCCTAGGTCATTTATCCAACTAACTAGCGGGATTTTTTCACCTAGAAAAATTCAAGATTGTCTTTTATGACCCTTCAACTCTAGGAAAAATCCTTTCTAGAAACAATGGCGAAATTGATCCCCTCAGTCAGTCTGTTATCTACCATATGAAATGTGGCTCGTGTGGCAAGTGTTATATCGAACAGACGGAAAAGAATTTCATTACCCGTCTGAACGTACGCAGTAGATAAAAATCATATGTTGGGACCAGAAAACTAACACGAAACACCTCAATTATCGCACCGAGTGTTTTGGATTCACAAGAGCACAGAAGATGTTGGAAAAACAACTACGAATCCTCTCTCATGGCAAAACACCTGCTATAGACGACCCATTCATGTGACTTTCCTGCCGATATTAGTCACCTGGAGAATAAGGGTCAAAGACTGGACATTTTGTGGCAAGTTGAATCGTGCAATTGAATGTAATTGTTTATTGAATGAACAAATTTTTGTAACCCACTTCCTCCTTCCTGACCATCCGTTCCCCCAAACACACTACTCAGACCCACTCCGTTTTACAACCCCCTTCCAATTTTCTCACACCCGGCTAAATGCCCCGCTGCGAAATGCCCGCTCCCACCCGCCCTCCCTAATCCCTCAACAGCACACCGCCAACCAGCCCCAACCTTTCTTGCCCACACTTTTCCTTCCCCCACCCCCTTTTTTCTCAAGGAGAGTTGGCCTGTACCCTCCGTATACCTCATCTTCGCTTTCTCCGTATTTCTCAAGCTATCTTTTTCGATTTTCTCAAAAACTGGTATCTTTTTCTTCTAACTTGTCTTGTACCTAAAGATGTCTCTGTGAGTGGATTTTGTGTTGTCGCATTCAAAAAGAATACTTGGGGAACGAAACCAAGACCAGGAAATCTCGCACCTTTGGGGTGGCTTGAAGTGTTCGATGTGGATGTAAAGGAATATACATCTCCCTCTAATCAAATATCCCGAGCTCCTCGTCCATCGCCCCTTTCTATTTCCTCTGTCCCCAATGGCTGGTGCCCTAACAACCCCTGCCACACGCCTTTTTGCGGCTCGCAGGGTATCATATATATATCGGTGGAAAATTAACGATTTGGAATACTAATAAATATTACAACTATAAAATATCATTCAAAAGAAATTTTGATTCATTATAAATATATAGATATGTATATATATATACGCGTCTATCGTCAGTAATTTAGTTTCCGTGAAAAACTGAAATCGTTATTTTCGTAGAAAAATGTTTGCGTAAATATTCTTAGAAAACAAGTTGAAGATAAATCAATATAAAGAATAATAGAAATAACAAAGGAAAAGACTGCAATTTACCGATGTTAGGAAATAATTAATTTGCCATATTTTGAAGTACGTTACGATTTCCATTGCTGAAAGGAAAAATAAAATTAACGGCATTACGTATTACGGCATTTGAAAAGTCCGCGCGGGAGATGCGTGCGATCGTAAGCCCTCCAGTAGCTCTAGAGACGGCAGAAACGTGAACTACTAGCATCTACCCGAGTATTTTCGGGCGTGATGCAAAGGAGAGAGAATCCTCCGACGTGCCCGAGTATACTCGGGCACGTCAGAATTTGCGACTCCCCGGTGCCCGAGTTAACTCGGGCACGTCAGGGAAGCGGTTAATGAGACATAATGTAACTGGGCCTTACATTATTCTTCCAATCACTTTGAAGTGCAAGGAGCATTTTTGCTGTATAAGTCAACGCATCCTATTAGCAAAATCTACCAATAATACCACTGGGTGGTGGAGGGGTAATTTCACCTCATCTGCAGACCCTGACGTATTGCGACCCGAATGAAAGGCTACATCATCTTTGCTTGCTTAAGAAATTCAGAACTGGTGTGTATCAGAGCGACACAGAATATTATCATGACGCCTCACTACATCTCTAGGTCGGACAGAAGCGATAAAACATGAGAGATAGACTGCCGAACAGATAGGTACAGAAACTCGTTCTTTCCGCGCACAGTAAGTGACCACGGTAAAAATTAAGCTCCAATAAATACACTCCCATTACACACGTCACCATTTCACCTCCCAAAACCTTACATCATTACACGGCTGGTGTCCTAAAACACTGCCACACGCCCCATGCGCCGGCTCGTAGGGTAACATGTAGATGTAGAAGTTAAAATTAAGAAGATATTATAAAACCGGACCTTAAAATTTTCTTCCAATCACATTGAAGTACGTGGTGCTTTCTGACCATAGAAGTCAGTGCACCCTTAAAGCAAAATCAACAAATATCAATGGGTGGTGGAAGGGGTTCATCCACCCTGAAGGCAGACAACGTAATCGAAACGTCGCAAAGTAGTCGGAAATCGAAAAATGCCGGACAAAAGTCCAAAATGGCTTTTTTTAGGTTAAGACTTGAAATTTGGCACATGTACTCACAAATAAATGCTGATTATGGAACGGTAAGCCACTTGCCTTTGGCCTTAGCCGTTGCTTAGATACAGAGGTTTAAATTTGGCTAAATTTCCCAGGAAACGACTAACACGCTGGAGTTGATGAGGTCCAGCCGGGTTATGGTGTTGAACTGCACCGACGCACAGTGGTCGGAAATCGAAAAATGCCGGAAAAAATTCCAAAAAGGGAATTTTTTGGAGGTAAAGACTTTTTTGTTGAGATGTTTTCACTTTTCTTCGAAAGTTGTAAAAGTTCCACTGATAGTGACGTAATGGAGGGATTTTTATGCAGTAAAAACATCATCATCTGTCAACATGATTACTTGTCTGTACTAAGTTCAAGTTTCACAGATTCTTGCCCATATTTGCATGCTATTACGTCACAAAATGGCGACAGGCCAAAGGCAAATGAAAAAAACGAAACTGTTTCAGGCGTTACTTTGTGGAAGTTTTGGATATTCATGATGAAAAGATACAACTTGAAAAGATACGACCCGGGTTTCAACAACTGAGTGGCTTGAAAAACATTGAAAATTGCACTCAGTTGCCGAGACCCGGGTCGGGTTTTAATTTAATAAATTGGTGTGGAATTTACCACATGACTAAGGCAAATGGCTTACCATTACATAATCTGTAATTATTTGTGAGTGCATGTGCCAAGTTTCTTGTCTTTACATCCAAAAAATCCCATTTTGGACTTTCTTCCGGCATTTTTCGACTTCCGACCACTGTGCGTCGGTGCAGTTCAACACCATAACCCGGCTGGACCTCTTCATCCTTCTCGCCACATCACGTACAATTAGGGATGAGCATTCCACTGATAAATTCTCCACCATCTCCGCTGGGATTCTAACCCCGGTCCCTCGCGACGGTATGGCTGGTACCGGATCCACTAACACCAACCCGATACCCACGACCCAGTTAGAGCCCGGAGTTAGTCCCGGAGCAGGGACAGGGACGGGATGAGTCCATGTGCGCCAATGAGATCCACGCAATGCCGTCGCACATACCTTCCGATGCGAGACGGCCGTTTGATTGGAAAACTCCGCAGAGTCCACCCTCTCGAGAGGGAGAAAATAGCAGTCGCCCGTCGAAAGAGATTAATGAGAGTAAATAAAAGGTCTAATCTCCGAGACGCACTTGCCTTCGCTTCGAGTAATTTACGCCGACTCCCACACGCAGTCAAGCGTAAATTCCCCGCTTTTACGACCACAGGAAGTTACCCGCAAGGAAGTATTTTTGGCTATACAAACATTATTGCGGAAGCTGATTTAATTCAGAGGAGATCAGTGTGGAGAGATTTCGGTGTTTATAAAGAAGGACACACTAATATGGGCAAGGCATAGTTTGGGAAAGACGGTCGGTTGCAGAAGTAAATTAAGATGAAACTGACCAGGTAAGTGAGCAATAGGCACAGAAGAAGGATAGCCATAATATCTGGGATAAAGAAGGGTATTTGACGTAAGGAAGCAGACGTTGATATGAATGTATTACAGAGAAACAACGCTAGGAAAAGTTTAAATTTATTTTACACTAGCTGACCCGACAGACGTTGTCCTGTCCCAAAGTCAATAAATTTGTTTGTGATCGTTTCGTGAATTCGTGAAAAGCTATTGACAGAATTACCATTCAACTGAAAATAAACAACTGGATCAATTTTTCGTCACTATGTAACCGATTGTCTTGATTCACAAAATAGACAATTGATTCACTTTGCTGTTTATGGATAACCGTTTGTCATTTGAAAACGCACCGTATTTCGTAGGTAAATCTGTAAATTTGTTTGAGATAAAACGGCGAAACTTAATTCATTTCATGAAACGATTACGATGAACTTACAATAGAATCACAGCTCAACCGATAACAAGCAATAACATCACTTTTGCGTCACTATGTAACAGGTTGGCTTAATTCACAAATTGATAATCAGCTGCCAAACGACATTTGCGCAAATAGTAGCTTATTTTCCTGAAAACTTTTCCAGGACCATAACAGACAAAACAAAAAAATAATTACGCATATCCATCGTTCGAATCGTGAGTTATGGTCTTGAGTTCATACAGAAATCCCACAGAAGAAAGCAATTTCAGTTTTTCCCGAATTTTCCAGTTTTCCGGGCGAATTTTCCATTTTTTCTTTCCTTAAAAACCTTATTCGGACTGTTACGAACATTTAAAAAAATTAGCCAAATCGCTCCAGCCATTCTCAAGTTATGCGCTTACCAACGAACAGAATTTCATTTTTATTTATGTAGATTCCCATTCAAACCTACTACGACATTTGAAACAATTATTATGCAAACATTAAGTTTTCATTCGGAAGAATTCGCTTTAACTGTACTTAGAATGGTTACAGGGAATAAAAATACATAAATTGCTCTGTATTCAGTGCGATTTGTTGCAATTTACAAATGTAATGAGTTAGAAAACTACAACAAAAAGAGAATTTTTAAATATCCTGCCATCCATATCATCAGCAGTTTGGTATGTTAAATAATATGCAGAACTTAAGGTTTGCCTATAAAAATGAGTAATTTTGAATATTCCCTACAGTTATGAGTATTAAGGTAATTAATATTGCTTTTCATTAAAAAAACAAACATAAAATAGACACTTCATTATCATCTGGTGTTCTGCCTGCTGACAGGTCCCGTACACCACTGTCGTCTCCATCCGCTTCTGTCCCGAGCTTCCTTCTTTGCTTCATCATAGCTGTTGTTCTTCACCTGATCCACCAATTTAATTCTTCTCCTTCCTCTCTTTTTCTCTCCTTCAATTGAACCCTCAAGTGCCACAGGTATTATACTTTTCCCTCTCATCACATGGCCCAGCCAGTTTCCTTTCCTTTTCCTTATTTCCTTTAGGAGCGATCTTCCTTCTTTTACTGTGCTCAAAACCTCTTCATTTCTCATCTTATCTACCCATCTTACTTTTTCCATCCTTCTCCACACCCACATTTCATAAGCTTCTATTCCATTCCTTTCCCTCTAACCTAATGTCCACGCTTCACATCCATACATGGAAACGCTCCATGAATAACACTTAGCTGAATATATATTCATGGTTATGTGATTATACTCAATTTAACAATGGTTACCATCGGGAATGCGGATGATTTTTAATTTAAATAGATAAACAAAATATGCGGGGAGTGTTCATCAAAGAAGTAAGTGCATGCAAATATCTAGTTAGTGATCGAAGGAAAACGTAGTAAATCAGTGCCTCATCAGAACTCCATGAATAACTCTCTTTCTCAGCTCCAGATCCAGGCTTTTATACACTTATATCAACGTAAATTTAATGCACTTGAGGCTAATTGTTCGCAAAAAGGTTATATAGACAAGGATGCTCAATTAGGCAGAAAAGGGAGGCGGAAAAGAATAATTTTGATCGGCACGCCAAAAAATAATGTTTTTAATATCCTGCCATTCTTATCATCGCCAGTCGGATAGGTTAAGGAACATGCGAAACTTAAGTTTGGCTAATCAGACTGAGTAATTTTAAATTTTCCTTACAGCGGTGAATACTAACGTAATTCGAATTGATTTTTATTAAAAAACAAAAACACGAAATACGCACATTTATTACTAATCATATTTAATCGAAACACATCTAATAATTCGCTAAAAGGTTAGAGATTAAGATGCAGAATAAGGCCGATGAGGGAGTCGGAGAAAAATAATTTTGATTGGCAGGTTGTAACAGTCTTATTAGACTCTCGAGATACGAGTTATGGAAACAAGAGAGGAGCGAATTGCACGGGTTAGCTTTTTGGATCGGGTTTTGTTGAAATTCTAGCGCCCTTGTTGGAGCTTGTTTTTGCACTATAAAAACCTCAGCCGTAAAAACAAACCCTGCGTAAAGCTAGGTTTTACGGCCGACCCCACTTTAGATAAAAATCCGGCCGAAGGATTTTCCAGTACATTCTGCGATATTAGAGGACTTCTCCTCTCTCTGTCCTTCAGTGGCCTGTATTGACGATTGAAAAACGCGAGTAGCATAATGCCTCGTAAAATCCGCGACTTCACTGTAGAGAAAAGCCATTCTTTAGGATTTGATTGAAGATATGATTATATTGTCCAATATGAGCATGCCAATTCGCAATTATTCTGGAGGCTATTATTACTAAAGATAAGATTCCACTGGAGGAACAATGCGCTCTAACAAGATACTTAATAAAAACGCAACTCCGTATCCTTAATTAATGATTAAAAAATTAAAAAAGATTTTTTAAGATTTTCTTAAAAGAACATTTTTAAAATCTAAAAATAAAAAATATCTTAACATCGTACTAAAAACGAAAAAAACAATATTTTCTGAAGTTAATGAAAATTCAGCCCAGTACAGGAAATAATTAAACTAAATTCAAGGAAATTAGCTACACAATGATAAGACCACAACGAAAAGCTTGGGGTGCTCTTCTGTATTCGCTATCAACATAAATTCATTAAATATGAAGATTTTGGTATTCAATTGAACTGAGAGCTGCAATATACAATTTCTAGAAAATCTTTAAATTAACTAAAGTTAAGGTGCAAAATATAAATGATGTAGCGCCCCATGTTTTCGTTGTGACCTTACCATTGTGTGGCTAATGTCTTTGAATTTAATTTTACTATTTCCAGTGCTAGGATAAATTTTAATTCACTTGAGAAAATATGATTTTTTTCTAGTCTAGTACGATGTTAAGATATTTCATTTTTTTAATTTAAAATATGTTTTTAGAAATGCAAGCTTAAAAATCATTTTCATTTTTTTTATTTTTTACATTTTAGTCCTAGTTAATAGAATGGTTAATAAGCAACAAGTTCTTTTGTAAACATTTTATGAACTTGGACTAAAATAACTAGGACCGTTTACTAGAAAAAACTCGCCACTTTGGGGACTCGGTGCTACAACTTTGATTAACACACGGGAGGAAAATCGGACGCTATACCACTGTTCTAACTCGAATCATATATTTCATTGAATGGATTGCAAACTATGTTGGGTAAAATTAAGTAGTAACCATGAAATCATGGATTCCATGGAAAAGCGAGCTAAAGAAAAGCATGCGAAAATTGGAAATTTCTCTCAGTTGAGCCCAAATCTATTAATATTTTCCTATTTCCTTCACCTCTTTAGGTTCAAGCAAACTCACATCTACCTGACATGCTGAACACACGTAAAATAATTACGGACGGCAAGTTCGCACTTTCATCCCTAGGATACATATTATTCCTTTTAGGAAAAAAGTAGGGTACTTGGGAACCGTCGGAATCCGGAGCGCTACACACTTGGCTTAAATTACTTGAAAAACTTCTATTAGGTGATTTCCAGTTCGACACACGATTAATAACGTAAAATAATTGTTAGCTTACTGTCAAAAATAATACGGTCAGCATTCCTTATCCAACGTTTCGAAACAGACTTTACTCCATCTTCTGAGCTAGAATGTTAATATACAGTTAAATTAGCTGGAAATTCCCGTATATGCAATGAAAAGAACTGACGTGGCAAAGCTCAGCTACGAGTCTAGCAATATAGTCAATTAATCACAGTTAGGGCCTTTTCATTGATATTTTGATAACATGTGTTTTGTTGTTACGTACCTATGTATACGCAGCATTGTCATTGTTATTTTAAGTCAAACACAAGTGCATAGACTTGCATGTATACGTGATGTGGAGGCACATTTATTGAGTGAGGCCAGAAAAATATGTGCCATTTGGAACTGATTTCGTAAATACTTCTTCCAGAGTCAACTCATGCGAGGATAAGTGTGATACATTAAAGGTATCTAAATGACTATTATGAAGAGTATCCTTCATGTTCTGCACATTTACATTCAAGAACTGAAGATGGAAAAAAGTATCTTCCGAAACGTCGGCTAAGGAAAACTAACGTTTTAAATTTTACCAAAACCCTTTAAATAAGCTAATATTTATTATTTAAGAGGACGCATCATACCTTTCGGTTAGGAATAGTTTTGTCGAAAATCCACAAGGTGGCGTCACTCGCACCCGATCGAGACGTTTTGGCGTCAGGAGTCTCTTACTCTAGGATAACTCTCGCACGAGGCAAAAGTTGTCATTAACTTGTAGCCCAGTGTCCCGCACGTAAGTAAAAGGCAGCGCTGACGTAAGATCTGTGAGAGAAGACTGAACTATTTGCGTCACCGTCCGAGCACATCATGGCCGAAAACCATTCGGGTGGCTTCTCGAAAGATATCAATTACAGATTTCATCTAACAACCGTGACAGCTGTTACTTAGCATTCTGACAGAAGGAGGATTGATACATCTCCGTTAGTTTAAGATATTTCAATAATAATATTAGTTTTTGTACAAATATACCCTACATCTTGCCGTTTTCCCGATGGTTTAATTAAGCTCCGAGATAAATTTTTCATATTTCAGATACAAATCTCCCTTGGCAAAGGTCTATTCTTTATACTCTTAGAATTTCAAGTTGATGACGTAAGACTTGAACAAAAAATCTGGGGTCGGAAATCATCACAAATTCGACCGGTAGAACGGGTGTGACGCGTCGCCTTAATGACTGAGGACAATCAAAGGAGCGTTATTACATTACAATATTACATTAGCAATAAAAGGAGCAGCAAAATAATATTACAATCACGCGCAATAGATTAGATTATGTATGCATTATGCAAATGTATTAGATTATAATCAATCGGAATCAAAGTCTATGGTAGTAAATGATATTTGATCCAGTGATGAACAACTAATCTAAACAAAAGAACACAGTTACTAATTTCACCATTCTTCAAACACTTCAGGATATATTTTTGTAGCAATAAATGAAATTTTCTTCGTTCTTTTTTATGTACTATCTGAAGCTTTTTTCATCTTCACTAACCGAGCTCAGTAAATTCTTTTCACCCGGTAACAACAGATCCATTACCTCTTTCGGCAAGCTCGATGTTATCCTCAGTGGAACTGGTGAGGAGTTCGAAATGACAGGATCTGATGTGAGAAATAATCTTAGAAATAAGTCCTCACTGGTAGCCACTTGGGAAATTTTCTTGTGAAACGCTCACGAAAGTTTCTTATGTCCTTATTACCAGCTTCTTTGCTTCTTCTGAGAGTTGTTGACTTCTTGAGTTGATGCCATGAGACACCAGCTGACGCCTGGCGCCATCGAAAGGGAAGTTGTCTGTCAAACGGAGATGCACGTATCCTTCCGAAGGCGGAGTGCTGCATATCTTATGATGATCACTATAGGAAAGTGAATGTGGCCATATCGTATCCACACACTTGCCGCATCATCGTACGCCCCGTCGCCGGCGGGCGGAACCGGACTCGACCGCGCGATCGAAAAAACGATGTAATATTCGGGGTCGCAAATATGCGCAAGGTTTTTCTTTAGATTCACAATCTGGAAGCTTGGAAGAATGACGTGGTATGAATTACTTAGCGTAACCAGGCGACACCGACTACTTTTTCTCAACAAATATGTAAAAATTTGACTGAAAATAGGCTCCGCCATTTTGTTGTGTCTATAGTTAATAATTAAATTAAATCTTTTAAAAACCATTAAATTAAAGAGAAAGAACTGTGTTATAAAATGGGTTTAAAATGTTTTCCATAACTTAAACCAATTAAAGTACAGAAAGAGGTTAATTTTGGTAATTCACAGAGAAAATCGGAGGTAGGAGTTTTTTATGAAATTTGTTCAACTTTGACCCCATATATATTGTCAATTTGCGAGTACAAGAAAAAAAAATACGGCATGTTATGCTCAAACTATTTGTGAATGTTACTGCGAAGATTCAACTTCCGGACGCAAAAAAAAACGTTTTAGAGGTTTTGGCCAGCTTTTTTCGATTTCAGCCCATTGTGCGACGTTCCATTGTGAAGGAAATGATTAAATGGTAGTGGTGCCGAAATCATGGCCGTCTGTAGTAAAGATAAACGAAAGCAAGATAGTGTCTCTTTTAAAATCCTTTGAAATATCTCGAATGTATTTCGAGCGAAGCACGTCTATGTCAGTGAATGTGTATGTCATTCATTGTGGAGTACGAAAAGATCGCATCCGGAGCTGAAATAGTAATTAAATAAGATGAATCCCAAAAGCCGTTATCTTTGAAAGGCACAGTGGCAGTTTTGAGAGGAAGTTGAGGAGATGGGAGAAAAATAAGTCAAGCACTCAACGCACTCGGGTAAGCGCTTCTGCTTTGTTTCCGTTCCCTTGGTTTTCCCAATCTGTATGTCAATCCCTCCTATTCAACTCACTCACAAGATTTTCCTCTGCCCCTAAAATATTACGGCCCGAAGGATTCAATCTCTTCGATTACTGTATTTACTGAGATAAACAAGGACATACACCCGAAGTATGCATTTTTACAGTAATGTCTAAGCTGAGGACTTTGCCTAAAATCTTTTTTAATTTATCAAGGTTTAAATAATGATAATAAACATGCATAAAGAAAAATCATCTTAAGTATTGTTATTAAAGAGTAGAAAAACAACTATGGTAATTGTACGTGATGCTTACATGCGATGGTTTCAATTGCCAAAGACTTGTTTTTGAAGGCACAACTCAGTATTGCTGAGTTTAAAGTTGCTCTGTCTTCCCGAAGTTGCTCTGCCTTCTCAGCCATTACTGATATTATGGTGAACACACTGCATTATACTCTGCAGATAAAATTAGTGAAATACGTGAGGTACTTGACAGGTATAATATGCGCCTCCGATACATCAGTTCAAACGACTTTTTCAATCACTTAAGGGTACACTATTGTAACCGATTTTGCTCATATTTTATACTACGGGTCAATTCTTTCTATAAGAAAATTAAGCCATCATAGCGCTTGAGTGGGTTTTCTTTAGGCAACATAATATCTAAGTGAAGAAGAAGCAAACTGCATTCTCGAATTCGAAGCTGCAGAGTTGAATCTCGATGTTGACGCAGATCCTACGTTATTCAGATGCAATATTGGTTTACTACCATCAACCATGGCATCGCTGGAGGCATGAGAACTACTCTTTGAAACAGCTACCGAGAAAAACTGAACTGTGGAGGGTGACCTTTTTGATACACCAAGTGATGTGGAAAAATCCATTGCTCAAGAATTTAAGACGTTATACAGAGAAACCCTGGATGGAAATGCATTACTAATGTTGTAGACATTTTACGAGGAAATTATATGGCTTTAATATTAAAGAAGAGTCCATAAGAACTGTTATTGTTGCTGAGATATACAACCAAAAATTTCTAATTTTTCTTATAGGGGAAATAAATTTTACGAAGCTAGAAATCCATTCAAGGCAATTTATAACGAAAAAAATCAAGTTGTTACTGCATTTAAATGCCAATTTAATCGCTTTGTGTCTTTTTATTCTTATATTGTCGATGTTAAGGTCTTAAAATCACTTACCGTCCCGAATTTTTATTTCCGCATCTACAAAAGGAAAGGTTATGCAAAGGAACCCTGGTTGGGAAGATATCCAGAAAATGGCAGACATTCTATCAGAGACTTCGGTTGGTCCAGGACCAAAGATGACAACAGAAGAGTTTGCATCATTTAAGTATTGCCCTATCACCTCCTGTGTGGTTGAAAAGTCATTTTCATAATATAGAAATATCCTGACTGACTCTTGGAACCAGTTTACTGGGGAACATTAAGAGAAGTATGTTGTTGTAAATTGTAATGTAACTTCAAATAAATTAACCTTTCGTATTTTATGTTTCTTCAATTTATAAGCTAATTTTATTTGGAGTGTTATCCTCTTTCCTCTCCATTAGTTTTACCGAAGAGTAATCCTGTATTTCAGCCCAAGCTTTTAATTTTAGATGCTTATTTGCGGCAATGAGCCGCATTCCCTATGTTTCTAGCCGGCCACGGTGGTGGCAGTCTTTGTCAGCAGCAGGTGGTGGCAGTCAGGCAGGTGAAGTCTTTGCCTGCTAATCTCGGAATTACGGGTTCGAGTCCCTCCTGGGTGGGTATTTCACCACTTAAGGCGTAGATGTATGTCAAATGATGTTTGTCTGCTGCCTGGAAAACCTGATTACAGGCTTAGCCTATGGGATTCCAGGGCCAATAGAGTCGTCCGAAGTGCAAAAAATATTTTAAGCGCCTATTTTAAGTGCCTATTTTGAAATTTTTAGTTCCTATTTAGGCTGCCTAATTCTTCATTTTTAGTGCCTAAATGTCTTCAGCTTAATAATGGCACAGTGGAATGAACTGGAATGTGTATTCTACACTGTAGCTACAGCATGGTGCGTAAAAACTAAGAGGTGGTCCTGTGGGTTGAACGTTTACGCTAAAAACAGAAACGGTATCATTTAAAGAGGTAGTTTTCTCAACCTTTTCGCTTTTGGCTCGATTCTCACTTTCAAAATTGTTCGCAACATTATTCTCCATTCCCAATAGAAATTATCAAATTCTAATTTAATTCTGCAAATGAAAATGATGCTCATGTTTAAGAATTAATTCTTCATCGATGTCCTGTGGTCAGTACAAGAAATCACAACTTATTTGATGTTCCATTTTTACAAAGAAATTATTGTTTTCGTTTAACTTTACGTCATACAATGAGGTATTCAAACCATTATTTTAATGGTATCCATCATATAACTAATAAATTCAGGCTTGACTTTGTGGAACCTCTCCATATCGGAAATAAAAATATTCTAGTAATGGTCCACTAAATAGATTTATTCTTTACGACCCGGGTTTCGTCACATTATGGCATCTTCAGGTAATGAAGACGTAATGACATCTTCAGGTCAACTTGAAGATGTCATCATGTGACGAAACCCGGGTCGTAAAGATATTTAGTGGACCATTACTAGAATATTTTGATTTCCGGTACGGGGGCGTCCATTAATTACGTGAGGTGTTTTGGGGGGGAGGGGATCGAGCCGAATCTCACCCAATCTCGTGTGGGGGAGAGGGGGGTCTCGGCAAATATCACGTAATGTTTTTTCCGCAAGAAACGGTGTAAAATTGCAAGGAAACTGGGTTAAATTAAGCAAAAAAATTTTCTCCACTTAAATATGGCTAAATCCTACACAATGATATATATCGCGGTTATGCGAACGCCACAAAGTAGCACAGTAGCCCCTCGATTGTTTAGCCGCCACCGGACAGCCAAACGCGCGAGTCGATGAACGCTGCGGCGTACGAGCCGTTCTTAGTAGTCTTAAATACTAGTCTTAACTAGTCTTAAATAAAAATAATTAAGCAAATTATATTTTTTAAATAAATCCAACGCAATCAAGCAAATATTAACGTATTTACACTAAAAAATTCGTATTTTGAAAAATCTCACGTGAGGTTAGGGGGAGGGGGAGGGAGTCGAGCCAATTCTCACGAAATCTCACCAAGGAGGGAGGGGGGGGGGTGTCGAAAAATCGCCAAAATCGCCTCACGTAATTAATGGACGCCCCCTATCCATCAATTTAACACTGATGCTCGTGAATTAATATCATTCGTAAGATCGAATGTCAAATGATGTTGTATACAATATTGTGCATTCAATTGTTTTGCATGGTTTTTACAACTTTGATAATATTTCTCAACGTACTGTTTGATAAATTTAATAATCCTTGTATTCTGAAATGCGCCTTTGCCCATAAAGAAAATTAGCATAAATATCTGTGCAAAACCATAAACTTAACTGAACACCAGAAAACAAAAACAAACTGCAATTTTTCAGTTTTTACATATTCTACAGGGGATCAAAACTTGCTCACTTGTGGTCAAAACGCCCCTTAAACGTTCCATTAATTTCTCTGAGGCAAGTGAGAAGAACTCCCCACTGGTTTATGATCCATATTGCCATAGCGAAAAGCCTCTGCTGAGACTCCTGGATGAAACTCAAAGCGGTGAGATTTTCTGGTCAACTGAACTTAATAGGAGACCGCAGGTGGTCGAGGGAAAGGAACTTGGCCCAACTATTCGGGATGCGTGAATTCAACACACACCTTAGGGCTACGTACAAGAAGAGCTCCGCTTAAACCTTCGCCTAAGGAAGCGACCCTTGTGTGGATCAGTGATCAAAGTGTATGAAAGACGAAGTGTGGTCATCGCCGAAGGACAGTATCGCATGGTTCCAAACGCTGAGACCAAGGAAGAGAAAGTGACAGCTTATTGGGAACCATTGAGATGCAAATTGGGATAATGGTGGAGAAAGTAACGATGAATATACGGTCGTAAGCAAGGAAGGCCTGAGCATATCAGGGAATGAGAGAAAGATCCTTGAAGACATTCGACTGAGGCAAATTATGAGACTAAGGGAGGAAGTAAGACGCCATTTCATATTAAAAGGCGGGTAAGAAAGGACTACACCTACATACTACCCAGCGAGCCGCAGCATGGGCATGTGGAAGGGGGTGTTAGGACAGCAGCCGTGTAAAGATGTACGAGATAAGACTTTAGGAGGCGAAATGAGACGTGTATTATGTGGATTGTATTTAGTGATCTTCTTATCTTGCTCTCGGGTGAAAATAATGTTCAAGTTGACGCGATATTCCTCGATTTTAAGAAAGCTTTCGATAAGGTACCTCACGTTAAGTTACTCTCAAAACTAGAAGCATATGGAATAGATAAAAACATTATTAGTTGGATTAATCAATTCTTACATGGGCGGTAACAATGGGTTGTCATAGACGGTATCATCTCAAACACAGCGTTACATTGGGTGTTCCTCAGGGAAGTGTCATTGGTCCACTTTTATTTCTCTTATACATAAATGATATTAGCAACGTCGTTAAAAGTAAGCTTAGACTCTTCGCAGACGACGCGGTTGTGTATAGGGATATTACCAATTCCGAAGATAGCGACTCGTTATCAATCGACCTACTTGCCATTCATGCTTGGTGCGAAAAGTGGTAGATGGAACTCAACAAAAAAAATGCGTAGCAGTCAGCTTTTGGAAAAAGAAAAATATGCCAGGTAGGGCTTACAGAATTAATAATACGGAAATTATTCACGCCGAGTCTGTTAAGTACTTAGGGGTCACAATTACTCACGACATATCTTGGGGAAAACATATTCGGGAAATATGCGGTCAAGCATACAGGAAGCTAGGCATTATCAAGAGAGTACTCGGAAAATGTGATGAGAAAGTGAAAGAACGTTGTCATTTTTTAATCGTTAGGCCTCATCTGGAATATGCTGTTAGTATGGGATCCCCTGATCTGATATCAACCCCGCGTCGCATGGGATCCATACGAAGCGGGGTTGATATCAGAGTTAGATCGCGTGCAGCGAAGAGGAGCTAGGTTTGTGAAACGATGCTACGATAAGTTGGCTAGTGTGTCTGGACTGTTAGAAGAATTAGGATGGGAATCGCTATCACAGCGTAGATTGAATTATAGGTTTAACCTCCTAAATAAATTTCAGGAAAATCATTTTACTGACGACTTAAAAAATACACTATTAACCCCTTCGTACTACGGCAGATTAGATCGCGCCAATAAAATTAGAGAGCTACATTGTAGAACCGATAGGTATAAAATGTCATTTTTTCCGCGTACCATTCAGGACCATAACAGCTGTGATCGTCGTCATGAATAGTTCGAATTGTGACAATAGGCAGACAGTAAATCTATCTTTTTATATTCTCTACGTTCTTATTTATGTATGGTATTTTGAATATGTAGTAGTAGTCTTTGTATCCCTTGCATGTTGGAACGATTGACGATAGAATGTTTCATGGTTATTAGATTTTTAATTGGCGCTTTGCATGTGTGGTACGCGGGTTTCAATGTAATTTCGGTGTTCTACCGTATCATTCATGCATGCCTGGTGTGGAAGCACCCCCTGCCACACACCCTTTGGGTGGCTTGCAGGGTATGACGTAGATGTAGTGGAGCTCAGTTTTTATGATGGTCACTAACTGAACGTGGAAAGGACGAGTTCTTGTACCTATCTGTTCGGCAATGTATCTCTCTTATTTTATTGTTTCTTCCAGACCTAGAGATGTAGTGAGACGTCATGATAATATTCTCTGCGTCGTTCTGAAACACACTAGTTCTCACTCACTCAAGTAAACTAAGCCTAGTGTGTAGCCTCCGGGTCTCTAGGGGGTCCCAAACTAATCCATGTAATAGCTGTGAGACACCGCATTTCGCTTGTAGCAGTTTGGAGAGAAGCGCGCAGTTTCCTCTCTATTTAATTCATTAATCTGGTTACAACTTTCTCTACAGGGTCCCAAATGCTCGCGGCGTATTCGAAGTGTGGCCTAACCAAAGCGAAGTGGCACCTCTATTTAACTTTCTCATCCGATGACCTTCCCATTATACGATCAAACAAAACCTAGTTTCTTTAATGTTTTGCCACAAATGTTTTGTACGATCTAAATGAGTACCTTAAGATAAAAAGGATGCAAACTATGGGCATTAAGGACACATTCGAGAATGCTGAGTAAAAGGTGTAACTGAAAAGCGTGGTAGAAAAGAACATCAGTCGATTGAAAATTAGACTCAATCTTGTATACAAATTCAACACCAATTAATTTTTCCAGCAAAAATTAACCAAAATACGGTCTTCATTTTGTTGAATAGCTATTTATACTGAGTGAATTTTGTAGTTAAAAAAGGGCGCATGCCGTTTTTTTATTTTTGCAAACTGAAGTTCATGTTGCAAGAGAAATACTGATTACAAGGAGAGATATTAGAAAAAAAAACTCTCAACTACGAGGGTAAATATAAATCAATAAATATGTCTCAACTAAATCAATAAATAAGTCGCAAACGTCAGAAAATTTCATCATCAGCATCAGTCGTAAACATTTCATTAGGAACGCTTGGAACATCCAACGTACAGTCCCGACTTAGCCCCCCAGTGATTTTGATCTGTTCGGGACCCTACGAAATCATTTGGGTGGCCGAAGTTATGAAATTGATGATGCCGTAGTCCAAGAGATTACACATTGGCTGCGACAGCAAACAAAATACTTACTTGCTGCCGGCTACTAAGGACTTGTGAAGAGATAGGATAAGTGTCTGAATGTACAGGGTGAATATGTAGAAAAGTGAAATAAATTTCAGGAAGTTACTTTGATTATTATTGTCTCCAGCCAGTTTTTCGAGTTACTTAATGACTTACCCTCGTAGCAGTAAAAAATGCTTAGGAAGGATATCAATATTTTTTATTCGCATGGAAATGTTTTCACCTTAATTTTTTATAAGCTTAGGCTTCCTGAATAGCTCTTATTTATCATTTCTTTGCATGTATGTATGTGGTTAAAGTATGCATTAATATGTATGATTTAACACTTTCCCGGCGAATAACATTAGTGTACATTTCTCGGGCTCGCCACCGGGTAAGATAGTCATAGGCAGCCGACGTTTCGGGTTCCGACTCGTTACCCATTCTCAGCCTTGAGAATGGGTAACGAGTCGGAACCCGAAACGTCGGCTGCCTATGACTATCTAACCCGGTGGCGAGCCCGAGAAATGTACACTAATATACATTAATACTCATCGATTCCATAACATTGGGAGCATATTGTGTAATTCATATTTGCTGCATTTCGCCTGCTGACGGGCATGGTCGGGTTTTTCCTAACGTATAGGCGGCAGCAGTTTCATTTATTTTTGCTGGGTACGTCCTAGTCCACTCCAGTGAAAACTCACTCCCTGCGATTAGTGCTGTCATGGAGGCCATACGGCGTAAGGCCACCTTCGAAAAATTTACCAGCCGCATGGGTAAGATAAAAGTCGAACCTATACGCTACTAATATTTTAAAATATAAACATTGCAGACTTAGAATTTTCCAGCATAAAAATAGATAATGGGACAGGTCGATTATCGTTCCGGAGCGATCGATTATAACGATTCAATTCTCGATGTTGGTAGCATCACCTTGCCCGCCTAGCCTACGGTTCACCTCTAGAACGCTTGAATCCAGAGCCACACATCAAAGATTGATTGAAAAGTCACAGTGGTGCCACAGATACACGTTCGAGAGTTCGACGAGATGCCCCTATTCTACAAAAAAAAGCTTCTGGGGACGTTCTGTAACTCCTTTGCTCACCGGTAAGCTCTTATATCATGTACTGTATGACTTCTGTCACAAAATTTTTGTGTCGAGTCGGAATGTCAATACAAACAATAATTTTGCAGACTATAGTTTTAATTTGGAAAGTATATTAGTACTGGTAGGAATAACCTTAAATTCACTTGGAAAACAAGATATATCTGAATAGGAGGTGTTTATTTTGAAAATAAAATATAGCCTATAAATTGGGCGTGTTTGATATCGATAGGCTGGATAGGGCGTATGGCCAAGAAAATAATTACCATGACATCACTGCCTGCGACACACCCTCGAGGTGGCTTGCAGTAGACTACGAAAATGTAGGCGCTATCTGTCCGTGTTCATCAAGCTACCACACGAGGATAGGACTCCAATGATGCCGCCGTGACACAGAGGACTCCTGAGATTGGTGCCTTCTATTTACAGCCCGGGTCTACTCTAAGGGATCAAAGCGCGTGAGGCGCTTCAAATGGATCCCCTGAGCCGTCCTAAGGGAACAAGACAGGGCCCCCCACCAGTAAATAAAGCGGGGCAGGATATACGCCTCATCTATCGCCATTTGACCTCCGTCTCTTTTCAACAATTCCGACTGTGCGCCGCGACAATCGATCTCGATCGAAAAGGTTTACCCCTTCGAGAGTCATTCCCAAACCTACGACTCGATTCCGGGGCATTGCAAGCCGATCGTTTCGAGTAAAAGAGCTTTGGTCACTGAGTACAATACAGAGAGACCAAAAGCTAAAATGGCTTCGATCACGTTTTCGCGCCGTCAACCGTACACTAACATTAGCCAGCCGACATTAGCTAATCTGCAGTTCGGAAGAGAGATCGAAAATGGTTGTTTGAAAATAAAATATTGCTAGGATAGGTATTAGGAGCAACGCAAAAATTTGGCTCATTTTGATAATTTTGAGTCAAACTATAAACATTCTGGGCCTCCAAACCTAGTTCATCGAAGAAATAATACAAAGGAAAAACAGACTTTTTAACCCTTTCACATCGTATCTGGTTTTCAACAAGCGTTCTAAGAAAATGTCATTTTAAAATGAAAAAACGAAAGTCATATTCGTATTATTTTCTTCGTATTCTTCCTCCGTTCACTTGGTTCAATTATACCGCACCATAGATTGCCACTGCCGGGTTCAAATTCGGGGACGTAGCATAAAAGACTTCGGGCGTCTGTCGCGGCCAAAGAAAAATTAATTTCAGGGGCGTGGACTAAAGTCGATCATCGCGGCGAAGCACAAATTTTGCAGATCGACTTTTGTCGACTATCGCGGTGAAAGAGTCAAGGAAAAAGATTAAATCGTTTAATAACTTTTTAGTTTTCAGCTACTTGTTATGAAATTCTAACTTTATAAATTATATCTGTGGTTTGAGTAATTGATCCAACCCCAACGCTATTAAATTGTTTACTAGCTTAAGTTGCCACCTTTGGTGACATTTAAGCCCGCGTTAGTATTTTACTCTCACATAAATGTTCGCTTTCTTTTCTCTTTTCATCACTTCTTCGCTTCTGAATAACCTGATTGCAAGTTGCCTAATTCAAACAGCTGCCCAATTTACATCTTCCGTCATCATAATTCAGCAAGCATATTTGAGCCATGCCACAAACACTCTTTTCTATGCATAAATCAGGTGTTGCTAGATCAGTCACCTGCAACTCGGTATGTGAAATTCCACAAATCGTCCACCCTACGGCTCAAAACAAACACATCAATAAAAAAATACTATAAACACTGACTCATTCGCTACATCTCAAGTCTGCGCATAGATAACGCCCAAATGATATTATAAGGATTTTTATTCGTGAATGTTAGTAACGCTATGCCTTTTTTTGAGCGGATGAGTGAATCTTGGAACGGATCAGTCCGTGAACGAGAGCAACAATCAAGAAGAACGACTCCTTCGTGGAGAAGATGGTACACTCCCCGGGTAGACTCCGCGTAGGCGGCATCTTCAAGTTTTTTTTGGGTGGCGTGAGTAGTGTATCTACTTATATTCCCAGTGGGGGCATGAGAAGAGGACTGCAGGAAGAGTCCATTTATGGCCACACGTCCTACGTCTCTTCAACCCACACACAAATTAATTGACGGTCAATCCCTCGGATATAATCGCGTAATTAATTACTTAAGGCCACTTTACACGGTACATTCTAATGCACAAACGAATGTATCATAGAATGTAAAAGAAAATGAATGGACTTAGAGCAGGTTCTATTTCCCGTTTAGTCATTCAGACAATCATGCAATGTGTCGCTTTACACGGTACAATTATCCTCATGAAAGAGTTAATACATTCGTTTGTGCAATAAAATTTACCGTGTAAATCGGCCTTTAGCGTCAGCATTAATTAATTGCTGTATTGTCACAGTAAGTGGGTCTATGGTCGAAGAGATAGGGATGATGGTGAAATTTTGGTCCCAAGATTTGACGCAGACACACAGCTCATAATTAAGAAAACCTTTCGGTTAACACAATGTAAAATAATCATCGTATTTATTTAAATAAATAAATGCCTCGTCGCCGGAAATGGCTCTATTGACGAAACATTAGAGATCTACGTCGTCGAGAAGTAGGTTAAAATTCAATTCCAAGATTTGACCCAGACAAACAAGGGATACCCAAAAATTCATTTACATCAAAAAAAATAATGGAGTGGTATTGAAAAATTTTTGTGAATTAAAAAAATTGTTTAACATGGAATACAACCAAGTGACAAAATATTGAGTTTTATTTAACTCAAAAACATTTTAATAAAAAAGAAACGTTTCCAAAATTGATGGTTTCAGGCCAGACTATTTTAAATAAATAGCTGTTCTGTCACCGGAACTGGTTCTATTGACGAAACTTCAGAGCCCTAAGCCCTCGAGAAGTGGGATGAACTTCAATTACAAGATTTGACCCAGAAAAACATGAGAAACTCAGAAATTCATTTTCGTGGCATTGTAAACATGTTTGTGAAGAAAAAATTCGTTAAACCTGGAATACCACCGAGTGACAAAGACAGAGTTATATTAAACTCAAAAACCTTTTAATAAAAAAAAGGAACGTTTCTAAAACCGTTTGTTTCAAGACGGACTACTTTTTTTGTTTTCGTAATCAATTTTCAATAATCACAGAGGGTATGTCACACAGAATATTATTGAGCTAGGCACGACTGATTTCGACGCGTGGGTGTCATCTTCGGGTACTTTTTTATAGGTAGAATGAGTTTTGTACTTATAAACCCAGCGGGGGCATGAGAAGAGGACAGCAGGAAGTAGGCTTGTGCGATGAGTCGATTCATCGAATTCATCGACGATGATTTTAGTCATCGCGTTGCGCTGAACCGCGTCGACGACAATGATTGTCATCGATCATCGACGTCGATGAATTCACCCGACGTCAATGAGTCGATGAATTAACTGACGTCGATGAGTCGATGAATTCACCGATGTAGATGAGTCAATAAATCCATCACCATTAGATGATAATTATTTGTGTTGCGTCGTCCGCCAGTGCCTATACCAACCTCTCCGTCGGCGATGAATGAATTCATCGACTTATCGAGATCGGTGAGTTCATCGACTCATCGACGGCGATGAATTCATCGACTCATCGTGTCGATGACAATCATCGAAACCGAATCATCTCGATGTTTTTTTTCATCGACCCTCGATGGGCAAATTCGTTCATCGCGCAAGCCTATCAGGAAGAGCCTATTTATAGCCATATATCCCCCGTCTATTCGCTCCGCACACAGAGCTCTTTCTCTTCGTTCCCCTTCCCACATATACACCCGGCATCCTACCTCCCATCAGATCCCACAGCATCGATCCGCCCTCAGCATCCCTTCGCCCACTCATTACCCTTTTTCAACCCCTTACTCTGCCTCCCCCTAATATCCTCCAGAAGTTTCCTCTCTTCACTCATAAAGAGCCAATTGCAAGAACATTTAGTTATGGAATCAATAGTTAAGAGATCCATGAAATCATAGATATCATAAAAATATTCGGGTTGCAGGAACACATCTACTGGTTATATAGCATTTTTACCAATAGTCAATCACTTCGAATTTTTTGTGCAATCCTCTACCGCCGGATGAAATTTATGAAAGTTTACCCCATGAAGACTTGCTAGTGCACATAAGAATTAGTCAGCAAGAGTAAACAAAATGGTCATCTGTCTCAAAACAACTATTTTATCAAGTATTTAAGTCTCCAAGCGGTTCATTGCATATCCGCCATCTTGGCTACTTATGGAACTCATAACTCCATGCTATAGACATGACGAAAAAACGAATGATTGCAAGGCAGTCAAAACCTGGGTCAGGAATAAAAGTTTTAAGTGTGGAAAATATTAAGAATTCTTTCTTCTTCGTCATGTCTGTAGTGTCATTCCACAAAGTTACGCCTTCAACCATTAAGTTTATCCATGCTATAGGTTATGAAACCAATAATTTTATCGAATATTTCTGCAACATTTATTGAATGGTTGTCATGACTTATGGGTGCGATAAGTTGATAGAAGGCATATGTGTCGTTCCTGCAACCGGCCATAAGCCAAGTACTTCTTTCATCTACAGAGAGAATAAGGTCACGAAGAAATTATTTTTACCACTATTGCAAGGCACTTCTGCTCAATAAATTGCTATAGGGATGTCTCGTATCACTTCGACAGAATGCCTTACGCTGGATATCCCTACGCTAGGGATCCGGTTAGGGTTTAAACGGCATGTCCGACAAAGTTACCACAGGAAGGGAACGAGTTTTTCCGTGGGTGAGATCGGTGCAAATTCTCGTTCTAATTTCGGAGCACGGCGGCGCCGGCAATGATTCATCCGTGCGCGAAGAAGATAAGCGGTGACAGGCACTTACGGCAACGCCTAGAGGGGTTTCACACCGTAATGATTCCAGACGGATCGGGAAGAAGTGACAGCTGCAACAGAAACAGCGAGAACATAATGCAACTCGGAGAGCGCATTGTTGGAAACAATAAACATATCTCCTGCAATGGGAGCCCAAGACATACACTCACACACGGAGTAAAAAAAAAGTAAGGCAAATATCATTTTGCATTAAGGTCACTTTACACGGTGCATTTTGTTGAAGTATTAAACTAATTATCATAATGTTAATTTAAATTAAGAAAAAAAAACAACTGAGTTGTCATAGAGGGCAAGTTTGTTTACACAACACTTGGAATTCTAACTTAAAACAGACACCAACAAGATTTGTTTTTGATATCAATCTAATCTCTTTTTACATTAACCCTTTTGAGTGCCAACCGATTTTCTAGGTACTATGCTAAAATTGCCGAGGCATTTTTGCTGATTTTGCAGTAGATTAGGAAAAAAATTGTCTCACATACAAGTGAAGGTAAATATTCAAAAACTCAAGGAAAACTTTATTATATGTGTCACCTTTTTAATATATTATTTGACGATATTTTTTTACAAAATATGAGTTCAGTAAGAATTTACGCCATTTTGACGCATTGGGGTAGCAAAATCTAAGTAAATTTTATATAAACGTAGCACATGTAAAACCAAAGGAAGAAAAACGCCAGTGGTCAGTTTAGAAACTACAAGGGTTAAGCTTCATAAGTAATCTGCATTTAGGTGCCATCTGTAAACAATCAGTGAAATACCAGCATCTAAGTGACATTGCAGGAGGAGCGCTGTCGCGCTCCTGTCACTTTTCGCGAGAGACAGGAGGAGCGCGATAGCGCTCCCCGGCACTCGAAGGGTTAATCTGTGTCTGTGAGTTGAGTTTATTAATTGAAACAATAAAACACAATACATTTTTTTCCACAAACGAATTTAGGTATCATAGATTGTGTGAGACAATGACCGGAGTTAGAGCAGGTTCTATTTCCCAATTAAGTCATTCAAACAATCATACAATATGCGGCTTTACACTGTACAATGTTCCTCATGAAAGAGTTCATACATTCGTTTATACAATAAAATGTATATGTTAAGCGGCCTTTGGGGTGGTTGGAGCGATTTTCGCTTATGAACAAATTTTCGAGAAATTTTGCATAGGTGTACTGGTAAATAATATGAATGAGCAATATTGAAAACAATTGCATGTTACCGCATTCGTTTCTTGGCCATAAAATGCCGTTCGTACACGTAGTCTCATAGCACTCGATTGATATTTCGAAATTACTCAATTAGAATTGTATTAGATTTCCATGTAAACGCTAAATAATACGCATCCTTTATTAATAATGGTTTCTAACCTTCTATTAAATATCAAGGCGTAATGCAAAGTTAAAAAAAAACGCATTTACATTTAAATTTTCCTTATACGAGGAAATCGTATAAAATCGTACTAAATCGTACTTCGAAAACCGCGCCCTAACCATGCTGCGGTTAGGGCGCGGGGTCATCATTGCTTTGATAAAGAAGAAAATATCCATATTAAAACAAACCTTGTACTTTTACACTAATATTTATTAATGTGCTACGCGTTTCGCAGCTTGCTACATCCTCAGGTACAATTGTTTACATTTTATTTATTGATGGTTACGATAATAACCAACGCCAATAAGCTGGGGAAAGGGGGTTTGGAGGACAAACTAATTTTTGGGTGGAAAGACAAGGGAACATAGGTTAGGGGCTTGTAAAAAGGGCGATTTTTTCGTAAAGGAGTGGAGAAAATATTAGTGGAAAAATATTAATAAATATTAGTGGAAAAGTACAAGGATTGTTTTAATATGGATTCATGTAAACACAGCAGTTACAGAATTGTTGTGGGATTTAGGTTGGGAACCTGTATCTGATCGAAGGGAAAAAGATAGATCAAATCTTTTACGAAAGTTTCACGCAGACATCTTTGGCGGAAGTTCGATATATCTTGTTAGGGCCAAACTATTACGGTAGAAACGGAGAAAATATTAAGGAGTGAGACTGCAGAACCGAGAGATTTAAAGTGTCATTTTTTCCACGTAAAATAAGGCACAATATTGGAAATTAATATATTCTAGTAATGGTCCACTAAATGGTCTAATTGTCATTGGCAGTTGGTCGGCCCCGGTGGCGGCGGGGTAAAGTCCTCGCCTGCTAACCCGAGGGTCGCGGGTTTGAGTCCCGCCTGGGTAGAATATTATCTGCCCGGGACATGGGTGTCTGTGTCTCGTCCGTTGTTACTGTTATTCACCTGACGTAAAAGGGCCTAGTGTGCTGTATTCGGGGCAGTGAAAATAAATAAAAAAAATTTAAAAAAAATAAATAAATAGATTTATTCATTTTCGTCACATAATGACATCTAAGATGGAGAGGTTCCACAAAGTCAAGCCTGAAGTTATTAGTTATAGGCATAATATTAGTTGCGATAGAGCAGTTTTGTGATAATTTAGCCCTCACTAGGTAGAGTAGGTTTTGCACTTGTGCTAAATATCTTAGCATCATTTTTAAGAACTAATCCCGCATGCTATTTCCGGCATGATTTGGTACCTCGTAGTACCATTTATCGTTTACATTAATAATATTAACCAATAGTTAAATTGCCTTCTTCATGGTAGCATGTTGGGCTCCGTAGCACTCTCCTAGTTTCTGGTCTGACCGCGCATTGTTATTCTGACTGCTTATGGCCTGAGACCGGGGTAAAGAGCGCGGTTCTTATTTGAACTGGGATGAGCGCTGCATGTCTTGTGTGGAATCACCCCGTGCCACACACCCTAGTGGTGGCTTGCACGGTATTTTGTAGATGTATGTTCCTTTATTCGACTCTCATTCCTACTCTCGACATGTCCAAACCAACGAAGTATCCATTTCGATTCAATTTACACAAAATCATTTTTTCATTCAATGCGCTTAATTTACACACCTCAGGCAGAAATCATTGCATTATGAAAACTTCCACATGCCTTGATTAATATAAATTTGCGACTGATTGTGAGACTCATAGATTATAATCCTCTACATCTCGGCTGAAATACGTCAATAGCACTTTGAAATAAATTAGATTACATTCTTCATTATTGTCACACTTCATAGTTATTCAGAATACTACCAGATGTCTACACCATATTTTTTCCAACATAGTCCCCATTTGAACTTTATAAGTCTCATCCCTTGTACAATTCCATCCTTCAGTTCAATATTCTTTGTTGCATCACTTGAAATGCACACCCTTGTTCTATAACATTCCCTTATCAACCGGCAGTCTATCTTATATTACGGTCCTTCCCCTTTAATTGCTAGCTCCATCCATCTCCTCCTGACTTGTTTAAGGGTAGCAGACACACTTTCACTCTCCAATTTTATAATGCTTAAGAATGAGATAACAAGGAGAAACACTGAGTTATAAGTTCATTATTGTTTGTTACATCATAAGAATTGTTGACTGCAGCCCTCCTCACTTCGCCATCAAATGCTAGTTCCCTTCCTGGTATCTCTTCATATATACTGCCTTTATTTGGTCCATGGCCTTATACCTGGGTCATCCTCTGTAGAGGTGGGAATTTCGGTTCATTTTGTGGATTCGGTTCATGGGATTTGATTCGTGGCAATGATTCGGTTCTTTAAATCGTTCATAATGAACCGAATGAACCAAATCCACGAGTGAATCTCGAATCCATGTGAATCTCGAATCCAAGTGAATCTCGAATCCATGTGAATCTTGAATCCATGTGAATCTGTCGACTTACTGCATTTCAAATATTAGTGTACGAAATAATAAACAAAAAAGTGAAGTGTGATGCTCCAATTCGGAAACACAAGACCTTTGACAAGGTGTTTCAAGGGTATTTACAGGGTTCTTATTGAACGATTTGGATTTGGCGGATTCGGAAAATTGCTAGCAGAATCTTCTACACACATCGTTCATATTGAACGATTTATGTGGAAATCCAAATCGTTTAATATGAACGATTTGGATTCGGTGGATTTGAATCTTCCACACAAACCGTTCATGTTGAACGATTTGGATTCGGTGGATTTGAATCTTCCATCAAATCGTTCATTTTGAACGATTCGAGCGGAAAACGTAGATTCAATTCATTCGGTTCATGCCATTGAATCGTTCATTTTGAACGATTCATTCATGAACGACACAGCTCTAATCCTCTGGGGACTTTTCCTACTATTTTACCTCCAATTACGTTCTTCACAAACCCACTGCGTATCAGGGTGTGTCCAGGAAAGCCATCACAAAGATGGGGTGAGCTTCTTACGGCAAGACAATGAAATAAAACAGAGAAAATCTCCAAAAACCGTAAACAATTGGCACCCTTCGTCAACAAACACCAAATTTACCGGGTTGCTTTGATGGGAAAACCACAGCAGAGACAAATCACAGCCTCTCAACCAAGAATACCCCCCTGTGATGGTTTACGGGAGTGTTACTTCCTCGCCAGGGACCAAACACAGATGCTGACACACACAACCCAAATAGGATCCTTTGCAAGGGCTAATGGGACCCCGCTAAGGATGTTTGGGTTATAACCTGGGATCCTTCACAGGGCTAATGAGACACCGCTGAGGATGCCCGGTTATTTACGCAAGCACACTCACAAGCACACAAAATCACTCACTCACACACACAAATGGGCCCAACTTCTGGGAGAATCAGCTCAAAAAGAGCGTGGTCAAATCAACACAACAGGACGAGGGTGGGAGTCGAATACGCGTATTTCGGCTACAAAGTAGCCCTCTTCAGCGAACCGAAGGTAACGCGTCACTTCAACGCAAGGTTGAAGTGACGCGTTACCTTCGAAGGGGGGTGAAGGAGGTATTCTTGGTTGAGAGGCTGTGGTTGGTCTCTGCTGTGGTTTTCCCAGCATACTAACACAGTAAATTTGGTGTTTGTTGACGAAGGGTGACAATTGTTTACGGCTTTTGGAGATTTTCTCTGTTTTATTTCAGGGTGTGTCCAATTCATCTGGCTCTTCTTTCCTGTGTGGTGTTCCATACGGTCCTCTCCTCTTCTACTCTTCATTAAACATCACCACTTCTTAATTTATCCATTTTAGCTTTAGCATTCTCCTCCATCACCAGATTTCGAAAGCTTCCAATCTTTTCTGGTCAGCTTTTCCAATGGTCCATGTTACCGATCCATAGAGAGCTACGCCCCACACGAATGTTTTTACATAGTGTTTCCTGGTTTGTAATCCTATCTTCCTAGACTTTCCATTGTACAGTGGCGGAAAAAATTAACGCAAAACTCATTGGCGTCTGAATGCGGCGTACACGGGAACTAATTGAAATCGCTTTTCCTTCGACAACTTGACAACATTGAGACAGCATATGGAAACCGGGAATATTCAAACTCTCTATGAATTGATATCGATTTTACCCGTCATGTAAATAGTCATACTAATAAGATTTACGTTCGCGAGATCGTCTGGGAGTTATAAACGTGATGAGCTTGCTTCGACCCGCACCCAGTCGAGGTTCCGAATTCGTAGTTGATTATATAGAGATTCTTACCATATTTTTACCGTTTAAACAAATTTCTTGGTTGAAACTTAAGAAACAATACGATGAAAGCATAATTTGTTGGGACAAATTTTTTTTTCCTCCAGATCAAATTCTCTAACAATAAAATGTATTTCCGCGGGCAGGGAATAGCTGTGGATGAACATCGTTTTAATAGGCCTCAAACTACTTCCGAGAAATATGATGCATTACAATTAACATTTTGGCGTAATATCCTGTGAATTTCAAGTTAAAGTATGGGAAATCTGGTAGAATAGAATGGTTTCCATGAGGAGAAAATTTTTCTTTACAAGCATTTCCAATACCTTAAAACCCTACGTAAGTTTCCGCCCTTGTGCATTCAGGTCATCCCAAACACTTAAATTTCTTAATTCCTCCAAACGTAATAGCATTTACTTTCTGAAAACTACTTTAAAAAATCCAGAGCATTTTATTTGGTCCAGTTTTTAAGGAAACATTAGAGTTCCCATTTTACGTTGTATAGTAAGAACCACTGGCCGCTGTTTTCTCTTGATCGATGAAGTAGCCTAGAGGGAGAGCGTTCGTCTGCGGTTAAGAATGCCTGGGGTTCAAATCCTGGCGTGGCCTCTTTTAGTGTCTTTATAATTAATCTACGTGATGTGACTTTATTGCAGCCGAAACATCGCAGGAATCCGCGGAAGGCCCAGGGATTGGATATTGACCTCAACCATGAGTGTGTGATTTTACGCATATTCGGGCTTTGTAAAAGAATCAGAGCGGTCTCCTTGGGCGTCGAATGAGAAGTTTACTTCCCATTCTCGGGTACTCGACCCCACTTGATTTCTACGTCCTGCCTGTCGTATGGTGCTCATATCCACTCATTTCCCAATTTATCACTCAATGAAAAGCTATTCATGAAGGAGGGAACAGACCGGATCTCTGATTGTGTCAGTTACTCGATTTAGTGATCTTACCTGATGCTACATTCACCTTTAAATTACTTTGAAATGATTTAGTAAAGAGGGAAATTATTTTTATTAGGAATTAGAGTTTGTTTCTAACTGCCGAACTTGTAAATACCGATTACTTATTTGAGTGAAAGACCAAACAAGTGAGGAATTCTCTTCAAAATATCTTTAAAACGGTTTTTGAAGCTTTCCCAGCATTGTTTTCTAGGTTTGCTATGAACAATATATTAGCCGTGTAGTTCAACAGTTCAACTTATAGGATGGAGGATAATACTTAGAGGATAAGTTAAATTAATGAATCACTTATATACCTTTTGACATATTCGCAGTGAAAAATGTTTGGCTAAAATTACGCAGTTAAATTTTATGAGGAGCAATTTTATACCCACGCGTAAGTAATACTCCGACAAAAATGCATCGCGTATATTCCCCTATGAAAGTGATAAAATACTAAAAATAATCTTTTTCCATGTAGCGACTAAGCAGTAATTACATATTTTCCCTATGGTCATTTGTATACTCCTCATAAATCCGCAGAGTAGTCAATGGAGTACAAATTAGGAATGTGCACCATCAAAGATTATACGATTGCTACGTCACTAAAGAATCTATTTCTCTTCAAATGTGTCGTAATATAATTGCTTCAATGGAAGTTAAAGTTGTGAGTACCGCCACATGAAGATATTAAAAGACTTTTTACAGGGTCATAAATTTCATCTCTTAGTAGTAATGTATTTTAACGGATGTTGAAAAGGGACACTGTAATGCAACGAGTGGAAAAGGGTAAAATGTATGTGTAATTCTCTAAATTTGAGTTATGTGTGCACATGATCATAGCAATTGATCATCAAGAAATATGCTGGTATTTACATAAAGAATGTGGATGTTTATTAGCCTTATAATCAATCCATCCCCCTCCATTCTCGATTTCCTGACCAAGTCTTTGTGACATGGAGTTGTCCACATTTTGGTATCCTCTTACTGGCTTCATTTCCCATTCTTCCTCCACGATTTTCCTCATTGCATCTTAATTTTGGGTTGTTTCGTTTTAGGGGGTCGAAAAACGTTTGTTTCTCGCATTATCCTAATAATAAACGCTGCGCTCCGTGCAGCCCGCTCCATCTATGTTACATGATTTGTTTTGAACCATCTCCTAAAATGTTGACATTTGTGAACTCGCAAGTATTCCTAGTTGCGGACGAAAAATGAATATTGATAAACATTTGAATAAACATAGTTATTATTATAGCGGACATAAATTTAATGATTTTCGTTTGATAGTAGTGAGAAATAGGTTTTTTTACTTTTAAACACCAAATAAAAGTTCAGTGGGTGAAAGTCGAAGGCGCAACACCTCTTCGGGTAATTTTTCGATGGATGTTTTTGCCTTTTACAAACCTACTATCCAATTCCTCCACCTGGGAGAAAAATGAGGCATACTTAAATGCTAATAAGATCTTTCTTCCCCCAATAATTTAGGGAGAGGCCGCTAAAACTTTGAACAATATCTCTGCCTGCGCTGTCCGATCTGCTTGTTCGTCTATCGACGCTCGTCTCCATGAAGCAGTCATCAGTAAACCTTAGCCAAGTTCCGGGTGGTGATGGTCGGGGTGGTTTGTTGTTGTGAATAAAGCACAGGTTTCAAATTCTCGCTGCACCAGAAAGAAAAGGCTCGTCGCGCTTCGAAAAAATCGGAAGCACCCGTCAAATATTGTAAAGGGCGTAAGAGAAGTCAAATACCACTTCTTTCCTGTGAGTTAAACGACTAGCGTCCGAAACATTATCTATGGCAGAAAAGGTATCGCCCGCAACACAAGGGGAAAGTAAACTCTTATTAAAGGCATACTATTTCCCAAATCAATATAATGCGGCCTTCATACATTCCAATTTTGAATGCATTAGTATTGGTGGAGCTTTGTATCGACGCAGGGGAACCTCTAGGGATCCTCAAAAGTCCTCCAAGATTCCTCTTTGCTTTAACTCATAATTATGGTAGTTCGCCTCCAAACCCATGCATGAGGGGAACTAATGGCGTTTGATTGGAATGGTCTGGGCTGATGAGGTGTAATCCGAGAACTACTTCTTTCTCTTTGTATTCCCGGGAGATTAGTATGCTTTTTCCTATCCTTATAGTTATTTTAAACGTTCGTATACAATACCACCACTCATTTCAAAGGTAACTTAGTTCACAGTATACGCATACGGACGCAAATAAATTCATCGCAAGGATACGGAATATCATCTTAAATTCACCTTGACATGAGAAAGTTCAGTAGTTGTTACTGGGTTGCAAACCTGAATCACTATCATGGTTCTTCATGATAATATTGTTCGAGTACGCTCATGATTTCGAAAACGTGATCGTCATCAAGAAAGATCGGGTGCTACATAGCAGTGGAGTGCGCTCCAAGGACGTTGAGCATTGCCCTACCAATGCGGCTTGCCTTTTGGATGACGATAACGACCATAAAAAGAAAAGAACCGTGACCCCACCCCTGGTCGAGATATTGTTGAGTTTTTCATTCAATTTCTGGTCAAGTAAATTGATTTTTATTGGGCAAATTTTATCTCTTTTGTATTTAAAAAAAATCATATTATCTGCCAGTCATTGCAGCTACACATTACATTCAGTCATATCGCCAATATGAGAAAATTTATATAAAAAATCATTTGTGTTCATTAAAAATCGAACACGGACCATTCTTTAGCTAGCCAAATACATCTTACAGCTACAACATTAACCGTTACCTATTAATTTATTTCATTAATGACATTTTACTTCATACTGAAGTCTTTTAAAAGGCTTTTCTGTTAATTTTAAATGTGCGGCGAATTTATAGCTAAGCGTGTAAGATATTATGCAGTCAGACGTAATAGAGTTGTTTATCCACAACTGCACCTAATTTCGGTAAACTTTTCGGAATGTTTATTCGTATATCCTGCAGTTACTAGATAAAGCTTAACAGAGGACAGCTCGTCACCAAGCTTCCTGTGATAAATGAAAGAAATATCGGGAAAATATGCCTAGATTATTCGGTATCGATGCGAGCACATTTATTTTTATTTTTTTAGTTATATATATTTACGTGTGTTTCCATAGTTTAATTCCATTCTGACGAACTAAAAACGGATTTATATTGGGTCAAGAACGATTCATTAATTAATATCCGTTTTGAATTTAATAAATATCCGTCTAAGGAACTTCGTCAATCTACAAATGGAAAATCGTGAAAAATTTCATCATGTAGACTATACTTATTTTAATTAAATCTTTTTTGTATCGACATTTGGTGCGGATAAATCTCGATTTATATCATTTCGGTGAAAAAGACACAGTACACGTCATTCAAAAAGATCCTCGGAAGTCGACCACAATAAATATCCCTTGGTGGTAGAAGATGAAGATTTCAGCATATATACCGAATTGGGTGGGATAGTGAATATTTTTTTATGATCAGTCTTTCTGTATAAATGATATCATTCGACGTAAGAACTATGCTGAAATAAACACAGCGATACACCGCGACTGAATGTGCGAATAATATGAGAAGAAAGTTCGAAAATGAGGCGATTGATGACTAAGTTTCACGCTCCAGCAAATGTGAGTTCCATTGCGGATTTAAAATATTTGCGGTAGACGATGTTTTCCTCAGTGTTGCCAGTCTTTCGAGTGTGTACTGCTCCTAGAAGTTCCCAAAAATGCCGCATTCTGGCGCGCGAAAAATTTTGCGTTAATTTATCATCGATCAAACCCGTCAAAAAAATAAATGATAGACGTAAAAATATATTTGACTCAAAGCACGGTTTCATAATACCATATGGCCCTTTTCTCTTCTATTCTTCTGTACACTTCCATACTGTACCATACTCCTATGCGATTCGCAAATTTCTGACCAAATCCGATCTGCTTTTAATACAATCACTTCCCGGATACCCAACACCAACTGCATTTAGACTACTCTCATGCTTATCCTAGCGTACACAGTTACCTGCTCTTTAATTAGGAACTGCGATTCATTTATTACAGCTATGGCCATTAAATGCAATAAATTCTGGCAATGCGTAGCATTTTTCCCGGCAATTCACTAATAAACTCACCAAATACCAATTTCAAAAATCTGGGATGTTTCAATTCACGAACGCCAAATGGTTTTGTTACCCCACAAAACTCAATTTTGAAAAAAACCAACGCGGGACGAACAGCGCTGAACCGAATAAAAAGGAAGGGATTAATGGAAATGGAGATAATGGCGTCAAAAATATTAACGTATGATGATGAAATTCTGATCAGTACGAATATTATTTTCTTTAATGACGGAATATAAAACGAAACTTTCTTTTTTTCATCGAAATCATGCATTTATTCATGAAAATCATCACGACCCGCATCAAATGGATTACGTGCTCCGTTTTGCGATCGTTCCTCAACTATTTTCCCTCATTTTGTATTCTCTCCAGAGGAACGCATTGTAATTATTAAATTTGCGTTCTGCCTTTCCAATTCATAGGAATGCGGTTCAAAGGCAAAAACAGATTTTGCCATCGTGATTCTGATTCCTACTTGTTATGTTATGTCAATGTGGATAGCACTTCCACGAGTAGTATACTCCTCTTGCGCCTGTATTGGGCATGTGACTGAGATCCCCTCAGCGTCATTCGCTAGAAGCAGGCAAATTCCGACGCCGGGTCTCTCTCCACATGAGACGCAGTTGATTTTAAACACTAAGCTGGTGTCTCACGTCATAAACATGAGTTTATGCTGAATCCTTTTTTTAAATGCTAAACATACAAATATGCTTCATGAAAAACACTCCTGCTATGTGTTTTTAAGTCTGGTGGCGAATTCCCAATTATTTTCCTCAGCGAAATGCTTAAAAATTTATCACGCCTCATTTGTATCGCAGGCTTTTGCAGCGATGGAATTCTTCTGAAGGAGCTTTCGGATTTTCCAGTGCCTTCGTTTGATCTTGCGTTGCGTGCACCTACAGGAACACCATACTTGAATATTCTACCAGTGACATTAACGATACAAGAAGTACTTAGAGGAGGCCATTAGAGAAGTACAAGAAATTGGACTGAGCGGGATAAAAATAAACGGAGAAGAATAAAGATGCTCCGCTTCGGAGATGATTTCGCTGTCAAAGCTGGAATTTACGAAGATCTTTACAAATCGATAAATCTAATGGACCAAGTCTCCAAGAATACAACATGATAATAAATAAGAGGAGACTAAAATTCTGGTATGAAGAAGAGAAGATGAATGCAGAAGTCACCCTGAGAGGAGAGAAATTAGAGCAAGTGGATTCCTTCACCTATCTCGGAAGTACCATCACGTGGGACGGAAGAAGTACAGAGGACATCAAGCGGAGAATAGCCCAAGCTAAGGACTTTGTCGTAAAAAAACAAATGCGGTGCTAAAAGAGGATAGGACTACAAACCAGGAAACATTTGGTGAAAACATTCGTGTGGAGCGTGGGACTCTATGGATCGGAAGCATGGACCATTGGAAAAGCTGACCAGAAAAGAATAGAAGCCTTTGAAACCTGGTGCTGAAGAAGGATGCTGAAGATGAAATGAACAGAGAAAATTAGAAATGATGAAGTGCATAGAAGAGTAGAACAGGAAAGGACCATATGAAATAAAATAGAGAAAAGAAGACCAGGGTGGATTGGACACACCCTGAGACACAAAGAGTTTGTGGAGAACACAATTTATGGCAAAAATAGAGGGAAAAGTCCCCAGAGGAAGACCCAGGAATAAGTTCATGGATCAAATAAAGATGAAAGTACATAGGAAGAGATACCAGGAGGTAATGTAACTAGCAATAGTCAGGGAAGGATGAAGGGCTGCAGTCAACCAATCTTAGGATTGAACAACCAATGAATGATCATGGACTGACTACCATGAACAAAAATGAATTTTATATCAGGAATCCAAATTTCTAAAAGACCAGTGAAGAGGTTAACTTTGGCCTGACAGCACGCAATTCGACTGTCTCGATATTCCGACAAAGGATGTGACCTCGCACACCCGAGTGATTTTATTTGTCGGCAGCTAGTTGAAAAAATCTCCGCTAGATGTCTCTACTTCATTTTCTGCCTCAGTGATTTCGAACCGAATTTTTATCATGCTCCTTCTTTGTATGGATGCATGAATACATGTACGAAGACGTATATCCATTAAAGCCAGGGGAAATGGTACTACTACACTCTTTGTCTCCCACTTGATGTTGAAAATTTTTCAATTCATTCTCCTTCAAGCACAGTTTGTGAACGAGTCACCCAAATGTTGAAATAAGTCATTCGTTCCGGAGAAAGAGTTGTGTAATGCATCTTCCTGAGTCCTCTTCGCAGTTCTCAACTATAGCGTTGCCAAGAAGCGCTGTTGCTTTCGTGGCTCGCTCGGCTCATTGACCCCTAACGCCAACACGAAAATCCTTTTTACGTACATACATACCAATCACGCCGTTCCCTTCCGGGGTAGGCACAGTGACAAAGTTTCAGTCAAAAATATACATTTGTACACCTAACTCTGCTTCAATAATTTCCTCCATACTGACCTATCCTTGCAAACCTCTTTTGCCTCATTCACCCCCATACACTGCTTCACACAAGCCCTCCTGTTTTTAAGACTCCTAATATTCCTCATCCGAAGAATTCCTCAACCACAACTTTCTCGGCCTACCTCTACCTCTCGCACCATTCATTTCAGTCTTATGTACCTGTTTCGTTATTCGACTCTCTTCCATTCTCTCAACATGGCCAAACCAACGAAGAACATTCATTTCTTATATGTCCATTACTTGAGCATCTAAATCACATTCATTTATTACCCACTCGTTCCTGACCCTACCCATCCTAATTTTACCGCAAACACTCCTCAGATATTAGTCTACTCTAATGTCTATCCGGACATTGTCGATGTTTCACTACCATACAACAAAGTGGGAAGAAGTACACTTTTGTACACGGCGATTTTCGCTTCCTTAGACAAGCACTCATCCCTTGATATACTCCGCATGCTACCGACCACTTTCCTTCCAGCATTCGCACGTCTCTTTATCTCATTTGTTCACACCAGTTATATAAAGCAAACTAAATACGTGGTTTCCAATACCAAATTTCACGTTGTTTTAGGGATCCCTTGTGTACGTGAGCACTAAGGCATTTAACGCCTTACCTGAATCCGTTAAAAGCTTAAAAACAAAAGAAGAAATTTTTTGAAAGAAATGGATATTGGCGCATAACAATATTGATGTTTTATACTATACCCGTGATGTATGTACATATACCTTATGTTATAACTTGTAATAATCAATGTTTTATACGAATGTAAGCAAAATGAATTATTATTATTATTATCGTGTCTGCTTTTCTTGTTCACAATTGAGCTAAAATTAAAGCGCCTTAGTTAATTATCACACATGCTCTTGAAAGCATTTATGTTTTATGCCAGCAATGAATTTCATTTACGGAAGGCAGTCTCCACACAGGTCTACATCTACATAATACCCTGCGAGCCGCCGCATGGGCTGTAGCAGGGGGTGTTAGGTCACCATCCGTGTAAAGATGTAAGTTTTTGGGAGATGAAAGGGTGACATGTATTATAGGAGTGTTTTAATGGAGCTCAATTTTCATTGCGGTCTCTTATTTTTTGCGGAAAGAACGAGGTTTTGTACCTATCTGTTCTTGTTTGTACCTATCTGTTCTGCAATGTATCTATCTTATTTTATCACATCTGTCAGACCTAGAGATGTAGTGAGGAGTCATGATAATATTCTCTGAGTCGCTCTGAAAAATATCAGTTGTGAATTTATCGAGCAACCTAAGTCTAGCGTTAGCCTCCGAGTCGGTAGGGGCTCCCACCTTAATCCCTCTAAACGTTGTGAGACACTAAATGTACGCTTGTAGCAGTCATAAACGAAGCGTGCTGCATTTCTTTGTATTTTATTAATTTTTTTGGTTAAATCGTTATGACCAGGGTCCAAAATGCTCGCGGCGTTTTCGAGGTGCGGTCTTACCAGAGTGAAGTAGAATCTTTCTTTGACTTTATCATCCGAGGACCTTCCTATTGTACGTTTAACAAAGCCTAGTTTTTTTTATGCTGCGCCACATATGTTTAATACGTGTAATCCCCACGATATATCAGAAGTTAGGTCAGGTATATCAAGAAATCAGGTCAGCGACATTTGAAACTGCCATAAGCTCATTGACATTTGTACACAAAATTGGACCAAAACTGTTGAGAAATAAATTATTCTTATTCTCAATCTTCATTCATCAATCTCCAACATGATCAGCTTCGACACCTCTGCAGGATGGGTGGCATCAGTCAAAACGACGGCGAAATAAAAAAATCAAGCAGAAATTTAAACGAAAAACAAGTGAAAGCAGCCGAAAATGTATCCGTAGCGAGGAATAAAGAAGTTGAAGGTCTCAGCGACCCCAACGCCCTATTTATTCTATATAAGATAGCATTCACGTGATATCTCTTGGATTGAGATTTCATGATTCCAGTACCTATTCAATAATAATAAGTATCTCCAAGTAAGCAAGAAGGTGAAGAATGCAAATCGATTAGTGGAAAATAGTTACGCTAAATTTATTTGAACATGAAAAGAGCAAAGTGTGTGATTATACTTATTTTTGAACGAACATCTTTCCGATAACCTATCTGCCTTCTACTTTCAGGGTGGAGAATTAAGTTCACGGAACATTTGGGCAAACAAAAGGGGTAATTGCTATTCCTGGCACTGACTGATATTATTTGTTGCAAACAACTCCAGAGTATGGAATGCCATCGTAAATATCTCGCACTAAATCAAAGAGTATATATTGCCCCTCCGTATTTCCTAGTATGCGTAAGGGAGAAGCTGAATGTAGAAGTCACCCTGAGAGAAGAGAAATTAGAGCAAGTGAATTTCTTCAACAATCTCGGAAGAACCATCACGTGGGACGGAAGAAGCACAGCGGACATCAAGCGGAGAATAGCCCAAGCTAAGAAGGCGTTCATGGGAAAAAGACAGCTTCTGTGCTCAATGAAGATAGGACGTCAAACCAAGAAACAGTATGTGAAAACATTCATGTGGAATGTGGCACTTAACGGATCGGAAGTATAGACCATTGGAAAAGCTGACCAAAAAAGACCAGAAGCCTTAGAAATCTGGTGTTGGAGGGGAGGGTGCTGTAGATAAAATAGACGGACAAAATAAGAAATGATAAAGTTTACAGAAGGGTAGAAGTGGAAAATACCACATGGGACACCATAGAAAAAAGGAGACCAATACGGATTGGACACACCCTGAGACACAATGGGTTGGTGAAGAGTGTAAATGAAGGCCAAATATAGGGAATAGTCTCCAGAGGAAGGACCAGGAATAAGTGCATGTACCAAATAAAGAGGTAAGTGCATAGGAAGAGGTGCCAGGAGATAAGGGAACTAGCATTAGATAGGGAAGGGTGGAGGGCTGCAGTCAACCAATCTTAGGATCCAACGACCAATGATGATGATATTACCCCTTGAGGATACATGGCGATGTGGATCAGCTGAAAGAGAAAAATATAGCTTGAAAAAAATCATTCCCATTGAATAAGGATACAGACTAAGGTCCTCACGATCAAAGGCAAGTGCAGCAATCGATTGATTCGACCCAGCTAATAATTAAAGCTGTTCTCTGTCGACGCACATTAGAAAAAATGGAAAGAGGATGGAAATATAAAAAACCTCGATGAGCTCTAGTAAGTTTTCGCCACCAAGAGCAAAGCGAGGAAAGCGGGACTCGAAACAAGAGGGAACAAAGGCACTGTTTCGGATAACAACACATACTGTGCATACAATAATAGGCGGCAGAAGAAATTAACGACGACATCACCTTGATAACTAAGCAACTAACTACTACTTAATAAACCAGGGAGGCTGTTTCGATAAATAATCCAACGTATATTATTACTCATATTTTCGCACAACTGCATATCTGCCGCGGCTAGCCTCACTGTCCTCTGGATTAAAGGAGCACTGAGTACTTTTCAATACGCACTGTTAGGGCAAGTTAAACGTGATATTACATTACATGCATAAGAACCATTGATTTTGGCCGCATTATGAGAAATATTTTTTAATTGATATTTTTCGGGTTCTTTCAGCGTTGCACCATTTTTGTGGACGACCGTTTAAACAGCATTCCAGTCGGCTTCTTCGATTTGGGACCTGCTGAAGCCGACTGGAATGCAGGCAAAATCCACAAAAATTGTGCAACCCTGGGAGAACACGAAATATACCAGTAAACAAGAAAGCCGCAAAGCATTTTTTTAAAAATATATCTTTTAATCAAATTATATCAAAATATTCATTCAATAACCGGGTTACTTTTCGAGAAGAATATTTGCCTAAAGTCGTTCCCATTCGGATATTTTATGGCTGTGAGTCCCATAGAGATGTAAAAAAACTTAAATTCTGGCGCATTATCTCGTCAAAAATCAACAGGTGTGTAGTAGGCACGACTTTTTCCCCAATTATTCGTTGAAAATTATTATATCAATCTGGAAAACACTTTAAATAAAATAAAAAATAATTACCTTACGTGGTAAGGCGTTTTCACTACATTGCTTGAAATACATGAGGCAAGTTAAAAAATCGAATGCAAGTATATTTAGGAAATCACTGAG
Organism: Ceriagrion tenellum; assembly: GCA_963169105.1. NCBI lineage: Eukaryota > Metazoa > Arthropoda > Insecta > Odonata > Coenagrionidae > Ceriagrion > Ceriagrion tenellum. The sequence goes on from OY720639.1 coordinate 42,443,208, forward strand.
AAATTCAGTTCTACAAAGCAAATTGTTGCGTCACTATGTTGAAGTGAGCGCCTATAAACTCGCAGACGTCATAAGTTGAAGTTGCTTTTTGTTTCTCAATTGTTTATCTTCTGTATATCAGCCATATGCGTCTCCACCGGCTACCTCCTTGTTACTTTCTGCCGCTCGTTACGTCACGTAACGTTCTTCGGCGAAGTTTTTTTTTCGAGAAAGCTTGAGACCGCTTGTATGACGTGTGAGTTTAAGTTACAATATATTCGCTTGCAAGTTTTTTTACTCAAATTTTTTACTCCCTTTACAACCTTTTTTACTCACATTACCCTAACCTTCATACAATGTCACTGCTGCATCTACTTTGTGCCTCTAACGATAGTTTAAATTTCAAAATAAATAATGAAATGATTCCACCTCTCAGCAGACGCCGAGCATGCATGCTCTGGACCTGGCCACTCAATATGCTTCGAAGAAACCGAAGCCTTAAGCGGGGGAAATCGATATTTCCTACGAGCAATCGAAATAACAAGATGCCCTAACGACACGAACAGAGAATATGGCTACCACCTAGCAAATACGCGGTAAAAGAGTGCTATCGCAAATCGGAGAGAGAGAAATGAAAAATGACGCTCAAAGTGGTTTTGGCCCCCGAAAATGGCAGCCAATCAGAAGCGACAGACTCAACTATGCAAACCCGGCCGAAAAGAAGCGATGAATCTTCGACCTGAAGAAGCCTCCGGGAGAGGAGGAGAAACGTTGTCGGAAAAACAATGACGCGGCCGAATCCCGAAATAAGAAATGGAAAGAATACCTGATAAATTGATTAGTTTTCCACAAAGCATTTATTACGTTCTTACGACCAGGGTGTCATCGCTGCGCGACACCATCAGGTCTTGATGATGTCCCGCGCAGTCAGGTCAGCGATGCGCGACATCACTTACATCTACTTCTTTGTTTCTTTTATTAATTTTTTATTTGCTTAAGACTTTATTACATGTATCGCCTTGTCGTATAGATAAATAAAGGCACAGAAATCTCTTTACAACTCAAGTGCAAAAATGTCATCAACCATGTATTAACAGCTTTGTAATAATACATCTTTTATAAAAATTTTAAATTTATCAATGGGCAATTCCCTTATATGTACAGACAATACATTATAGCATTTGATTGATAACCTCTCAAAACCATTCAATGTTTAACAGTACTTACAATGCTCTGTTCTAATATTATTTTTGTTCCTAGTGTTATGATTATGCATACAAGTGCAATCTGAATAGGATTCAATATTTTTATTTATATACGAAAGGGATTGGAGCTAGTAAAACACATTGCTTAAATAGTCGAAAATGAGAGGCGGGGGAGGTAGTCCTCAGGTGGCGGATTGGAAGTTATGGGAATAGGGTGGGGGAGAGAGGGATCTGTGCCTCCCACCCGTTGCCCGCCACCTTAAGTCGCTGCCAGACCACTCACCGGCGCACAGTGGTCGGTGAAACATCTCGATGACCATACTTCTTAAACCAACTGCTTTATGCAAAAGTTTGCCTGAAAAAATCATCCGCCATTTTGTGACGTAACATCACACAAATATAGACAAAAATCTCTTAAACTTTACCAATGTGTGGGTAAAGAACTGTGCTGACAAATGGTAATGCTTTTCACTTCATAAAAATCGCACGACTACACCACCATTTGTGTCAATTTTAAGACTTTCGAAGATAAATGAAAATGGAAATTTCCTTGGAAATTAGGTTATGTTTTAGCCTCTGTATCTAAGTGATGGCTAAAACTTTAGGCAAATAGCTTACCAATCCGTAATAAGCAATGATTTGTTTGTATATGTGCCAGGTTTCAAGTCTGTGCCTCAAAAAAATCCATTTCGAACTTTTGCCCGGCGTTTTTCGATTTCCGACCACTGTACGCCGGTGGGTGGTCTAGTAGCGACTTAAGATGGCGGGCAAGGGGTAGGAGGCACGGATCCCTCCCCCTCTTCCACCCCATTCCCATAACCTCCCACCCGTCACCTGAAGACTAGCATCTTCCCCCCTCTATTTTTTAAATATTTAAGCAATGTGTTTTACTATATCTGCACCCCATGATGATGTCGCGCAGCGATGAAACCAGAGTGATAAGAAAGTAAAAAAATCTTTTGTGGAACACAAAGTAATTCACCATTTCACTATGAAGGAATTCCACCAAGTTACCAAGCGAATACCATTAATTCAAAATAAAGTTCAAATCCAAACTCGAATGATTACTGCAGCGCAATTCTCGCTGTGACCAAACACGCCACCCATTGATCGACTTCATCAGGGCTTCGAATCAACGGCCTTTCTTCAAGATTCTCTGAATCGAAGAACATAATAAAAAAATTAATAAATAAACCCTTTGAAGTGTCGTGTGAAAAGGTCCTACTTCGGGGAGAAGTGTAAGGCTTATGGCAGGGGGTGCGGGAGAAAAGGGTAGGTATAGAGTGGGCAGGAGGGTGGAGGGATAGGCCCAAGGTGGAGAGAATGAGCTACGCCCGTTGCCACGGTTACGGAGGCGACTCCGCTTCGTTCACAGCATCGCTTGCGTGCGAGTTTGAGGGAGGGAAGTGGGGGTTGGAAGAGGAGGGAAGTGGTAAGCCAAGCGGGGGGAAGGAAAAAGGGGTGGCCGTCGAATATATATATATATATATATCCCTCCCACTCGACCTCGGATGAGAGAATCCGACGCTGCCTTCTGCGGACGGTCCAGCCGTTGACCTTCCTCTCTCTCTACATCTTCCACCCCCCTTCCCTACTCCAACCCTCTACCTTGCCTCCTCCCCGTTCCCGCATAAAATTCTCAACAGTCCGAGCAGTGGGAGTGAAATATGGCCGAGTACGTGACTGAGGGTTGACCCCGGAGAATTTCCGAAGATGATGGATAAAATAATGGGGGGATCAAAAAGTTGACTTTCGGCAAGTATTTACCGCCATATTCATGCACACACATTTTTTATGATCCAGCAAAAGGAGTGGTGCGTCATATGACAGAGAGCGTCGTGGACCATTGAAAAGCTGGAAGAAAAGGGAACACAGGATTTTTGAAACTTGATTCTGGAGGCATATTCATAAGAACCAATAGAAAGGTACCGCCAGAAACGAGGGAGTGTACAAGAGAATAAAAGAGGAGTGAACCATATGGAACGCTATCAGAAAGACAAGGTCCAAATGGATAGGCCACGCTTTAAAGACAATACGAATATTAAGGAAACAAAATGGAAATCTCCGAAGTACCATCACAAGGAAGAAGTACAACGGACATTAAGCGGAGAACAGCCCAAATTAAGAAGGCGTTCATGGAAAAGAGAAAACTTCAACGCCCAAAGAAGATAGTCCCACAAACAAGGAAACAGCGTGTGAAAACATTCGTGTGGCGCGTGGCATTCTATGGCTCGGAGACATGGACAATTGGAAAAGCTGACCAGAATAGACCAGAATCCTTCGAAACCTTGTGCTTGAGGAGAATGCTGAAGATAAAATGGATGGAAAAATAAGAACTGATGAAGTGTACAGAAGAGTGAAATAGGAAAGGACCATGTGGACCATCATACAGAAACGAAGAACCAGACGGATTGGACACACCTTGAGTCACAGTGGGTTTGTGAGGAAAATAATTGAAGGCAAAATGGATGGATAAGTCTCCGAGGGAGACCCAGGAATAAGTTCATGGACCAAATAAAGATGAAAGTACATGGGAAAAGATATCAGGATGTAAGGGAACTGGCATTAGATAGGGAAGGGTGGAGGGCTGCAGTCAACCAATCACGGGATTGAACGACCAGTGATGAGGAAGCGGTACATAGTGGGTGCTGAAGGAAGAGGCTGTACACGCCACGTCGACTTTCCAAAATTTCCACCTGTCTCACCCATTCCGCCACGGTCCATTGATTAAAGGAGAGAGAATAGATGGAATCATACGGAGCGCAATAGCAAATGGGAATATTATAGCCATGAAAATGCGCAATCTGCCATGTTGAAAGGATCAGAGCATAGGTAATACATGGAAAAAATCTGTATTAGTAGCGGAAATGTCGCGATATCATAATGATAACTATTGGAAAGGCAAAATGAAAATTGACTCAAAGCAAAACTGAATTTTTCATAAAGTAACCGAGCAAATCGCGCGTGATAGCTGCGTTAGGTGGATTATTTTTTCTAAAATAACAGGTATAACCTACGTGCATCAAGACTCCGAGTACTCTCTGTAAATTAAATCCACGGGCATAATTAAAGTGATTGATAGCTAATTGGACGTCTTTTCTAACTAAATTTGTTTTGTATTTTGTTGTGTTATACATACTTTTATATTGTGCATGGTAACATGGTTCTCATACTTTTTTTGGTTTTCCCTCGGACCGTTAGAGGTTCGGTGTCTGTGGTCCGATTTCCGTTCCAAGAAACCTCTTTTTCATAGGGGACATCAAGCCAGAACACTTAAAATGCATTCGCCTCTTCCTGACGGCCTGTCGTGAAAAGCGTTGGACATCCTCCTTCCACACAATCTCAGGAATACATAGCATGAAACTTACGTGCTTGAGAAGTGTTTCTATTCATACAAAAAGGATGCAACAAGAATTTAATCTAGGTAGCGTCCTTACACTACATATCTGTATTAGTAGCAGAATTGTCGCGATATCACTACGATAACGCGACAATTCCGCTACTAATACAGATTTTTCTCCGTGTATTAACTGCATGCACTGATCCTTTCAACATAGCAGATTGCGCATTTTCAACGCCATAATATTCCCCTTTGCTATTTTGTTCCGTATGATTCCATCTACTCTCTCTCCTTCAATCAATGGACCGTGGCGGAATGGGTGAGACAGGTGGAAATGTGAGAAAGTCGACGTGGCGTGTACAGCCTCTTCCTTCAGCACCCGCTCTGTACCGCTCTCTCATCACTGGTCGTACAATCCCGTGATTGGTTGACTGCAGCCCTCCACGCTTCCTTATCTAATCCATTTCCCTTACATCCTGATATCCCTTCCTATGCACTTTCCTCTTTATTTGGTCCATGAACTTATTCCTGGGTCTTCCTCTGGGGACTTTTCCCTTCATTTCACCCTCAGAATCACTCTCTTAAGCACATTTATTCCTGTAAATCCCTCGAAATATCATCAAGACACGGATTCAGCTAACTTTTTAATTCTACTTGTGGGCTTTACTTATATACTGTCTATGCTTCGCTCACTCCATCGTTAAGAAAGTAAAAAAAATATACCTTCAGATCATTAAACAGAACTAAGATCTTCTCTACGAATTGGTTTTATTAATATTATTGGAATGTTGTATACTTATGCCAGTATTTGATAATTCATGGGTATAAAAGAAAGGAAGTAGTGGGTTGGTGGGTATTATCACTAGATATTTCATTAAATTTCCTTTCTTACGAGTTTTCTCTCCAGTTTGTTAGACCATTAGTTTGCCCCAAAAACAAATGCTACAAGTGATAACAATGAAAATGACATGCGTTTCTAACGGAAATGAAGGTTAATGGCATGGTGTCGAAACTTAATAAATTTAATCATGAGAAACTAGTCTTTTTATACGTGGAATGGCCACGTGAAGTTTGAGCAAGTTTGAATGCTTTGCACCTTTGGTCTTAGAAAAATAACAAGTGTCGCAGATAAATGTTGCATGAAGTTTGCAGTTTTATATTCACCTTTTTTAATGCAATGTAGGATAGGAAAGATGTCTTGCGCCGGAATGGTTAAGCTAAGTTGGCACTCTTGATATTGAGAATAAATATTTGACTTTTAATTATTATGGTAGATTCCGGAGTTGGCCACAATGCTTGAACATTTTTTCTCCGCCCCCTTTAGCGGTATAGAATAGATTTTAATGCTAATATATCTATGTTACCTTCACGAAGGCATGCCCCTCTTCCCTTCTTATCAATTGTCCATACCACTGTGATCTTCTTTCTTGTACTTTCTTCAAAGCCTCAACTACCCCTCCCTGTTCTCTAAGCCACTCATTCCTTACCCTGTATCACCTTGTCTTTCCCATAGTCCATCACAATATCCTCACTTCCACTACATCCAATTTCTTTTCTTGCCTCTTCTTCATGGGCCATGTCTCACAACCGCAGATCGGGGCTAGTCTCACGACTGATTAAAAAATCCTTCCCTTTGTACTCCTTCCGATCCGCTTATCGCATTACGTGATCTTCCTCCAGTTCATCCATCCAGATTGAGCCCTGTGGTTAATCTTCCTGTCGAGATCTCAGCCTTCTGTGATGTACGACTCAGAAAATCGTATTGCGACTGCAAAAGAAAACGCTATCGGTCGACGGCAACTGGTTCCTCGAGTGAGGGAGTAGCAGCGCTTGAGTCGCAAAATCAAGTTGGTCAGCGAGTATGGTAGCCATCATGCTTCTGTATTAATCGATACTGGATACCTTCTTCCATCTTCTATTTCATCCTCATTTCCTATAACATCTGCGGATAGGGGTACTCCTTCATACAATTCTTCTATATATACTTTCCATCTCCTACTTGCGTCTTCCCCAAACAGTAAACCTCCGTTTATATCTTCGATGGTACCTGCAGTTGCTGTTTTTCGCTTTTTGAAATATTTGTTTACTTTTATGTATGCTGCATCTGTTTTCCTTTCTTCTATTTATTTGCATATTTAATTTATAAATTCTCATTCTCCTGTAGATTGCTTTTTGTTTCCTAGTGACAACCAAAATTGCTGGTGACCTTTCAAAGGCATTTGATTGTGTGTCTCATTCCATTCTCCTGAGTAAACATAGTTATTACGGCGTCAGGGCCATTGAACTAAAGATATTTCAATATTATCTGAATGATCGTTCACAGTGTGTCTACGTAAATGACAATATGTCCATGCCCTTACATGTTGAACACGGGGTTCCACAAGGATCTGTGCTTGGCCCTCTATTGTTTCTGGTCATGATTAATGATCTTCCGGCAAACATTTCTTGGGAATCAAAACTGTATGCTGATGAAACAACCTTCCTGTATAATCCTGACAATGCTTACCACTCTTTAAATTCAATAATGACTGTTGTATGTCAGTGGTTTACACCAAATGGACTAGCCTTAAATAATGATAAAACTCAATTGGCGAAATTTTCATTTTGCACAGCTCTAAATCATCCAGGAAATGTAAAGCTTTGGGTTTTGAACTAGATAGCAAATTGCCGTGGGATTCACATATCTCTTCTATCCACGGCAAATTATCAAAGGCAATCTTCATGCCAAGAAAACTCAAAGAACTTATTCCCATGCACTATCTGAAACCAATTTACTATGCCCTTTTTCACAGCCATCTTAGCTATGGCATTGAGTTGTGGGGGCATGCTACTACTTCCTGTTAATTATTTACTTTACAAAAAAGAGCTATTAGGATCATTTCCAATTCACCCCTACTGGAGCACTGCAAACCAATTTTCAAAGAGCTTGGTATTCCCACTCTCTATAGTCTTTAAATTTATAAATGTCTTTTCTGTGTAAAAGTAAATCTTAGTTCTTTTGCCACCGCGGAAAGTGTCCATCATAACAACATTAGAAGTAAAGAGAAACTTGTATTACCATATTGCAGACTGACCAAAACCAAAGACTCATTTGGCATTCTTAAGTTGAAGCTTTTTAATATTCTACCACATGGGGCCAGACGTGTTTCCACGTCAATATTTAAGAGTTTAATTTATACTTGGCTTGTATCTAATGCATTTTATTCTATTCATGAGTATTTAGAGTGTAAAAATGTTGACATTGTATTCTAATTGTTTCTTTTTTTGGTATTTTATTTGACGAGGGCTATTGCATTATTTGAATGCTTATTGCCTAATAAAGAATATGAATATGAAAAGAAGAAGGTGGAGCGCCACGGACCCGCTGGTTCAGATCGATCTGAAATCTCAGACTAGATGAGAATGCGGACCGAGACAACCCGCTTCACAGATCGATCCCACCAGCCCGCTGCGTTTACCATACCGAGCTGGTCCGGACAGATCGATCTAAGATCGATGGGTAAACGTAGTGCATGGCTCACGATTCGCTCCCCAACCACTTTAAGTTCACGAGCTGAGCAGTCTTATAACCGATAAAACCGAAAAACTGGTCGAAGGCCAAGCAGGACCCTCTGCGATACCGCCGAGCGGCAATCGCCTGGATACGTAAGGGACAGATTTTCAAGGTTACGGTCTCTCTCTCCCTCCCGCCCCAGCGCTGTCCTTGGTCTCATGCAAGTCAAATTTAAGCTATCGACCCTGACGGTTGATTCTCATCAAACTCTCCGGGAATTGTTTCGGAAGAAAAAATAACAATGCTGGATCTTCGTCCCCTTCGCTACACGTGTGTCTCATACATTTTCCCGCATCAGCAGTCCCAAGAACGTCGGATTCAGTCATTTTCTCGGCTCTTTTCCGCGATACCTCATCGGCAATCAATAAGGCAAAATATTATCCGAAGGACGACACCTGGGAACCGTGATGATCATTCAGGTGGATGGAAAGGGAATGTCGTCATCTCACTCCATCCTGACAACCGAAATTCCCGCATCATAATATATCCATTGATATCCACTATGTATATTTTCCCCTGTTCTTTCCCTGCTTGCCTCTGGATAGCATGAAGGAGTAGACCTAATAGCGATTATAAAGCAAGACTATAGGTCTTTTATTGATGGTTGAAATCATTTAAATGTGAGAACCTATACCAGTTACTTGGGTTGACCTGATTCCACCCAATTTCACTTTATTTTATTTTTTTTAATTTTATTATTTTACTTGATTAGTAATCAAACGACAGTGAATACGGAGTATTATTAATTTAACTACAAAAAATAAATATTATAAAAACAGCGCTTTCCGAAATGTAAATTCATGTGGATCCTCAAGGGGATAACGAAGAAAAACATCGTAATATTACAAAATCACAGTCAACTCGTAAGCACCGAAGTTAATCGGGGAGAATAAATATGGCGGCCAAAGTTACAGCGTCAAGCATTGGCCAACAGAGCAAGCGTCCTCTCCATCTATCTCAAGGTTGATGATACACCAGGGAGGCAATTGAATTACGTAGGTACATAAATATATATCCGCGACAGAGAAGCCAAGAAATATGGAAACACTAAATGAAAACACATATTTGGAACATGTTCCAATCGCACAGGGAAGCTTGAAGAAATGGCCGCAGGAGAACAAAAGGGATTTGAGGCAACAGAGGTGTGTTGCTACCGAAGAGTGATGAAGATCTAATGGATGGAGGGGATCGTCCACAAGGATTGGAAAGATAAGAAAGTATAACGGAGACTCAGCGAAGAAGAGAGCAAATGATCAGACAAACTTGGGACAAACCAACTTATTGAGAGCAATATTGGAAGGAGAAATTGATGGGAAGATCTACAGTATGCCATCCATTGAGCAAATACTGAAGGACGTCTAAATTAATATTTGTTAAGAAACAAAGCGGCTGGCGGAGAGTACAGTGGAATGGAGACCTACATCTACATACTACTCTGCGAGTCGCTGCATGGGCGTGTAGTGGAGGTGTTAGGACACCATCCGTGTAAATATATATGGTTTTGGAGGAGAACTGGTGTATTATGGGAGTGTACTTAGTGGAGCTTAGTTTTAATTGTGGTCACTCATAGTACAAGGAAAGAACGAGTTTTTGTACCTATCTGTTCAGCAACGTATCTCTCTCATTTTATCGCTTCCTTTAGACCTATAGATGTAGTGAGACGTCATAATAATATTCTCTGTGTCGATCTGAAACACACCAGTTCTGAAATTCCGAGTCATTTCAAAATGTATCTATATCTATATCACGCCATCCTCTGACGTACATATTTACACAATATTTTCCAAGTTAGATAGAACTTTAATTCATCACTGAAATAGGAACTATAAGGTTGATTGAGCATCCAACACACATTCTTTCATTAAAATTAATATATAGTATCTACACAAAATAATTCCTTCAAATGAAGTGTGCTCGAACTAAAGCAATGCGGCAAAGGAGTCAGGGAAATAGTTGTCGCCATATAAAGCCCTGCCTCCAAATATTTAGTCGTTTCGCGGAAATGTAAACTCAATAAATATTATTTATAACCATATCATCCTTTGAAGCCATCCTTCTTCATTACATATTTACACAATATTTTCCAAGTTAGGTAGAACATTAATTCATATCTATAAAAAAACTGTAGTAAATGAAGCATCCAACTCACATTCTTCCATCAAAATTAATATATAGTATCTACACAATATTATTCCTTTTAATGAAATATACTCGTACTGAAACAATGCGGCAAAGTATCTGGGGACTAAAGGTGTCGCCATATAAAGCGCTGCCTCAAAAGATTTCGTCGTTTCGCGGAAACGTAAGAATGGCGCCACCACTACGAAACGGACGAGGATAGAGCAGAATGAACGCGGCCAGCCGTCTAGTAATTTGCGAAGCGAACGGAATAGCGCAGTAACGGGCCCTGAGGCGGCGCCGCCGAGCAATCGTGAGCAGGTGGAGGATTGGAAGACAAGTCGGGAGTTCGCCAACCGTTTTATGTCGCCGCCTCTCTCGCCGCCGCCGTTTTATGACGCTGCGGCATCTGCAGCGAACACGACTCCTTCAGGGTGCTCGTCTTGAGAGAGTGAGGGAGACCCTGGATCACATTCCGGCGCGAGTAAGAAAAAAATCCCAGTTGTTTACCCTCTTCCCTCTTTCCCTTCATTTCATGGCCGCGAGGAAGGTCGCGAAAAATCGTTCAACCAGGTAAACAATGCTCGCTATTGCGTCGAGAAAAATCATTAGTAATTTTTTAATTACATGCAGTGCGGGATACTCGGAATGAAGATAAATCATAAGAAAACAAAAGTAATTAGATTCTCTAGGACAAAGATAGTGAAGCTGGTGATTTAAGTTGGAGGACACAAACTCGAGCAAGTGGAGCATGTGAACTACCAAGGTAGTACGCTAGAAGAAAACGAACATACTCGCAAAGATATACGTAAGAGAACAGTGCTATCTAAGGAGGCGTTTAGTAATAGAAGGAAGCTGAAGACAGGGGCATGGGTAAGGATGAAAACAAGAGGCTGGTGAGGCTGCTGAGGCTGGTGAGCTTGATATGGAGCGTAGCGTTGTATGGTGCAGAAACGTGGACCCTCCGAAAGGAGGACGAGAATAGGCAGCAGGCATTTGAGATGTGGGCGTGGATAAGGATGGAGAAGGTTAGGTGGAGGGATAGGAAGACTAAAGAGGAAGTTCTTGAGGTGGCGGCCGAGGAAAGGAATCTTTTGAATGAAATTCGAGATCGGCAGAGTAGGTGGCTGGAGGATGTAATAAGAGGCGAGAGGCTGCTCAAGAGTGCGATAGAGGATAGAGGGAAGGATGCTGCACAGGCGGGGAAGAGGAAGAGAGAGAATAGATTTCATAGACGGGATGAAGAAGGGCAGATCGTATGCAGAGGCAATAAGGGGTATAATAGAGATAGATAGGCCCTGGAAAGTGTAGAAAACGGGGAGGAGATCCTCTGACAATCAGCGACATATACCTTACCTGGTAGACTACTTTCAAAAAAATTATAATTAATGGTATTGGCAGTAACTTGGCGTAATTCCTTCATGATAAAATGATGAATTACTTGGTTTTCCACAAAAGTTTTATTATGCTCTTACGTCCCGGGTTCCATCGCTGCGCGACACCATTAGGCCTGATGATGCACCCGTGTTAACACCATGTTTTGCATGTTCTCTGCATGACACTTGTGTCACGTTTTCATAGTTACATAATAGATTATTTTAATAGTTTCTGTAGCATTTGCAGAATACCGATAGTGTGGTGCTTGTTGGTGAAAGTAAATTTCTTCACTGTAGTTCATGTTTGTGATAAGTCACTGCCAAACACCCTTGTGGTGGCTGGCAGGGTAATAAGTAGATGTAGATGATGTCGCGCAGCGTTGACCTGACAGCGCGTGAAATCATCAAGATCTGATGATGTCTCGCAGCGATGAATCCAGGGTCGTTAGTCCGCAATGAATCTTTTGTGGATAACTACCTAATTCATCATTTCAATATTAGTTATTTTGACCGAAAAAAAAGCATCAAAGTGAGAGATACCTACGCAGCCTAACCTCTATTATTAGGTACGTATGTACGAGAGTGATTCGGGCCAAAAGGCTGTTTAACAAGAATATTAGTTCATCACTGAAATCAGTACTTAAATCGGCAAAAAAAACTCGGAAATCAAGTTCGGAGTTTTCATCGGCATCTACATCAACATACTACCCTGCGAGCCGCTGCATGGGTGTTTGGTGGGGGTTGTTAGGACACCAGCCGTGTAAAGGTGTAAGGGATAATGTTTTGGGAGGTGAAATGGTGACGAGTATTATGGGAGTGCATTTAGTGGAGCTCAGTTTTTATTGTGGTCGCTTATTGTGCGCGGAAAGAACGAGTTTTTGTACCTTTCTGTTTGGAAATGTATCTCTCTTATTTTATCGCTTCTGTCAGAGTTTGAGATGCAGCGAGGCGACATGATAATATTCTCTGTGTCGCTCTGAAACAAGAAACACAATCAAGATCAAGTAAACCATTCCTGAAAGTTACGAGAGCACCTTTTCTCGATTATCGTTCACAATTCCTCCGAAGATTATTTTTGTCAATTTAATACACATCACCGCTTTCCTCTGGAAACGTTCCACCTTCCTTTGGTTGCTGGTTCGATCCAAGAGTCGGATTCAAAATGAGTATCACACTTATTTATAATTCCAGAACTGACAACTGAACTCGATTCGAATTTAAGCACTGACCTAGCACAGCGTAAAAGAGCCTTAACTTTAAGGGGACAAGTTATTTTAATGAAAACGCTTGGTTATTAATAATTCACTCTTATAACATAACCCTCGCATGGTTTCAGCAAATGATTGTCAATATACTGGAGTTTTGCCTTGAAAATGGCAATCATTTACTGAGATTATGGTCGAAAATAAATTACAAGTGTGGATATGCACCACGTTGTCGTTTCTATAGAATATTTATCCTTTAAAGCCATTGGAGATTTGAATCACTCCTTACGTCGATATCAGAAGGCAACAACATAACTTCACAGAGAACGAACAGGAAAGCATTTGAAACTTCGAACTTTGCGTTCAAACTAAATTAACCATTCAAAAAAAACAATATCTCTGTCACTAGTTCTTCAGCTATAAATAAAGTTCTTTGGTGGGCAGAATACGCGCTGTTTGCCTCTCTTTTCTGACTCCATATTCCTTATTGACGCTCATTTTTTGCTCAACTCCTCCATCACCCATGAACCAAAAGCGGAATGCTCTTTAAGGGGGCGCAAATTTGTATTTCAATTGCAAGTGTATGACTAGCAATATATAAGAATGCCCTACAATTATGTTTACACTCATATAACTCCAGTTTCGGCAGAACCCAATGTCAAAGGTCAATAGTGATTGCTTTCAACTGAAATAGAAAGTTAATGTCGTATTGTACCGCACTTCTTAATCCACAATAAATCCACACTACTTACAGACTGACAGGCTTGTGCAATCCAAACTGTTCACCTACTTAAGGTACAAAGGTGCTGATGCAAGAACTGATAATATAAAATTTGACCTAGATTGGGTACTAACTTACTCTCGCCATATTCTGATCAGCCATCTCTCATCTATAATAATGCAAGTCAAGATAGTAGAGCGAAAATAAGACTAAGTGCTTACTTTTTGATTTCACAAAGGTGAACCGACGTCGACCTAGAATACCTATGTTTCTCAAGTAGAGGCTGAATACTGCACTTCATCCATCTACAGTCTGAAAAACGGCTAATTAGACAACTTTTGGAACGCGCCTGACCCATATATCATATCTCTCCCCAAAGTTTTCCGAATGTCACTTCAATCATCATACTCCGACAGCAGCAAAAGAAGGAAAGGCAACCTCGACAGAATTAACAAAAGCTGAGTCTAGCGGTGATGTTCACAATATGCAGGCTAGTATCTTAAAATAAAAGAAGGTGGTCTTCTACGAATGATTCTACAAGGTACAAATTTACAAGGCAGTACTTGAACCACCTAGCAGGGCGATCGTAAACTATAATGACCTAATGTCATAAATATGATTTCCCCCAAGGAAAATAGTTAAGATTACTTGAGCGAATTTTTTCCCTAGCCATAAATAAAGACCATACTCGATATTTATTTTAAAATTTCAGCAGCATGAGAAGTCTAGACAGATTTAATAACAGTAAGTACTGTTATTGACACAAACACTTTGTTTTAAATTATCGTTGAAACAATCAATCTTTGCACTATTTCAAATGAATCATTCAGTCGAACCTGACAACATAAAGGTGGATGACTAATGAGAAATAATGCCCGCGGCACTCCATCCTCAGGTCAAATGACCAATACAATAAAATTAAAGCAACTTTAGTCATGGTATTTTTCAACCCAACCTTTCTAAAATATGGTCAATTAAAGCTATATAGTAAAAGCACTCTGCTTGTCACATTGGGCGCATACTTTTAATCCAAATCAGCAATTTTAATGCTTAATTCCCGTCGAATTTCAACGGGGAGAATCCTTAAGAACGAATGCCATTTTTTCACAGTAAAAGTTTTTGTTCACTTTTCACGGAAATTTTTATTTCACCGACCAAGGTTTCGACAAAACTATGTCATTTACAAGGTAAAAAAAGCCTGATACGCTAAATTTAACTCAAGAACGAAGATAAATTATTTATACTTGGGAGATGAAAAGAAGAAAGATATTTCGATAGTTGCATTTAACTACGTCAAAAATCATTCCATAAAATTTATGCAGTGTCCAGCTAAGTCACGCCGGTCTTTTTTTCCGTCAGGGTCTTGTGTGTCAGGGTCAAATTTTGTAATCAATTTTTCACTACCTTCCTGACTAGCTAGAGATATGAAATTTTGCACATAGGTTCATTTCCGGTGACAATACAATATTCAGTCATAAAAAAGTAGAAAAACTATTTATTTCATTTTTATGCAAAATAAAAGTTATTTTTAAAAATATATTTTATATTTATCTTATTATTTGATTCAATCTAAAAGCATTCTAATACTTTCAGGACTCCCAAGAGTATTAAACTCTCAGCTGGATCTTAGGCTTACCGCTGTATTGTTGAAAGCCCCTCGGCAATCAAATTGGCAGTGTGATCCATCGAGTAGTCACCACGCTCTTTGCGAGTTTTTTTCGGACCAATGCTGTACAAAGTGGACAGCTTAGTGTGGCTTCTTCCATTAAGATGGTACACCCAAGATAGTATTAAATTGCGCCTTGAATACAGAGCCGAATAGGGCTGATTTTCACGACCACTTTTTGTAGTTCCACAACAATTGAACGCCACAATCAACCTATTTTTTCGAGTATCGATCGATGGAAAGGTCGGATGGACTTCTTAAGCACTCCTTAAAACATTTTTTCCACCCATTTCTAATTTACCACTGACTTTTCTTATTTCTCTATTTCCTCCAAAGATCCCACAAGCTGCTTGCCTCCCCACTCAGACACAGACATCTAATGAATGCCTAATAAACGTTGTAAAAAGGTCTTTAAAAATATAAAACAAAAACATGTTTTCCGACTTTGAATTCAAATATTTTTAGGGTTATTTATGTCTTATTGCACACGTGTTTATTCGAAATTATTTTAAAGATTCTGGCGTTTATTTTAAAGAAATTGAAAAATACTGGTTGGACATATTTGAGATTTATTTTCAACGGGAATATGAACTTTACAGCACAAACGAAACCATCTGATTTATATATTACAAATGCCCGAAGAACGTTTGTCTTCTGTTCAATGCTTTCTCAATATTTATTACGCATACATAATGTAAATCTAAAATGATTTTTCTTTCAATGTTTATATAATATTTTATGCAAATTCTCGTTGTAAGAATTTATTGGATATTAATTAGATGGGTGTGTCTCTGTGGGTCTTTTCATCGCACCTATTCTTATCCTCTATCTTCCTAGCTGATCCCTTCCTTCTTCATCTACATCTACGTGATACCCTGCGAGCCACCACGAGGGTGTGTGGCAGGGGGTGAAGCTCACCAAACATGCACTATTGACATGCAACTGGGAAATTTAATGGAGACATGCTAGATAATATGGTCACAGGTCACATGCAGCTAGATAGTTAGTATCTACATAATATGAAATGGATTATTGGTTGTAATTACATGCACCATGCACTACATACTACTCTAACTATATTTCACCTACCTATCCCTTTGCTACGCTGCCTATCGTTCTCTCTTATAGTACGAGGGAAAAATGACATTTTAAATCTATCGGTACGACAATCTATCTCTCTAATTTTGTTAATATGATCAAACCTAGCATAATACGCAGGGGTTCTCAATATATATCTAACGTCATCTGTGAACAACTCTGTTTCGAATTTACTTAAAAGGTTTAACCTAAATTTTAACCTGCGTTCTGATAGTAATTCCCATCCTAGTTCTTCTATTAACCTCGTAACACTAATACAATTATCATAACGGCCTTTAACAAACCTAACAGATCTCCTTTGCTCCTCCTAAAATCTTTTTCCGATTTCCCGCGGCGACGTCCATTCGAAGCAACTTTAAATAGAGTTTGTGGAAGAGATACTCGAGGTAGTCTCCCGTTGCCTTTCCCAATATTGCTTTCTAAGTGACACTATCACTTAAGGGGCCGCCCAAATGGGCCTAGACGCTTTCAACAGACGCCTCACTCAAAGGACAGACGCTAGCCAGACTCCTATTCGTCTGTCTCCTGACCTTCGACCTATCTGGCATGGGAGGTCCCAAGAGGAGCAATTATTTCTGCTCCGGCCGGCTCACCCTGAGGGGTCGTCGGAACGCTTATGGGATTCTACCGCGTAGAGATAAGGGTTTGTAATGGCATTTGAACTATTTAATTTATCCCATCATATCATTCGGCAATCGAGTGATGACATTGATAAAAACCTCAATCACGCGGTATTCATTTACGCACAAGGCCACGTGTAGGGGCGATGAGACTCGGAGGATGAAAAAGTCAAAGGGAGATGTTACTTCACTCTGGTTAAGCCACACCTTGAATACGCCGCTAGCATTTGGGACCCTGGTCATAAAGATTTAACCAAAAAAAATAATAAAATACAAATAAAAGGTTCACGATTCATTAAAAAACTGCAACGAGCGAACATATAGCGCTTCACAACTCTTTGAGGGAGAAAGGTGGGAGCCTCTAGAGACCCGGAGGCAACACGCTATGCTTAGATTGCTTGAGAAATTCAGAACTGGTGTGATTCAGAGTGACACAGAGAATATTATCATGACTCCTCACTACATCTCTAGATCTGACAGAACCGATAAAGTAATAGAGATACACCGCCGAACAGATAGGTACAAAACCTCGTTCCCTCCTCGCACGATAAGCGACCACAATAAAAACTGAGCTCCAATAAATACACTCCCATAATTACACGTCACCATTTCGCTTCCCAAAACCTTATCCCTTACATCTTTACACGGCTGGTGTCCTAACGCCCCCTGCCACACGCCCATGCGGCGGCTCTCAGGGTAGTATGTACTGTACTACTAGTAGATGTAGATCCCTTGGATCCTCTGGTTGCCATTCTTACTCAGAATGATTTAAAGTAATGGCTTGAGGTGATTGTATTTTGGAGAGAACCGTAGCTGAGTGAAAACTCTTTTCGCTTCGGAATACAGATCGATGATGCATTTGGAATTGGGGAATGGAAATCGCTCGAATGCATGAGTTCCATGGACGCATCTTCAAGCGTTTGCGCTGGTTTTTTATATGGGCTCCTTTCCCTCGTAAGAAGTCCCATTTAATCAGTTCACTCAGCCTTGCAGCTTGCGACTAAGAGGTTTTATCTTCCAATCAATGGAGGTTACTTCGATTCTTCGGTTGTATTCCTCTCAGCGTCGCAGGAACGTAAGTGTGGCGATAAATGCAGTGCCAATGTGAATGGTGGGAACTAATGGAAAGGATGAAATTGAATGGAAGACTATTATTCTAGTGGTGCTGAATAATGATGTAACCAAGAGTGTTAGAAAATGCTTCAGGCATCACTTTGTGGAAAAGTTCTGCATACAAAATGTCGAGTTCGAGAAGACGTAGTTAATTCTTTCAAATAATAATAACTTTCAAATTTCTCACGACCGACAATTGTTCCGACGTGAATAGAAAATGATTTTTTTCTTACTTTCAATTCTTATTATTTCCATGGTAATGATATAGGAGCCGAATCAAAGGCCGATTTTTTGAAATTAAGAATATATAGAAATAACCGAGCCTACTCGTACTATTTAGCTAAATATATTTTTTAAATTTAGCTTAGGTTATATTTTTGCTTTATTATGAGCCGTGGCAACCCATCAGTCTTGAAATTGAGCTCCTATGCCGTTTTCTATAACTAGATGACCGAATCAGTTGTAATATTAATGGGAAGAAGTGAATCAGGCTTGATTAGAAAAAATAACAGTTACACCCCACTGGTCTATTCACAGAGCAATTTATTACACAATCTGGATATCGATGCCTGGCATTATCTTCAGGAACTTGGCATCATCCTCAGGTGCCTGAATGATGAAGACAGGCAACGAAATACCGATTGTGTAATAAATGGACCTGTGAACTGACCAGTGGAGTGTAAAAGTTAGTTTTTCCGATCAACATGGAACTCCAAAAAGTTGAACCGAGTTTTATTTCACTTATGAATTATATTTCCCGCGTTGTATTGTATACGGTCCTTGTTATCATTATCAGTAAGTACTGTTCTGGAGACTGGATTTTTATGGCACTCCATTTCACTCACCTTTCTGCCAGCCGCTTCATTCCTACAAAATGATGCGCTCATACGTCCCGAATGATTTGTTTAATGTGTTCTATTGTCGGTCTTCAAATTTAATTGCTATCGTAAACTACACCTTAGTTTTAAGAACGAGTTTTACCTGAGTTTACGAGTTACCCTGAGGGTGGGAGCCCCTAGGGGTATGTCAGGATAGATATAAGAGTAGACTAAACGCCGTGGGTATGAATTATCTGAGGAGTGTTTGCGGCAATAGTAGGATGGATAGGGTCAGGAATGAGTGGGTAATAAAGGAATGTGGGTTAGATGCTCCAGAAATGGACATGTATGAAAGGAGTGTGCTTCGTTGGTTTGACCATGTTGAAACAATGGATGAGAGTCGAATAACGGAACAGATATATGAGAGTGAAATGAATGGTGCGAGAGGTAGAGGTAGGCCGAGAAAGTTGTGGTTGAATGTGGTTGAGGAAATTCTTAGGAGGAGGAATATTAGGAGTCTTGAAAACAGGAGGGCGTGTATGGGGGTAAATGAGGCAAAAGAGGTTTGCAAGGATAGGTCAGTATGAAGGAAATTATTGAAGCCGAGTTAGGTGCACAAATATGTATTCATGAGTGAAATTTTGATCAAATTTTGTGACTGTCTACCCCGGAAGGGAACGGCGTGATTGGTATGTATGTATGTATGTTATACCACAGTATTACTTTGCATCAAATATTTATGAGAGATACCAATGAGTTTCTCGAGGGCGAATTTTATTCACTGAACATAGATATAGTTTGGGGGCTCCCTCGAATGTGGACCGTATCTCGTGAGAATCATGCCTCAATGGACCATATTGGTATGCGACAGCTGATTTCCACGCTGAAAAACTGGTTGTGAAATATTAAGCTATTGGTAGAGTAAAACCACTAGGGTCTGTGCGTCAGTTTGGAAAGATGGAGGACTGTTGTTCTATTCTCGTCCCATTGTTTTACACCCAATGATGCCCTTTTTCCTTTGACGATAAAAAAATTAAAAGATATTTTAATCTATATGATAGAAAAAATCTTCCCTGCTAAATTAAAAGACAGTTACTGCATCAATGTTGGCACTGAGAGTTATCACGTTTTTGTTTTCATTTATTACCAAATATTTTATAAACATATTTTTTATTATTGCCCACTATTTTTTTGGGAAGGAATTTTACAAAAGGTATCCCTTTTTTTTATATCTAATATTTTATTGAAATGTTTGAATTTATTGTCATACGGCTTATAACTCGTAGTCACAGTTTCTGATCTAGAATACAGACAATTAAGAAGACGCATAATACCCTGCGGTAAGGAATAGTTCTGTCGAAAATCCACAAGATGGCGTCACTCGCACCCGACCGAGGCGTTTTGGGGTCAGGAGTTTCTTACTACAGGATAACTCTCGCACAAGGAAACAGTTGTCTGTAAGTTGTAGCCAAGTCTCCGACGCTTAAGTATAGGTAGCGCTGACATAAGATCGGTGAGAGAAGACTGAATTATTTGCGACACCGTCCGAGCACATCATGGCCGAAAACCATTCAGGTAGCTTGTCGGAAGATACCAATTACAGATTTCATCTTACAACCGTGACGACTGCTACTTAGCATTCTAACAGAAGAAAGAGTAATACATCTCCATTAGTTTAAGATATGTCAATAATAATAATAGTTTTTGTAAAAATATACCTCACATCTTTCCGTTTTCTCGATGGATTAATTATGCTCCGGGATAAATTTTTCATATTTCAGATACGAGTCACCCTTGGCAAAGGTCTATTCTTTATACTATAGAAATTTCAAGTTGATGACGTAAGACTTGAACAAAAAATCTGGGGTCGGAAATCATCACAAATTCGGCCGGTCGAGCGGGTGTGATGCGTCGCCTTAAGCAGTAGCTACGGTAAAAACAAAACATTACATCTTGAAAACCGCTACAGATTTGTCTTTTTTGAAATCTGCGAGGTTCAAAATATATGAACTCAACTCTAAACTTAAAATGTGACTTTTTTCAGTTACTGTCTTTAGGCTGTGTAGGACAGAAATGGTGCGGTACGCAGTCACGTTTACAATGTAGCAAACTAGAGCGAATAGTTCGCATAAGTTCCCACAGAAATTTATTTTGGATGAAGATGGCCTGATATACGGGATCGACTCCCAGGGGAGTTTCGATTTTTTCATGACGAATTTCACCCTCTTTCGTGGATAAATTATGGAGTAATTCAAGGAGTTTCGTGGCCCACAGAAAATCTTCCATCCCGATCCAAAACGCCCTCATTTATCCAAGCACCAATTTTCAAACCATTACCTTAACGTCAATGACCACGGAAGTGAGAGATAACTATTAGCCATAGCGACCTAGCTCTGCTACGCTCGTTTGGTCGAATTAAATCGTCCAATTAGGAAGAGTTTGATTAGTATTCATTAATCCATGTGGGTGGGTCGAAGCCTATACAGATGGCACAATCAACTGCAAAAATGAGAGAGATTCTATCCCATTTGCTTCCTCTGAGCAGCTTTATTCGTATTTACGACCACCCGAAAAACATCAAAGAGGCTTAATCTTGAAAGGTCTCTTTCTATAGAAAGGAAAAAAAATTAACCAACTTCCCCATAACTTCTAAAAGTGTCCACTCTATTTAAAGCAAATTCTTTGACGACTTTCCTTTCCCATTCTAAAACATCGAAGTCCTTCCACTAACAGACGTATTCGAGGAACCAATTCTTCAACCAATCCACTGAGTGCGGAAAAAAAGTAAAACTTTACATTATGGAAAGACAGCTAATGCCTCTCACAGGAACTTGACAGAATAGATTAGATCCTAATTATCATCCTTATAAATAAATTAAACATATGAGCTAATTTAGTGACCCTTATTAAATAAATAATGCTGACGGGCTGGCAGAAAGGTAACTTGAGGGAACAGAAATTCTCGACAATACATTTCTGCTGGAAAATTAAGTCGCCAGAGCTTCGAAAGTGCGCGAGTCTGATTCCTTTTGCTTCGCTTTTCATTAGTCTTTTGTTTAACGACTCTCTTCCGTCCACTTCGTGCGGAATGGTCTCGATTTTTCTCAGGCAATCAGGGTCTCAATCAATCAATCGAATCAGGGGGGTAGAATCGTGTATTTTAATCGAAAGGAAATTCTACGGGTGGCTTTACACATGGTGGTCACTTCAATGACAGAAGCCTTGGAAGTCGCTTGCTAGGGACACTTAGATGTGTAAGCACGAACTTCCATGGCAGTAGGGGGTTGATAGTGGTGGTAATCGACTGCGGTTGCCACTTGCAAGGAAAATAGACAGATTTCTGTTTTGCCTGTAAGTATAAGCATATCGATTCTGCGATATAATTGTATCACATCCGGTGGAATCTTGGTCACGTGACATCAAACGGAGTTTTAAAATGTAAACAACGAATAACTCAGTTCGAGGACTCATTGTTGCTCATGTAAATATTTATTTGCACTTGACAATATTTTAAAGGCTGAATAACCCCTAAGGTTAGCTTTATGACTTATCTCTTATTAGCTAATAATTATCATTGCCACGATTGACACACTTGATTCGACGAAAAAATCCATAATTATTGTAATTCATAAAAATTTATTAAACCAAAGAATGAGAATGGGACTCAGACAGCGATATACGAACGCCATTATTGCCAAATTTTGGCAATTTTCGTGTTTACAATATTCATTGTTGACTTCCGTCATCCATTTGTTTGGAAAAAGCCGGAAGTAATCTGTAAGCAAAACGATGACTAGCAAGTAGCGATACGAGACGAGATATCGCTACACTCGCTACTTCCATACAGGTCAACTTCCACGTGTAAGCCCGCCTTTAGTGTATATTATAACCCATTCGATTCCTGTATGCCTTCTGCCATCTCATACCGATCGGAATCCATTTTAAGGAGAAAAAGCTATGCCTATTGAACTCCAGGACGTCTCCTATTTTTCTTATTTAATCAACCGTCTGTCAGACGCAGCCAATCGTTTTTTCGTCCTCCTCGCTAATGGCATTTATGATTAAGGATTACTTAACGCATTCGGCGCTACGGGCACCAGCTATTTCCGGCGAGCGAAAAGGTGACACCTGCTAAATTGGATTTTGAAATTTACGTTTCGGAGTTCAAGCCCTTTTCCGGTTCAAAAAAAAACTCCAAAAATGAAACAAATCGATTGAAAAAAAAATCCAAAATTCCAAAAGTGAATGAGTGAATTTTTTTCCAAAAATTCACTTATCTCCAAGACGTTTTCGGAAACTTCAGAACCTGGTATCAGATCTTCAACAAAGCTCAAAGATGTGTCGGTGACTTGGCTGTTGGAAGTTGACTTCCATGGTACTAGAGAGCGTAGCGATATATCGAATCGTATCGCTACCCTTAGGACATAGTTCTACTTGCGCATAACTTCCTGTTTTTCCCAAAGAAATGAATGACTGAGGTAAAAAATAAATATGGTATGTTTCACTATTGCCTGAATTGGGAAATAAATGCGTTCGTTCACTGCTCTGTTCGATTACCATATGCCTGATTAATTAAATCTTAATTTTAATTAAATCTAGCTCTTTAAACTTTTCCTGCTCCTTTAGCAATGAGCTTAAATATCTCAACAACAATTAAAGATAAATTGTTCACATAAAAAGTATTAGTTGGCTAAAGATTATAAAAACCTATGTGTTTCATTTTTTGCCAAGATCAACTTAGTAAGACTAAGAGAAATGCTTATTTTTGAAAGCCATTCATGAGTAAATCGATTTTTTTCACTTCAGGAAGCAAAGACTGAAACATAGCAAATCAATCCCGTTTTAGATTGCCTTAGTGCAGGTGCACTCAATAGGAGAAGGGGGGACCAGATGGCTCTGATATTGTTGCTGTCGCCAGCCAATAGTAACGCACTAAAGGACATTCAAGCGAGGGCATTTGAACGCTTTTACGCACGGGAGTTGACTTCTATGGAAGTGGCGAGAGTAGCGACGTCTCGAATCGAGTCGCCGCTCGCAGGGAATCGTTCTGTTTACACAAAACTTCCGGTTGTTTCCACAGAAATGATTGACAGAAGTAAACAATGAATATGGTAATTGCGAAAATAAACCGAATTTGACTATAACGGCAGAGAAAAACACCAAGATTTGACAATATACAGCTGTTTAAGTCCCATAGGCATTTCTGGATTCAATAAATTTGTACAGATTACATTAATTTTCCATTATTACATCGCATAAAGTATGAAAAGTATGACGATGCATGTAAATATAAAGTAAGAGATAAGTCATAAACCTTACCTTAGGTTTTTTCTAGCACTGCAAATATGTTCA
Source organism: Ceriagrion tenellum (assembly GCA_963169105.1). Classification (NCBI taxonomy): domain Eukaryota; kingdom Metazoa; phylum Arthropoda; class Insecta; order Odonata; family Coenagrionidae; genus Ceriagrion; species Ceriagrion tenellum. The sequence goes on from OY720639.1 coordinate 42,467,372, forward strand.
AGTGAGGGCTAGCTAAGGAGGCGTTTAGTAATAGAAGAGAGCTGATGACGGGGACACTGGGTAAGGATGTGAAGAAGAGGCTGGTGAAGAGTTTGACATGGAGCGTAGCGTTGTATGGGGCAGAAACGTGGACCCTGAGAAAGGAGGACGAGAATAGGCTGCAGGAATTTGAGATGTGGGTGTGGAGAAGAATGGAGAAGGTTAGATAAACGGAAAGGAAGACTAACGAGGAAGTGCTAGAGATGGTGGGCGAGGAAAGGAATCTTTTGAATGAAATCCGGGAATAGCAGGGTAGATGGCTGAAGGAGGTAATAAAGGGTGATGGGTTGCTGAAGAGTGTGATAGAGGGAAGGATGTTGGGCAGGCGGGGAAGGTGAAGAAAGAGAATAGGTTTCATGGACTGGATGAAGAAGGGTAGATCTTATGCAGAGGCGTAAAAAGGATATATTAGAGGGAGATAGGCCCCAGAATGTGTAAAAGGCCGGGAGCGGATTCTCTGACATTCAGCAAAACCTACCTTTACCGGTAGAATACATAACAATAATAATAATAAAACCAATAAATATTTACATAAGCAACCATAAGTCCTCCTCCAACTAAGTTACTCGTTGTTTACATTTATAATCTCCGTTTCCTGTAATCTACATCTACATAATACTGCGAGCCGCCGCATGGGCGTGTAGCAGGGGGTGTTAGGCCACCAGCCGTGTAAGGATGTAAGTTTTTGGGACATGAAATGGTGACATGTATTATAGGAGTGTATTTAGTGGAGCTCAATATGTGTTGTGGTCGCTTATTGTGCGCGGAAAGAGCAAGTTCTTGTACCTATCTGTTCGGCAGTGTATCTCTCTTATTTTATCGCATCTGTCAGATCCTGAGATGTAGTGAGGAGTCATGATAACTTTCTCTATGTCGCTCTGAAAAATATCAGTTCTGAATTTCTCAAGCGACCTAAGCCTAGCGTGTACCCTCCGAGTCTAGGAGCTCCCACCTTAATCCCTCTAAAAGTTGTGAGACACTATATGTTCGTTCGTAGCAGTTTTTAACGAAACGCGCTGCTTTCCTTTGAATTTTATTAATATTTTTGGTTAACTCTTAATGACCAGGGTCCCAAATGCTAGCGGCACATTCGAGGTGTGGCCTAACCAGAGCGAAGTAGCATCTCTCTTTGACTTTTTCATCCGATGACCTTCCCATTATACGTTTACACAACCTAGTTTCTTTAATGCTGCGCCATATATGTTCTGTATGTGTAATCCCCACAATATATCAGAAGTTAAAGTAATTCCAAAATGTTTTACTATATCTGAAGATTTGATGTTCACTCCACCCACAGTATAGGTATGGCATTTTTGTGCTTACTTTCGCAGGAAGTGGACTGTGGTGCATTTGCTGATATTTAATTCTAACACCCACTCCTAGCACATAGAATGAACGTTGTTAAGGTCCGATGACAGAGCTTCAAAGTCCGAATGTGACAAAGATCTTAACGAATACGATGCGATGGTAACATAGAATAGATATGTTTCTTGCAGACAAAATAGAAACCAGTCTATTTTCCTTGCAAGTAGCAAATGCCACTATCGATTCCTACTGCTATAGAGGTGGAAGCTTATACATCGAATAGTCGCTTTCAAGCGACTTACATCCTTCAAAGCGACATGCATTAGGGGCAAAATGTATTTATCAGCTACACTACCTGTCAACTAAGCAACTTCAACGTCTTAAAGCAGCCATTTTGGTCACTTATCGATTGCAATCGACATCGATCCAAAATTAATTTCATTTTGAAGGTAAATACATTTTCTTTCCAATGATGTATAATACATCCCACCAATTATGCTCACTGCTCATGTGGAACACGTCATAGTCCAGATCTATACTGATTTGACGGCGATAATACGGAACTTTTTCGATCAAGCTACCTAAATGTCTGCGCGTCAACCTCAGATCATTCGCATCAACATCCCAGAAGAATACAAGGGTTCAACTTCGTCACTTGCAGATTTATTTTTTTTGCAAAATTAAATCAGTAATAACAAACGTACAAAGTCCGAAGTAGTTTCATAAGAAAGAGAAGCTGAGGTATTGGCTTATAAAACTCGGAGACATCATCCGTATTCAAACCCAGGACCCTTTTAATCGGTATTGGAAAGCTGGACTCCCTGCGAAGAGAGGCAAAAATAATGGCACATCACCGTATTATTGAAAATTTTACGGCGCTGTTACAGAAATCTCGATTCCCTAACGCCTTTCATAACTCACACAGAAATGACCATTCCTGAGAGGTTTCGCTGGGCGTACAAGAAGAAATGTTAGTGGACGCAATGAATAGAATGAGCTATCACTTGCGACGGAAAATGGCGCATTTGTTGCGAAATTCGTCCGTCATCTTTTTTTCCGAAAATCTGCGGGAAGCACATTTACGGTCCACTCCTTCACTCCATCCCCGACCTTGACCGTTAAGTATTTCCCATCTTTAATTCGCACTTGAGCTCAGAAGATACCCTCCTTCTGAAAGCGAACGGATATCTCCGAAATGTTCCATAAAAAAGGAAAAGTAAACTATAAGAGCCTGGCCAAACTGGGCGGGGATTATGGCCGTCGGCCGCATCGTACTTAATCGCCCTCGTGGAATGGAAGAGCTGAAGGAAACGCGAGGGAAGATGAGACGATGCCTCACTGCGGGGGGGCGATGTTGAATGAATGGTTTCTACGAGGGAGCTTGTCGGAAAGTGGGATATATATTCCATTTCGTCCCTCTGCCGTTTCCTAAGAATTTCAATAAACAAGCGGACCTCTCACCGTCTGATGGATACTCTTAGCGCCGCCCCTACTGGCTTTCATTGTCTCCAATTCCTCCCTTACAGCATCCCCTCCCCCTCACTCAATCCCAACACAGTTTATATGACCCCATCTCCTCTGGTTTCACATCTCTTTGCGTAACTCTACGCTCCATTCTTCCATTTCCTAGAACCGTGTTGATCCGTTGCGATGGTAACCGGGAAAAACGCAGTCATCGATAATATTCAATATGATGTGCGGCCTTCGTTTCATTTTTACATTCCAACGAAAATTTTCACTTGTTCCACTTGCAAGGCTCGTACCTAGGGTTGCATTTCTTCCTGAAAAATCGGGATTGCCCTGAATTTTGGCTCATAATTAACGCATTCGAACTTGAATATAAGTACTCAGTATTTAGTACTTTTTATTGTAACAAGTTTTCTTATTGTATTTTGTACTTTAGGTTAAAAAATACTGATAAGGAAAGAAATAAAATTTAGTATTTTTCCACACGGTTTATTCGTCCTCGACCGGTTTCAGCGACTCCTCGCCATTATCAAGACGTTAAAACGAACATCGGCACTCACCAGTCTTTTACCTTTATACCTTACAACAGAGGAGGGGGCGGGGTTAGGGAAAGAAGTGGTAGGTAAGGAGATTACAACATTTTTCGGTTAGGGAGCAAGGTCAGTTTTATGAAACCTTTGAGAAGGAGGAAGGGGGGGGGGGGGAAACTCCTACGGCAAGAAGTGGGGAGTTCATGGAAACCACCTCGTTGACGAGTTTTTCCGTGTACAATTGCTGAAATGTCCGTATTTCAAAATTTTCTCAAAAATCCAACTTAAAACCTTTGTCAGCTCTTTCATGCTTCCATGATATAACGATTTGGGAAGGCCCTGAATTTTTACCTCACCCTAATGGCAAGCCAAGTCTATAACAGAATTGCATTGCAACAGGCTCCTCATTACGGCTTCCTGTATTGGCAAAATATCGGTGCACGATACGGGAGGCCAATCATGAACAAGTAATTCAAACCAAAGAATCGACCGTCGATGTGATTAAATAATTATATTTTCGAAGAATTTCTGCGATATATCGTTTTGTAGATAATATAAGACATAGTTTCTGGCTTTATATGGTGGAAATTTATGATGTAACTTCTAATAGAAGATACTTGGTTTTATTCCACACTATTTAATACAACTAGACCACGGTTTCGACACCGCGTGTCATCCTCAGGTAAATCTTTTGGGTCGCGTTCCCCTTATATATAAAGTTGTAGATGGTAATTGTTACTCGATTAAACATTTGCTTTTATATCGACATCTTCAGACTTTATATTTGGATACCATGTATCTGTTAAAAAATATTGGGCTAATAAAAACTCAATACATGAATATCTGTAAGTTTACCGACGCCAATCGAAGGACCGCCGTACAATAAGGTAATTCTGGGAGAAATTATCCGCGGTTTTTAAGGGAAAAATTTAAAATTCTACACCCTGGTAGGGGACTCATCAATACACATCCTACTTTTAGCGAGGTCACAAAAACATCACAAGTGCACCTTAGTTACAACAAGAGTAATATGTAAACAACACCTAAAAGAAACAATAAACTTTGGGAAGCATTTATTATCCACATTGGATAAACCTTCAGATTGCTACGATCTATATGAATCGTTATATCATATGAGCATATATGGATTCCCTCTACCCCTTGAGATCGAGAATATACAAGCATACCAATCACGCCGTTCCTTCCCGGGGTAGACACAGTCAAAATGTTTCACTCATTAATATATAATTGTGCACCTAACTCTGCTTCAATAATTTCCTCCATACTGACCTATCCTTGCAAACCTCTTTTGCCTCATTTACCCCCATACACTGCTTCATACACGCCCTCCTATTTTTAAGACTCCTAATACTCCTCCTCCTAAGAATTTCCTCAACCACATTCAACCACAACTTTCTCGGCCAACCTCTACCTCTCGCACCATTCATTTCACTCTTATATATGTTTCGTTATTCGACTCTCATCCATTCTCTAAACATGGCCAAACCAACGAAGCACACTCCTTTCATACATGTCCATTACTGGAGCATCCAACCCACATTCATTTACTACCCACTCGTTCCTGACCAATAAGAAGATATACAGCACAGCATCAATTGTAGCCCTTTTTTTACTCAAGGAAATGGAAGACGATGATATTTGCCGGCCTTGTTGACAGCGTGGTTGAGCTTTCAAACTATGATCATGGGTTCGAATCCCATTTGGGAACTATTTCCGCCATCTAGAGTATGCCGGCGTCTCTTCACCTCAAATGATACAATTACTAGTGATTGGGGTGAGCTAGTTAAGGCGCTCGAGAGAGAAGACTCTCCTAATGAATTGCCACATCAGGGAAAAGGCCCCAGACGTCATTAACAAGGACCATGGACACGTTGCATATCAGAGCATACTTTGTGATACGCAAGGCATCGTAAGCCCTATTCGGGTGATGAACTAAAATTTAATCCTAAAATTATTACCTTCATACGTTACTTTATAACCAAGAGAGTATGAAAAACACAGAATATCGCTAATAGTATGGACGATTAAATTACTACAACAATTTTAAGGCATGAAATTTGCTTGGAATTCGTCTGCGCTGCGAAACGAGTTTTCATTGAACGCTAGTCAGATTACGTCACAGGTTACATCCCAGCCAGCCAATCAACGAACTTTAACTAATACTTTAACCTTTATATTAATCCATTCGTTCGTTTTACTTCTCCAAATACTCCGTGGAAAACTTCCAAACCTACGTGGCTCTTATTTTGACAGACGATGGCGGGAAAATAATCATTCTATAAATTTTAATTTGCGAGTAATCCAATTTAGGCCATTATGAAGTAGATTTTGTAAGTTTATGATGAATTCTTATAAAACAGTATTACATAATATAAATTTTAATTTTATTTAAAGATAAATAATACATAAAGTGCACCGAGCTCGCAGTGTAGTATGCAAATTTACTTACATGCAGAGTGTGCACTATACTCAAGCTACAGTTATAAAATAAATGGCGTATAAAACCTTCTCAGACCCAAATTTAGCTGGCCGCGGATCTTCGTAAAAAAAACTTTTTAACAACATGAACTATATGCCAAGCGAAAAAAAAAGGTTCTATAAATAGTATTTTATACAAATCACTCCACGATTTAATAAAAAATAATTACAGCCGATGTACAACTATCGCGCTACATTTATTTTAATACAGGGGTCCAGTTTGGAAAGATTCACCTAGCACCTATTATTGCTGAATGCTACCCACATAACAGGGTCACGAGCGTAATACCAGCGATCCATTGGTCGCGTTCAGTCAAGCGAAATATTACAAGCCGAGCAGTAAGCGCTGGTGCTTTTATACCTGTGAATGAGCTTCAAAGCACTTTCCGCTTGCAAAACGCTTTGCTCGGAGGCACTGAATGGCATTGTGAGCGCATTGAAGCGAACTGAAAGTCGCCATAGCCTCGGTACGCAATGGCGTATTTAATAATGGAATCATGGCGCCTCGTGCCGAGGTCCCTAATATCTATATGGTACCCTAATTCGCTGAGTTAAGTCATTGAATTAAAATTTATGGAGAATTCGAGGACGATGGAGTTAATTACGAATTGAATTGGTGACATTGCGTGACATTCATTGTACTTTGGGGAACGGTGAAATAAATTTCAAATGCATGGCCGGTTAAATCTAGGTTGAAATGGAGAAATCAGGTAATGACTGGAGCTTAAAAGGCTTAAATTGAGCATGTAGGCCATTTGTTTAAAATCGGTATCTCGCTTTTTGACGACAAAGGAGACGACAATACGTAGGAAAATAGACGTTCTTGATAGGTTCAAACTTGGGTAGATCATCGCCCAAACGCCATAAAATAATTTATAGAAAAAAAATCAAAATTTACAATCATTGCATTGACAAATGATGTGGTACGAAGCCACTCGCATGGGTACATAAACACCTTCGGTTGAAATTGGCATAAAAAATCATTAGACTAGACCTGGATTCAAACCCGGATCACCCAAATACCGGTCTGATGCGTTTACCAGTTACACCACAAAGCTATCTTCCTCCAGGGTTAATTTTGAGAAAGCTTTATGCGAACTAGATATTCACGCCTTAAGTCTACATTATAGTAAATGAGACAGTCGCGCTTACAAAGCCGCTGTAGCGGTGGATAAACCCAACACAAAAAAATTACCATAAACATTGACTCATTTGCTACATCTCGAGTCTGCGCACAGCCAACGCCCAAATACCATTATGCGGATAGCCAGTGAGTATACGGCTTACGCTACGCACAAAAAGTTTCACCTTTCGAAATGTCTTTGTCGGAGCTTTCCAAAGGTTGTGACGTCCAAGGCATTTAGCAATGGTCAACGCTCGATTATTCCAAGTCCTTCCTGAGTATTGCCACGGAAACTCTCGGCGGTAGGCAGCGAGACGGTGGTGGGGTAAGACAACGAGAGTAATGGGGAAAGCAGAGATATATAGATAAAAAGCCTAATCCCCTCCGTCGGGTCGTTCGACAAAGGCTTAAAGACGGTGGCGAAGATGCCTCACCGCCGTGACGTAGTCCCCACATTGATCAAGCGCAGGGGGTGTTTGGTGACGTCTCTGTATCCCCCCCCCCCCAACTGCGGCCATGAACGCGTGGCATTTTCTCCAATCGCGGTACTGCTGCCCTTCAAAACAACATGTGGCGATTCATCATTCGCTGACGTCACACCCCCCACTCGCTCCCTTTAGGACAGGGACAGACGAGAACTTGAAGCGACGCGAAACGACGCGAGTGGAAAGTGAAAAACACAAATTCAACTACAAACACGAATAGAAATCCGTACAAAGGTGGTTTGAGCGAATTTTTTCCCCAGATTTCACACCGACAATATTCCATTTTTATTTTTCAATTGAATCAAATGAGATAAGTGTCAAATGAATATTGTAATACTAAAGCGAAAATCATTTTTTTTTGTTTCACAACCCTAAAAATTCTCAACATTTAAAAAAATATACATCTAAAGGTACAAAATTGACGAGAAAGTGAAGAAGCTGTGTTATTTATCCCTAGTGAGACCTCACTTGGAGTACGCCGCTAGTATATGGAGTAGTACTTATAAACCCTTACAAAGTGGGAGTAGTTTCATATACAGATCGAGAACAAGGAAAACAGAAAGATTTGTTAAAAACTATTACGATAAACATAGCAGTGTTACTAAATTGTTGAGGGAATTAGGGTGGGAACTGATTATGTAAAATATAGAAAATCTAACACGAAAGTTTAATGTAGAACATTTTTGCCGGACGTACCGCATATTTTGCTAGAGATTAACTGTCATGGAAGTAAAAATCAAAGATGAAAGATAAAGGAAATTAACTGCAGAAATTATAAATTTATAATGTCGTATTATCCACGTAAAATATGGAACCATAATAGTTGCGATTGATCACTTTTACGAAACTTTGATCCTGTATAGGTAAAATAGATTTTCTAACGTGTAATAAATATCTTAACATTATTACTAGTTACTAACCTCGCATGCAATTTCCGGAATGATATAACTCATGCCTAATTTTGTACCTTGAAAAACTATTTAACTGTCTAAGTATTTACAACCTGAATTCGCGTCGTAGGTAGTGTATTGCTAAATAGTATGTTCCTCCACGTACCACTCTCCTACATCTACATCATACCCTGCAAGCCACCCAAAGGGTGTGTGGCAGGGAGTGCTTACACACCAGTAATGCATTAACTATACGGAAAAAAACCGAAACTACATTACAACCAGCGCGCCAAACATGCAACGCGCCAATTAAAATCTCCTAACTTAGAAACATTCTATTTTAAATCGCTCGAACATGCAAGAAGTACATGGACTACTACTAATAATTCAAAATCTCATGCATAATATGAACATCAATATTTTCATCTTGCATGAATAAGAACGTATAAAATATAAAGATAAGACCTACAGTCTAACTAATGCCACTATTTGCACTATTCTACGAGCTAAAAGCCTTCCCCTCACTCGAGGGCAATGAAAATTATTTACACTGGCCCACGAAAATGTGCAAGGCATCACCGATTTTTCAACTCTAACAGACACTATTACTTACGTCAAATAAACACTACACTCTCAGGCGTCACTTCGTGGAAGTATTTTATGAGTCAATCCATATCAAAACAATCCTTGTACTTTTCCACTAATATTTATTTACGTACCACGCGTTTCGTAGCTTGCTGCATCCTCACGTACAATTCTTTACACGTTATTTGTTGATAGTTACGATGGTAACCAACGCCAATAAGCTGGAGTTGGAGTACAAACTTATTTTTGGGTGGAAAGGCTGCGGAACATAGGTTAGGGGCTTGAAAAAGGGATATTTTTTTCGGAAAGGAGTGGGGAGCGGTGTGGAAAAAGAAACTTGTTGCTCGATAATTTCCATTTGCTCCAGTGCATACACCTTTAAACCTTTCGGTGGGACATGCAGAATTGCGGAGATTAAGTCACTTACGTCCAGCAGATGCTCACCAAATCGTGAGTTGCCATCCATATTCAAGCAACTTCGTGAGTGTTCTTTGATCCGTGTCCTCAAATTTCGTCCATTTTTACCGATGTAAGCCATATGACAACTTTTACATTTAATTTTGTAAATACCCGATCTGAGTCCACTTTGTCTTTACCGTTTAATCTAGAAAGCGTTAGCGGAGTTCAGAATGCTGGCCCTAGGGATACCGGAAGGCGGTTTGAGATCCTATAAGAAATTTTTCCTAGAAAAGGAATGGAGCACCACTTGCACTTTGAGTGTCTCACTGCTCGTGTGCGAGAAATCTGTTTTGTTGTTTTCTACGGACAATTTTCTTCGCTAAATTTGGATTGCAGCCATTTCCAGCGGCTGTGGACTTGATTGTCAAAAGTTTTGAAGTACGCACACATTTCTTTCCACCCTCGCAATGAGCTAAAAGCCTTCCCCTCACTCGAGGGCACTGAAAATTATTTACACTGGCCCACGAAAATGTGCAAGGCATCAGCGATTTTTCAACTCTAACAGACACTATTACTTACGTCAAATAAACACTACACTCTCAGGCGTCACTTCGTGGAAGTATTTTATGATTCAATCCATATCAAAACAATCCTTGTACTTTTCCACTAATATTTATTTACGTACCACGCGTTTCGCATGCATCCTCACGCACAATTCTTTACACGTTATTTGTTGATAGTTACGATGGTAACCAACGCCAATAAGCTGGAGTTGGAGTACAAACTTATTTTTGGGTGGAAAGGCAGCGGAACATAGGTTAGGGGCTTGTAAAAAGGGATATTTTTTTCGGAAAGGAGTGGGGAGCGGTGTGGAAAAAGAAACTTGTTGCAGAGGTTGCTCGATAGTTTCCGTTTTCTCCAGTGCACACACCTTTAAACCCTTCGGTGGGACATGCAGAATTGCGGAGATTAAGTCACTTACGTCCAGCAGATGCTTACCAAATCGTGAGTTGCTATCCATATTCAAGCAACTTCGTGAGTGTTCCTTGATCCGTGTCCTCAAATTTCGTCCATTTTGACCAATGTAAGCCATATGACAACTTTTACATTTAATTTTGTATCTGAATCATTCATCCACTTTTTCATTACCGTTTAATCTAGAAAGCGTTAGCGGAGTGTAGAATTCTGGCTTTAGGGATATCGGAAGGCGGATTGAGATCCTATAAGAAATTTTTCCTAGAAAAGGAATGGAGCACCACTTGGACTTTGAGTGTCTCACTGCTCGTGTGCGAGAAATCTGTTTTGTTGTTTGCTACGGACAATTTTGTTCGCTAAGTTTGGATTGCAGCCATTTCCAGCGGCTGTGGACTTGATTGTCAAAAGTTTTGAAGTTGGTGAGAGTGGTGGGGATGTGAAGGGGGCGATGAACCATCAGATCTAAAGCAGCACGTTTGTGGGTGAAATGGTGAGTACAATCGCTAGGTATCAGTGCATCATGGTTTCCTATACGTTCCAAATTCACGTTTTCGCCCTCCTATTGAAATGGACAGATCTAAGAAATTCAGCGATCCGTTCACGTATTTTTCCAATGTAAAGGAAATATTAGGACGAATGGAGTTCGGATGGTTCGGGAAAGAGTACAATTGCCGGTCTGTACCCTACCAGGGAAGAAGGAGGTCGTCCGCGTATCTAGACCAGTATTCAACAAAGCAAATGTACTGCTTGCCGGAATTGAATCATTTTTCCTCCGAGGAGTCGAGAAAAATTTCCCCTGGAAGTGGGGATGATGGGGAGCCCATAGTAGGTCCATCTGTTTGCTTATACCAATTTCGGTTGAAAGTGGAGTAATTTTCAGTTAAAGCCAATTTTATCGGAGCACTTGATTACGTGGAAACGTTTTTCGGAAAAGTGGAGTTTACGAGCATGTCGTGGGTCTTTCGTAAGGCCTCCGATGTAGGGACACGAGTGAACAGGTTATGTATATATCAAACGAAACCAACCTTGGGTTACGTGGAATCTTTTAGGCAGTTACCTTTTCCAATTGAACTTTCCATGCCATATTTTGATTTTAAGCCAGTGTAATTCCGGAACAAAACATTAAATGCGTGCGATAGAAGATGTGAAGGGGAGGATGCAGCAAGCTGCGATACGCGTAGCACTTTGATTAATGTTAGCGGAAAAGTACACGGACTGTTATAATATGGATTCATGTTTCACCTACGTCTCTCACTCACTGTAGATACCAATTCAGCCAAAGAACGATACAAGGCGACTTTCGAACATACACGGGGAACACAATGAACGGTCGACCGTGGAGAGCGGATGTTTGACCAACGTTCCGCGCCGGCTTCTCACAGGCGTAATGCAAGATTCGTCGAAGGAACGATTTTATGAGACGAACAATAACGCTTACCTGCTCGACTTCGAGCCTTCATTTGCATTGTATAGTGATATTTTGCGAGGCTTCTCCAACGTGTGGATCTGTCGTGATTCCGCCAGTAGTTCAGCACGGAAAATTATAGGTGCTAGGTATTACGGATTTGGTGTTCACACCTCGGGATCAAGGGGAAAAGATTGATGGCGGAAGTCCAGCTGAGGAAGGAAAAAAGTAGACACCGCGTAGCGAGTGATGAACAAATGCAAAAAATGTGGAACGCTTCACGATTTTGCGTGTCATCCTTGCGCAGGGGCCATGCTAATCTTCTCTGTATCGTTCCAATTTTAGTATATGTACCGCCGAAGCGAGTACGAGAGAAAGGCGTTCCATCTTCGCCTCTATATACCATCCCACTGATGGATGGAAAGTGTCCGCGAGAACTAAGGCTAAGCAATGACAAACGGTGGGAAGAAAGCGATTTCTCAGGTTTTCGTCGAGACCGTTTCAAGGACTTTTCTGCGTGAAAAGCAAGCAGGGAGACTGCGAAAGCATAAGCTGGGCGAATGCTTCATCGAGAAAGCCTTTGTGTGCTCGAAATAATTCGGCCCCTGCACGTCATGCAAACACGCAACGTATCCTCCAGCCTTCACAGCCACTCGGGGGCGGAATGGAAAAGCGTCACTTGAGTCAGGGAACGACCTCAGTCCATTGTCTACTCTACATCCTTCCTCCATCTCACCACTCTAAGCGTTGGGAACCGCGAGAGGATCGATTTGCGACTTTTTACACTTCTCCAGTCGTTCCCCCACCCACACGTTTTGTATTCACATACATCCAAGCGTTCCTGTTTTCGGCTCAAACCAACGCTCTACTCGCGAAAACGCATTCCGAACGCGGCAAACGGCACATGAATTTCGTCAAATGCCACGAACGTGAGAGATTTTCTTCTTCACGCTCGACGATCCCACCCTAAGACGCTGTTCGTTAACGCTTCATCGAGCAACGTCGGTTCCAACAGCGTGCGAGTGCCGTGGTCCCGCATTGTATTAGACGTTCCCTTTGGAAAAAATTCCCTTGTAAAGGGCCTGGTGACCGAAAGGCGACCGCTGTGATTTTTCGCCAACTCACAATTAGCCATCAGAGTCGAAATGATCCTGTGAAGTGCATTTCGGCTCACCCCCCGCCACACACACTTCACCTCGGTTAAATCGGAAGTATCACCGGCGGCGTGAACGAATGCGTCTTTCCCGATGCGATGAAATTTGACAAAGTTGCGGTCCGCGAGGGAGGAAAAAGCCAAATAGACCCGGCCGCGAGAAAAAAAAGGCGCCGTTCGAAACGTCCATGTCCCCTCCACGCAGGTAAAAACATGGCCCCTGGGGGGATCGAACCCGCGACCTTCGCGTTATTAGCACGACGCTCTAACCAACTGAGCTAAGGGGCCCCTGTATAAGTCCGAAGTCATCATGGAAGTCATTTTCTACAGTCACATGCTCAGTGGCAGAATTTTCTGTTGGTGAACATGGTGCTAGGACATTGTACGCACACATTTTTTTCCACCATCGCAATGAGCTAAAAGCCTTCCCCTCACTCGAGGGCAATGAAAATTATTTACACGGGCCCACGAAAATGTGCAAGGCATCACCGATTTTTCAACTCTAACAGACACTATTACTTACGTCAAATAAACACTACACTCTCAGGCGTCACTTCGTGGAAGTATTTTATGAGTCAATCCATATCAAAACAATCCTTGTACTTTTCCACTAATATTTATTTACGTACCACGCGTTTCGCATGCATCCTCACGCACAATTCTTTACACGTTATTTGTTGATAGTTACGATGGTAACCAACGCCAATAAGCTGGAGTTGGAGTACAAACTTATTTTTGGGTGGAAAGGCAGCGGAAAATAGGTTAGGGGCTTGTAAAAAGGGATATTTTTTTTCGGAAAGGAGTGGGGAGCGGTGTGGAAAAAGAAACTTGTTGCAGAGGTTGCTCGATAGTTTCCGTTTTCTCCAGTGCACACACCTTTAAACCCTTCGGTGGGACATGCAGAATTGCGGAGATTAAGTCACTTACGTCCAGCAGATGCTTACCAAATCGTGAGTTGCTATCCATATTCAAGCAACTTCGTGAGTGTTCCTTGATCCGTGTCCTCAAATTTCGTCCATTTTGACCAATGTAAGCCATATGACAACTTTTACATTTAATTTTGTATCTGAATCATTCATCCACTTTTTCATTACCGTTTAATCTAGAAAGCGTTAGCGGAGTGTAGAATTCTGGCTTTAGGGATATCGGAAGGCGGATTGAGATCCTATAAGAAATTTTTCCTAGAAAAGGAATGGAGCACCACTTGGACTTTGAGTGTCTCACTGCTCGTGTGCGAGAAATCTGTTTTGTTGTTTTCTACGGACAATTTTGTTCGCTAAGTTTGGATTGCAGCCATTTTCAGCGGCTGTGGACTTGATTGTCAAAAGTTTTGAAGTTGGTGAGAGTGGTGGGGATGTGAAGGGGGCGATGAACCATCAGATCTAAAGCAGCACGTTTGTGGGTGAAATGGTGAGTACAATCGCTAGGTATCAGTGCATCATGGTTTCCTATACGTTCCAAATTCACGTTTTCGCCCTCCTATTGAAATGGACAGATCTAAGAAATTCAGCGATCCGTTCACGTATTTTTCCAATGTAAAGGAAATATTAGGACGAATGGAGTTCGGATGGTTCGGGAAAGAGTACAATTGCCGGTCTGTACCCTACCAGGGAAGAAGGAGGTCGTCCGCGTATCTAGACCAGTATTCAACAAAGCAAATGTACTGCTTGCCGGAATTGAATCATTTTTCCTCCGAGGAGTCGAGAAAAATTTCCCCTAGAAGTGGGGATGATGGGGAGCCCATAGTAGGTCCATCTGTTTGCTTATACGAATTTCGGTTGAAAGTGGAGTAATTTTCAGTTAAAGCCAATTTTATCGGAGCACTTGATTACGTGGAAACGTTTTTCGGAAAAGTGGAGTTTACGAGCATGTCGTGGGTCTTTCGTAAGGCCTCCGATGTAGGGACACGAGTGAACAGGTTATGTATATATCAAACGAAACCAACCTTGGGTTACGTGGAATCTTTTAGGCAGTTACCTTTTCCAATTGAACTTTCCATGCCATATTTTGATTTTAAGCCAGTGTAATTCCGGAACAAAACATTAAATGCGTGCGATAGAAGATGTGAAGGGGAGGATGCAGCAAGCTGCGATACGCGTAGCACTTTGATTAATGTTAGCGGAAAAGTACACGGACTGTTATAATATGGATTCATGTTTCACCTACGTCTCTCACTCACTGTAGATACCAATTCAGCCAAAGAACGATACAAGGCGACTTTCGAACATACACGGGGAACACAATGAACGGTCGACCGTGGAGAGCGGATGTTTGACCAACGTTCCGCGCCGGCTTCTCACAGGCGTAATGCAAGATTCGTCGAAGGAACGATTTTATGAGACGAACAATAACGCTTACCTGCTCGACTTCGAGCCTTCATTTGCATTGTATAGTGATATTTTGCGAGGCTTCTCCAACGTGTGGATCTGTCGTGATTCCGCCAGTAGTTCAGCACGGAATATTATAGGTGCTAGGTATTACAGATTTGGTGTTCACACCTCGGGATCAAGGGGAAAAGATTGATGGCGGAAGTCCAGCTGAGGAAGGAAAAAAGTAGACACCGCGTAGCGAGTGATGAACAAATGTAAAAAATTTGGAACGCTTCACGATTTTGCGTGTCATCCTTGCGCAGGGGCCATGCTAATCTTCTCTGTATCGTTCCAATTTTAGTATATGTACCGCCGAAGCGAGTACGAGAGAAAGGCGTTCCATCTTCGCCTCTATATACCATCCCACTGATGGATGGAAATTGTCCGCGAGAACTAAGGCTAAGCAATGACAAACGGTGGGAAGAAAGCGATTTCTCAGGTTTTCGTCGAGACCGTTTCAAGGACTTTTCTGCGTGAAAGGCAAGCAGGGAGACTGACTGCGAAAGCATAAGCTGGGCGAATGCTTCATCGAGAAAGCCTTTGTGTGCTCGAAA
Source organism: Ceriagrion tenellum (assembly GCA_963169105.1). NCBI lineage: Eukaryota > Metazoa > Arthropoda > Insecta > Odonata > Coenagrionidae > Ceriagrion > Ceriagrion tenellum. The sequence continues at coordinate 42,483,150 of OY720639.1, forward strand.
TAATTCGGCACACTTGGCCCCTGCACGTCATGCAAACACGCAACGTATCCTCCAGCCTTCACAGCCACTCGGGGGCGGAATGGAAATGCGTCACTTGAGTCAGGGAACGACCTCAGTCCATTGTCTACTCTACATCCTTCCTCCATCTCACCACTCTAAGCGTTGGGAACCGCGAGAGGATCGATTTGCGACTTTTTACACTTCTCCAGTCGTTCCCCCACCCACACGTTTTGTATTCACATACATCCAAGCGTTCCTGTTTTCGGCTCAAACCAACGCTCTACTCGCGAAAACGCATTCCGAACGCGGCAAACGGCACATGAATTTCGTCAAATGCCACGAACGTGAGAGATTTTCTTCTTCACGCTCGACGATCCCACCCTAAGACGCTGTTCGTTAACGCTTCATCGAGCAACGTCGGTTCCAACAGCGTGCGAGTGCCGTGGTCCCGCATTGTATTAGACGTTCCCTTTGGAAAAAATTCCCTTGTAAAGGGCCTGGTGACCGAAAGGCGACCGCTGTGATTTTTCGCCAACTCACAATTAGCCATCAGAGTCGAAATGATCCTGTGAAGTGCATTTCGGCTCACCCCCCGCCACACACACTTCACTTCGGTTAAATCGGAAGTATCACCGGCGGCGTGAACGAATGCGTCTTTCCCGATGCGATGAAATTTGACAAAGTTGCGGTCCGCGAGGGAGGAAAAAGCCAAATAGACCCGGCCGCGAGAAAAAAAGGCGCCGTTCGAAACGTCCATGTCCCCTCCACGCAGGTAAAAACATGGCCCCTGAGGGGATCGAACCCGCGACCTTCGCGTTATTAGCACGACGCTCTAACCAACTGAGCTAAGGGGCCCCTGTATAAGTCCGAAGTCATCATGGAAGTCATTTTCTACAGTCACATGCTCAGTGGCAGAATTTTCTGTTGGTGAACATGGTGCTAGGACATTGTACGCACACATTTTTTTCCACCATCGCAATGAGCTAAAAGCCTTCCCCTCACTCGAGGGCAATGAAAATTATTTACACGGGCCCACGAAAATGTGCAAGGCATCACCGATTTTTCAACTCTAACAGACACTATTACTTACGTCAAATAAACACTACACTCTCAGGCGTCACTTCGTGGAAGTATTTTATGAGTCAATCCATATCAAAACAATCCTTGTACTTTTCCACTAATATTTATTTACGTACCACGCGTTTCGCATGCATCCTCACGCACAATTCTTTACACGTTATTTGTTGATAGTTACGATGGTAACCAACGCCAATAAGCTGGAGTTGGAGTACAAACTTATTTTTGGGTGGAAAGGCAGCGGAAAATAGGTTAGGGGCTTGTAAAAAGGGATATTTTTTTTCGGAAAGGAGTGGGGAGCGGTGTGGAAAAAGAAACTTGTTGCAGAGGTTGCTCGATAGTTTCCGTTTTCTCCAGTGCACACACCTTTAAACCCTTCGGTGGGACATGCAGAATTGCGGAGATTAAGTCACTTACGTCCAGCAGATGCTTACCAAATCGTGAGTTGCTATCCATATTCAAGCAACTTCGTGAGTGTTCCTTGATCCGTGTCCTCAAATTTCGTCCATTTTGACCAATGTAAGCCATATGACAACTTTTACATTTAATTTTGTATCTGAATCATTCATCCACTTTTTCATTACCGTTTAATCTAGAAAGCGTTAGCGGAGTGTAGAATTCTGGCTTTAGGGATATCGGAAGGCGGATTGAGATCCTATAAGAAATTTTTCCTAGAAAAGGAATGGAGCACCACTTGGACTTTGAGTGTCTCACTGCTCGTGTGCGAGAAATCTGTTTTGTTGTTTTCTACGGACAATTTTGTTCGCTAAGTTTGGATTGCAGCCATTTCCAGCGGCTGTGGACTTGATTGTCAAAAGTTTTGAAGTTGGTGAGAGTGGTGGGGATGTGAAGGGGGCGATGAACCATCAGATCTAAAGCAGCACGTTTGTGGGTGAAATGGTGAGTACAATCGCTAGGTATCAGTGCATCATGGTTTCCTATACGTTCCAAATTCACGTTTTCGCCCTCCTATTGAAATGGACAGATCTAAGAAATTCAGCGATCCGTTCACGTATTTTTCCAATGTAAAGGAAATATTAGGACGAATGGAGTTCGGATGGTTCGGGAAAGAGTACAATTGCCGGTCTGTACCCTACCAGGGAAGAAGGAGGTCGTCCGCGTATCTAGACCAGTATTCAACAAAGCAAATGTACTGCTTGCCGGAATTGAATCATTTTTCCTCCGAGGAGTCGAGAAAAATTTCCCCTGGAAGTGGGGATGATGGGGAGCCCATAGTAGGTCCATCTGTTTGCTTATACGAATTTCGGTTGAAAGTGGAGTAATTTTCAGTTAAAGCCAATTTTATCGGAGCACTTGATTACGTGGAAACGTTTTTCGGAAAAGTGGAGTTTACGAGCATGTCGTGGGTCTTTCGTAAGGCCTCCGATGTAGGGACACGAGTGAACAGGTTATGTATATATCAAACGAAACCAACCTTGGGTTACGTGGAATCTTTTAGGCAGTTACCTTTTCCAATTGAACTTTCCATGCCATATTTTGATTTTAAGCCAGTGTAATTCCGGAACAAAACATTAAATGCGTGCGATAGAAGATGTGAAGGGGAGGATGCAGCAAGCTGCGATACGCGTAGCACTTTGATTAATGTTAGCGGAAAAGTACACGGACTGTTATAATATGGATTCATGTTTCACCTACGTCTCTCACTCACTGTAGATACCAATTCAGCCAAAGAACGATACAAGGCGACTTTCGAACATACACGGGGAACACAATGAACGGTCGACCGTGGAGAGCGGATGTTTGACCAACGTTCCGCGCCGGCTTCTCACAGGCGTAATGCAAGATTCGTCGAAGGAACGATTTTATGAGACGAACAATAACGCTTACCTGCTCGACTTCGAGCCTTCATTTGCATTGTATAGTGATATTTTGCGAGGCTTCTCCAACGTGTGGATCTGTCGTGATTCCGCCAGTAGTTCAGCACGGAAAATTATAGGTGCTAGGTATTACGGATTTGGTGTTCACACCTCGGGATCAAGGGGAAAAGATTGATGGCGGAAGTCCAGCTGAGGAAGGAAAAAAGTAGACACCGCGTAGCGAGTGATGAACAAATGCAAAAAATGTGGAACGCTTCACGATTTTGCGTGTCATCCTTGCCATGCTAATCTTCTCTGTATCGTTCCAATTTTAGTATATGTACCGCCGAAGCGAGTACGAGAGAAAGGCGTTCCATCTTCGCCTCTATATACCATCCCACTGATGGATGGAAAGTGTCCGCGAGAACTAAGGCTAAGCAATGACAAACGGTGGGAAGAAAGCGATTTCTCAGGTTTTCGTCGAGACCGTTTCAAGGACTTTTCTGCGTGAAAGGCAAGCAGGGAGACTGACTGCGAAAGCATAAGCTGGGCGAATGCTTCATCGAGAAAGCCTTTGTGTGCTCGAAATAATTCGGCACACTTGGCCCCTGCACGTCATGCAAACACGCAACGTATCCTCCAGCCTTCACAGCCACTCGGGGGCGGAATGGAAATGCGTCACTTGAGTCAGGGAACGACCTCAGTCCATTGTCTACTCTACATCCTTCCTCCATCTCACCACTCTAAGCGTTGGGAACCGCGAGAGGATCGATTTGCGACTTTTTACACTTCTCCAGTCGTTCCCCCACCCACACGTTTTGTATTCACATACATCCAAGCGTTCCTGTTTTCGGCTCAAACCAACGCTCTACTCGCGAAAACGCATTCCGAACGCGGCAAACGGCACATGAATTTCGTCAAATGCCACGAACGTGAGAGATTTTCTTCTTCACGCTCGACGATCCCACCCTAAGACGCTGTTCGTTAACGCTTCATCGAGCAACGTCGGTTCCAACAGCGTGCGAGTGCCGTGGTCCCGCATTGTATTAGACGTTCCCTTTGGAAAAAATTCCCTTGTAAAGGGCCTGGTGACCGAAAGGCGACCGCTGTGATTTTTCGCCAACTCACAATTAGCCATCAGAGTCGAAATGATCCTGTGAAGTGCATTTCGGCTCACCCCCCGCCACACACACTTCACTTCGGTTAAATCGGAAGTATCACCGGCGGCGTGAACGAATGCGTCTTTCCCGATGCGATGAAATTTGACAAAGTTGCGGTCCGCGAGGGAGGAAAAAGCCAAATAGACCCGGCCGCGAGAAAAAAAGGCGCCGTTCGAAACGTCCATGTCCCCTCCACGCAGGTAAAAACATGGCCCCTGGGGGGATCGAACCCGCGACCTTCGCGTTATTAGCACGACGCTCTAACCAACTGAGCTAAGGGGCCCCTGTGTAAGTCCGAAGTCATCATGGAAGTCATTTTCTACAGTCACATGCTCAGTGGCAGAATTTTCTGTTGGTGAACATGGTGCTAGGACATTGTACGCACACATTTTTTTCCACCATCGCAATGAGCTAAAAGCCTTCCCCTCACTCGAGGGCAATGAAAATTATTTACACGGGCCCACGAAAATGTGCAAGGCATCACCGATTTTTCAACTCTAACAGACACTATTACTTACGTCAAATAAACACTACACTCTCAGGCGTCACTTCGTGGAAGTATTTTATGAGTCAATCCATATCAAAACAATCCTTGTACTTTTCCACTAATATTTATTTACGTACCACGCGTTTCGCATGCATCCTCACGCACAATTCTTTACACGTTATTTGTTGATAGTTACGATGGTAACCAACGCCAATAAGCTGGAGTTGGAGTACAAACTTATTTTTGGGTGGAAAGGCAGCGGAAAATAGGTTAGGGGCTTGTAAAAAGGGATATTTTTTTTCGGAAAGGAGTGGGGAGCGGTGTGGAAAAAGAAACTTGTTGCAGAGGTTGCTCGATAGTTTCCGTTTTCTCCAGTGCACACACCTTTAAACCCTTCGGTGGGACATGCAGAATTGCGGAGATTAAGTCACTTACGTCCAGCAGATGCTTACCAAATCGTGAGTTGCTATCCATATTCAAGCAACTTCGTGAGTGTTCCTTGATCCGTGTCCTCAAATTTCGTCCATTTTGACCAATGTAAGCCATATGACAACTTTTACATTTAATTTTGTATCTGAATCATTCATCCACTTTTTCATCACCGTTTAATCTAGAAAGCGTTAGCGGAGTGTAGAATTCTGGCTTTAGGGATATCGGAAGGCGGATTGAGATCCTATAAGAAATTTTTCCTAGAAAAGGAATGGAGCACCACTTGGACTTTGAGTGTCTCACTGCTCGTGTGCGAGAAATCTGTTTTGTTGTTTTCTACGGACAATTTTGTTCGCTAAGTTTGGATTGCAGCCATTTCCAGCGGCTGTGGACTTGATTGTCAAAAGTTTTGAAGTTGGTGAGAGTGGTGGGGATGTGAAGGGGGCGATGAACCATCAGATCTAAAGCAGCACGTTTGTGGGTGAAATGGTGAATACAATCGCTAGGTATCAGTGCATCATGGTTTCCTATACGTTCCAAATTGACGTTTTCGCCCTCCTATTGAAATGGACAGATCTAAGAAATTCAGCGATCCGTTCACGTATTTTTCCAATGTAAAGGAAATATTAGGACGAATGGAGTTCGGATGGTTCGGGAAAGAGTACAATTGCCGGTCTGTACCCTACCAGGGAAGAAGGAGGTCGTCCGCGTATCTAGACCAGTATTCAACAAAGCAAATGTACTGCTTGCCGGAATTGAATCATTTTTCCTCCGAGGAGTCGAGAAAAATTTCCCCTAGAAGTGGGGATGATGGGGAGCCCATAGTAGGTCCATCTGTTTGCTTATACGAATTTCGGTTGAAAGTGGAGTAATTTTCAGTTAAAGCCAATTTTATCGGAGCACTTGATTACGTGGAAACGTTTTTCGGAAAAGTGGAGTTTACGAGCATGTCGTGGGTCTTTCGTAAGGCCTCCGATGTAGGGACACGAGTGAACAGGTTATGTATATATCAAACGAAACCAACCTTGGGTTACGTGGAATCTTTTAGGCAGTTACCTTTTCCAATTGAACTTTCCATGCCATATTTTGATTTTAAGCCAGTGTAATTCCGGAACAAAACATTAAATGCGTGCGATAGAAGATGTGAAGGGGAGGATGCAGCAAGCTGCGATACGCGTAGCACTTTGATTAATGTTAGCGGAAAAGTACACGGACTGTTATAATATGGATTCATGTTTCACCTACGTCTCTCACTCACTGTAGATACCAATTCAGCCAAAGAACGATACAAGGCGACTTTCGAACATACACGGGGAACACAATGAACGGTCGACCGTGGAGAGCGGATGTTTGACCAACGTTCCGCGCCGGCTTCTCACAGGCGTAATGCAAGATTCGTCGAAGGAACGATTTTATGAGACGAACAATAACGCTTACCTGCTCGACTTCGAGCCTTCATTTGCATTGTATAGTGATATTTTGCGAGGCTTCTCCAACGTGTGGATCTGTCGTGATTCCGCCAGTAGTTCAGCACGGAAAATTATAGGTGCTAGGTATTACGGATTTGGTGTTCACACCTCGGGATCAAGGGGAAAAGATTGATGGCGGAAGTCCAGCTGAGGAAGGAAAAAAGTAGACACCGCGTAGCGAGTGATGAACAAATGCAAAAAATGTGGAACGCTTCACGATTTTGCGTGTCATCCTTGCGCAGGGGCCATGCTAATCTTCTCTGTATCGTTCCAATTTTAGTATATGTACCGCCGAAGCGAGTACGAGAGAAAGGCGTTCCATCTTCGCCTCTATATACCATCCCACTGATGGATGGAAAGTGTCCGCGAGAACTAAGGCTAAGCAATGACAAACGGTGGGAAGAAAGCGATTTCTCAGGTTTTCGTCGAGACCGTTTCAAGGACTTTTCTGCGTGAAAAGCAAGCAGGGAGACTGCGAAAGCATAAGCTGGGCGAATGCTTCATCGAGAAAGCCTTTGTGTGCTCGAAATAATTCGGCCCCTGCACGTCATGCAAACACGCAACGTATCCTCCAGCCTTCACAGCCACTCGGGGGCGGAATGGAAATGCGTCACTTGAGTCAGGGAACGACCTCAGTCCATTGTCTACTCTACATCCTTCCTCCATCTCACCACTCTAAGCGTTGGGAACCGCGAGAGGATCGATTTGCGACTTTTTACACTTCTCCAGTCGTTCCCCCACCCACACGTTTTGTATTCACATACATCCAAGCGTTCCTGTTTTCGGCTCAAACCAACGCTCTACTCGCGAAAACGCATTCCGAACGCGGCAAACGGCACATGAATTTCGTCAAATGCCACGAACGTGAGAGATTTTCTTCTTCACGCTCGACGATCCCACCCTAAGACGCTGTTCGTTAACGCTTCATCGAGCAACGTCGGTTCCAACAGCGTGCGAGTGCCGTGGTCCCGCATTGTATTAGACGTTCCCTTTGGAAAAAATTCCCTTGTAAAGGGCCTGGTGACCGAAAGGCGACCGCTGTGATTTTTCGCCAACTCACAATTAGCCATCAGAGTCGAAATGATCCTGTGAAGTGCATTTCGGCTCACCCCCCGCCACACACACTTCACTTCGGTTAAATCGGAAGTATCACCGGCGGCGTGAACGAATGCGTCTTTCCCGATGCGATGAAATTTGACAAAGTTGCGGTCCGCGAGGGAGGAAAAAGCCAAATAGACCCGGCCGCGAGAAAAAAAGGCGCCGTTCGAAACGTCCATGTCCCCTCCACGCAGGTAAAAACATGGCCCCTGGGGGGATCGAACCCGCGACCTTCGCGTTATTAGCACGACGCTCTAACCAACTGAGCTAAGGGGCCCCTGTATAAGTCCGAAGTCATCATGGAAGTCATTTTCTACAGTCACATGCTCAGTGGCAGAATTTTCTGTTGGTGAACATGGTGCTAGGACATTGTACGCACATATTTTTTTCCACCATCGCAATGAGCTAAAAGCCTTCCCCTCACTCGAGGGCAATGAAAATTATTTACACGGGCCCACGAAAATGTGCAAGGCATCACCGATTTTTCAACTCTAACAGACACTATTACTTACGTCAAATAAACACTACACTCTCAGGCGTCACTTCGTGGAAGTATTTTATGAGTCAATCCATATCAAAACAATCCTTGTACTTTTCCACTAATATTTATTTACGTACCACGCGTTTCGCATGCATCCTCACGCACAATTCTTTACACGTTATTTGTTGATAGGTACAATGGTAACCAACGCCAATAAGCTGGAGTTGGAGTACAAACTTATTTTTGGGTGGAAAGGCAGCGGAAAATAGGTTAGGGGCTTGTAAAAAGGGATATTTTTTTTCGGAAAGGAGTGGGGAGCGGTGTGGAAAAAGAAACTTGTTGCAGAGGTTGCTCGATAGTTTCCGTTTTCTCCAGTGCACACACCTTTAAACCCTTCGGTGGGACATGCAGAATTGCGGAGATTAAGTCACTTACGTCCAGCAGATGCTTACCAAATCGTGAGTTGCTATCCATATTCAAGCAACTTCGTGAGTGTTCCTTGATCCGTGTCCTCAAATTTCGTCCATTTTGACCAATGTAAGCCATATGACAACTTTTACATTTAATTTTGTATCTGAATCATTCATCCACTTTTTCATCACCGTTTAATCTAGAAAGCGTTAGCGGAGTGTAGAATTCTGGCTTTAGGGATATCGGAAGGCGGATTGAGATCCTATAAGAAATTTTTCCTAGAAAAGGAATGGAGCACCACTTGGACTTTGAGTGTCTCACTGCTCGTGTGCGAGAAATCTGTTTTGTTGTTTTCTACGGACAATTTTGTTCGCTAAGTTTGGATTGCAGCCATTTCCAGCGGCTGTGGACTTGATTGTCAAAAGTTTTGAAGTTGGTGAGAGTGGTGGGGATGTGAAGGGGGCGATGAACCATCAGATCTAAAGCAGCACGTTTGTGGGTGAAATGGTGAGTACAATCGCTAGGTATCAGTGCATCATGGTTTCCTATACGTTCCAAATTCACGTTTTCGCCCTCCTATTGAAATGGACAGATCTAAGAAATTCAGCGATCCGTTCACGTATTTTTCCAATGTAAAGGAAATATTAGGACGAATGGAGTTCGGATGGTTCGGGAAAGAGTACAATTGCCGGTCTGTACCCTACCAGGGAAGAAGGAGGTCGTCCGCGTATCTAGACCAGTATTCAACAAAGCAAATGTACTGCTTGCCGGAATTGAATCATTTTTCCTCCGAGGAGTCGAGAAAAATTTCCCCTAGAAGTGGGGATGATGGGGAGCCCATAGTAGGTCCATCTGTTTGCTTATACGAATTTCGGTTGAAAGTGGAGTAATTTTCAGTTAAAGCCAATTTTATCGGAGCACTTGATTACGTGGAAACGTTTTTCGGAAAAGTGGAGTTTACGAGCATGTCGTGGGTCTTTCGTAAGGCCTCCGATGTAGGGACACGAGTGAACAGGTTATGTATATATCAAACGAAACCAACCTTGGGTTACGTGGAATCTTTTAGGCAGTTACCTTTTCCAATTGAACTTTCCATGCCATATTTTGATTTTAAGCCAGTGTAATTCCGGAACAAAACATTAAATGCGTGCGATAGAAGATGTGAAGGGGAGGATGCAGCAAGCTGCGATACGCGTAGCACTTTGATTAATGTTAGCGGAAAAGTACACGGACTGTTATAATATGGATTCATGTTTCACCTACGTCTCTCACTCACTGTAGATACCAATTCAGCCAAAGAACGATACAAGGCGACTTTCGAACATACACGGGGAACACAATGAACGGTCGACCGTGGAGAGCGGATGTTTGACCAACGTTCCGCGCCGGCTTCTCACAGGCGTAATGCAAGATTCGTCGAAGGAACGATTTTATGAGACGAACAATAACGCTTACCTGCTCGACTTCGAGCCTTCATTTGCATTGTATAGTGATATTTTGCGAGGCTTCTCCAACGTGTGGATCTGTCGTGATTCCGCCAGTAGTTCAGCACGGAAAATTATAGGTGCTAGGTATTACGGATTTGGTGTTCACACCTCGGGATCAAGGGGAAAAGATTGATGGCGGAAGTCCAGCTGAGGAAGGAAAAAAGTAGACACCGCGTAGCGAGTGATGAACAAATGCAAAAAATGTGGAACGCTTCACGATTTTGCGTGTCATCCTTGCGCAGGGGCCATGCTAATCTTCTCTGTATCGTTCCAATTTTAGTATATGTACCGCCGAAGCGAGTACGAGAGAAAGGCGTTCCATCTTCGCCTCTATATACCATCCCACTGATGGATGGAAAGTGTCCGCGAGAACTAAGGCTAAGCAATGACAAACGGTGGGAAGAAAGCGATTTCTCAGGTTTTCGTCGAGACCGTTTCAAGGACTTTTCTGCGTGAAAAGCAAGCAGGGAGACTGCGAAAGCATAAGCTGGGCGAATGCTTCATCGAGAAAGCCTTTGTGTGCTCGAAATAATTCGGCCCCTGCACGTCATGCAAACACGCAACGTATCCTCCAGCCTTCACAGCCACTCGGGGGCGGAATGGAAAAGCGTCACTTGAGTCAGGGAACGACCTCAGTCCATTGTCTACTCTACATCCTTCCTCCATCTCACCACTCTAAGCGTTGGGAACCGCGAGAGGATCGATTTGCGACTTTTTACACTTCTCCAGTCGTTCCCCCACCCACACGTTTTGTATTCACATACATCCAAGCGTTCCTGTTTTCGGCTCAAACCAACGCTCTACTCGCGAAAACGCATTCCGAACGCGGCAAACGGCACATGAATTTCGTCAAATGCCACGAACGTGAGAGATTTTCTTCTTCACGCTCGACGATCCCACCCTAAGACGCTGTTCGTTAACGCTTCATCGAGCAACGTCGGTTCCAACAGCGTGCGAGTGCCGTGGTCCCGCATTGTATTAGACGTTCCCTTTGGAAAAAATTCCCTTGTAAAGGGCCTGGTGACCGAAAGGCGACCGCTGTGATTTTTCGCCAACTCACAATTAGCCATCAGAGTCGAAATGATCCTGTGAAGTGCATTTCGGCTCACCCCCCGCCACACACACTTCACTTCGGTTAAATCGGAAGTATCACCGGCGGCGTGAACGAATGCGTCTTTCCCGATGCGATGAAATTTGACAAAGTTGCGGTCCGCGAGGGAGGAAAAAGCCAAATAGACCCGGCCGCGAGAAAAAAAGGCGCCGTTCGAAACGTCCATGTCCCCTCCACGCAGGTAAAAACATGGCCCCTGAGGGGATCGAACCCGCGACCTTCGCGTTATTAGCACGACGCTCTAACCAACTGAGCTAAGGGGCCCCTGTATAAGTCCGAAGTCATCATGGAAGTCATTTTCTACAGTCACATGCTCAGTGGCAGAATTTTCTGTTGGTGAACATGGTGCTAGGACATTGTACGCACACATTTTTTTCCACCATCGCAATGAGCTAAAAGCCTTCCCCTCACTCGAGGGCAATGAAGATTATTTACACGGGCCCACGAAAATGTGCAAGGCATCACCGATTTTTCAACTCTAACAGACACTATTACTTACGTCAAATAAACACTACACTCTCAGGCGTCACTTCGTGGAAGTATTTTATGAGTCAATCCATATCAAAACAATCCTTGTACTTTTCCACTAATATTTATTTACGTACCACGCGTTTCGCATGCATCCTCACGCACAATTCTTTACACGTTATTTGTTGATAGTTACGATGGTAACCAACGCCAATAAGCTGGAGTTGGAGTACAAACTTATTTTTGGGTGGAAAGGCAGCGGAAAATAGGTTAGGGGCTTGTAAAAAGGGATATTTTTTTCGGAAAGGAGTGGGGAGCGGTGTGGAAAAAGAAACTTGTTGCAGAGGTTGCTCGATAGTTTCCGTTTTCTCCAGTGCACACACCTTTAAACCCTTCGGTGGGACATGCAGAATTGCGGAGATTAAGTCACTTACGTCCAGCAGATGCTTACCAAATCGTGAGTTGCTATCCATATTCAAGCAACTTCGTGAGTGTTCCTTGATCCGTGTCCTCAAATTTCGTCCATTTTGACCAATGTAAGCCATATGACAACTTTTACATTTAATTTTGTATCTGAATCATTCATCCACTTTTTCATTACCGTTTAATCTAGAAAGCGTTAGCGGAGTGTAGAATTCTGGCTTTAGGGATATCGGAAGGCGGATTGAGATCCTATAAGAAATTTTTCCTAGAAAAGGAATGGAGCACCACTTGGACTTTGAGTGTCTCACTGCTCGTGTGCGAGAAATCTGTTTTGTTGTTTTCTACGGACAATTTTGTTCGCTAAGTTTGGATTGCAGCCATTTCCAGCGGCTGTGGACTTGATTGTCAAAAGTTTTGAAGTTGGTGAGAGTGGTGGGGATGTGAAGGGGGCGATGAACCATCAGATCTAAAGCAGCACGTTTGTGGGTGAAATGGTGAATACAATCGCTAGGTATCAGTGCATCATGGTTTCCTATACGTTCCAAATTGACGTTTTCGCCCTCCTATTGAAATGGACAGATCTAAGAAATTCAGCGATCCGTTCACGTATTTTTCCAATGTAAAGGAAATATTAGGACGAATGGAGTTCGGATGGTTCGGGAAAGAGTACAATTGCCGGTCTGTACCCTACCAGGGAAGAAGGAGGTCGTCCGCGTATCTAGACCAGTATTCAACAAAGCAAATGTACTGCTTGCCGGAATTGAATCATTTTTCCTCCGAGGAGTCGAGAAAAATTTCCCCTGGAAGTGGGCATGATGGGGAGCCCATAGTAGGTCCATCTGTTTGCTTATACGAATTTCGGTTGAAAGTGGAGTAATTTTCAGTTAAAGCCAATTTTATCGGAGCACTTGATTACGTGGAAACGTTTTTCGGAAAAGTGGAGTTTACGAGCATGTCGTGGGTCTTTCGTAAGGCCTCCGATGTAGGGACACGAGTGAACAGGTTATGTATATATCAAACGAAACCAACCTTGGGTTACGTGGAATCTTTTAGGCAGTTACCTTTTCCAATTGAACTTTCCATGCCATATTTTGATTTTAAGCCAGTGTAATTCCGGAACAAAACATTAAATGCGTGCGATAGAAGATGTGAAGGGGAGGATGCAGCAAGCTGCGATACGCGTAGCACTTTGATTAATGTTAGCGGAAAAGTACACGGACTGTTATAATATGGATTCATGTTTCACCTACGTCTCTCACTCACTGTAGATACCAATTCAGCCAAAGAACGATACAAGGCGACTTTCGAACATACACGGGGAACACAATGAACGGTCGACCGTGGAGAGCGGATGTTTGACCAACGTTCCGCGCCGGCTTCTCACAGGCGTAATGCAAGATTCGTCGAAGGAACGATTTTATGAGACGAACAATAACGCTTACCTGCTCGACTTCGAGCCTTCATTTGCATTGTATAGTGATATTTTGCGAGGCTTCTCCAACGTGTGGATCTGTCGTGATTCCGCCAGTAGTTCAGCACGGAAAATTATAGGTGCTAGGTATTACGGATTTGGTGTTCACACCTCGGGATCAAGGGGAAAAGATTGATGGCGGAAGTCCAGCTGAGGAAGGAAAAAAGTAGACACCGCGTAGCGAGTGATGAACAAATGCAAAAAATGTGGAACGCTTCACGATTTTGCGTGTCATCCTTGCGCAGGGGCCATGCTAATCTTCTCTGTATCGTTCCAATTTTAGTATATGTACCGCCGGAGCGAGTACGAGAGAAAGGCGTTCCATCTTCGCCTCTATATACCATCCCACTGATGGATGGAAAGTGTCCGCGAGAACTAAGGCTAAGCAATGACAAACGGTGGGAAGAAAGCGATTTCTCAGGTTTTCGTCGAGACCGTTTCAAGGACTTTTCTGCGTGAAAAGCAAGCAGGGAGACTGCGAAAGCATAAGCTGGGCGAATGCTTCATCGAGAAAGCCTTTGTGTGCTCGAAATAATTCGGCCCCTGCACGTCATGCAAACACGCAACGTATCCTCCAGCCTTCACAGCCACTCGGGGGCGGAATGGAAAAGCGTCACTTGAGTCAGGGAACGACCTCAGTCCATTGTCTACTCTACATCCTTCCTCCATCTCACCACTCTAAGCGTTGGGAACCGCGAGAGGATCGATTTGCGACTTTTTACACTTCTCCAGTCGTTCCCCCACCCACACGTTTTGTATTCACATACATCCAAGCGTTCCTGTTTTCGGCTCAAACCAACGCTCTACTCGCGAAAACGCATTCCGAACGCGGCAAACGGCACATGAATTTCGTCAAATGCCACGAACGTGAGAGATTTTCTTCTTCACGCTCGACGATCCCACCCTAAGACGCTGTTCGTTGACGCTTCATAGAGCAACGTCGGTTCCAACAGCGTGCGAGTGCCGTGGTCCCGCATTGTATTAGACGTTCCCTTTGGAAAAAATTCCCTTGTAAAGGGCCTGGTGACCGAAAGGCGACCGCTGTGATTTTTCGCCAACTCACAATTAGCCATCAGAGTCGAAATGATCCTGTGAAGTGCATTTCGGCTCACCCCCCGCCACACACACTTCACTTCGGTTAAATCGGAAGTATCACCGGCGGCGTGAACGAATGCGTCTTTCCCGATGCGATGAAATTTGACAAAGTTGCGGTCCGCGAGGGAGGAAAAAGCCAAATAGACCCGGCCGCGAGAAAAAAAAGGCGCCGTTCGAAACGTCCATGTCCCCTCCACGCAGGTAAAAACATGGCCCCTGAGGGGATCGAACCCGCGACCTTCGCGTTATTAGCACGACGCTCTAACCAACTGAGCTAAGGGGCCCCTGTATAAGTCCGAAGTCATCATGGAAGTCATTTTCTACAGTCACATGCTCAGTGGAAGAATTTTCTGTTGGTGAACATGGTGCTAGGACATTGTACGCACACATTTTTTTCCACCATCGCAATGAGCTAAAAGCCTTCCCCTCACTCGAGGGCAATGAAAATTATTTACACGGGCCCACGAAAATGTGCAAGGCATCACCGATTTTTCAACTCTAACAGACACTATTACTTACGTCAAATAAACACTACACTCTCAGGCGTCACTTCGTGGAAGTATTTTATGAGTCAATCCATATCAAAACAATCCTTGTACTTTTCCACTAATATTTATTTACGTACCACGCGTTTCGCATGCATCCTCACGCACAATTCTTTACACGTTATTTGTTGATAGTTACGATGGTAACCAACGCCAATAAGCTGGAGTTGGAGTACAAACTTATTTTTGGGTGGAAAGGCAGCGGAAAATAGGTTAGGGGCTTGTAAAAAGGGATATTTTTTTTCGGAAAGGAGTGGGGAGCGGTGTGGAAAAAGAAACTTGTTGCAGAGGTTGCTCGATAGTTTCCGTTTTCTCCAGTGCACACACCTTTAAACCCTTCGGTGGGACATGCAGAATTGCGGAGATTAAGTCACTTACGTCCAGCAGATGCTTACCAAATCGTGAGTTGCTATCCATATTCAAGCAACTTCGTGAGTGTTCCTTGATCCGTGTCCTCAAATTTCGTCCATTTTGACCAATGTAAGCCATATGACAACTTTTACATTTAATTTTGTATCTGAATCATTCATCCACTTTTTCATTACCGTTTAATCTAGAAAGCGTTAGCGGAGTGTAGAATTCTGGCTTTAGGGATATCGGAAGGCGGATTGAGATCCTATAAGAAATTTTTCCTAGAAAAGGAATGGAGCACCACTTGGACTTTGAGTGTCTCACTGCTCGTGTGCGAGAAATCTGTTTTGTTGTTTTCTACGGACAATTTTGTTCGCTAAGTTTGGATTGCAGCCATTTCCAGCGGCTGTGGACTTGATTGTCAAAAGTTTTGAAGTTGGTGAGAGTGGTGGGGATGTGAAGGGGGCGATGAACCATGAAATCTAAAGCAGCACGTTTGTGGGTGAAATGGTGAATACAATCGCTAGGTATCAGTGCATCATGGTTTCCTATACGTTCCAAATTCACGTTTTCGCCCTCCTATTGAAATGGACAGATCTAAGAAATTCAGCGATCCGTTCACGTATTTTTCCAATGTAAAGGAAATATTAGGACGAATGGAGTTCGGATGGTTCGGGAAAGAGTACAATTGCCGGTCTGTACCCTACCAGGGAAGAAGGAGGTCGTCCGCGTATCTAGACCAGTATTCAACAAAGCAAATGTACTGCTTGCCGGAATTGAATCATTTTTCCTCCGAGGAGTCGAGAAAAATTTCCCCTAGAAGTGGGGATGATGGGGAGCCCATAGTAGGTCCATCTGTTTGCTTATACGAATTTCGGTTGAAAGTGGAGTAATTTTCAGTTAAAGCCAATTTTATCGGAGCACTTGATTACGTGGAAACGTTTTTCGGAAAAGTGGAGTTTACGAGCATGTCGTGGGTCTTTCGTAAGGCCTCCGATGTAAGGACACGAGTGAACAGGTTATGTATATATCAAACGAAACCAACCTTGGGTTACGTGGAATCTTTTAGGCAGTTACCTTTTCCAATTGAACTTTCCATGCCATATTTTGATTTTAAGCCAGTGTAATTCCGGAACAAAACATTAAATGCGTGCGATAGAAGATGTGAAGGGAGGGATGCAGCAAGCTGCGATACGCGTAGCACTTTGATTAATGTTAGCAGAAAAGTACACGGACTGTTATAATATGGATTCATGTTTCACCTACGTCTCTCACTCACTGTAGATACCAATTCAGCCAAAGAACGATACAAGGCGACTTTCGAACATACACGGGGAACACAATGAACGGTCGACCGTGGAGAGCGGATGTTTGACCAACGTTCCGCGCCGGCTTCTCACAGGCGTAATGCAAGATTCGTCGAAGGAACGATTTTATGAGACGAACAATAACGCTTACCTGCTCGACTTCGAGCCTTCATTTGCATTGTATAGTGATATTTTGCGAGGCTTCTCCAACGTGTGGATCTGTCGTGATTCCGCCAGTAGTTCAGCACGGAAGATTATAGGTGCTAGGTATTACGGATTTGGTGTTCACACCTCGGGATCAAGGGGAAAAGATTGATGGCGGAAGTCCAGCTGAGGAAGGAAAAAAGTAGACACCGCGTAGCGAGTGATGAACAAATGCAAAAAATGTGGAACGCTTCACGATTTTGCGTGTCATCCTTGCGCAGGGGCCATGCTAATCTTCTCTGTATCGTTCCAATTTTAGTATATGTACCGCCGGAGCGAGTACGAGAGAAAGGCGTTCCATCTTCGCCTCTATATACCATCCCACTGATGGATGGAAAGTGTCCGCGAGAACTAAGGCTAAGCAATGACAAACGGTGGGAAGAAAGCGATTTCTCAGGTTTTCGTCGAGACCGTTTCAAGGACTTTTCTGCGTGAAAGGCAAGCAGGGAGACTGACTGCGAAAGCATAAGCTGGGCGAATGCTTCATCGAGAAAGCCTTTGTGTGCTCGAAATAATTCGGCACACTTGGCCCCTGCACGTCATGCAAACACGCAACGTATCCTCCAGCCTTCACAGCCACTCGGGGGCGGAATGGAAATGCGTCACTTGAGTCAGGGAACGACCTCAGTCCATTGTCTACTCTACATCCTTCCTCCATCTCACCACTCTAAGCGTTGGGAACCGCGAGAGGATCGATTTGCGACTTTTTACACTTCTCCAGTCGTTCCCCCACCCACACGTTTTGTATTCACATACATCCAAGCGTTCCTGTTTTCGGCTCAAACCAACGCTCTACTCGCGAAAACGCATTCCGAACGCGGCAAACGGCACATGAATTTCGTCAAATGCCACGAACGTGAGAGATTTTCTTCTTCACGCTCGACGATCCCACCCTAAGACGCTGTTCGTTGACGCTTCATCGAGCAACGTCGGTTCCAACAGCGTGCGAGTGCCGTGGTCCCGCATTGTATTAGACGTTCCCTTTGGAAAAAATTCCCTTGTAAAGGGCCTGGTGACCGAAAGGTGACCGCTGTGATTTTTCGCCAACTCACAATTAGCCATCAGAGTCGAAATGATCCTGTGAAGTGCATTTCGGCTCACCCCCCGCCACACACACTTCACTTCGGTTAAATCGGAAGTATCACCGGCGGCGTGAACGAATGCGTCTTTCCCGATGCGATGAAATTTGACAAAGTTGCGGTCCGCGAGGGAGGAAAAAGCCAAATAGACCCGGCCGCGAGAAAAAAAAGGCGCCGTTCGAAACGTCCATGTCCCCTCCACGCAGGTAAAAACATGGCCCCTGGGGGGATCGAACCCGCGACCTTCGCGTTATTAGCACGACGCTCTAACCAACTGAGCTAAGGGGCCCCTGTATAAGTCCGAAGTCATCATGGAAGTCATTTTCTACAGTCACATGCTCAGTGGCAGAATTTTCTGTTGGTGAACATGGTGCTAGGACATTGTACGCACACATTTTTTTCCACCATCGCAATGAGCTAAAAGCCTTCCCCTCACTCGAGGGCAATGAAAATTATTTACACGGGCCCACGAAAATGTGCAAGGCATCACCGATTTTTCAACTCTAACAGACACTATTACTTACGTCAAATAAACACTACACTCTCAGGCGTCACTTCGTGGAAGTATTTTATGAGTCAATCCATATCAAAACAATCCTTGTACTTTTCCACTAATATTTATTTACGTACCACGCGTTTCGCATGCATCCTCACGCACAATTCTTTACACGTTATTTGTTGATAGTTACGATGGTAACCAACGCCAATAAGCTGGAGTTGGAGTACAAACTTATTTTTGGGTTGAAAGGCAGCGGAAAATAGGTTAGGGGCTTGTAAAAAGGGATATTTTTTTTCGGAAAGGAGTGGGGAGCGGTGTGGAAAAAGAAACTTGTTGCAGAGGTTGCTCGATAGTTTCCGTTTTCTCCAGTGCACACACCTTTAAACCCTTCGGTGGGACATGCAGAATTGCGGAGATTAAGTCACTTACGTCCAGCAGATGCTTACCAAATCGTGAGTTGCTATCCATATTCAAGCAACTTCGTGAGTGTTCCTTGATCCGTGTCCTCAAATTTCGTCCATTTTGACCAATGTAAGCCATATGACAACTTTTACATTTAATTTTGTATCTGAATCATTCATCCACTTTTTCATTACCGTTTAATCTAGAAAGCGTTAGCGGAGTGTAGAATTCTGGCTTTAGGGATATCGGAAGGCGGATTGAGATCCTATAAGAAATTTTTCCTAGAAAAGGAATGGAGCACCACTTGGACTTTGAGTGTCTCACTGCTCGTGTGCGAGAAATCTGTTTTGTTGTTTTCTACGGACAATTTTGTTCGCTAAGTTTGGATTGCAGCCATTTCCAGCGGCTGTGGACTTGATTGTCAAAAGTTTTGAAGTTGGTGAGAGTGGTGGGGATGTGAAGGGGGCGATGAACCATGAAATCTAAAGCAGCACGTTTGTGGGTGAAATGGTGAATACAATCGCTAGGTATCAGTGCATCATGGTTTCCTATACGTTCCAAATTCACGTTTTCGCCCTCCTATTGAAATGGACAGATCTAAGAAATTCAGCGATCCGTTCACGTATTTTTCCAATGTAAAGGAAATATTAGGACGAATGGAGTTCGGATGGTTCGGGAAAGAGTACAATTGCCGGTCTGTACCCTACCAGGGAAGAAGGAGGTCGTCCGCGTATCTAGACCAGTATTCAACAAAGCAAATGTACTGCTTGCCGGAATTGAATCATTTTTCCTCCGAGGAGTCGAGAAAAATTTCCCCTGGAAGTGGGGATGATGGGGAGCCCATAGTAGGTCCATCTGTTTGCTTATACGAATTTCGGTTGAAAGTGGAGTAATTTTCAGTTAAAGCCAATTTTATCGGAGCACTTGATTACGTGGAAACGTTTTTCGGAAAAGTGGAGTTTACGAGCATGTCGTGGGTCTTTCGTAAGGCCTCCGATGTAGGGACACGAGTGAACAGGTTATGTATATATCAAACGAAACCAACCTTGGGTTACGTGGAATCTTTTAGGCAGTTACCTTTTCCAATTGAACTTTCCATGCCATATTTTGATTTTAAGCCAGTGTAATTCCGGAACAAA
Organism: Ceriagrion tenellum; assembly: GCA_963169105.1. Lineage (NCBI taxonomy): Eukaryota > Metazoa > Arthropoda > Insecta > Odonata > Coenagrionidae > Ceriagrion > Ceriagrion tenellum. The sequence goes on from OY720639.1 coordinate 42,503,160, forward strand.
ACATTAAATGCGTGCGATAGAAGATGTGAAGGGGAGGATGCAGCAAGCTGCGATACGCGTAGCACTTTGATTAATGTTAGCGGAAAAGTACACGGACTGTTATAATATGGATTCATGTTTCACCTACGTCTCTCACTCACTGTAGATACCAATTCAGTCAAAGAACGATACAAGGCGACTTTCGAACATACACGGGGAACACAATGAACGGTCGACCGTGGAGAGCGGATGTTTGACCAACGTTCCGCGCCGGCTTCTCACAGGCGTAATGCAAGATTCGTCGAAGGAACGATTTTATGAGACGAACAATAACGCTTACCTGCTCGACTTCGAGCCTTCATTTGCATTGTATAGTGATATTTTGCGAGGCTTCTCCAACGTGTGGATCTGTCGTGATTCCGCCAGTAGTTCAGCACGGAAAATTATAGGTGCTAGGTATTACGGATTTGGTGTTCACACCTCGGGATCAAGGGGAAAAGATTGATGGCGGAAGTCCAGCTGAGGAAGGAAAAAAGTAGACACCGCGTAGCGAGTGATGAACAAATGCAAAAAATGTGGAACGCTTCACGATTTTGCGTGTCATCCTTGCGCAGGGGCCATGCTAATCTTCTCTGTATCGTTCCAATTTTAGTATATGTACCGCCGGAGCGAGTACGAGAGAAAGGCGTTCCATCTTCGCCTCTATATACCATCCCACTGATGGATGGAAAGTGTCCGCGAGAACTAAGGCTAAGCAATGACAAACGGTGGGAAGAAAGCGATTTCTCAGGTTTTCGTCGAGACCGTTTCAAGGACTTTTCTGCGTGAAAAGCAAGCAGGGAGACTGCGAAAGCATAAGCTGGGCGAATGCTTCATCGAGAAAGCCTTTGTGTGCTCGAAATAATTCGGCCCCTGCACGTCATGCAAACACGCAACGTATCCTCCAGCCTTCACAGCCACTCGGGGGCGGAATGGAAATGCGTCACTTGAGTCAGGGAACGACCTCAGTCCATTGTCTACTCTACATCCTTCCTCCATCTCACCACTCTAAGCGTTGGGAACCGCGAGAGGATCGATTTGCGACTTTTTACACTTCTCCAGTCGTTCCCCCACCCACACGTTTTGTATTCACATACATCCAAGCGTTCCTGTTTTCGGCTCAAACCAACGCTCTACTCGCGAAAACGCATTCCGAACGCGGCAAACGGCACATGAATTTCGTCAAATGCCACGAACGTGTGAGATTTTCTTCTTCACGCTCGACGATCCCACCCTAAGACGCTGTTCGTTAACGCGTCATCGAGCAACGTCGGTTCCAACAGCGTGCGAGTGCCGTGGTCCCGCATTGTATTAGACGTTCCCTTTGGAAAAAATTCCCTTGTAAAGGGCCTGGTGACCGAAAGGCGACCGCTGTGATTTTTCGCCAACTCACAATTAGCCATCAGAGTCGAAATGATCCTGTGAAGTGCATTTCGGCTCACCCCCCGCCACACACACTTCACTTCGGTTAAATCGGAAGTATCACCGGCGGCGTGAACGAATGCGTCTTTCCCGATGCGATGAAATTTGACAAAGTTGCGGTCCGCGAGGGAGGAAAAAGCCAAATAGACCCGGCCGCGAGAAAAAAAAGGCGCCGTTCGAAACGTCCATGTCCCCTCCACGCAGGTAAAAACATGGCCCCTGGGGGGATCGAACCCGCGACCTTCGCGTTATTAGCACGACGCTCTAACCAACTGAGCTAAGGGGCCCCTGTATAAGTCCGAAGTCATCATGGAAGTCATTTTCTACAGTCACATGCTCAGTGGCAGAATTTTCTGTTGGTGAACATGGTGCTAGGACATTGTACGCACACATTTTTTTCCACCATCGCAATGAGCTAAAAGCCTTCCCCTCACTCGAGGGCAATGAAAATTATTTACACGGGCCCACGAAAATGTGCAAGGCATCACCGATTTTTCAACTCTAACAGACACTATTACTTACGTCAAATAAACACTACACTCTCAGGCGTCACTTCGTGGAAGTATTTTATGAGTCAATCCATATCAAAACAATCCTTGTACTTTTCCACTAATATTTATTTACGTACCACGCGTTTCGCATGCATCCTCACGCACAATTCTTTACACGTTATTTGTTGATAGTTACGATGGTAACCAACGCCAATAAGCTGGAGTTGGAGTACAAACTTATTTTTGGGTGGAAAGGCAGCGGAAAATAGGTTAGGGGCTTGTAAAAAGGGATATTTTTTTTCGGAAAGGAGTGGGGAGCGGTGTGGAAAAAGAAACTTGTTGCAGAGGTTGCTCGATAGTTTCCGTTTTCTCCAGTGCACACACCTTTAAACCCTTCGGTGGGACATGCAGAATTGCGGAGATTAAGTCACTTACGTCCAGCAGATGCTTACCAAATCGTGAGTTGCTATCCATATTCAAGCAACTTCGTGAGTGTTCCTTGATCCGTGTCCTCAAATTTCGTCCATTTTGACCAATGTAAGCCATATGACAACTTTTACATTTAATTTTGTATCTGAATCATTCATCCACTTTTTCATTACCGTTTAATCTAGAAAGCGTTAGCGGAGTGTAGAATTCTGGCTTTAGGGATATCGGAAGGCGGATTGAGATCCTATAAGAAATTTTTCCTAGAAAAGGAATGGAGCACCACTTGGACTTTGAGTGTCTCACTGCTCGTGTGCGAGAAATCTGTTTTGTTGTTTTCTACGGACAATTTTGTTCGCTAAGTTTGGATTGCAGCCATTTCCAGCGGCTGTGGACTTGATTGTCAAAAGTTTTGAAGTTGGTGAGAGTGGTGGGGATGTGAAGGGGGCGATGAACCATCAGATCTAAAGCAGCACGTTTGTGGGTGAAATGGTGAATACAATCGCTAGGTATCAGTGCATCATGGTTTCCTATACGTTCCAAATTCACGTTTTCGCCCTCCTATTGAAATGGACAGATCTAAGAAATTCAGCGATCCGTTCACGTATTTTTCCAATGTAAAGGAAATATTAGGACGAATGGAGTTCGGATGGTTCGGGAAAGAGTACAATTGCCGGTCTGTACCCTACCAGGGAAGAAGGAGGTCGTCCGCGTATCTAGACCAGTATTCAACAAAGCAAATGTACTGCTTGCCGGAATTGAATCATTTTTCCTCCGAGGAGTCGAGAAAAATTTCCCCTAGAAGTGGGGATGATGGGGAGCCCATAGTAGGTCCATCTGTTTGCTTATACGAATTTCGGTTGAAAGTGGAGTAATTTTCAGTTAAAGCCAATTTTATCGGAGCACTTGATTACGTGGAAACGTTTTTCGGAAAAGTGGAGTTTACGAGCATGTCGTGGGTCTTTCGTAAGGCCTCCGATGTAGGGACACGAGTGAACAGGTTATGTATATATCAAACGAAACCAACCTTGGGTTACGTGGAATCTTTTAGGCAGTTACCTTTTCCAATTGAACTTTCCATGCCATATTTTGATTTTAAGCCAGTGTAATTCCGGAACAAAACATTAAATGCGTGCGATAGAAGATGTGAAGGGGAGGATGCAGCAAGCTGCGATACGCGTAGCACTTTGATTAATGTTAGCGGAAAAGTACACGGACTGTTATAATATGGATTCATGTTTCACCTACGTCTCTCACTCACTGTAGATACCAATTCAGTCAAAGAACGATACAAGGCGACTTTCGAACATACACGGGGAACACAATGAACGGTCGACCGTGGAGAGCGGATGTTTGACCAACGTTCCGCGCCGGCTTCTCACAGGCGTAATGCAAGATTCGTCGAAGGAACGATTTTATGAGACGAACAATAACGCTTACCTGCTCGACTTCGAGCCTTCATTTGCATTGTATAGTGATATTTTGCGAGGCTTCTCCAACGTGTGGATCTGTCGTGATTCCGCCAGTAGTTCAGCACGGAAAATTATAGGTGCTAGGTATTACGGATTTGGTGTTCACACCTCGGGATCAAGGGGAAAAGATTGATGGCGGAAGTCCAGCTGAGGAAGGAAAAAAGTAGACACCGCGTAGCGAGTGATGAACAAATGCAAAAAATGTGGAACGCTTCACGATTTTGCGTGTCATCCTTGCGCAGGGGCCATGCTAATCTTCTCTGTATCGTTCCAATTTTAGTATATGTACCGCCGGAGCGAGTACGAGAGAAAGGCGTTCCATCTTCGCCTCTATATACCATCCCACTGATGGATGGAAAGTGTCCGCGAGAACTAAGGCTAAGCAATGACAAACGGTGGGAAGAAAGCGATTTCTCAGGTTTTCGTCGAGACCGTTTCAAGGACTTTTCTGCGTGAAAAGCAAGCAGGGAGACTGCGAAAGCATAAGCTGGGCGAATGCTTCATCGAGAAAGCCTTTGTGTGCTCGAAATAATTCGGCCCCTGCACGTCATGCAAACACGCAACGTATCCTCCAGCCTTCACAGCCACTCGGGGGCGGAATGGAAATGCGTCACTTGAGTCAGGGAACGACCTCAGTCCATTGTCTACTCTACATCCTTCCTCCATCTCACCACTCTAAGCGTTGGGAACCGCGAGAGGATCGATTTGCGACTTTTTACACTTCTCCAGTCGTTCCCCCACCCACACGTTTTGTATTCACATACATCCAAGCGTTCCTGTTTTCGGCTCAAACCAACGCTCTACTCGCGAAAACGCATTCCGAACGCGGCAAACGGCACATGAATTTCGTCAAATGCCACGAACGTGAGAGATTTTCTTCTTCACGCTCGACGATCCCACCCTAAGACGCTGTTCGTTGACGCTTCATAGAGCAACGTCGGTTCCAACAGCGTGCGAGTGCCGTGGTCCCGCATTGTATTAGACGTTCCCTTTGGAAAAAATTCCCTTGTAAAGGGCCTGGTGACCGAAAGGCGACCGCTGTGATTTTTCGCCAACTCACAATTAGCCATCAGAGTCGAAATGATCCTGTGAAGTGCATTTCGGCTCACCCCCCGCCACACACACTTCACTTCGGTTAAATCGGAAGTATCACCGGCGGCGTGAACGAATGCGTCTTTCCCGATGCGATGAAATTTGACAAAGTTGCGGTCCGCGAGGGAGGAAAAAGCCAAATAGACCCGGCCGCGAGAAAAAAAAGGCGCCGTTCGAAACGTCCATGTCCCCTCCACGCAGGTAAAAACATGGCCCCTGAGGGGATCGAACCCGCGACCTTCGCGTTATTAGCACGACGCTCTAACCAACTGAGCTAAGGGGCCCCTGTATAAGTCCGAAGTCATCATGGAAGTCATTTTCTACAGTCACATGCTCAGTGGAAGAATTTTCTGTTGGTGAACATGGTGCTAGGACATTGTACGCACACATTTTTTTCCACCATCGCAATGAGCTAAAAGCCTTCCCCTCACTCGAGGGCAATGAAAATTATTTACACGGGCCCACGAAAATGTGCAAGGCATCACCGATTTTTCAACTCTAACAGACACTATTACTTACGTCAAATAAACACTACACTCTCAGGCGTCACTTCGTGGAAGTATTTTATGAGTCAATCCATATCAAAACAATCCTTGTACTTTTCCACTAATATTTATTTACGTACCACGCGTTTCGCATGCATCCTCACGCACAATTCTTTACACGTTATTTGTTGATAGGTACAATGGTAACCAACGCCAATAAGCTGGAGTTGGAGTACAAACTTATTTTTGGGTGGAAAGGCAGCGGAAAATAGGTTAGGGGCTTGTAAAAAGGGATATTTTTTTTCGGAAAGGAGTGGGGAGCGGTGTGGAAAAAGAAACTTGTTGCAGAGGTTGCTCGATAGTTTCCGTTTTCTCCAGTGCACACACCTTTAAACCCTTCGGTGGGACATGCAGAATTGCGGAGATTAAGTCACTTACGTCCAGCAGATGCTTACCAAATCGTGAGTTGCTATCCATATTCAAGCAACTTCGTGAGTGTTCCTTGATCCGTGTCCTCAAATTTCGTCCATTTTGACCAATGTAAGCCATATGACAACTTTTACATTTAATTTTGTATCTGAATCATTCATCCACTTTTTCATTACCGTTTAATCTAGAAAGCGTTAGCGGAGTGTAGAATTCTGGCTTTAGGGATATCGGAAGGCGGATTGAGATCCTATAAGAAATTTTTCCTAGAAAAGGAATGGAGCACCACTTGGACTTTGAGTGTCTCACTGCTCGTGTGCGAGAAATCTGTTTTGTTGTTTTCTACGGACAATTTTGTTCGCTAAGTTTGGATTGCAGCCATTTCCAGCGGCTGTGGACTTGATTGTCAAAAGTTTTGAAGTTGGTGAGAGTGGTGGGGATGTGAAGGGGGCGATGAACCATCAGATCTAAAGCAGCACGTTTGTGGGTGAAATGGTGAATACAATCGCTAGGTATCAGTGCATCATGGTTTCCTATACGTTCCAAATTCACGTTTTCGCCCTCCTATTGAAATGGACAGATCTAAGAAATTCAGCGATCCGTTCACGTATTTTTCCAATGTAAAGGAAATATTAGGACGAATGGAGTTCGGATGGTTCGGGAAAGAGTACAATTGCCGGTCTGTACCCTACCAGGGAAGAAGGAGGTCGTCCGCGTATCTAGACCAGTATTCAACAAAGCAAATGTACTGCTTGCCGGAATTGAATCATTTTTCCTCCGAGGAGTCGAGAAAAATTTCCCCTGGAAGTGGGGATGATGGGGAGCCCATAGTAGGTCCATCTGTTTGCTTATACGAATTTCGGTTGAAAGTGGAGTAATTTTCAGTTAAAGCCAATTTTATCGGAGCACTTGATTACGTGGAAACGTTTTTCGGAAAAGTGGAGTTTACGAGCATGTCGTGGGTCTTTCGTAAGGCCTCCGATGTAGGGACACGAGTGAACAGGTTATGTATATATCAAACGAAACCAACCTTGGGTTACGTGGAATCTTTTAGGCAGTTACCTTTTCCAATTGAACTTTCCATGCCATATTTTGATTTTAAGCCAGTGTAATTCCGGAACAAAACATTAAATGCGTGCGATAGAAGATGTGAAGGGGAGGATGCAGCAAGCTGCGATACGCGTAGCACTTTGATTAATGTTAGCGGAAAAGTACACGGACTGTTATAATATGGATTCATGTTTCACCTACGTCTCTCACTCGTGGATACCAATTCAGCCAAAGAACGATACAAGGCGACTTTCGAACATACACGGGGAACACAATGAACGGTCGACCGTGGAGAGCGGATGTTTGACCAACGTTCCGCGCCGGCTTCTCACAGGCGTAATGCAAGATTCGTCGAAGGAACGATTTTATGAGACGAACAATAACGCTTACCTGCTCGACTTCGAGCCTTCATTTGCATTGTATAGTGATATTTTGCGAGGCTTCTCCAACGTGTGGATCTGTCGTGATTCCGCCAGTAGTTCAGCACGGAAAATTATAGGTGCTAGGTATTACGGATTTGGTGTTCACACCTCGGGATCAAGGGGAAAAGATTGATGGCGGAAGTCCAGCTGAGGAAGGAAAAAAGTAGACACCGCGTAGCGAGTGATGAACAAATGCAAAAAATGTGGAACGCTTCACGATTTTGCGTGTCATCCTTGCGCAGGGGCCATGCTAATCTTCTCTGTATCGTTCCAATTTTAGTATATGTACCGCCGGAGCGAGTACGAGAGAAAGGCGTTCCATCTTCGCCTCTATATACCATCCCACTGATGGATGGAAAGTGTCCGCGAGAACTAAGGCTAAGCAATGACAAACGGTGGGAAGAAAGCGATTTCTCAGGTTTTCGTCGAGACCGTTTCAAGGACTTTTCTGCGTGAAAGGCAAGCAGGGAGACTGACTGCGAAAGCATAAGCTGGGCGAATGCTTCATCGAGAAAGCCTTTGTGTGCTCGAAATAATTCGGCACACTTGGCCCCTGCACGTCATGCAAACACGCAACGTATCCTCCAGCCTTCACAGCCACTCGGGGGCGGAATGGAAATGCGTCACTTGAGTCAGGGAACGACCTCAGTCCATTGTCTACTCTACATCCTTCCTCCATCTCACCACTCTAAGCGTTGGGAACCGCGAGAGGATCGATTTGCGACTTTTTACACTTCTCCAGTCGTTCCCCCACCCACACGTTTTGTATTCACATACATCCAAGCGTTCCTGTTTTCGGCTCAAACCAACGCTCTACTCGCGAAAACGCATTCCGAACGCGGCAAACGGCACATGAATTTCGTCAAATGCCACGAACGTGAGAGATTTTCTTCTTCACGCTCGACGATCCCACCCTAAGACGCTGTTCGTTGACGCTTCATCGAGCAACGTCGGTTCCAACAGCGTGCGAGTGCCGTGGTCCCGCATTGTATTAGACGTTCCCTTTGGAAAAAATTCCCTTGTAAAGGGCCTGGTGACCGAAAGGTGACCGCTGTGATTTTTCGCCAACTCACAATTAGCCATCAGAGTCGAAATGATCCTGTGAAGTGCATTTCGGCTCACCCCCCGCCACACACACTTCACTTCGGTTAAATCGGAAGTATCACCGGCGGCGTGAACGAATGCGTCTTTCCCGATGCGATGAAATTTGACAAAGTTGCGGTCCGCGAGGGAGGAAAAAGCCAAATAGACCCGGCCGCGAGAAAAAAAAGGCGCCGTTCGAAACGTCCATGTCCCCTCCACGCAGGTAAAAACATGGCCCCTGGGGGGATCGAACCCGCGACCTTCGCGTTATTAGCACGACGCTCTAACCAACTGAGCTAAGGGGCCCCTGTATAAGTCCGAAGTCATCATGGAAGTCATTTTCTACAGTCACATGCTCAGTGGCAGAATTTTCTGTTGGTGAACATGGTGCTAGGACATTGTACGCACACATTTTTTTCCACCATCGCAATGAGCTAAAAGCCTTCCCCTCACTCGAGGGCAATGAAAATTATTTACACGGGCCCACGAAAATGTGCAAGGCATCACCGATTTTTCAACTCTAACAGACACTATTACTTACGTCAAATAAACACTACACTCTCAGGCGTCACTTCGTGGAAGTATTTTATGAGTCAATCCATATCAAAACAATCCTTGTACTTTTCCACTAATATTTATTTACGTACCACGCGTTTCGCATGCATCCTCACGCACAATTCTTTACACGTTATTTGTTGATAGTTACGATGGTAACCAACGCCAATAAGCTGGAGTTGGAGTACAAACTTATTTTTGGGTTGAAAGGCAGCGGAAAATAGGTTAGGGGCTTGTAAAAAGGGATATTTTTTTTCGGAAAGGAGTGGGGAGCGGTGTGGAAAAAGAAACTTGTTGCAGAGGTTGCTCGATAGTTTCCGTTTTCTCCAGTGCACACACCTTTAAACCCTTCGGTGGGACATGCAGAATTGCGGAGATTAAGTCACTTACGTCCAGCAGATGCTTACCAAATCGTGAGTTGCTATCCATATTCAAGCAACTTCGTGAGTGTTCCTTGATCCGTGTCCTCAAATTTCGTCCATTTTGACCAATGTAAGCCATATGACAACTTTTACATTTAATTTTGTATCTGAATCATTCATCCACTTTTTCATTACCGTTTAATCTAGAAAGCGTTAGCGGAGTGTAGAATTCTGGCTTTAGGGATATCGGAAGGCGGATTGAGATCCTATAAGAAATTTTTCCTAGAAAAGGAATGGAGCACCACTTGGACTTTGAGTGTCTCACTGCTCGTGTGCGAGAAATCTGTTTTGTTGTTTTCTACGGACAATTTTGTTCGCTAAGTTTGGATTGCAGCCATTTCCAGCGGCTGTGGACTTGATTGTCAAAAGTTTTGAAGTTGGTGAGAGTGGTGGGGATGTGAAGGGGGCGATGAACCATGAAATCTAAAGCAGCACGTTTGTGGGTGAAATGGTGAATACAATCGCTAGGTATCAGTGCATCATGGTTTCCTATACGTTCCAAATTCACGTTTTCGCCCTCCTATTGAAATGGACAGATCTAAGAAATTCAGCGATCCGTTCACGTATTTTTCCAATGTAAAGGAAATATTAGGACGAATGGAGTTCGGATGGTTCGGGAAAGAGTACAATTGCCGGTCTGTACCCTACCAGGGAAGAAGGAGGTCGTCCGCGTATCTAGACCAGTATTCAACAAAGCAAATGTACTGCTTGCCGGAATTGAATCATTTTTCCTCCGAGGAGTCGAGAAAAATTTCCCCTGGAAGTGGGGATGATGGGGAGCCCATAGTAGGTCCATCTGTTTGCTTATACGAATTTCGGTTGAAAGTGGAGTAATTTTCAGTTAAAGCCAATTTTATCGGAGCACTTGATTACGTGGAAACGTTTTTCGGAAAAGTGGAGTTTACGAGCATGTCGTGGGTCTTTCGTAAGGCCTCCGATGTAGGGACACGAGTGAACAGGTTATGTATATATCAAACGAAACCAACCTTGGGTTACGTGGAATCTTTTAGGCAGTTACCTTTTCCAATTGAACTTTCCATGCCATATTTTGATTTTAAGCCAGTGTAATTCCGGAACAAAACATTAAATGCGTGCGATAGAAGATGTGAAGGGGAGGATGCAGCAAGCTGCGATACGCGTAGCACTTTGATTAATGTTAGCGGAAAAGTACACGGACTGTTATAATATGGATTCATGTTTCACCTACGTCTCTCACTCACTGTAGATACCAATTCAGTCAAAGAACGATACAAGGCGACTTTCGAACATACACGGGGAACACAATGAACGGTCGACCGTGGAGAGCGGATGTTTGACCAACGTTCCGCGCCGGCTTCTCACAGGCGTAATGCAAGATTCGTCGAAGGAACGATTTTATGAGACGAACAATAACGCTTACCTGCTCGACTTCGAGCCTTCATTTGCATTGTATAGTGATATTTTGCGAGGCTTCTCCAACGTGTGGATCTGTCGTGATTCCGCCAGTAGTTCAGCACGGAAAATTATAGGTGCTAGGTATTACGGATTTGGTGTTCACACCTCGGGATCAAGGGGAAAAGATTGATGGCGGAAGTCCAGCTGAGGAAGGAAAAAAGTAGACACCGCGTAGCGAGTGATGAACAAATGCAAAAAATGTGGAACGCTTCACGATTTTGCGTGTCATCCTTGCGCAGGGGCCATGCTAATCTTCTCTGTATCGTTCCAATTTTAGTATATGTACCGCCGGAGCGAGTACGAGAGAAAGGCGTTCCATCTTCGCCTCTATATACCATCCCACTGATGGATGGAAAGTGTCCGCGAGAACTAAGGCTAAGCAATGACAAACGGTGGGAAGAAAGCGATTTCTCAGGTTTTCGTCGAGACCGTTTCAAGGACTTTTCTGCGTGAAAAGCAAGCAGGGAGACTGCGAAAGCATAAGCTGGGCGAATGCTTCATCGAGAAAGCCTTTGTGTGCTCGAAATAATTCGGCACACTTGGCCCCTGCACGTCATGCAAACACGCAACGTATCCTCCAGCCTTCACAGCCACTCGGGGGCGGAATGGAAATGCGTCACTTGAGTCAGGGAACGACCTCAGTCCATTGTCTACTCTACATCCTTCCTCCATCTCACCACTCTAAGCGTTGGGAACCGCGAGAGGATCGATTTGCGACTTTTTACACTTCTCCAGTCGTTCCCCCACCCACACGTTTTGTATTCACATACATCCAAGCGTTCCTGTTTTCGGCTCAAACCAACGCTCTACTCGCGAAAACGCATTCCGAACGCGGCAAACGGCACATGAATTTCGTCAAATGCCACGAACGTGTGAGATTTTCTTCTTCACGCTCGACGATCCCACCCTAAGACGCTGTTCGTTAACGCGTCATCGAGCAACGTCGGTTCCAACAGCGTGCGAGTGCCGTGGTCCCGCATTGTATTAGACGTTCCCTTTGGAAAAAATTCCCTTGTAAAGGGCCTGGTGACCGAAAGGCGACCGCTGTGATTTTTCGCCAACTCACAATTAGCCATCAGAGTCGAAATGATCCTGTGAAGTGCATTTCGGCTCACCCCCCGCCACACACACTTCACTTCGGTTAAATCGGAAGTATCACCGGCGGCGTGAACGAATGCGTCTTTCCCGATGCGATGAAATTTGACAAAGTTGCGGTCCGCGAGGGAGGAAAAAGCCAAATAGACCCGGCCGCGAGAAAAAAAAGGCGCCGTTCGAAACGTCCATGTCCCCTCCACGCAGGTAAAAACATGGCCCCTGGGGGGATCGAACCCGCGACCTTCGCGTTATTAGCACGACGCTCTAACCAACTGAGCTAAGGGGCCCCTGTATAAGTCCGTAGTCATCATGGAAGTCATTTTCTACAGTCACATGCTCAGTGGCAGAATTTTCTGTTGGTGAACATGGTGCTAGGACATTGTACGCACACATTTTTTTCCACCATCGCAATGAGCTAAAAGCCTTCCCCTCACTCGAGGGCAATGAAAATTATTTACACGGGCCCACGAAAATGTGCAAGGCATCACCGATTTTTCAACTCTAACAGACACTATTACTTACGTCAAATAAACACTACACTCTCAGGCGTCACTTCGTGGAAGTATTTTATGAGTCAATCCATATCAAAACAATCCTTGTACTTTTCCACTAATATTTATTTACGTACCACGCGTTTCGCATGCATCCTCACGCACAATTCTTTACACGTTATTTGTTGATAGTTACGATGGTAACCAACGCCAATAAGCTGGAGTTGGAGTACAAACTTATTTTTGGGTTGAAAGGCAGCGGAAAATAGGTTAGGGGCTTGTAAAAAGGGATATTTTTTTTCGGAAAGGAGTGGGGAGCGGTGTGGAAAAAGAAACTTGTTGCAGAGGTTGCTCGATAGTTTCCGTTTTCTCCAGTGCACACACCTTTAAACCCTTCGGTGGGACATGCAGAATTGCGGAGATTAAGTCACTTACGTCCAGCAGATGCTTACCAAATCGTGAGTTGCTATCCATATTCAAGCAACTTCGTGAGTGTTCCTTGATCCGTGTCCTCAAATTTCGTCCATTTTGACCAATGTAAGCCATATGACAACTTTTACATTTAATTTTGTATCTGAATCATTCATCCACTTTTTCATTACCGTTTAATCTAGAAAGCGTTAGCGGAGTGTAGAATTCTGGCTTTAGGGATATCGGAAGGCGGATTGAGATCCTATAAGAAATTTTTCCTAGAAAAGGAATGGAGCACCACTTGGACTTTGAGTGTCTCACTGCTCGTGTGCGAGAAATCTGTTTTGTTGTTTTCTACGGACAATTTTGTTCGCTAAGTTTGGATTGCAGCCATTTCCAGCGGCTGTGGACTTGATTGTCAAAAGTTTTGAAGTTGGTGAGAGTGGTGGGGATGTGAAGGGGGCGATGAACCATCAGATCTAAAGCAGCACGTTTGTGGGTGAAATGGTGAATACAATCGCTAGGTATCAGTGCATCATGGTTTCCTATACGTTCCAAATTGACGTTTTCGCCCTCCTATTGAAATGGACAGATCTAAGAAATTCAGCGATCCGTTCACGTATTTTTCCAATGTAAAGGAAATATTAGGACGAATGGAGTTCGGATGGTTCGGGAAAGAGTACAATTGCCGGTCTGTACCCTACCAGGGAAGAAGGAGGTCGTCCGCGTATCTAGACCAGTATTCAACAAAGCAAATGTACTGCTTGCCGGAATTGAATCATTTTTCCTCCGAGGAGTCGAGAAAAATTTCCCCTAGAAGTGGGGATGATGGGGAGCCCATAGTAGGTCCATCTGTTTGCTTATACGAATTTCGGTTGAAAGTGGAGTAATTTTCAGTTAAAGCCAATTTTATCGGAGCACTTGATTACGTGGAAACGTTTTTCGGAAAAGTGGAGTTTACGAGCATGTCGTGGGTCTTTCGTAAGGCCTCCGATGTAGGGACACGAGTGAACAGGTTATGTATATATCAAACGAAACCAACCTTGGGTTACGTGGAATCTTTTAGGCAGTTACCTTTTCCAATTGAACTTTCCATGCCATATTTTGATTTTAAGCCAGTGTAATTCCGGAACAAAACATTAAATGCGTGCGATAGAAGATGTGAAGGGGAGGATGCAGCAAGCTGCGATACGCGTAGCACTTTGATTAATGTTAGCGGAAAAGTACACGGACTGTTATAATATGGATTCATGTTTCACCTACGTCTCTCACTCACTGTAGATACCAATTCAGTCAAAGAACGATACAAGGCGACTTTCGAACATACACGGGGAACACAATGAACGGTCGACCGTGGAGAGCGGATGTTTGACCAACGTTCCGCGCCGGCTTCTCACAGGCGTAATGCAAGATTCGTCGAAGGAACGATTTTATGAGACGAACAATAACGCTTACCTGCTCGACTTCGAGCCTTCATTTGCATTGTATAGTGATATTTTGCGAGGCTTCTCCAACGTGTGGATCTGTCGTGATTCCGCCAGTAGTTCAGCACGGAAAATTATAGGTGCTAGGTATTACGGATTTGGTGTTCACACCTCGGGATCAAGGGGAAAAGATTGATGGCGGAAGTCCAGCTGAGGAAGGAAAAAAGTAGACACCGCGTAGCGAGTGATGAACAAATGCAAAAAATGTGGAACGCTTCACGATTTTGCGTGTCATCCTTGCGCAGGGGCCATGCTAATCTTCTCTGTATCGTTCCAATTTTAGTATATGTACCGCCGGAGCGAGTACGAGAGAAAGGCGTTCCATCTTCGCCTCTATATACCATCCCACTGATGGATGGAAAGTGTCCGCGAGAACTAAGGCTAAGCAATGACAAACGGTGGGAAGAAAGCGATTTCTCAGGTTTTCGTCGAGACCGTTTCAAGGACTTTTCTGCGTGAAAGGCAAGCAGGGAGACTGACTGCGAAAGCATAAGCTGGGCGAATGCTTCATCGAGAAAGCCTTTGTGTGCTCGAAATAATTCGGCACACTTGGCCCCTGCACGTCATGCAAACACGCAACGTATCCTCCAGCCTTCACAGCCACTCGGGGGCGGAATGGAAATGCGTCACTTGAGTCAGGGAACGACCTCAGTCCATTGTCTACTCTACATCCTTCCTCCATCTCACCACTCTAAGCGTTGGGAACCGCGAGAGGATCGATTTGCGACTTTTTACACTTCTCCAGTCGTTCCCCCACCCACACGTTTTGTATTCACATACATCCAAGCGTTCCTGTTTTCGGCTCAAACCAACGCTCTACTCGCGAAAACGCATTCCGAACGCGGCAAACGGCACATGAATTTCGTCAAATGCCACGAACGTGAGAGATTTTCTTCTTCACGCTCGACGATCCCACCCTAAGACGCTGTTCGTTGACGCTTCATCGAGCAACGTCGGTTCCAACAGCGTGCGAGTGCCGTGGTCCCGCATTGTATTAGACGTTCCCTTTGGAAAAAATTCCCTTGTAAAGGGCCTGGTGACCGAAAGGTGACCGCTGTGATTTTTCGCCAACTCACAATTAGCCATCAGAGTCGAAATGATCCTGTGAAGTGCATTTCGGCTCACCCCCCGCCACACACACTTCACTTCGGTTAAATCGGAAGTATCACCGGCGGCGTGAACGAATGCGTCTTTCCCGATGCGATGAAATTTGACAAAGTTGCGGTCCGCGAGGGAGGAAAAAGCCAAATAGACCCGGCCGCGAGAAAAAAAAGGCGCCGTTCGAAACGTCCATGTCCCCTCCACGCAGGTAAAAACTGGCCCCTGGGGGGATCGAACCCGCGACCTTCGCGTTATTAGCACGACGCTCTAACCAACTGAGCTAAGGGGCCCCTGTATAAGTCCGAAGTCATCATGGAAGTCATTTTCTATAGTCACATGCTCAGTGGCAGAATTTTCTGTTGGTGAACATGGTGCTAGGACATTGTACGCACACATTTTTTTCCACCATCGCAATGAGCTAAAAGCCTTCCCCTCACTCGAGGGCAATGAAAATTATTTACACGGGCCCACGAAAATGTGCAAGGCATCACCGATTTTTCAACTCTAACAGACACTATTACTTACGTCAAATAAACACTACACTCTCAGGCGTCACTTCGTGGAAGTATTTTATGAGTCAATCCATATCAAAACAATCCTTGTACTTTTCCACTAATATTTATTTACGTACCACGCGTTTCGCATGCATCCTCACGCACAATTCTTTACACGTTATTTGTTGATAGTTACGATGGTAACCAACGCCAATAAGCTGGAGTTGGAGTACAAACTTATTTTTGGGTTGAAAGGCAGCGGAAAATAGGTTAGGGGCTTGTAAAAAGGGATATTTTTTTTCGGAAAGGAGTGGGGAGCGGTGTGGAAAAAGAAACTTGTTGCAGAGGTTGCTCGATAGTTTCCGTTTTCTCCAGTGCACACACCTTTAAACCCTTCGGTGGGACATGCAGAATTGCGGAGATTAAGTCACTTACGTCCAGCAGATGCTTACCAAATCGTGAGTTGCTATCCATATTCAAGCAACTTCGTGAGTGTTCCTTGATCCGTGTCCTCAAATTTCGTCCATTTTGACCAATGTAAGCCATATGACAACTTTTACATTTAATTTTGTATCTGAATCATTCATCCACTTTTTCATTACCGTTTAATCTAGAAAGCGTTAGCGGAGTGTAGAATTCTGGCTTTAGGGATATCGGAAGGCGGATTGAGATCCTATAAGAAATTTTTCCTAGAAAAGGAATGGAGCACCACTTGGACTTTGAGTGTCTCACTGCTCGTGTGCGAGAAATCTGTTTTGTTGTTTTCTACGGACAATTTTGTTCGCTAAGTTTGGATTGCAGCCATTTCCAGCGGCTGTGGACTTGATTGTCAAAAGTTTTGAAGTTGGTGAGAGTGGTGGGGATGTGAAGGGGGCGATGAACCATGAAATCTAAAGCAGCACGTTTGTGGGTGAAATGGTGAATACAATCGCTAGGTATCAGTGCATCATGGTTTCCTATACGTTCCAAATTCACGTTTTCGCCCTCCTATTGAAATGGACAGATCTAAGAAATTCAGCGATCCGTTCACGTATTTTTCCAATGTAAAGGAAATATTAGGACGAATGGAGTTCGGATGGTTCGGGAAAGAGTACAATTGCCGGTCTGTACCCTACCAGGGAAGAAGGAGGTCGTCCGCGTATCTAGACCAGTATTCAACAAAGCAAATGTACTGCTTGCCGGAATTGAATCATTTTTCCTCCGAGGAGTCGAGAAAAATTTCCCCTGGAAGTGGGCATGATGGGGAGCCCATAGTAGGTCCATCTGTTTGCTTATACGAATTTCGGTTGAAAGTGGAGTAATTTTCAGTTAAAGCCAATTTTATCGGAGCACTTGATTACGTGGAAACGTTTTTCGGAAAAGTGGAGTTTACGAGCATGTCGTGGGTCTTTCGTAAGGCCTCCGATGTAGGGACACGAGTGAACAGGTTATGTATATATCAAACGAAACCAACCTTGGGTTACGTGGAATCTTTTAGGCAGTTACCTTTTCCAATTGAACTTTCCATGCCATATTTTGATTTTAAGCCAGTGTAATTCCGGAACAAAACATTAAATGCGTGCGATAGAAGATGTGAAGGGGAGGATGCAGCAAGCTGCGATACGCGTAGCACTTTGATTAATGTTAGCGGAAAAGTACACGGACTGTTATAATATGGATTCATGTTTCACCTACGTCTCTCACTCACTGTAGATACCAATTCAGCCAAAGAACGATACAAGGCGACTTTCGAACATACACGGGGAACACAATGAACGGTCGACCGTGGAGAGCGGATGTTTGACCAACGTTCCGCGCCGGCTTCTCACAGGCGTAATGCAAGATTCGTCGAAGGAACGATTTTATGAGACGAACAATAACGCTTACCTGCTCGACTTCGAGCCTTCATTTGCATTGTATAGTGATATTTTGCGAGGCTTCTCCAACGTGTGGATCTGTCGTGATTCCGCCAGTAGTTCAGCACGGAAAATTATAGGTGCTAGGTATTACGGATTTGGTGTTCACACCTCGGGATCAAGGGGAAAAGATTGATGGCGGAAGTCCAGCTGAGGAAGGAAAAAAGTAGACACCGCGTAGCGAGTGATGAACAAATGCAAAAAATGTGGAACGCTTCACGATTTTGCGTGTCATCCTTGCGCAGGGGCCATGCTAATCTTCTCTGTATCGTTCCAATTTTAGTATATGTACCGCCGGAGCGAGTACGAGAGAAAGGCGTTCCATCTTCGCCTCTATATACCATCCCACTGATGGATGGAAAGTGTCCGCGAGAACTAAGGCTAAGCAATGACAAACGGTGGGAAGAAAGCGATTTCTCAGGTTTTCGTCGAGACCGTTTCAAGGACTTTTCTGCGTGAAAAGCAAGCAGGGAGACTGCGAAAGCATAAGCTGGGCGAATGCTTCATCGAGAAAGCCTTTGTGTGCTCGAAATAATTCGGCACACTTGGCCCCTGCACGTCATGCAAACACGCAACGTATCCTCCAGCCTTCACAGCCACTCGGGGGCGGAATGGAAATGCGTCACTTGAGTCAGGGAACGACCTCAGTCCATTGTCTACTCTACATCCTTCCTCCATCTCACCACTCTAAGCGTTGGGAACCGCGAGAGGATCGATTTGCGACTTTTTACACTTCTCCAGTCGTTCCCCCACCCACACGTTTTGTATTCACATACATCCAAGCGTTCCTGTTTTCGGCTCAAACCAACGCTCTACTCGCGAAAACGCATTCCGAACGCGGCAAACGGCACATGAATTTCGTCAAATGCCACGAACGTGTGAGATTTTCTTCTTCACGCTCGACGATCCCACCCTAAGACGCTGTTCGTTAACGCGTCATCGAGCAACGTCGGTTCCAACAGCGTGCGAGTGCCGTGGTCCCGCATTGTATTAGACGTTCCCTTTGGAAAAAATTCCCTTGTAAAGGGCCTGGTGACCGAAAGGCGACCGCTGTGATTTTTCGCCAACTCACAATTAGCCATCAGAGTCGAAATGATCCTGTGAAGTGCATTTCGGCTCACCCCCCGCCACACACACTTCACTTCGGTTAAATCGGAAGTATCACCGGCGGCGTGAACGAATGCGTCTTTCCCGATGCGATGAAATTTGACAAAGTTGCGGTCCGCGAGGGAGGAAAAAGCCAAATAGACCCGGCCGCGAGAAAAAAAAGGCGCCGTTCGAAACGTCCATGTCCCCTCCACGCAGGTAAAAACATGGCCCCTGGGGGGATCGAACCCGCGACCTTCGCGTTATTAGCACGACGCTCTAACCAACTGAGCTAAGGGGCCCCTGTATAAGTCCGAAGTCATCATGGAAGTCATTTTCTACAGTCACATGCTCAGTGGCAGAATTTTCTGTTGGTGAACATGGTGCTAGGACATTGTACGCACACATTTTTTTCCACCATCGCAATGAGCTAAAAGCCTTCCCCTCACTCGAGGGCAATGAAAATTATTTACACGGGCCCACGAAAATGTGCAAGGCATCACCGATTTTTCAACTCTAACAGACACTATTACTTACGTCAAATAAACACTACACTCTCAGGCGTCACTTCGTGGAAGTATTTTATGAGTCAATCCATATCAAAACAATCCTTGTACTTTTCCACTAATATTTATTTACGTACCACGCGTTTCGCATGCATCCTCACGCACAATTCTTTACACGTTATTTGTTGATAGTTACGATGGTAACCAACGCCAATAAGCTGGAGTTGGAGTACAAACTTATTTTTGGGTGGAAAGGCAGCGGAAAATAGGTTAGGGGCTTGTAAAAAGGGATATTTTTTTTCGGAAAGGAGTGGGGAGCGGTGTGGAAAAAGAAACTTGTTGCAGAGGTTGCTCGATAGTTTCCGTTTTCTCCAGTGCACACACCTTTAAACCCTTCGGTGGGACATGCAGAATTGCGGAGATTAAGTCACTTACGTCCAGCAGATGCTTACCAAATCGTGAGTTGCTATCCATATTCAAGCAACTTCGTGAGTGTTCCTTGATCCGTGTCCTCAAATTTCGTCCATTTTGACCAATGTAAGCCATATGACAACTTTTACATTTAATTTTGTATCTGAATCATTCATCCACTTTTTCATTACCGTTTAATCTAGAAAGCGTTAGCGGAGTGTAGAATTCTGGCTTTAGGGATATCGGAAGGCGGATTGAGATCCTATAAGAAATTTTTCCTAGAAAAGGAATGGAGCACCACTTGGACTTTGAGTGTCTCACTGCTCGTGTGCGAGAAATCTGTTTTGTTGTTTTCTACGGACAATTTTGTTCGCTAAGTTTGGATTGCAGCCATTTCCAGCGGCTGTGGACTTGATTGTCAAAAGTTTTGAAGTTGGTGAGAGTGGTGGGGATGTGAAGGGGGCGATGAACCATCAGATCTAAAGCAGCACGTTTGTGGGTGAAATGGTGAATACAATCGCTAGGTATCAGTGCATCATGGTTTCCTATACGTTCCAAATTCACGTTTTCGCCCTCCTATTGAAATGGACAGATCTAAGAAATTCAGCGATCCGTTCACGTATTTTTCCAATGTAAAGGAAATATTAGGACGAATGGAGTTCGGATGGTTCGGGAAAGAGTACAATTGCCGGTCTGTACCCTACCAGGGAAGAAGGAGGTCGTCCGCGTATCTAGACCAGTATTCAACAAAGCAAATGTACTGCTTGCCGGAATTGAATCATTTTTCCTCCGAGGAGTCGAGAAAAATTTCCCCTAGAAGTGGGGATGATGGGGAGCCCATAGTAGGTCCATCTGTTTGCTTATACGAATTTCGGTTGAAAGTGGAGTAATTTTCAGTTAAAGCCAATTTTATCGGAGCACTTGATTACGTGGAAACGTTTTTCGGAAAAGTGGAGTTTACGAGCATGTCGTGGGTCTTTCGTAAGGCCTCCGATGTAGGGACACGAGTGAACAGGTTATGTATATATCAAACGAAACCAACCTTGGGTTACGTGGAATCTTTTAGGCAGTTACCTTTTCCAATTGAACTTTCCATGCCATATTTTGATTTTAAGCCAGTGTAATTCCGGAACAAAACATTAAATGCGTGCGATAGAAGATGTGAAGGGGAGGATGCAGCAAGCTGCGATACGCGTAGCACTTTGATTAATGTTAGCGGAAAAGTACACGGACTGTTATAATATGGATTCATGTTTCACCTACGTCTCTCACTCACTGTAGATACCAATTCAGTCAAAGAACGATACAAGGCGACTTTCGAACATACACGGGGAACACAATGAACGGTCGACCGTGGAGAGCGGATGTTTGACCAACGTTCCGCGCCGGCTTCTCACAGGCGTAATGCAAGATTCGTCGAAGGAACGATTTTATGAGACGAACAATAACGCTTACCTGCTCGACTTCGAGCCTTCATTTGCATTGTATAGTGATATTTTGCGAGGCTTCTCCAACGTGTGGATCTGTCGTGATTCCGCCAGTAGTTCAGCACGGAAAATTATAGGTGCTAGGTATTACGGATTTGGTGTTCACACCTCGGGATCAAGGGGAAAAGATTGATGGCGGAAGTCCAGCTGAGGAAGGAAAAAAGTAGACACCGCGTAGCGAGTGATGAACAAATGCAAAAAATGTGGAACGCTTCACGATTTTGCGTGTCATCCTTGCGCAGGGGCCATGCTAATCTTCTCTGTATCGTTCCAATTTTAGTATATGTACCGCCGAAGCGAGTACGAGAGAAAGGCGTTCCATCTTCGCCTCTATATACCATCCCACTGATGGATGGAAAGTGTCCGCGAGAACTAAGGCTAAGCAATGACAAACGGTGGGAAGAAAGCGATTTCTCAGGTTTTCGTCGAGACCGTTTCAAGGACTTTTCTGCGTGAAAAGCAAGCAGGGAGACTGCGAAAGCATAAGCTGGGCGAATGCTTCATCGAGAAAGCCTTTGTGTGCTCGAAATAATTCGGCACACTTGGCCCCTGCACGTCATGCAAACACGCAACGTATCCTCCAGCCTTCACAGCCACTCGGGGGCGGAATGGAAATGCGTCACTTGAGTCAGGGAACGACCTCAGTCCATTGTCTACTCTACATCCTTCCTCCATCTCACCACTCTAAGCGTTGGGAACCGCGAGAGGATCGATTTGCGACTTTTTACACTTCTCCAGTCGTTCCCCCACCCACACGTTTTGTATTCACATACATCCAAGCGTTCCTGTTTTCGGCTCAAACCAACGCTCTACTCGCGAAAACGCATTCCGAACGCGGCAAACGGCACATGAATTTCGTCAAATGCCACGAACGTGTGAGATTTTCTTCTTCACGCTCGACGATCCCACCCTAAGACGCTGTTCGTTAACGCGTCATCGAGCAACGTCGGTTCCAACAGCGTGCGAGTGCCGTGGTCCCGCATTGTATTAGACGTTCCCTTTGGAAAAAATTCCCTTGTAAAGGGCCTGGTGACCGAAAGGCGACCGCTGTGATTTTTCGCCAACTCACAATTAGCCATCAGAGTCGAAATGATCCTGTGAAGTGCATTTTGGCTCACCCCCCGCCACACACACTTCACTTCGGTTAAATCGGAAGTATCACCGGCGGCGTGAACGAATGCGTCTTTCCCGATGCGATGAAATTTGACAAAGTTGCGGTCCGCGAGGGAGGAAAAAGCCAAATAGACCCGGCCGCGAGAAAAAAAAGGCGCCGTTCGAAACGTCCATGTCCCCTCCACGCAGGTAAAAACATGGCCCCTGGGGGGATCGAACCCGCGACCTTCGCGTTATTAGCACGACGCTCTAACCAACTGAGCTAAGGGGCCCCTGTATAAGTCCGAAGTCATCATGGAAGTCATTTTCTACAGTCACATGCTCAGTGGCAGAATTTTCTGTTGGTGAACATGGTGCTAGGACATTGTACGCACACATTTTTTTCCACCATCGCAATGAGCTAAAAGCCTTCCCCTCACTCGAGGGCAATGAAAATTATTTACACGGGCCCACGAAAATGTGCAAGGCATCACCGATTTTTCAACTCTAACAGACACTATTACTTACGTCAAATAAACACTACACTCTCAGGCGTCACTTCGTGGAAGTATTTTATGAGTCAATCCATATCAAAACAATCCTTGTACTTTTCCACTAATATTTATTTACGTACCACGCGTTTCGCATGCATCCTCACGCACAATTCTTTACACGTTATTTGTTGATAGTTACGATGGTAACCAACGCCAATAAGCTGGAGTTGGAGTACAAACTTATTTTTGGGTGGAAAGGCAGCGGAAAATAGGTTAGGGGCTTGTAAAAAGGGATATTTTTTTTCGGAAAGGAGTGGGGAGCGGTGTGGAAAAAGAAACTTGTTGCAGAGGTTGCTCGATAGTTTCCGTTTTCTCCAGTGCACACACCTTTAAACCCTTCGGTGGGACATGCAGAATTGCGGAGATTAAGTCACTTACGTCCAGCAGATGCTTACCAAATCGTGAGTTGCTATCCATATTCAAGCAACTTCGTGAGTGTTCCTTGATCCGTGTCCTCAAATTTCGTCCATTTTGACCAATGTAAGCCATATGACAACTTTTACATTTAATTTTGTATCTGAATCATTCATCCACTTTTTCATTACCGTTTAATCTAGAAAGCGTTAGCGGAGTGTAGAATTCTGGCTTTAGGGATATCGGAAGGCGGATTGAGATCCTATAAGAAATTTTTCCTAGAAAAGGAATGGAGCACCACTTGGACTTTGAGTGTCTCACTGCTCGTGTGCGAGAAATCTGTTTTGTTGTTTTCTACGGACATTTTTGTTCGCTAAGTTTGGATTGCAGCCATTTCCAGCGGCTGTGGACTTGATTGTCAAAAGTTTTGAAGTTGGTGAGAGTGGTGGGGATGTGAAGGGGGCGATGAACCATCAGATCTAAAGCAGCACGTTTGTGGGTGAAATGGTGAATACAATCGCTAGGTATCAGTGCATCATGGTTTCCTATACGTTCCAAATTCACGTTTTCGCCCTCCTATTGAAATGGACAGATCTAAGAAATTCAGCGATCCGTTCACGTATTTTTCCAATGTAAAGGAAATATTAGGACGAATGGAGTTCGGATGGTTCGGGAAAGAGTACAATTGCCGGTCTGTACCCTACCAGGGAAGAAGGAGGTCGTCCGCGTATCTAGACCAGTATTCAACAAAGCAAATGTACTGCTTGCCGGAATTGAATCATTTTTCCTCCGAGGAGTCGAGAAAAATTTCCCCTAGAAGTGGGGATGATGGGGAGCCCATAGTAGGTCCATCTGTTTGCTTATACGAATTTCGGTTGAAAGTGGAGTAATTTTCAGTTAAAGCCAATTTTATCGGAGCACTTGATTACGTGGAAACGTTTTTCGGAAAAGTGGAGTTTACGAGCATGTCGTGGGTCTTTCGTAAGGCCTCCGATGTAGGGACACGAGTGAACAGGTTATGTATATATCAAACGAAACCAACCTTGGGTTACGTGGAATCTTTTAGGCAGTTACCTTTTCCAATTGAACTTTCCATGCCATATTTTGATTTTAAGCCAGTGTAATTCCGGAACAAAACATTAAATGCGTGCGATAGAAGATGTGAAGGGGAGGATGCAGCAAGCTGCGATACGCGTAGCACTTTGATTAATGTTAGCGGAAAAGTACACGGACTGTTATAATATGGATTCATGTTTCACCTACGTCTCTCACTCACTGTAGATACCAATTCAGTCAAAGAACGATACAAGGCGACTTTCGAACATACACGGGGAACACAATGAACGGTCGACCGTGGAGAGCGGATGTTTGACCAACGTTCCGCGCCGGCTTCTCACAGGCGTAATGCAAGATTCGTCGAAGGAACGATTTTATGAGACGAACAATAACGCTTACCTGCTCGACTTCGAGCCTTCATTTGCATTGTATAGTGATATTTTGCGAGGCTTCTCCAACGTGTGGATCTGTCGTGATTCCGCCAGTAGTTCAGCACGGAAAATTATAGGTGCTAGGTATTACGGATTTGGTGTTCACACCTCGGGATCAAGGGGAAAAGATTGATGGCGGAAGTCCAGCTGAGGAAGGAAAAAAGTAGACACCGCGTAGCGAGTGATGAACAAATGCAAAAAATGTGGAACGCTTCACGATTTTGCGTGTCATCCTTGCGCAGGGGCCATGCTAATCTTCTCTGTATCGTTCCAATTTTAGTATATGTACCGCCGAAGCGAGTACGAGAGAAAGGCGTTCCATCTTCGCCTCTATATACCATCCCACTGATGGATGGAAAGTGTCCGCGAGAACTAAGGCTAAGCAATGACAAACGGTGGGAAGAAAGCGATTTCTCAGGTTTTCGTCGAGACCGTTTCAAGGACTTTTCTGCGTGAAAAGCAAGCAGGGAGACTGCGAAAGCATAAGCTGGGCGAATGCTTCATCGAGAAAGCCTTTGTGTGCTCGAAATAATTCGGCACACTTGGCCCCTGCACGTCATGCAAACACGCAACGTATCCTCCAGCCTTCACAGCCACTCGGGGGCGGAATGGAAATGCGTCACTTGAGTCAGGGAACGACCTCAGTCCATTGTCTACTCTACATCCTTCCTCCATCTCACCACTCTAAGCGTTGGGAACCGCGAGAGGATCGATTTGCGACTTTTTACACTTCTCCAGTCGTTCCCCCACCCACACGTTTTGTATTCACATACATCCAAGCGTTCCTGTTTTCGGCTCAAACCAACGCTCTACTCGCGAAAACGCATTCCGAACGCGGCAAACGGCACATGAATTTCGTCAAATGCCACGAACGTGTGAGATTTTCTTCTTCACGCTCGACGATCCCACCCTAAGACGCTGTTCGTTAACGCGTCATCGAGCAACGTCGGTTCCAACAGCGTGCGAGTGCCGTGGTCCCGCATTGTATTAGACGTTCCCTTTGGAAAAAATTCCCTTGTAAAGGGCCTGGTGACCGAAAGGCGACCGCTGTGATTTTTCGCCAACTCACAATTAGCCATCAGAGTCGAAATGATCCTGTGAAGTGCATTTCGGCTCACCCCCCGCCACACACACTTCACTTCGGTTAAATCGGAAGTATCACCGGCGGCGTGAACGAATGCGTCTTTCCCGATGCGATGAAATTTGACAAAGTTGCGGTCCGCGAGGGAGGAAAAAGCCAAATAGACCCGGCCGCGAGAAAAAAAAGGCGCCGTTCGAAACGTCCATGTCCCCTCCACGCAGGTAAAAACATGGCCCCTGGGGGGATCGAACCCGCGACCTTCGCGTTATTAGCACGACGCTCTAACCAACTGAGCTAAGGGGCCCCTGTATAAGTCCGAAGTCATCATGGAAGTCATTTTCTACAGTCACATGCTCAGTGGCAGAATTTTCTGTTGGTGAACATGGTGCTAGGACATTGTACGCACACATTTTTTTCCACCATCGCAATGAGCTAAAAGCCTTCCCCTCACTCGAGGGCAATGAAAATTATTTACACGGGCCCACGAAAATGTGCAAGGCATCACCGATTTTTCAACTCTAACAGACACTATTACTTACGTCAAATAAACACTACACTCTCAGGCGTCACTTCGTGGAAGTATTTTATGAGTCAATCCATATCAAAACAATCCTTGTACTTTTCCACTAATATTTATTTACGTACCACGCGTTTCGCTTGCATCCTCACGCACAATTCTTTACACGTTATTTGTTGATAGTTACGATGGTAACCAACGCCAATAAGCTGGAGTTGGAGTACAAACTTATTTTTGGGTGGAAAGGCAGCGGAAAATAGGTTAGGGGCTTGTAAAAAGGGATATTTTTTTTCGGAAAGGAGTGGGGAGCGGTGTGGAAAAAGAAACTTGTTGCAGAGGTTGCTCGATAGTTTCCGTTTTCTCCAGTGCACACACCTTTAAACCCTTCGGTGGGACATGCAGAATTGCGGAGATTAAGTCACTTACGTCCAGCAGATGCTTACCAAATCGTGAGTTGCTATCCATATTCAAGCAACTTCGTGAGTGTTCCTTGATCCGTGTCCTCAAATTTCGTCCATTTTGACCAATGTAAGCCATATGACAACTTTTACATTTAATTTTGTATCTGAATCATTCATCCACTTTTTCATTACCGTTTAATCTAGAAAGCGATAGCGGAGTGTAGAATTCTGGCTTTAGGGATATCGGAAGGCGGATTGAGATCCTATAAGAAATTTTTCCTAGAAAAGGAATGGAGCACCACTTGGACTTTGAGTGTCTCACTGCTCGTGTGCGAGAAATCTGTTTTGTTGTTTTCTACGGACAATTTTGTTCGCTAAGTTTGGATTGCAGCCATTTCCAGCGGCTGTGGACTTGATTGTCAAAAGTTTTGAAGTTGGTGAGAGTGGTGGGGATGTGAAGGGGGCGATGAACCATCAGATCTAAAGCAGCACGTTTGTGGGTGAAATGGTGAGTACAATCGCTAGGTATCAGTGCATCATGGTTTCCTATACGTTCCAAATTCACGTTTTCGCCCTCCTATTGAAATGGACAGATCTAAGAAATTCAGCGATCCGTTCACGTATTTTTCCAATGTAAAGGAAATATTAGGACGAATGGAGTTCGGATGGTTCGGGAAAGAGTACAATTGCCGGTCTGTACCCTACCAGGGAAGAAGGAGGTCGTCCGCGTATCTAGACCAGTATTCAACAAAGCAAATGTACTGCTTGCCGGAATTGAATCATTTTTCCTCCGAGGAGTCGAGAAAAATTTCCCCTGGAAGTGGGCATGATGGGGAGCCCATAGTAGGTCCATCTGTTTGCTTATACGAATTTCGGTTGAAAGTGGAGTAATTTTCAGTTAAAGCCAATTTTATCGGAGCACTTGATTACGTGGAAACGTTTTTCGGAAAAGTGGAGTTTACGAGCATGTCGTGGGTCTTTCGTAAGGCCTCCGATGTAGGGACACGAGTGAACAGGTTATGTATATATCAAACGAAACCAACCTTGGGTTACGTGGAATCTTTTAGGCAGTTACCTTTTCCAATTGAACTTTCCATGCCATATTTTGATTTTAAGCCAGTGTAATTCCGGAACAAAACATTAAATGCGTGCGATAGAAGATGTGAAGGGGAGGATGCAGCAAGCTGCGATACGCGTAGCACTTTGATTAATGTTAGCGGAAAAGTACACGGACTGTTATAATATGGATTCATGTTTCACCTACGTCTCTCACTCACTGTAGATACCAATTCAGCCAAAGAACGATACAAGGCGACTTTCGAACATACACGGGGAACACAATGAACGGTCGACCGTGGAGAGCGGATGTTTGACCAACGTTCCGCGCCGGCTTCTCACAGGCGTAATGCAAGATTCGTCGAAGGAACGATTTTATGAGACGAACAATAACGCTTACCTGCTCGACTTCGAGCCTTCATTTGCATTGTATAGTGATATTTTGCGAGGCTTCTCCAACGTGTGGATCTGTCGTGATTCCGCCAGTAGTTCAGCACGGAAAATTATAGGTGCTAGGTATTACGGATTTGGTGTTCACACCTCGGGATCAAGGGGAAAAGATTGATGGCGGAAGTCCAGCTGAGGAAGGAAAAAAGTAGACACCGCGTAGCGAGTGATGAACAAATGCAAAAAATGTGGAACGCTTCACGATTTTGCGTGTCATCCTTGCGCAGGGGCCATGCTAATCTTCTCTGTATCGTTCCAATTTTAGTATATGTACCGCCGAAGCGAGTACGAGAGAAAGGCGTTCCATCTTCGCCTCTATATACCATCCCACTGATGGATGGAAAGTGTCCGCGAGAACTAAGGCTAAGCAATGACAAACGGTGGGAAGAAAGCGATTTCTCAGGTTTTCGTCGAGACCGTTTCAAGGACTTTTCTGCGTGAAAAGCCAGCAGGGAGACTGCGAAAGCATAAGCTGGGCGAATGCTTCATCGAGAAAGCCTTTGTGTGCTCGAAATAATTCGGCCCCTGCACGTCATGCAAACACGCAACGTATCCTCCAGCCTTCACAGCCACTCGGGGGCGGAATGGAAATGCGTCACTTGAGTCAGGGAACGACCTCAGTCCATTGTCTACTCTACATCCTTCCTCCATCTCACCACTCTAAGCGTTGGGAACCGCGAGAGGATCGATTTGCGACTTTTTACACTTCTCCAGTCGTTCCCCCACCCACACGTTTTGTATTCACATACATCCAAGCGTTCCTGTTTTCGGCTCAAACCAACGCTCTACTCGCGAAAACGCATTCCGAACGCGGCAAACGGCACATGAATTTCGTCAAATGCCACGAACGTGTGAGATTTTCTTCTTCACGCTCGACGATCCCACCCTAAGACGCTGTTCGTTAACGCGTCATCGAGCAACGTCGGTTCCAACAGCGTGCGAGTGCCGTGGTCCCGCATTGTATTAGACGTTCCCTTTGGAAAAAATTCCCTTGTAAAGGGCCTGGTGACCGAAAGGCGACCGCTGTGATTTTTCGCCAACTCACAATTAGCCATCAGAGTCGAAATGATCCTGTGAAGTGCATTTCGGCTCACCCCCCGCCACACACACTTCACTTCGGTTAAATCGGAAGTATCACCGGCGGCGTGAACGAATGCGTCTTTCCCGATGCGATGAAATTTGACAAAGTTGCGGTCCGCGAGGGAGGAAAAAGCCAAATAGACCCGGCCGCGAGAAAAAAAAGGCGCCGTTCGAAACGTCCATGTCCCCTCCACGCAGGTAAAAACATGGCCCCTGGGGGGATCGAACCCACGACCTTCGCGTTATTAGCACGACGCTCTAACCAACTGAGCTAAGGGGCCCCTGTATAAGTCCGAAGTCATCATGGAAGTCATTTTCTACAGTCACTTGCTCAGTGGCAGAATTTTCTGTTGGTGAACATGGTGCTAGGACATTGTACGCACACATTTTTTTCCACCATCGCAATGAGCTAAAAGCCTTCCCCTCACTCGAGGGCAATGAAAATTATTTACACGGGCCCACGAAAATGTGCAAGGCATCACCGATTTTTCAACTCTAACAGACACTATTACTTACGTCAAATAAACACTACACTCTCAGGCGTCACTTCGTGGAAGTATTTTATGAGTCAATCCATATCAAAACAATCCTTGTACTTTTCCACTAATATTTATTTACGTACCACGCGTTTCGCATGCATCCTCACGCACAATTCTTTACACGTTATTTGTTGATAGTTACGATGGTAACCAACGCCAATAAGCTGGAGTTGGAGTACAAACTTATTTTTGGGTGGAAAGGCAGCGGAAAATAGGTTAGGGGCTTGTAAAAAGGGATATTTTTTTTCGGAAAGGAGTGGGGAGCGGTGTGGAAAAAGAAACTTGTTGCAGAGGTTGCTCGATAGTTTCCGTTTTCTCCAGTGCACACACCTTTAAACCCTTCGGTGGGACATGCAGAATTGCGGAGATTAAGTCACTTACGTCCAGCAGATGCTTACCAAATCGTGAGTTGCTATCCATATTCAAGCAACTTCGTGAGTGTTCCTTGATCCGTGTCCTCAAATTTCGTCCATTTTGACCAATGTAAGCCATATGACAACTTTTACATTTAATTTTGTATCTGAATCATTCATCCACTTTTTCATTACCGTTTAATCTAGAAAGCGTTAGCGGAGTGTAGAATTCTGGCTTTAGGGATATCGGAAGGCGGATTGAGATCCTATAAGAAATTTTTCCTAGAAAAGGAATGGAGCACCACTTGGACTTTGAGTGTCTCACTGCTCGTGTGCGAGAAATCTGTTTTGTTGTTTTCTACGGACAATTTTGTTCGCTAAGTTTGGATTGCAGCCATTTCCAGCGGCTGTGGACTTGATTGTCAAAAGTTTTGAAGTTGGTGAGAGTGGTGGGGATGTGAAGGGGGCGATGAACCATGAAATCTAAAGCAGCACGTTTGTGGGTGAAATGGTGAATACAATCGCTAGGTATCAGTGCATCATGGTTTCCTATACGTTCCAAATTCACGTTTTCGCCCTCCTATTGAAATGGACAGATCTAAGAAATTCAGCGATCCGTTCACGTATTTTTCCAATGTAAAGGAAATATTAGGACGAATGGAGTTCGGATGGTTCGGGAAAGAGTACAATTGCCGGTCTGTACCCTACCAGGGAAGAAGGAGGTCGTCCGCGTATCTAGACCAGTATTCAACAAAGCAAATGTACTGCTTGCCGGAATTGAATCATTTTTCCTCCGAGGAGTCGAGAAAAATTTCCCCTGGAAGTGGGCATGATGGGGAGCCCATAGTAGGTCCATCTGTTTGCTTATACGAATTTCGGTTGAAAGTGGAGTAATTTTCAGTTAAAGCCAATTTTATCGGAGCACTTGATTACGTGGAAACGTTTTTCGGAAAAGTGGAGTTTACGAGCATGTCGTGGGTCTTTCGTAAGGCCTCCGATGTAGGGACACGAGTGAACAGGTTATGTATATATCAAACGAAACCAACCTTGGGTTACGTGGAATCTTTTAGGCAGTTACCTTTTCCAATTGAACTTTCCATGCCATATTTTGATTTTAAGCCAGTGTAATTCCGGAACAAAACATTAAATGCGTGCGATAGAAGATGTGAAGGGGAGGATGCAGCAAGCTGCGATACGCGTAGCACTTTGATTAATGTTAGCGGAAAAGTACACGGACTGTTATAATATGGATTCATGTTTCACCTACGTCTCTCACTCACTGTAGATACCAATTCAGCCAAAGAACGATACAAGGCGACTTTCGAACATACACGGGGAACACAATGAACGGTCGACCGTGGAGAGCGGATGTTTGACCAACGTTCCGCGCCGGCTTCTCACAGGCGTAATGCAAGATTCGTCGAAGGAACGATTTTATGAGACGAACAATAACGCTTACCTGCTCGACTTCGAGCCTTCATTTGCATTGTATAGTGATATTTTGCGAGGCTTCTCCAACGTGTGGATCTGTCGTGATTCCGCCAGTAGTTCAGCACGGAAAATTATAGGTGCTAGGTATTACGGATTTGGTGTTCACACCTCGGGATCAAGGGGAAAAGATTGATGGCGGAAGTCCAGCTGAGGAAGGAAAAAAGTAGACACCGCGTAGCGAGTGATGAACAAATGCAAAAAATGTGGAACGCTTCACGATTTTGCGTGTCATCCTTGCGCAGGGGCCATGCTAATCTTCTCTGTATCGTTCTAATCTTCTCTGTATCGTTCCAATTTTAGTATATGTACCGCCGAAGCGAGTACGAGAGAAAGGCGTTCCATCTTCGCCTCTATATACCATCCCACTGATGGATGGAAAGTGTCCGCGAGAACTAAGGCTAAGCAATGACAAACGGTGGGAAGAAAGCGATTTCTCAGGTTTTCGTCGAGACCGTTTCAAGGACTTTTCTGCGTGAAAAGCAAGCAGGGAGACTGCGAAAGCATAAGCTGGGCGAATGCTTCATCGAGAAAGCCTTTGTGTGCTCGAAATAATTCGGCCCCTGCACGTCATGCAAACACGCAACGTATCCTCCAGCCTTCACAGCCACTCGGGGGCGGAATGGAAATGCGTCACTTGAGTCAGGGAACGACCTCAGTCCATTGTCTACTCTACATCCTTCCTCCATCTCACCACTCTAAGCGTTGGGAACCGCGAGAGGATCGATTTGCGACTTTTTACACTTCTCCAGTCGTTCCCCCACCCACACGTTTTGTATTCACATACATCCAAGCGTTCCTGTTTTCGGCTCAAACCAACGCTCTACTCGCGAAAACGCATTCCGAACGCGGCAAACGGCACATGAATTTCGTCAAATGCCACGAACGTGAGAGATTTTCTTCTTCACGCTCGACGATCCCACCCTAAGACGCTGTTCGTTGACGCTTCATAGAGCAACGTCGGTTCCAACAGCGTGCGAGTGCCGTGGTCCCGCATTGTATTAGACGTTCCCTTTGGAAAAAATTCCCTTGTAAAGGGCCTGGTGACCGAAAGGCGACCGCTGTGATTTTTCGCCAACTCACAATTAGCCATCAGAGTCGAAATGATCCTGTGAAGTGCATTTCGGCTCACCCCCCGCCACACACACTTCACTTCGGTTAAATCGGAAGTATCACCGGCGGCGTGAACGAATGCGTCTTTCCCGATGCGATGAAATTTGACAAAGTTGCGGTCCGCGAGGGAGGAAAAAGCCAAATAGACCCGGCCGCGAGAAAAAAAGGCGCCGTTCGAAACGTCCATGTCCCCTCCACGCAGGTAAAAACATGGCCCCTGGGGGGATCGAACCCGCGACCTTCGCGTTATTAGCACGACGCTCTAACCAACTGAGCTAAGGGGCCCCTGTATAAGTCCGAAGTCATCATGGAAGTCATTTTCTACAGTCACATGCTCAGTGGCAGAATTTTCTGTTGGTGAACATGGTGCTAGGACATTGTACGCACACATTTTTTTCCACCATCGCAATGAGCTAAAAGCCTTCCCCTCACTCGAGGGCAATGAAGATTATTTACACGGGCCCACGAAAATGTGCAAGGCATCACCGATTTTTCAACTCTAACAGACACTATTACTTACGTCAAATAAACACTACACTCTCAGGCGTCACTTCGTGGAAGTATTTTATGAGTCAATCCATATCAAAACAATCCTTGTACTTTTCCACTAATATTTATTTACGTACCACGCGTTTCGCATGCATCCTCACGCACAATTCTTTACACGTTATTTGTTGATAGTTACGATGGTAACCAACGCCAATAAGCTGGAGTTGGAGTACAAACTTATTTTTGGGTGGAAAGGCAGCGGAAAATAGGTTAGGGGCTTGTAAAAAGGGATATTTTTTTTCGGAAAGGAGTGGGGAGCGGTGTGGAAAAAGAAACTTGTTGCAGAGGTTGCTCGATAGTTTCCGTTTTCTCCAGTGCACACACCTTTAAACCCTTCGGTGGGACATGCAGAATTGCGGAGATTAAGTCACTTACGTCCAGCAGATGCTTACCAAATCGTGAGTTGCTATCCATATTCAAGCAACTTCGTGAGTGTTCCTTGATCCGTGTCCTCAAATTTCGTCCATTTTGACCAATGTAAGCCATATGACAACTTTTACATTTAATTTTGTATCTGAATCATTCATCCACTTTTTCATTACCGTTTAATCTAGAAAGCGTTAGCGGAGTGTAGAATTCTGGCTTTAGGGATATCGGAAGGCGGATTGAGATCCTATAAGAAATTTTTCCTAGAAAAGGAATGGAGCACCACTTGGACTTTGAGTGTCTCACTGCTCGTGTGCGAGAAATCTGTTTTGTTGTTTTCTACGGACAATTTTGTTCGCTAAGTTTGGATTGCAGCCATTTCCAGCGGCTGTGGACTTGATTGTCAAAAGTTTTGAAGTTGGTGAGAGTGGTGGGGATGTGAAGGGGGCGATGAACCATGAAATCTAAAGCAGCACGTTTGTGGGTGAAATGGTGAATACAATCGCTAGGTATCAGTGCATCATGGTTTCCTATACGTTCCAAATTGACGTTTTCGCCCTCCTATTGAAATGGACAGATCTAAGAAATTCAGCGATCCGTTCACGTATTTTTCCAATGTAAAGGAAATATTAGGACGAATGGAGTTCGGATGGTTCGGGAAAGAGTACAATTGCCGGTCTGTACCCTACCAGGGAAGAAGGAGGTCGTCCGCGTATCTAGACCAGTATTCAACAAAGCAAATGTACTGCTTGCCGGAATTGAATCATTTTTCCTCCGAGGAGTCGAGAAAAATTTCCCCTAGAAGTGGGGATGATGGGGAGCCCATAGTAGGTCCATCTGTTTGCTTATACGAATTTCGGTTGAAAGTGGAGTAATTTTCAGTTAAAGCCAATTTTATCGGAGCACTTGATTACGTGGAAACGTTTTTCGGAAAAGTGGAGTTTACGAGCATGTCGTGGGTCTTTCGTAAGGCCTCCGATGTAAGGACACGAGTGAACAGGTTATGTATATATCAAACGAAACCAACCTTGGGTTACGTGGAATCTTTTAGGCAGTTACCTTTTCCAATTGAACTTTCCATGCCATATTTTGATTTTAAGCCAGTGTAATTCCGGAACAAAACATTAAATGCGTGCGATAGAAGATGTGAAGGGAGGGATGCAGCAAGCTGCGATACGCGTAGCACTTTGATTAATGTTAGCGGAAAAGTACACGGACTGTTATAATATGGATTCATGTTTCACCTACGTCTCTCACTCACTGTAGATACCAATTCAGCCAAAGAACGATACAAGGCGACTTTCGAACATACACGGGGAACACAATGAACGGTCGACCGTGGAGAGCGGATGTTTGACCAACGTTCCGCGCCGGCTTCTCACAGGCGTAATGCAAGATTCGTCGAAGGAACGATTTTATGAGACGAACAATAACGCTTACCTGCTCGACTTCGAGCCTTCATTTGCATTGTATAGTGATATTTTGCGAGGCTTCTCCAACGTGTGGATCTGTCGTGATTCCGCCAGTAGTTCAGCACGGAAGATTATAGGTGCTAGGTATTACGGATTTGGTGTTCACACCTCGGGATCAAGGGGAAAAGATTGATGGCGGAAGTCCAGCTGAGGAAGGAAAAAAGTAGACACCGCGTAGCGAGTGATGAACAAATGCAAAAAATGTGGAACGCTTCACGATTTTGCGTGTCATCCTTGCGCAGGGGCCATGCTAATCTTCTCTGTATCGTTCCAATTTTAGTATATGTACCGCCGAAGCGAGTACGAGAGAAAGGCGTTCCATCTTCGCCTCTATATACCATCCCACTGATGGATGGAAAGTGTCCGCGAGAACTAAGGCTAAGCAATGACAAACGGTGGGAAGAAAGCATCTCAGGTTTTCGTCGAGACCGTTTCAAGGACTTTTCTGCGTGAAAAGCAAGCAGGGAGACTGCGAAAGCATAAGCTGGGCGAATGCTTCATCGAGAAAGCCTTTGTGTGCTCGAAATAATTCGGCACACTTGGCCCCTGCACGTCATGCAAACACGCAACGTATCCTCCAGCCTTCACAGCCACTCGGGGGCGGAATGGAAATGCGTCACTTGAGTCAGGGAACGACCTCAGTCCATTGTCTACTCTACATCCTTCCTCCATCTCACCACTCTAAGCGTTGGGAACCGCGAGAGGATCGATTTGCGACTTTTTACACTTCTCCAGTCGTTCCCCCACCCACACGTTTTGTATTCACATACATCCAAGCGTTCCTGTTTTCGGCTCAAACCAACGCTCTACTCGCGAAAACGCATTCCGAACGCGGCAAACGGCACATGAATTTCGTCAAATGCCACGAACGTGAGAGATTTTCTTCTTCACGCTCGACGATCCCACCCTAAGACGCTGTTCGTTGACGCTTCATAGAGCAACGTCGGTTCCAACAGCGTGCGAGTGCCGTGGTCCCGCATTGTATTAGACGTTCCCTTTGGAAAAAATTCCCTTGTAAAGGGCCTGGTGACCGAAAGGCGACCGCTGTGATTTTTCGCCAACTCACAATTAGCCATCAGAGTCGAAATGATCCTGTGAAGTGCATTTCGGC
Organism: Ceriagrion tenellum; assembly: GCA_963169105.1. Lineage (NCBI taxonomy): Eukaryota > Metazoa > Arthropoda > Insecta > Odonata > Coenagrionidae > Ceriagrion > Ceriagrion tenellum. Next base: position 42,539,479 of record OY720639.1, read on the forward strand.
TCACCCCCAGCCACACACACTTCACTTCGGTTAAATCGGAAGTATCACCGGCGGCGTGAACGAATGCGTCTTTCCCGATGCGATGAAATTTGACAAAGTTGCGGTCCGCGAGGGAGGAAAAAGCCAAATAGACCCGGCCGCGAGAAAAAAAGGCGCCGTTCGAAACGTCCATGTCCCCTCCACGCAGGTAAAAACATGGCCCCTGGGGGGATCGAACCCGCGACCTTCGCGTTATTAGCACGACGCTCTAACCAACTGAGCTAAGGGGCCCCTGTATAAGTCCGAAGTCATCATGGAAGTCATTTTCTACAGTCACATGCTCAGTGGCAGAATTTTCTGTTGGTGAACATGGTGCTAGGACATTGTACGCACACATTTTTTTCCACCATCGCAATGAGCTAAAAGCCTTCCCCTCACTCGAGGGCAATGAAAATTATTTACACGGGCCCACGAAAATGTGCAAGGCATCACCGATTTTTCAACTCTAACAGACACTATTACTTACGTCAAATAAACACTACACTCTCAGGCGTCACTTCGTGGAAGTATTTTATGAGTCAATCCATATCAAAACAATCCTTGTACTTTTCCACTAATATTTATTTACGTACCACGCGTTTCGCATGCATCCTCACGCACAATTCTTTACACGTTATTTGTTGATAGTTACGATGGTAACCAACGCCAATAAGCTGGAGTTGGAGTACAAACTTATTTTTGGGTGGAAAGGCAGCGGAAAATAGGTTAGGGGCTTGTAAAAAGGGATATTTTTTTTCGGAAAGGAGTGGGGAGCGGTGTGGAAAAAGAAACTTGTTGCAGAGGTTGCTCGATAGTTTCCGTTTTCTCCAGTGCACACACCTTTAAACCCTTCGGTGGGACATGCAGAATTGCGGAGATTAAGTCACTTACGTCCAGCAGATGCTTACCAAATCGTGAGTTGCTATCCATATTCAAGCAACTTCGTGAGTGTTCCTTGATCCGTGTCCTCAAATTTCGTCCATTTTGACCAATGTAAGCCATATGACAACTTTTACATTTAATTTTGTATCTGAATCATTCATCCACTTTTTCATTACCGTTTAATCTAGAAAGCGTTAGCGGAGTGTAGAATTCTGGCTTTAGGGATATCGGAAGGCGGATTGAGATCCTATAAGAAATTTTTCCTAGAAAAGGAATGGAGCACCACTTGGACTTTGAGTGTCTCACTGCTCGTGTGCGAGAAATCTGTTTTGTTGTTTTCTACGGACAATTTTGTTCGCTAAGTTTGGATTGCAGCCATTTCCAGCGGCTGTGGACTTGATTGTCAAAAGTTTTGAAGTTGGTGAGAGTGGTGGGGATGTGAAGGGGGCGATGAACCATGAAATCTAAAGCAGCACGTTTGTGGGTGAAATGGTGAATACAATCGCTAGGTATCAGTGCATCATGGTTTCCTATACGTTCCAAATTCACGTTTTCGCCCTCCTATTGAAATGGACAGATCTAAGAAATTCAGCGATCCGTTCACGTATTTTTCCAATGTAAAGGAAATATTAGGACGAATGGAGTTCGGATGGTTCGGGAAAGAGTACAATTGCCGGTCTGTACCCTACCAGGGAAGAAGGAGGTCGTCCGCGTATCTAGACCAGTATTCAACAAAGCAAATGTACTGCTTGCCGGAATTGAATCATTTTTCCTCCGAGGAGTCGAGAAAAATTTCCCCTAGAAGTGGGGATGATGGGGAGCCCATAGTAGGTCCATCTGTTTGCTTATACGAATTTCGGTTGAAAGTGGAGTAATTTTCAGTTAAAGCCAATTTTATCGGAGCACTTGATTACGTGGAAACGTTTTTCGGAAAAGTGGAGTTTACGAGCATGTCGTGGGTCTTTCGTAAGGCCTCCGATGTAAGGACACGAGTGAACAGGTTATGTATATATCAAACGAAACCAACCTTGGGTTACGTGGAATCTTTTAGGCAGTTACCTTTTCCAATTGAACTTTCCATGCCATATTTTGATTTTAAGCCAGTGTAATTCCGGAACAAAACATTAAATGCGTGCGATAGAAGATGTGAAGGGAGGGATGCAGCAAGCTGCGATACGCGTAGCACTTTGATTAATGTTAGCGGAAAAGTACACGGACTGTTATAATATGGATTCATGTTTCACCTACGTCTCTCACTCACTGTAGATACCAATTCAGCCAAAGAACGATACAAGGCGACTTTCGAACATACACGGGGAACACAATGAACGGTCGACCGTGGAGAGCGGATGTTTGACCAACGTTCCGCGCCGGCTTCTCACAGGCGTAATGCAAGATTCGTCGAAGGAACGATTTTATGAGACGAACAATAACGCTTACCTGCTCGACTTCGAGCCTTCATTTGCATTGTATAGTGATATTTTGCGAGGCTTCTCCAACGTGTGGATCTGTCGTGATTCCGCCAGTAGTTCAGCACGGAAGATTATAGGTGCTAGGTATTACGGATTTGGTGTTCACACCTCGGGATCAAGGGGAAAAGATTGATGGCGGAAGTCCAGCTGAGGAAGGAAAAAAGTAGACACCGCGTAGCGAGTGATGAACAAATGCAAAAAATGTGGAACGCTTCACGATTTTGCGTGTCATCCTTGCGCAGGGGCCATGCTAATCTTCTCTGTATCGTTCCAATTTTAGTATATGTACCGCCGAAGCGAGTACGAGAGAAAGGCGTTCCATCTTCGCCTCTATATACCATCCCACTGATGGATGGAAAGTGTCCGCGAGAACTAAGGCTAAGCAATGACAAACGGTGGGAAGAAAGCGATTTCTCAGGTTTTCGTCGAGACCGTTTCAAGGACTTTTCTGCGTGAAAAGCAAGCAGGGAGACTGCGAAAGCATAAGCTGGGCGAATGCTTCATCGAGAAAGCCTTTGTGTGCTCGAAATAATTCGGCCCCTGCACGTCATGCAAACACGCAACGTATCCTCCAGCCTTCACAGCCACTCGGGGGCGGAATGGAAATGCGTCACTTGAGTCAGGGAACGACCTCAGTCCATTGTCTACTCTACATCCTTCCTCCATCTCACCACTCTAAGCGTTGGGAACCGCGAGAGGATCGATTTGCGACTTTTTACACTTCTCCAGTCGTTCCCCCACCCACACGTTTTGTATTCACATACATCCAAGCGTTCCTGTTTTCGGCTCAAACCAACGCTCTACTCGCGAAAACGCATTCCGAACGCGGCAAACGGCACATGAATTTCGTCAAATGCCACGAACGTGAGAGATTTTCTTCTTCACGCTCGACGATCCCACCCTAAGACGCTGTTCGTTGACGCTTCATAGAGCAACGTCGGTTCCAACAGCGTGCGAGTGCCGTGGTCCCGCATTGTATTAGACGTTCCCTTTGGAAAAAATTCCCTTGTAAAGGGCCTGGTGACCGAAAGGCGACCGCTGTGATTTTTCGCCAACTCACAATTAGCCATCAGAGTCGAAATGATCCTGTGAAGTGCATTTCGGCTCACCCCCCGCCACACACACTTCACTTCGGTTAAATCGGAAGTATCACCGGCGGCGTGAACGAATGCGTCTTTCCCGATGCGATGAAATTTGACAAAGTTGCGGTCCGCGAGGGAGGAAAAAGCCAAATAGACCCGGCCGCGAGAAAAAAAAGGCGCCGTTCGAAACGTCCATGTCCCCTCCACGCAGGTAAAAACATGGCCCCTGGGGGGATCGAACCCGCGACCTTCGCGTTATTAGCACGACGCTCTAACCAACTGAGCTAAGGGGCCCCTGTATAAGTCCGAAGTCATCATGGAAGTCATTTTCTACAGTCACATGCTCAGTGGCAGAATTTTCTGTTGGTGAACATGGTGCTAGGACATTGTACGCACACATTTTTTTCCACCATCGCAATGAGCTAAAAGCCTTCCCCTCACTCGAGGGCAATGAAGATTATTTACACGGGCCCACGAAAATGTGCAAGGCATCACCGATTTTTCAACTCTAACAGACACTATTACTTACGTCAAATAAACACTACACTCTCAGGCGTCACTTCGTGGAAGTATTTTATGAGTCAATCCATATCAAAACAATCCTTGTACTTTTCCACTAATATTTATTTACGTACCACGCGTTTCGCATGCATCCTCACGCACAATTCTTTACACGTTATTTGTTGATAGTTACGATGGTAACCAACGCCAATAAGCTGGAGTTGGAGTACAAACTTATTTTTGGGTGGAAAGGCAGCGGAAAATAGGTTAGGGGCTTGTAAAAAGGGATATTTTTTTTCGGAAAGGAGTGGGGAGCTGTGTGGAAAAAGAAACTTGTTGCAGAGGTTGCTCGATAGTTTCCGTTTTCTCCAGTGCACACACCTTTAAACCCTTCGGTGGGACATGCAGAATTGCGGAGATTAAGTCACTTACGTCCAGCAGATGCTTACCAAATCGTGAGTTGCTATCCATATTCAAGCAACTTCGTGAGTGTTCCTTGATCCGTGTCCTCAAATTTCGTCCATTTTGACCAATGTAAGCCATATGACAACTTTTACATTTAATTTTGTATCTGAATCATTCATCCACTTTTTCATTACCGTTTAATCTAGAAAGCGTTAGCGGAGTGTAGAATTCTGGCTTTAGGGATATCGGAAGGCGGATTGAGATCCTATAAGAAATTTTTCCTAGAAAAGGAATGGAGCACCACTTGGACTTTGAGTGTCTCACTGCTCGTGTGCGAGAAATCTGTTTTGTTGTTTTCTACGGACAATTTTGTTCGCTAAGTTTGGATTGCAGCCATTTCCAGCGGCTGTGGACTTGATTGTCAAAAGTTTTGAAGTTGGTGAGAGTGGTGGGGATGTGAAGGGGGCGATGAACCATGAAATCTAAAGCAGCACGTTTGTGGGTGAAATGGTGAATACAATCGCTAGGTATCAGTGCATCATGGTTTCCTATACGTTCCAAATTCACGTTTTCGCCCTCCTATTGAAATGGACAGATCTAAGAAATTCAGCGATCCGTTCACGTATTTTTCCAATGTAAAGGAAATATTAGGACGAATGGAGTTCGGATGGTTCGGGAAAGAGTACAATTGCCGGTCTGTACCCTACCAGGGAAGAAGGAGGTCGTCCGCGTATCTAGACCAGTATTCAACAAAGCAAATGTACTGCTTGCCGGAATTGAATCATTTTTCCTCCGAGGAGTCGAGAAAAATTTCCCCTGGAAGTGGGCATGATGGGGAGCCCATAGTAGGTCCATCTGTTTGCTTATACGAATTTCGGTTGAAAGTGGAGTAATTTTCAGTTAAAGCCAATTTTATCGGAGCACTTGATTACGTGGAAACGTTTTTCGGAAAAGTGGAGTTTACGAGCATGTCGTGGGTCTTTCGTAAGGCCTCCGATGTAGGGACACGAGTGAACAGGTTATGTATATATCAAACGAAACCAACCTTGGGTTACGTGGAATCTTTTAGGCAGTTACCTTTTCCAATTGAACTTTCCATGCCATATTTTGATTTTAAGCCAGTGTAATTCCGGAACAAAACATTAAATGCGTGCGATAGAAGATGTGAAGGGGAGGATGCAGCAAGCTGCGATACGCGTAGCACTTTGATTAATGTTAGCGGAAAAGTACACGGACTGTTATAATATGGATTCATGTTTCACCTACGTCTCTCACTCACTGTAGATACCAATTCAGCCAAAGAACGATACAAGGCGACTTTCGAACATACACGGGGAACACAATGAACGGTCGACCGTGGAGAGCGGATGTTTGACCAACGTTCCGCGCCGGCTTCTCACAGGCGTAATGCAAGATTCGTCGAAGGAACGATTTTATGAGACGAACAATAACGCTTACCTGCTCGACTTCGAGCCTTCATTTGCATTGTATAGTGATATTTTGCGAGGCTTCTCCAACGTGTGGATCTGTCGTGATTCCGCCAGTAGTTCGGCACGGAAAATTATAGGTGCTAGGTATTACGGATTTGGTGTTCACACCTCGGGATCAAGGGGAAAAGATTGATGGCGGAAGTGCAGCTGAGGAAGGAAAAAAGTAGGCACCGCGTAGCGAGTGATGAACAAATGCAAAAAATGTGGAACGCTTCACGATTTTGCGTGTCATCCTTGCGCAGGGGCCATGCTAATCTTCTCTGTATCGTTCCAATTTTAGTATATGTACCGCCGAAGCGAGTACGAGAGAAAGGCGTTCCATCTTCGCCTCTATATACCATCCCACTGATGGATGGAAAGTGTCCGCGAGAACTAAGGCTAAGCAATGACAAACGGTGGGAAGAAAGCGATTTCTCAGGTTTTCGTCGAGACCGTTTCAAGGACTTTTCTGCGTGAAAAGCAAGCAGGGAGACTGCGAAAGCATAAGCTGGGCGAATGCTTCATCGAGAAAGCCTTTGTGTGCTCGAAATAATTCGGCCCCTGCACGTCATGCAAACACGCAACGTATCCTCCAGCCTTCACAGCCACTCGGGGGCGGAATGGAAATGCGTCACTTGAGTCAGGGAACGACCTCAGTCCATTGTCTACTCTACATCCTTCCTCCATCTCACCACTCTAAGCGTTGGGAACCGCGAGAGGATCGATTTGCGACTTTTTACACTTCTCCAGTCGTTCCCCCACCCACACGTTTTGTATTCACATACATCCAAGCGTTCCTGTTTTCGGCTCAAACCAACGCTCTACTCGCGAAAACGCATTCCGAACGCGGCAAACGGCACATGAATTTCGTCAAATGCCACGAACGTGAGAGATTTTCTTCTTCACGCTCGACGATCCCACCCTAAGACGCTGTTCGTTGACGCTTCATCGAGCAACGTCGGTTCCAACAGCGTGCGAGTGCCGTGGTCCCGCATTGTATTAGACGTTCCCTTTGGAAAAAATTCCCTTGTAAAGGGCCTGGTGACCGAAAGGCGACCGCTGTGATTTTTCGCCAACTCACAATTAGCCATCAGAGTCGAAATGATCCTGTGAAGTGCATTTCGGCTCACCCCCCGCCACACACACTTCACTTCGGTTAAATCGGAAGTATCACCGGCGGCGTGAACGAATGCGTCTTTCCCGATGCGATGAAATTTGACAAAGTTGCGGTCCGCGAGGGAGGAAAAAGCCAAATAGACCCGGCCGCGAGAAAAAAAAGGCGCCGTTCGAAACGTCCATGTCCCCTCCACGCAGGTAAAAACATGGCCCCTGGGGGGATCGAACCCGCGACCTTCGCGTTATTAGCACGACGCTCTAACCAACTGAGCTAAGGGGCCCCTGTATAAGTCCGAAGTCATCATGGAAGTCATTTTCTACAGTCACATGCTCAGTGGCAGAATTTTCTGTTGGTGAACATGGTGCTAGGACATTGTACGCACACATTTTTTTCCACCATCGCAATGAGCTAAAAGCCTTCCCCTCACTCGAGGGCAATGAAGATTATTTACACGGGCCCACGAAAATGTGCAAGGCATCACCGATTTTTCAACTCTAACAGACACTATTACTTACGTCAAATAAACACTACACTCTCAGGCGTCACTTCGTGGAAGTATTTTATGAGTCAATCCATATCAAAACAATCCTTGTACTTTTCCACTAATATTTATTTACGTACCACGCGTTTCGCATGCATCCTCACGCACAATTCTTTACACGTTATTTGTTGATAGTTACGATGGTAACCAACGCCAATAAGCTGGAGTTGGAGTACAAACTTATTTTTGGGTGGAAAGGCAGCGGAAAATAGGTTAGGGGCTTGTAAAAAGGGATATTTTTTTTCGGAAAGGAGTGGGGAGCGGTGTGGAAAAAGAAACTTGTTGCAGAGGTTGCTCGATAGTTTCCGTTTTCTCCAGTGCACACACCTTTAAACCCTTCGGTGGGACATGCAGAATTGCGGAGATTAAGACACTTACGTCCAGCAGATGCTTACCAAATCGTGAGTTGCTATCCATATTCAAGCAACTTCGTGAGTGTTCCTTGATCCGTGTCCTCAAATTTCGTCCATTTTGACCAATGTAAGCCATATGACAACTTTTACATTTAATTTTGTATCTGAATCATTCATCCACTTTTTCATTACCGTTTAATCTAGAAAGCGTTAGCGGAGTGTAGAATTCTGGCTTTAGGGATATCGGAAGGCGGATTGAGATCCTATAAGAAATTTTTCCTAGAAAAGGAATGGAGCACCACTTGGACTTTGAGTGTCTCACTGCTCGTGTGCGAGAAATCTGTTTTGTTGTTTTCTACGGACAATTTTGTTCGCTAAGTTTGGATTGCAGCCATTTCCAGCGGCTGTGGACTTGATTGTCAAAAGTTTTGAAGTTGGTGAGAGTGGTGGGGATGTGAAGGGGGCGATGAACCATGAAATCTAAAGCAGCACGTTTGTGGGTGAAATGGTGAATACAATCGCTAGGTATCAGTGCATCATGGTTTCCTATACGTTCCAAATTCACGTTTTCGCCCTCCTATTGAAATGGACAGATCTAAGAAATTCAGCGATCCGTTCACGTATTTTTCCAATGTAAAGGAAATATTAGGACGAATGGAGTTCGGATGGTTCGGGAAAGAGTACAATTGCCGGTCTGTACCCTACCAGGGAAGAAGGAGGTCGTCCGCGTATCTAGACCAGTATTCAACAAAGCAAATGTACTGCTTGCCGGAATTGAATCATTTTTCCTCCGAGGAGTCGAGAAAAATTTCCCCTGGAAGTGGGCATGATGGGGAGCCCATAGTAGGTCCATCTGTTTGCTTATACGAATTTCGGTTGAAAGTGGAGTAATTTTCAGTTAAAGCCAATTTTATCGGAGCACTTGATTACGTGGAAACGTTTTTCGGAAAAGTGGAGTTTACGAGCATGTCGTGGGTCTTTCGTAAGGCCTCCGATGTAGGGACACGAGTGAACAGGTTATGTATATATCAAACGAAACCAACCTTGGGTTACGTGGAATCTTTTAGGCAGTTACCTTTTCCAATTGAACTTTCCATGCCATATTTTGATTTTAAGCCAGTGTAATTCCGGAACAAAACATTAAATGCGTGCGATAGAAGATGTGAAGGGGAGGATGCAGCAAGCTGCGATACGCGTAGCACTTTGATTAATGTTAGCGGAAAAGTACACGGACTGTTATAATATGGATTCATGTTTCACCTACGTCTCTCACTCACTGTAGATACCAATTCAGCCAAAGAACGATACAAGGCGACTTTCGAACATACACGGGGAACACAATGAACGGTCGACCGTGGAGAGCGGATGTTTGACCAACGTTCCGCGCCGGCTTCTCACAGGCGTAATGCAAGATTCGTCGAAGGAACGATTTTATGAGACGAACAATAACGCTTACCTGCTCGACTTCGAGCCTTCATTTGCATTGTATAGTGATATTTTGCGAGGCTTCTCCAACGTGTGGATCTGTCGTGATTCCGCCAGTAGTTCGGCACGGAAAATTATAGGTGCTAGGTATTACGGATTTGGTGTTCACACCTCGGGATCAAGGGGAAAAGATTGATGGCGGAAGTGCAGCTGAGGAAGGAAAAAAGTAGGCACCGCGTAGCGAGTGATGAACAAATGCAAAAAATGTGGAACGCTTCACGATTTTGCGTGTCATCCTTGCGCAGGGGCCATGCTAATCTTCTCTGTATCGTTCCAATTTTAGTATATGTACCGCCGAAGCGAGTACGAGAGAAAGGCGTTCCATCTTCGCCTCTATATACCATCCCACTGATGGATGGAAAGTGTCCGCGAGAACTAAGGCTAAGCAATGACAAACGGTGGGAAGAAAGCGATTTCTCAGGTTTTCGTCGAGACCGTTTCAAGGACTTTTCTGCGTGAAAAGCAAGCAGGGAGACTGCGAAAGCATAAGCTGGGCGAATGCTTCATCGAGAAAGCCTTTGTGTGCTCGAAATAATTCGGCCCCTGCACGTCATGCAAACACGCAACGTATCCTCCAGCCTTCACAGCCACTCGGGGGCGGAATGGAAATGCGTCACTTGAGTCAGGGAACGACCTCAGTCCATTGTCTACTCTACATCCTTCCTCCATCTCACCACTCTAAGCGTTGGGAACCGCGAGAGGATCGATTTGCGACTTTTTACACTTCTCCAGTCGTTCCCCCACCCACACGTTTTGTATTCACATACATCCAAGCGTTCCTGTTTTCGGCTCAAACCAACGCTCTACTCGCGAAAACGCATTCCGAACGCGGCAAACGGCACATGAATTTCGTCAAATGCCACGAACGTGAGAGATTTTCTTCTTCACGCTCGACGATCCCACCCTAAGACGCTGTTCGTTGACGCTTCATAGAGCAACGTCGGTTCCAACAGCGTGCGAGTGCCGTGGTCCCGCATTGTATTAGACGTTCCCTTTGGAAAAAATTCCCTTGTAAAGGGCCTGGTGACCGAAAGGCGACCGCTGTGATTTTTCGCCAACTCACAATTAGCCATCAGAGTCGAAATGATCCTGTGAAGTGCATTTCGGCTCACCCCCCGCCACACACACTTCACTTCGGTTAAATCGGAAGTATCACCGGCGGCGTGAACGAATGCGTCTTTCCCGATGCGATGAAATTTGACAAAGTTGCGGTCCGCGAGGGAGGAAAAAGCCAAATAGACCCGGCCGCGAGAAAAAAAAGGCGCCGTTCGAAACGTCCATGTCCCCTCCACGCAGGTAAAAACATGGCCCCTGGGGGGATCGAACCCGCGACCTTCGCGTTATTAGCACGACGCTCTAACCAACTGAGCTAAGGGGCCCCTGTATAAGTCCGAAGTCATCATGGAAGTCATTTTCTACAGTCACATGCTCAGTGGCAGAATTTTCTGTTGGTGAACATGGTGCTAGGACATTGTACGCACACATTTTTTTCCACCATCGCAATGAGCTAAAAGCCTTCCCCTCACTCGAGGGCAATGAAGATTATTTACACGGGCCCACGAAAATGTGCAAGGCATCACCGATTTTTCAACTCTAACAGACACTATTACTTACGTCAAATAAACACTACACTCTCAGGCGTCACTTCGTGGAAGTATTTTATGAGTCAATCCATATCAAAACAATCCTTGTACTTTTCCACTAATATTTATTTACGTACCACGCGTTTCGCATGCATCCTCACGCACAATTCTTTACACGTTATTTGTTGATAGTTACGATGGTAACCAACGCCAATAAGCTGGAGTTGGAGTACAAACTTATTTTTGGGTGGAAAGGCAGCGGAAAATAGGTTAGGGGCTTGTAAAAAGGGATATTTTTTTTCGGAAAGGAGTGGGGAGCGGTGTGGAAAAAGAAACTTGTTGCAGAGGTTGCTCGATAGTTTCCGTTTTCTCCAGTGCACACACCTTTAAACCCTTCGGTGGGACATGCAGAATTGCGGAGATTAAGACACTTACGTCCAGCAGATGCTTACCAAATCGTGAGTTGCTATCCATATTCAAGCAACTTCGTGAGTGTTCCTTGATCCGTGTCCTCAAATTTCGTCCATTTTGACCAATGTAAGCCATATGACAACTTTTACATTTAATTTTGTATCTGAATCATTCATCCACTTTTTCATTACCGTTTAATCTAGAAAGCGTTAGCGGAGTGTAGAATTCTGGCTTTAGGGATATCGGAAGGCGGATTGAGATCCTATAAGAAATTTTTCCTAGAAAAGGAATGGAGCACCACTTGGACTTTGAGTGTCTCACTGCTCGTGTGCGAGAAATCTGTTTTGTTGTTTTCTACGGACAATTTTGTTCGCTAAGTTTGGATTGCAGCCATTTCCAGCGGCTGTGGACTTGATTGTCAAAAGTTTTGAAGTTGGTGAGAGTGGTGGGGATGTGAAGGGGGCGATGAACCATGAAATCTAAAGCAGCACGTTTGTGGGTGAAATGGTGAATACAATCGCTAGGTATCAGTGCATCATGGTTTCCTATACGTTCCAAATTCACGTTTTCGCCCTCCTATTGAAATGGACAGATCTAAGAAATTCAGCGATCCGTTCACGTATTTTTCCAATGTAAAGGAAATATTAGGACGAATGGAGTTCGGATGGTTCGGGAAAGAGTACAATTGCCGGTCTGTACCCTACCAGGGAAGAAGGAGGTCGTCCGCGTATCTAGACCAGTATTCAACAAAGCAAATGTACTGCTTGCCGGAATTGAATCATTTTTCCTCCGAGGAGTCGAGAAAAATTTCCCCTGGAAGTGGGCATGATGGGGAGCCCATAGTAGGTCCATCTGTTTGCTTATACGAATTTCGGTTGAAAGTGGAGTAATTTTCAGTTAAAGCCAATTTTATCGGAGCACTTGATTACGTGGAAACGTTTTTCGGAAAAGTGGAGTTTACGAGCATGTCGTGGGTCTTTCGTAAGGCCTCCGATGTAGGGACACGAGTGAACAGGTTATGTATATATCAAACGAAACCAACCTTGGGTTACGTGGAATCTTTTAGGCAGTTACCTTTTCCAATTGAACTTTCCATGCCATATTTTGATTTTAAGCCAGTGTAATTCCGGAACAAAACATTAAATGCGTGCGATAGAAGATGTGAAGGGGAGGATGCAGCAAGCTGCGATACGCGTAGCACTTTGATTAATGTTAGCGGAAAAGTACACGGACTGTTATAATATGGATTCATGTTTCACCTACGTCTCTCACTCACTGTAGATACCAATTCAGCCAAAGAACGATACAAGGCGACTTTCGAACATACACGGGGAACACAATGAACGGTCGACCGTGGAGAGCGGATGTTTGACCAACGTTCCGCGCCGGCTTCTCACAGGCGTAATGCAAGATTCGTCGAAGGAACGATTTTATGAGACGAACAATAACGCTTACCTGCTCGACTTCGAGCCTTCATTTGCATTGTATAGTGATATTTTGCGAGGCTTCTCCAACGTGTGGATCTGTCGTGATTCCGCCAGTAGTTCGGCACGGAAAATTATAGGTGCTAGGTATTACGGATTTGGTGTTCACACCTCGGGATCAAGGGGAAAAGATTGATGGCGGAAGTGCAGCTGAGGAAGGAAAAAAGTAGGCACCGCGTAGCGAGTGATGAACAAATGCAAAAAATGTGGAACGCTTCACGATTTTGCGTGTCATCCTTGCGCAGGGGCCATGCTAATCTTCTCTGTATCGTTCCAATTTTAGTATATGTACCGCCGAAGCGAGTACGAGAGAAAGGCGTTCCATCTTCGCCTCTATATACCATCCCACTGATGGATGGAAAGTGTCCGCGAGAACTAAGGCTAAGCAATGACAAACGGTGGGAAGAAAGCGATTTCTCAGGTTTTCGTCGAGACCGTTTCAAGGACTTTTCTGCGTGAAAAGCAAGCAGGGAGACTGCGAAAGCATAAGCTGGGCGAATGCTTCATCGAGAAAGCCTTTGTGTGCTCGAAATAATTCGGCCCCTGCACGTCATGCAAACACGCAACGTATCCTCCAGCCTTCACAGCCACTCGGGGGCGGAATGGAAATGCGTCACTTGAGTCAGGGAACGACCTCAGTCCATTGTCTACTCTACATCCTTCCTCCATCTCACCACTCTAAGCGTTGGGAACCGCGAGAGGATCGATTTGCGACTTTTTACACTTCTCCAGTCGTTCCCCCACCCACACGTTTTGTATTCACATACATCCAAGCGTTCCTGTTTTCGGCTCAAACCAACGCTCTACTCGCGAAAACGCATTCCGAACGCGGCAAACGGCACATGAATTTCGTCAAATGCCACGAACGTGAGAGATTTTCTTCTTCACGCTCGACGATCCCACCCTAAGACGCTGTTCGTTGACGCTTCATAGAGCAACGTCGGTTCCAACAGCGTGCGAGTGCCGTGGTCCCGCATTGTATTAGACGTTCCCTTTGGAAAAAATTCCCTTGTAAAGGGCCTGGTGACCGAAAGGCGACCGCTGTGATTTTTCGCCAACTCACAATTAGCCATCAGAGTCGAAATGATCCTGTGAAGTGCATTTCGGCTCACCCCCCGCCACACACACTTCACTTCGGTTAAATCGGAAGTATCACCGGCGGCGTGAACGAATGCGTCTTTCCCGATGCGATGAAATTTGACAAAGTTGCGGTCCGCGAGGGAGGAAAAAGCCAAATAGACCCGGCCGCGAGAAAAAAAAGGCGCCGTTCGAAACGTCCATGTCCCCTCCACGCAGGTAAAAACATGGCCCCTGGGGGGATCGAACCCGCGACCTTCGCGTTATTAGCACGACGCTCTAACCAACTGAGCTAAGGGGCCCCTGTATAAGTCCGAAGTCATCATGGAAGTCATTTTCTACAGTCACATGCTCAGTGGCAGAATTTTCTGTTGGTGAACATGGTGCTAGGACATTGTACGCACACATTTTTTTCCACCATCGCAATGAGCTAAAAGCCTTCCCCTCACTCGAGGGCAATGAAGATTATTTACACGGGCCCACGAAAATGTGCAAGGCATCACCGATTTTTCAACTCTAACAGACACTATTACTTACGTCAAATAAACACTACACTCTCAGGCGTCACTTCGTGGAAGTATTTTATGAGTCAATCCATATCAAAACAATCCTTGTACTTTTCCACTAATATTTATTTACGTACCACGCGTTTCGCATGCATCCTCACGCACAATTCTTTACACGTTATTTGTTGATAGTTACGATGGTAACCAACGCCAATAAGCTGGAGTTGGAGTACAAACTTATTTTTGGGTGGAAAGGCAGCGGAAAATAGGTTAGGGGCTTGTAAAAAGGGATATTTTTTTTCGGAAAGGAGTGGGGAGCGGTGTGGAAAAAGAAACTTGTTGCAGAGGTTGCTCGATAGTTTCCGTTTTCTCCAGTGCACACACCTTTAAACCCTTCGGTGGGACATGCAGAATTGCGGAGATTAAGTCACTTACGTCCAGCAGATGCTTACCAAATCGTGAGTTGCTATCCATATTCAAGCAACTTCGTGAGTGTTCCTTGATCCGTGTCCTCAAATTTCGTCCATTTTGACCAATGTAAGCCATATGACAACTTTTACATTTAATTTTGTATCTGAATCATTCATCCACTTTTTCATTACCGTTTAATCTAGAAAGCGTTAGCGGAGTGTAGAATTCTGGCTTTAGGGATATCGGAAGGCGGATTGAGATCCTATAAGAAATTTTTCCTAGAAAAGGAATGGAGCACCACTTGGACTTTGAGTGTCTCACTGCTCGTGTGCGAGAAATCTGTTTTGTTGTTTTCTACGGACAATTTTGTTCGCTAAGTTTGGATTGCAGCCATTTCCAGCGGCTGTGGACTTGATTGTCAAAAGTTTTGAAGTTGGTGAGAGTGGTGGGGATGTGAAGGGGGCGATGAACCATGAAATCTAAAGCAGCACGTTTGTGGGTGAAATGGTGAATACAATCGCTAGGTATCAGTGCATCATGGTTTCCTATACGTTCCAAATTCACGTTTTCGCCCTCCTATTGAAATGGACAGATCTAAGAAATTCAGCGATCCGTTCACGTATTTTTCCAATGTAAAGGAAATATTAGGACGAATGGAGTTCGGATGGTTCGGGAAAGAGTACAATTGCCGGTCTGTACCCTACCAGGGAAGAAGGAGGTCGTCCGCGTATCTAGACCAGTATTCAACAAAGCAAATGTACTGCTTGCCGGAATTGAATCATTTTTCCTCCGAGGAGTCGAGAAAAATTTCCCCTGGAAGTGGGCATGATGGGGAGCCCATAGTAGGTCCATCTGTTTGCTTATACGAATTTCGGTTGAAAGTGGAGTAATTTTCAGTTAAAGCCAATTTTATCGGAGCACTTGATTACGTGGAAACGTTTTTCGGAAAAGTGGAGTTTACGAGCATGTCGTGGGTCTTTCGTAAGGCCTCCGATGTAGGGACACGAGTGAACAGGTTATGTATATATCAAACGAAACCAACCTTGGGTTACGTGGAATCTTTTAGGCAGTTACCTTTTCCAATTGAACTTTCCATGCCATATTTTGATTTTAAGCCAGTGTAATTCCGGAACAAAACATTAAATGCGTGCGATAGAAGATGTGAAGGGGAGGATGCAGCAAGCTGCGATACGCGTAGCACTTTGATTAATGTTAGCGGAAAAGTACACGGACTGTTATAATATGGATTCATGTTTCACCTACGTCTCTCACTCACTGTAGATACCAATTCAGCCAAAGAACGATACAAGGCGACTTTCGAACATACACGGGGAACACAATGAACGGTCGACCGTGGAGAGCGGATGTTTGACCAACGTTCCGCGCCGGCTTCTCACAGGCGTAATGCAAGATTCGTCGAAGGAACGATTTTATGAGACGAACAATAACGCTTACCTGCTCGACTTCGAGCCTTCATTTGCATTGTATAGTGATATTTTGCGAGGCTTCTCCAACGTGTGGATCTGTCGTGATTCCGCCAGTAGTTCAGCACGGAAGATTATAGGTGCTAGGTATTACGGATTTGGTGTTCACACCTCGGGATCAAGGGGAAAAGATTGATGGCGGAAGTCCAGCTGAGGAAGGAAAAAAGTAGACACCGCGTAGCGAGTGATGAACAAATGCAAAAAATGTGGAACGCTTCACGATTTTGCGTGTCATCCTTGCGCAGGGGCCATGCTAATCTTCTCTGTATCGTTCCAATTTTAGTATATGTACCGCCGAAGCGAGTACGAGAGAAAGGCGTTCCATCTTCGCCTCTATATACCATCCCACTGATGGATGGAAAGTGTCCGCGAGAACTAAGGCTAAGCAATGACAAACGGTGGGAAGAAAGCGATTTCTCAGGTTTTCGTCGAGACCGTTTCAAGGACTTTTCTGCGTGAAAAGCAAGCAGGGAGACTGCGAAAGCATAAGCTGGGCGAATGCTTCATCGAGAAAGCCTTTGTGTGCTCGAAATAATTCGGCACACTTGGCCCCTGCACGTCATGCAAACACGCAACGTATCCTCCAGCCTTCACAGCCACTCGGGGGCGGAATGGAAATGCGTCACTTGAGTCAGGGAACGACCTCAGTCCATTGTCTACTCTACATCCTTCCTCCATCTCACCACTCTAAGCGTTGGGAACCGCGAGAGGATCGATTTGCGACTTTTTACACTTCTCCAGTCGTTCCCCCACCCACACGTTTTGTATTCACATACATCCAAGCGTTCCTGTTTTCGGCTCAAACCAACGCTCTACTCGCGAAAACGCATTCCGAACGCGGCAAACGGCACATGAATTTCGTCAAATGCCACGAACGTGAGAGATTTTCTTCTTCACGCTCGACGATCCCACCCTAAGACGCTGTTCGTTGACGCTTCATAGAGCAACGTCGGTTCCAACAGCGTGCGAGTGCCGTGGTCCCGCATTGTATTAGACGTTCCCTTTGGAAAAAATTCCCTTGTAAAGGGCCTGGTGACCGAAAGGCGACCGCTGTGATTTTTCGCCAACTCACAATTAGCCATCAGAGTCGAAATGATCCTGTGAAGTGCATTTCGGCTCACCCCCCGCCACACACACTTCACTTCGGTTAAATCGGAAGTATCACCGGCGGCGTGAACGAATGCGTCTTTCCCGATGCGATGAAATTTGACAAAGTTGCGGTCCGCGAGGGAGGAAAAAGCCAAATAGACCCGGCCGCGAGAAAAAAAAGGCGCCGTTCGAAACGTCCATGTCCCCTCCACGCAGGTAAAAACATGGCCCCTGGGGGGATCGAACCCGCGACCTTCGCGTTATTAGCACGACGCTCTAACCAACTGAGCTAAGGGGCCCCTGTATAAGTCCGAAGTCATCATGGAAGTCATTTTCTACAGTCACATGCTCAGTGGCAGAATTTTCTGTTGGTGAACATGGTGCTAGGACATTGTACGCACACATTTTTTTCCACCATCGCAATGAGCTAAAAGCCTTCCCCTCACTCGAGGGCAATGAAAATTATTTACACGGGCCCACGAAAATGTGCAAGGCATCACCGATTTTTCAACTCTAACAGACACTATTACTTACGTCAAATAAACACTACACTCTCAGGCGTCACTTCGTGGAAGTATTTTATGAGTCAATCCATATCAAAACAATCCTTGTACTTTTCCACTAATATTTATTTACGTACCACGCGTTTCGCATGCATCCTCACGCACAATTCTTTACACGTTATTTGTTGATAGTTACGATGGTAACCAACGCCAATAAGCTGGAGTTGGAGTACAAACTTATTTTTGGGTGGAAAGGCAGCGGAAAATAGGTTAGGGGCTTGTAAAAAGGGATATTTTTTTTCGGAAAGGAGTGGGGAGCGGTGTGGAAAAAGAAACTTGTTGCAGAGGTTGCTCGATAGTTTCCGTTTTCTCCAGTGCACACACCTTTAAACCCTTCGGTGGGACATGCAGAATTGCGGAGATTAAGTCACTTACGTCCAGCAGATGCTTACCAAATCGTGAGTTGCTATCCATATTCAAGCAACTTCGTGAGTGTTCCTTGATCCGTGTCCTCAAATTTCGTCCATTTTGACCAATGTAAGCCATATGACAATTTTTACATTTAATTTTGTATCTGAATCATTCATCCACTTTTTCATTACCGTTTAATCTAGAAAGCGTTAGCGGAGTGTAGAATTCTGGCTTTAGGGATATCGGAAGGCGGATTGAGATCCTATAAGAAATTTTTCCTAGAAAAGGAATGGAGCACCACTTGGACTTTGAGTGTCTCACTGCTCGTGTGCGAGAAATCTGTTTTGTTGTTTTCTACGGACAATTTTGTTCGCTAAGTTTGGATTGCAGCCATTTCCAGCGGCTGTGGACTTGATTGTCAAAAGTTTTGAAGTTGGTGAGAGTGGTGGGGATGTGAAGGGGGCGATGAACCATCAGATCTAAAGCAGCACGTTTGTGGGTGAAATGGTGAGTACAATCGCTAGGTATCAGTGCATCATGGTTTCCTATACGTTCCAAATTCACGTTTTCGCCCTCCTATTGAAATGGACAGATCTAAGAAATTCAGCGATCCGTTCACGTATTTTTCCAATGTAAAGGAAATATTAGGACGAATGGAGTTCGGATGGTTCGGGAAAGAGTACAATTGCCGGTCTGTACCCTACCAGGGAAGAAGGAGGTCGTCCGCGTATCTAGACCAGTATTCAACAAAGCAAATGTACTGCTTGCCGGAATTGAATCATTTTTCCTCCGAGGAGTCGAGAAAAATTTCCCCTGGAAGTGGGGATGATGGGGAGCCCATAGTAGGTCCATCTGTTTGCTTATACGAATTTCGGTTGAAAGTGGAGTAATTTTCAGTTAAAGCCAATTTTATCGGAGCACTTGATTACGTGGAAACGTTTTTCGGAAAAGTGGAGTTTACGAGCATGTCGTGGGTCTTTCGTAAGGCCTCCGATGTAGGGACACGAGTGAACAGGTTATGTATATATCAAACGAAACCAACCTTGGGTTACGTGGAATCTTTTAGGCAGTTACCTTTTCCAATTGAACTTTCCATGCCATATTTTGATTTTAAGCCAGTGTAATTCCGGAACAAAACATTAAATGCGTGCGATAGAAGATGTGAAGGGGAGGATGCAGCAAGCTGCGATACGCGTAGCACTTTGATTAATGTTAGCGGAAAAGTACACGGACTGTTATAATATGGATTCATGTTTCACCTACGTCTCTCACTCACTGTAGATACCAATTCAGCCAAAGAACGATACAAGGCGACTTTCGAACATACACGGGGAACACAATGAACGGTCGACCGTGGAGAGCGGATGTTTGACCAACGTTCCGCGCCGGCTTCTCACAGGCGTAATGCAAGATTCGTCGAAGGAACGATTTTATGAGACGAACAATAACGCTTACCTGCTCGACTTCGAGCCTTCATTTGCATTGTATAGTGATATTTTGCGAGGCTTCTCCAACGTGTGGATCTGTCGTGATTCCGCCAGTAGTTCAGCACGGAAAATTATAGGTGCTAGGTATTACGGATTTGGTGTTCACACCTCGGGATCAAGGGGAAAAGATTGATGGCGGAAGTCCAGCTGAGGAAGGAAAAAAGTAGACACCGCGTAGCGAGTGATGAACAAATGCAAAAAATGTGGAACGCTTCACGATTTTGCGTGTCATCCTTGCGCAGGGGCCATGCTAATCTTCTCTGTATCGTTCCAATTTTAGTATATGTACCGCCGAAGCGAGTACGAGAGAAAGGCGTTCCATCTTCGCCTCTATATACCATCCCACTGATGGATGGAAAGTGTCCGCGAGAACTAAGGCTAAGCAATGACAAACGGTGGGAAGAAAGCGATTTCTCAGGTTTTCGTCGAGACCGTTTCAAGGACTTTTCTGCGTGAAAAGCAAGCAGGGAGACTGCGAAAGCATAAGCTGGGCGAATGCTTCATCGAGAAAGCCTTTGTGTGCTCGAAATAATTCGGCACACTTGGCCCCTGCACGTCATGCAAACACGCAACGTATCCTCCAGCCTTCACAGCCACTCGGGGGCGGAATGGAAATGCGTCACTTGAGTCAGGGAACG
The DNA here is from genome assembly GCA_963169105.1 of Ceriagrion tenellum. NCBI lineage: Eukaryota > Metazoa > Arthropoda > Insecta > Odonata > Coenagrionidae > Ceriagrion > Ceriagrion tenellum. Next base: position 42,559,888 of record OY720639.1, read on the forward strand.
ACCTCAGTCCATTGTCTACTCTACATCCTTCCTCCATCTCACCACTCTAAGCGTTGGGAACCGCGAGAGGATCGATTTGCGACTTTTTACACTTCTCCAGTCGTTCCCCCACCCACACGTTTTGTATTCACATACATCCAAGCGTTCCTGTTTTCGGCTCAAACCAACGCTCTACTCGCGAAAACGCATTCCGAACGCGGCAAACGGCACATGAATTTCGTCAAATGCCACGAACGTGAGAGATTTTCTTCTTCACGCTCGACGATCCCACCCTAAGACGCTGTTCGTTGACGCTTCATCGAGCAACGTCGGTTCCAACAGCGTGCGAGTGCCGTGGTCCCGCATTGTATTAGACGTTCCCTTTGGAAAAAATTCCCTTGTAAAGGGCCTGGTGACCGAAAGGCGACCGCTGTGATTTTTCGCCAACTCACAATTAGCCATCAGAGTCGAAATGATCCTGTGAAGTGCATTTCGGCTCACCCCCCGCCACACACACTTCACTTCGGTTAAATCGGAAGTATCACCGGCGGCGTGAACGAATGCGTCTTTCCCGATGCGATGAAATTTGACAAAGTTGCGGTCCGCGAGGGAGGAAAAAGCCAAATAGACCCGGCCGCGAGAAAAAAAAGGCGCCGTTCGAAACGTCCATGTCCCCTCCACGCAGGTAAAAACATGGCCCCTGGGGGGATCGAACCCGCGACCTTCGCGTTATTAGCACGACGCTCTAACCAACTGAGCTAAGGGGCCCCTGTATAAGTCCGAAGTCATCATGGAAGTCATTTTCTACAGTCACATGCTCAGTGGCAGAATTTTCTGTTGGTGAACATGGTGCTAGGACATTGTACGCACACATTTTTTTCCACCATCGCAATGAGCTAAAAGCCTTCCCCTCACTCGAGGGCAATGAAGATTATTTACACGGGCCCACGAAAATGTGCAAGGCATCACCGATTTTTCAACTCTAACAGACACTATTACTTACGTCAAATAAACACTACACTCTCAGGCGTCACTTCGTGGAAGTATTTTATGAGTCAATCCATATCAAAACAATCCTTGTACTTTTCCACTAATATTTATTTACGTACCACGCGTTTCGCATGCATCCTCACGCACAATTCTTTACACGTTATTTGTTGATAGTTACGATGGTAACCAACGCCAATAAGCTGGAGTTGGAGTACAAACTTATTTTTGGGTGGAAAGGCAGCGGAAAATAGGTTAGGGGCTTGTAAAAAGGGATATTTTTTTTCGGAAAGGAGTGGGGAGCGGTGTGGAAAAAGAAACTTGTTGCAGAGGTTGCTCGATAGTTTCCGTTTTCTCCAGTGCACACACCTTTAAACCCTTCGGTGGGACATGCAGAATTGCGGAGATTAAGTCACTTACGTCCAGCAGATGCTTACCAAATCGTGAGTTGCTATCCATATTCAAGCAACTTCGTGAGTGTTCCTTGATCCGTGTCCTCAAATTTCGTCCATTTTGACCAATGTAAGCCATATGACAACTTTTACATTTAATTTTGTATCTGAATCATTCATCCACTTTTTCATTACCGTTTAATCTAGAAAGCGTTAGCGGAGTGTAGAATTCTGGCTTTAGGGATATCGGAAGGCGGATTGAGATCCTATAAGAAATTTTTCCTAGAAAAGGAATGGAGCACCACTTGGACTTTGAGTGTCTCACTGCTCGTGTGCGAGAAATCTGTTTTGTTGTTTTCTACGGACAATTTTGTTCGCTAAGTTTGGATTGCAGCCATTTCCAGCGGCTGTGGACTTGATTGTCAAAAGTTTTGAAGTTGGTGAGAGTGGTGGGGATGTGAAGGGGGCGATGAACCATGAAATCTAAAGCAGCACGTTTGTGGGTGAAATGGTGAATACAATCGCTAGGTATCAGTGCATCATGGTTTCCTATACGTTCCAAATTCACGTTTTCGCCCTCCTATTGAAATGGACAGATCTAAGAAATTCAGCGATCCGTTCACGTATTTTTCCACTGTAAAGGAAATATTAGGACGAATGGAGTTCGGATGGTTCGGGAAAGAGTACAATTGCCGGTCTGTACCCTACCAGGGAAGAAGGAGGTCGTCCGCGTATCTAGACCAGTATTCAACAAAGCAAATGTACTGCTTGCCGGAATTGAATCATTTTTCCTCCGAGGAGTCGAGAAAAATTTCCCCTGGAAGTGGGCATGATGGGGAGCCCATAGTAGGTCCATCTGTTTGCTTATACGAATTTCGGTTGAAAGTGGAGTAATTTTCAGTTAAAGCCAATTTTATCGGAGCACTTGATTACGTGGAAACGTTTTTCGGAAAAGTGGAGTTTACGAGCATGTCGTGGGTCTTTCGTAAGGCCTCCGATGTAGGGACACGAGTGAACAGGTTATGTATATATCAAACGAAACCAACCTTGGGTTACGTGGAATCTTTTAGGCAGTTACCTTTTCCAATTGAACTTTCCATGCCATATTTTGATTTTAAGCCAGTGTAATTCCGGAACAAAACATTAAATGCGTGCGATAGAAGATGTGAAGGGGAGGATGCAGTAAGCTGCGATACGCGTAGCACTTTGATTAATGTTAGCGGAAAAGTACACGGACTGTTATAATATGGATTCATGTTTCACCTACGTCTCTCACTCACTGTAGATACCAATTCAGCCAAAGAACGATACAAGGCGACTTTCGAACATACACGGGGAACACAATGAACGGTCGACCGTGGAGAGCGGATGTTTGACCAACGTTCCGCGCCGGCTTCTCACAGGCGTAATGCAAGATTCGTCGAAGGAACGATTTTATGAGACGAACAATAACGCTTACCTGCTCGACTTCGAGCCTTCATTTGCATTGTATAGTGATATTTTGCGAGGCTTCTCCAACGTGTGGATCTGTCGTGATTCCGCCAGTAGTTCGGCACGGAAAATTATAGGTGCTAGGTATTACGGATTTGGTGTTCACACCTCGGGATCAAGGGGAAAAGATTGATGGCGGAAGTGCAGCTGAGGAAGGAAAAAAGTAGGCACCGCGTAGCGAGTGATGAACAAATGCAAAAAATGTGGAACGCTTCACGATTTTGCGTGTCATCCTTGCGCAGGGGCCATGCTAATCTTCTCTGTATCGTTCCAATTTTAGTATATGTACCGCCGAAGCGAGTACGAGAGAAAGGCGTTCCATCTTCGCCTCTATATACCATCCCACTGATGGATGGAAAGTGTCCGCGAGAACTAAGGCTAAGCAATGACAAACGGTGGGAAGAAAGCGATTTCTCAGGTTTTCGTCGAGACCGTTTCAAGGACTTTTCTGCGTGAAAAGCAAGCAGGGAGACTGCGAAAGCATAAGCTGGGCGAATGCTTCATCGAGAAAGCCTTTGTGTGCTCGAAATAATTCGGCCCCTGCACGTCATGCAAACACGCAACGTATCCTCCAGCCTTCACAGCCACTCGGGGGCGGAATGGAAATGCGTCACTTGAGTCAGGGAACGACCTCAGTCCATTGTCTACTCTACATCCTTCCTCCATCTCACCACTCTAAGCGTTGGGAACCGCGAGAGGATCGATTTGCGACTTTTTACACTTCTCCAGTCGTTCCCCCACCCACACGTTTTGTATTCACATACATCCAAGCGTTCCTGTTTTCGGCTCAAACCAACGCTCTACTCGCGAAAACGCATTCCGAACGCGGCAAACGGCACATGAATTTCGTCAAATGCCACGAACGTGAGAGATTTTCTTCTTCACGCTCGACGATCCCACCCTAAGACGCTGTTCGTTGACGCTTCATAGAGCAACGTCGGTTCCAACAGCGTGCGAGTGCCGTGGTCCCGCATTGTATTAGACGTTCCCTTTGGAAAAAATTCCCTTGTAAAGGGCCTGGTGACCGAAAGGCGACCGCTGTGATTTTTCGCCAACTCACAATTAGCCATCAGAGTCGAAATGATCCTGTGAAGTGCATTTCGGCTCACCCCCCGCCACACACACTTCACTTCGGTTAAATCGGAAGTATCACCGGCGGCGTGAACGAATGCGTCTTTCCCGATGCGATGAAATTTGACAAAGTTGCGGTCCGCGAGGGAGGAAAAAGCCAAATAGACCCGGCCGCGAGAAAAAAAAGGCGCCGTTCGAAACGTCCATGTCCCCTCCACGCAGGTAAAAACATGGCCCCTGGGGGGATCGAACCCGCGACCTTCGCGTTATTAGCACGACGCTCTAACCAACTGAGCTAAGGGGCCCCTGTATAAGTCCGAAGTCATCATGGAAGTCATTTTCTACAGTCACATGCTCAGTGGCAGAATTTTCTGTTGGTGAACATGGTGCTAGGACATTGTACGCACACATTTTTTTCCACCATCGCAATGAGCTAAAAGCCTTCCCCTCACTCGAGGGCAATGAAGATTATTTACACGGGCCCACGAAAATGTGCAAGGCATCACCGATTTTTCAACTCTAACAGACACTATTACTTACGTCAAATAAACACTACACTCTCAGGCGTCACTTCGTGGAAGTATTTTATGAGTCAATCCATATCAAAACAATCCTTGTACTTTTCCACTAATATTTATTTACGTACCACGCGTTTCGCATGCATCCTCACGCACAATTCTTTACACGTTATTTGTTGATAGTTACGATGGTAACCAACGCCAATAAGCTGGAGTTGGAGTACAAACTTATTTTTGGGTGGAAAGGCAGCGGAAAATAGGTTAGGGGCTTGTAAAAAGGGATATTTTTTTTCGGAAAGGAGTGGGGAGCGGTGTGGAAAAAGAAACTTGTTGCAGAGGTTGCTCGATAGTTTCCGTTTTCTCCAGTGCACACACCTTTAAACCCTTCGGTGGGACATGCAGAATTGCGGAGATTAAGTCACTTACGTCCAGCAGATGCTTACCAAATCGTGAGTTGCTATCCATATTCAAGCAACTTCGTGAGTGTTCCTTGATCCGTGTCCTCAAATTTCGTCCATTTTGACCAATGTAAGCCATATGACAACTTTTACATTTAATTTTGTATCTGAATCATTCATCCACTTTTTCATTACCGTTTAATCTAGAAAGCGTTAGCGGAGTGTAGAATTCTGGCTTTAGGGATATCGGAAGGCGGATTGAGATCCTATAAGAAATTTTTCCTAGAAAAGGAATGGAGCACCACTTGGACTTTGAGTGTCTCACTGCTCGTGTGCGAGAAATCTGTTTTGTTGTTTTCTACGGACAATTTTGTTCGCTAAGTTTGGATTGCAGCCATTTCCAGCGGCTGTGGACTTGATTGTCAAAAGTTTTGAAGTTGGTGAGAGTGGTGGGGATGTGAAGGGGGCGATGAACCATCAGATCTAAAGCAGCACGTTTGTGGGTGAAATGGTGAGTACAATCGCTAGGTATCAGTGCATCATGGTTTCCTATACGTTCCAAATTCACGTTTTCGCCCTCCTATTGAAATGGACAGATCTAAGAAATTCAGCGATCCGTTCACGTATTTTTCCAATGTAAAGGAAATATTAGGACGAATGGAGTTCGGATGGTTCGGGAAAGAGTACAATTGCCGGTCTGTACCCTACCAGGGAAGAAGGAGGTCGTCCGCGTATCTAGACCAGTATTCAACAAAGCAAATGTACTGCTTGCCGGAATTGAATCATTTTTCCTCCGAGGAGTCGAGAAAAATTTCCCCTGGAAGTGGGGATGATGGGGAGCCCATAGTAGGACCATCTGTTTGCTTATACGAATTTCGGTTGAAAGTGGAGTAATTTTCAGTTAAAGCCAATTTTATCGGAGCACTTGATTACGTGGAAACGTTTTTCGGAAAAGTGGAGTTTACGAGCATGTCGTGGGTCTTTCGTAAGGCCTCCGATGTAGGGACACGAGTGAACAGGTTATGTATATATCAAACGAAACCAACCTTGGGTTACGTGGAATCTTTTAGGCAGTTACCTTTTCCAATTGAACTTTCCATGCCATATTTTGATTTTAAGCCAGTGTAATTCCGGAACAAAACATTAAATGCGTGCGATAGAAGATGTGAAGGGGAGGATGCAGCAAGCTGCGATACGCGTAGCACTTTGATTAATGTTAGCGGAAAAGTACACGGACTGTTATAATATGGATTCATGTTTCACCTACGTCTCTCACTCACTGTAGATACCAATTCAGCCAAAGAACGATACAAGGCGACTTTCGAACATACACGGGGAACACAATGAACGGTCGACCGTGGAGAGCGGATGTTTGACCAACGTTCCGCGCCGGCTTCTCACAGGCGTAATGCAAGATTCGTCGAAGGAACGATTTTATGAGACGAACAATAACGCTTACCTGCTCGACTTCGAGCCTTCATTTGCATTGTATAGTGATATTTTGCGAGGCTTCTCCAACGTGTGGATCTGTCGTGATTCCGCCAGTAGTTCAGCACGGAAAATTATAGGTGCTAGGTATTACGGATTTGGTGTTCACACCTCGGGATCAAGGGGAAAAGATTGATGGCGGAAGTCCAGCTGAGGAAGGAAAAAAGTAGACACCGCGTAGCGAGTGATGAACAAATGCAAAAAATGTGGAACGCTTCACGATTTTGCGTGTCATCCTTGCGCAGGGGCCATGCTAATCTTCTCTGTATCGTTCCAATTTTAGTATATGTACCGCCGAAGCGAGTACGAGAGAAAGGCGTTCCATCTTCGCCTCTATATACCATCCCACTGATGGATGGAAAGTGTCCGCGAGAACTAAGGCTAAGCAATGACAAACGGTGGGAAGAAAGCGATTTCTCAGGTTTTCGTCGAGACCGTTTCAAGGACTTTTCTGCGTGAAAAGCAAGCAGGGAGACTGCGAAAGCATAAGCTGGGCGAATGCTTCATCGAGAAAGCCTTTGTGTGCTCGAAATAATTCGGCCCCTGCACGTCATGCAAACACGCAACGTATCCTCCAGCCTTCACAGCCACTCGGGGGCGGAATGGAAATGCGTCACTTGAGTCAGGGAACGACCTCAGTCCATTGTCTACTCTACATCCTTCCTCCATCTCACCACTCTAAGCGTTGGGAACCGCGAGAGGATCGATTTGCGACTTTTTACACTTCTCCAGTCGTTCCCCCACCCACACGTTTTGTATTCACATACATCCAAGCGTTCCTGTTTTCGGCTCAAACCAACGCTCTACTCGCGAAAACGCATTCCGAACGCGGCAAACGGCACATGAATTTCGTCAAATGCCACGAACGTGAGAGATTTTCTTCTTCACGCTCGACGATCCCACCCTAAGACGCTGTTCGTTGACGCTTCATCGAGCAACGTCGGTTCCAACAGCGTGCGAGTGCCGTGGTCCCGCATTGTATTAGACGTTCCCTTTGGAAAAAATTCCCTTGTAAAGGGCCTGGTGACCGAAAGGCGACCGCTGTGATTTTTCGCCAACTCACAATTAGCCATCAGAGTCGAAATGATCCTGTGAAGTGCATTTCGGCTCACCCCCCGCCACACACACTTCACTTCGGTTAAATCGGAAGTATCACCGGCGGCGTGAACGAATGCGTCTTTCCCGATGCGATGAAATTTGACAAAGTTGCGGTCCGCGAGGGAGGAAAAAGCCAAATAGACCCGGCCGCGAGAAAAAAAAGGCGCCGTTCGAAACGTCCATGTCCCCTCCACGCAGGTAAAAACATGGCCCCTGGGGGGATCGAACCCGCGACCTTCGCGTTATTAGCACGACGCTCTAACCAACTGAGCTAAGGGGCCCCTGTATAAGTCCGAAGTCATCATGGAAGTCATTTTCTACAGTCACATGCTCAGTGGCAGAATTTTCTGTTGGTGAACATGGTGCTAGGACATTGTACGCACACATTTTTTTCCACCATCGCAATGAGCTAAAAGCCTTCCCCTCACTCGAGGGCAATGAAAATTATTTACACGGGCCCACGAAAATGTGCAAGGCATCACCGATTTTTCAACTCTAACAGACACTATTACTTACGTCAAATAAAAACTACACTCTCAGGCGTCACTTCGTGGAAGTATTTTATGAGTCAATCCATATCAAAACAATCCTTGTACTTTTCCACTAATATTTATTTACGTACCACGCGTTTCGCATGCATCCTCACGCACAATTCTTTACACGTTATTTGTTGATAGTTACGATGGTAACCAACGCCAATAAGCTGGAGTTGGAGTACAAACTTATTTTTGGGTGGAAAGGCAGCGGAAAATAGGTTAGGGGCTTGTAAAAAGGGATATTTTTTTTCGGAAAGGAGTGGGGAGCGGTGTGGAAAAAGAAACTTGTTGCAGAGGTTGCTCGATAGTTTCCGTTTTCTCCAGTGCACACACCTTTAAACCCTTCGGTGGGACATGCTGAATTGCGGAGATTAAGTCACTTACGTCCAGCAGATGCTTACCAAATCGTGAGTTGCTATCCATATTCAAGCAACTTCGTGAGTGTTCCTTGATCCGTGTCCTCAAATTTCGTCCATTTTGACCAATGTAAGCCATATGACAACTTTTACATTTAATTTTGTATCTGAATCATTCATCCACTTTTTCATTACCGTTTAATCTAGAAAGCGTTAGCGGAGTGTAGAATTCTGGCTTTAGGGATATCGGAAGGCGGATTGAGATCCTATAAGAAATTTTTCCTAGAAAAGGAATGGAGCACCACTTGGACTTTGAGTGTCTCACTGCTCGTGTGCGAGAAATCTGTTTTGTTGTTTTCTACGGACAATTTTGTTCGCTAAGTTTGGATTGCAGCCATTTCCAGCGGCTGTGGACTTGATTGTCAAAAGTTTTGAAGTTGGTGAGAGTGGTGGGGATGTGAAGGGGGCGATGAACCATGAAATCTAAAGCAGCACGTTTGTGGGTGAAATGGTGAATACAATCGCTAGGTATCAGTGCATCATGGTTTCCTATACGTTCCAAATTCACGTTTTCGCCCTCCTATTGAAATGGACAGATCTAAGAAATTCAGCGATCCGTTCACGTATTTTTCCAATGTAAAGGAAATATTAGGACGAATGGAGTTCGGATGGTTCGGGAAAGAGTACAATTGCCGGTCTGTACCCTACCAGGGAAGAAGGAGGTCGTCCGCGTATCTAGACCAGTATTCAACAAAGCAAATGTACTGCTTGCCGGAATTGAATCATTTTTCCTCCGAGGAGTCGAGAAAAATTTCCCCTGGAAGTGGGCATGATGGGGAGCCCATAGTAGGTCCATCTGTTTGCTTATACGAATTTCGGTTGAAAGTGGAGTAATTTTCAGTTAAAGCCAATTTTATCGGAGCACTTGATTACGTGGAAACGTTTTTCGGAAAAGTGGAGTTTACGAGCATGTCGTGGGTCTTTCGTAAGGCCTCCGATGTAGGGACACGAGTGAACAGGTTATGTATATATCAAACGAAACCAACCTTGGGTTACGTGGAATCTTTTAGGCAGTTACCTTTTCCAATTGAACTTTCCATGCCATATTTTGATTTTAAGCCAGTGTAATTCCGGAACAAAACATTAAATGCGTGCGATAGAAGATGTGAAGGGGAGGATGCAGCAAGCTGCGATACGCGTAGCACTTTGATTAATGTTAGCGGAAAAGTACACGGACTGTTATAATATGGATTCATGTTTCACCTACGTCTCTCACTCACTGTAGATACCAATTCAGCCAAAGAACGATACAAGGCGACTTTCGAACATACACGGGGAACACAATGAACGGTCGACCGTGGAGAGCGGATGTTTGACCAACGTTCCGCGCCGGCTTCTCACAGGCGTAATGCAAGATTCGTCGAAGGAACGATTTTATGAGACGAACAATAACGCTTACCTGCTCGACTTCGAGCCTTCATTTGCATTGTATAGTGATATTTTGCGAGGCTTCTCCAACGTGTGGATCTGTCGTGATTCCGCCAGTAGTTCGGCACGGAAAATTATAGGTGCTAGGTATTACGGATTTGGTGTTCACACCTCGGGATCAAGGGGAAAAGATTGATGGCGGAAGTGCAGCTGAGGAAGGAAAAAAGTAGGCACCGCGTAGCGAGTGATGAACAAATGCAAAAAATGTGGAACGCTTCACGATTTTGCGTGTCATCCTTGCGCAGGGGCCATGCTAATCTTCTCTGTATCGTTCCAATTTTAGTATATGTACCGCCGAAGCGAGTACGAGAGAAAGGCGTTCCATCTTCGCCTCTATATACCATCCCACTGATGGATGGAAAGTGTCCGCGAGAACTAAGGCTAAGCAATGACAAACGGTGGGAAGAAAGCGATTTCTCAGGTTTTCGTCGAGACCGTTTCAAGGACTTTTCTGCGTGAAAAGCAAGCAGGGAGACTGCGAAAGCATAAGCTGGGCGAATGCTTCATCGAGAAAGCCTTTGTGTGCTCGAAATAATTCGGCCCCTGCACGTCATGCAAACACGCAACGTATCCTCCAGCCTTCACAGCCACTCGGGGGCGGAATGGAAATGCGTCACTTGAGTCAGGGAACGACCTCAGTCCATTGTCTACTCTACATCCTTCCTCCATCTCACCACTCTAAGCGTTGGGAACCGCGAGAGGATCGATTTGCGACTTTTTACACTTCTCCAGTCGTTCCCCCACCCACACGTTTTGTATTCACATACATCCAAGCGTTCCTGTTTTCGGCTCAAACCAACGCTCTACTCGCGAAAACGCATTCCGAACGCGGCAAACGGCACATGAATTTCGTCAAATGCCACGAACGTGAGAGATTTTCTTCTTCACGCTCGACGATCCCACCCTAAGACGCTGTTCGTTGACGCTTCATCGAGCAACGTCGGTTCCAACAGCGTGCGAGTGCCGTGGTCCCGCATTGTATTAGACGTTCCCTTTGGAAAAAATTCCCTTGTAAAGGGCCTGGTGACCGAAAGGCGACCGCTGTGATTTTTCGCCAACTCACAATTAGCCATCAGAGTCGAAATGATCCTGTGAAGTGCATTTCGGCTCACCCCCCGCCACACACACTTCACTTCGGTTAAATCGGAAGTATCACCGGCGGCGTGAACGAATGCGTCTTTCCCGATGCGATGAAATTTGACAAAGTTGCGGTCCGCGAGGGAGGAAAAAGCCAAATAGACCCGGCCGCGAGAAAAAAAAGGCGCCGTTCGAAACGTCCATGTCCCCTCCACGCAGGTAAAAACATGGCCCCTGGGGGGATCGAACCCGCGACCTTCGCGTTATTAGCACGACGCTCTAACCAACTGAGCTAAGGGGCCCCTGTATAAGTCCGAAGTCATCATGGAAGTCATTTTCTACAGTCACATGCTCAGTGGCAGAATTTTCTGTTGGTGAACATGGTGCTAGGACATTGTACGCACACATTTTTTTCCACCATCGCAATGAGCTAAAAGCCTTCCCCTCACTCGAGGGCAATGAAGATTATTTACACGGGCCCACGAAAATGTGCAAGGCATCACCGATTTTTCAACTCTAACAGACACTATTACTTACGTCAAATAAACACTACACTCTCAGGCGTCACTTCGTGGAAGTATTTTATGAGTCAATCCATATCAAAACAATCCTTGTACTTTTCCACTAATATTTATTTACGTACCACGCGTTTCGCATGCATCCTCACGCACAATTCTTTACACGTTATTTGTTGATAGTTACGATGGTAACCAACGCCAATAAGCTGGAGTTGGAGTACAAACTTATTTTTGGGTGGAAAGGCAGCGGAAAATAGGTTAGGGGCTTGTAAAAAGGGATATTTTTTTTCGGAAAGGAGTGGGGAGCGGTGTGGAAAAAGAAACTTGTTGCAGAGGTTGCTCGATAGTTTCCGTTTTCTCCAGTGCACACACCTTTAAACCCTTCGGTGGGACATGCAGAATTGCGGAGATTAAGTCACTTACGTCCAGCAGATGCTTACCAAATCGTGAGTTGCTATCCATATTCAAGCAACTTCGTGAGTGTTCCTTGATCCGTGTCCTCAAATTTCGTCCATTTTGACCAATGTAAGCCATATGACAACTTTTACATTTAATTTTGTATCTGAATCATTCATCCACTTTTTCATTACCGTTTAATCTAGAAAGCGTTAGCGGAGTGTAGAATTCTGGCTTTAGGGATATCGGAAGGCGGATTGAGATCCTATAAGAAATTTTTCCTAGAAAAGGAATGGAGCACCACTTGGACTTTGAGTGTCTCACTGCTCGTGTGCGAGAAATCTGTTTTGTTGTTTTCTACGGACAATTTTGTTCGCTAAGTTTGGATTGCAGCCATTTCCAGCGGCTGTGGACTTGATTGTCAAAAGTTTTGAAGTTGGTGAGAGTGGTGGGGATGTGAAGGGGGCGATGAACCATGAAATCTAAAGCAGCACGTTTGTGGGTGAAATGGTGAATACAATCGCTAGGTATCAGTGCATCATGGTTTCCTATACGTTCCAAATTCACGTTTTCGCCCTCCTATTGAAATGGACAGATCTAAGAAATTCAGCGATCCGTTCACGTATTTTTCCAATGTAAAGGAAATATTAGGACGAATGGAGTTCGGATGGTTCGGGAAAGAGTACAATTGCCGGTCTGTACCCTACCAGGGAAGAAGGAGGTCGTCCGCGTATCTAGACCAGTATTCAACAAAGCAAATGTACTGCTTGCCGGAATTGAATCATTTTTCCTCCGAGGAGTCGAGAAAAATTTCCCCTGGAAGTGGGGATGATGGGGAGCCCATAGTAGGTCCATCTGTTTGCTTATACGAATTTCGGTTGAAAGTGGAGTAATTTTCAGTTAAAGCCAATTTTATCGGAGCACTTGATTACGTGGAAACGTTTTTCGGAAAAGTGGAGTTTACGAGCATGTCGTGGGTCTTTCGTAAGGCCTCCGATGTAGGGACACGAGTGAACAGGTTATGTATATATCAAACGAAACCAACCTTGGGTTACGTGGAATCTTTTAGGCAGTTACCTTTTCCAATTGAACTTTCCATGCCATATTTTGATTTTAAGCCAGTGTAATTCCGGAACAAAACATTAAATGCGTGCGATAGAAGATGTGAAGGGGAGGATGCAGTAAGCTGCGATACGCGTAGCACTTTGATTAATGTTAGCGGAAAAGTACACGGACTGTTATAATATGGATTCATGTTTCACCTACGTCTCTCACTCACTGTAGATACCAATTCAGCCAAAGAACGATACAAGGCGACTTTCGAACATACACGGGGAACACAATGAACGGTCGACCGTGGAGAGCGGATGTTTGACCAACGTTCCGCGCCGGCTTCTCACAGGCGTAATGCAAGATTCGTCGAAGGAACGATTTTATGAGACGAACAATAACGCTTACCTGCTCGACTTCGAGCCTTCATTTGCATTGTATAGTGATATTTTGCGAGGCTTCTCCAACGTGTGGATCTGTCGTGATTCCGCCAGTAGTTCGGCACGGAAAATTATAGGTGCTAGGTATTACGGATTTGGTGTTCACACCTCGGGATCAAGGGGAAAAGATTGATGGCGGAAGTGCAGCTGAGGAAGGAAAAAAGTAGGCACCGCGTAGCGAGTGATGAACAAATGCAAAAAATGTGGAACGCTTCACGATTTTGCGTGTCATCCTTGCGCAGGGGCCATGCTAATCTTCTCTGTATCGTTCCAATTTTAGTATATGTACCGCCGAAGCGAGTACGAGAGAAAGGCGTTCCATCTTCGCCTCTATATACCATCCCACTGATGGATGGAAAGTGTCCGCGAGAACTAAGGCTAAGCAATGACAAACGGTGGGAAGAAAGCGATTTCTCAGGTTTTCGTCGAGACCGTTTCAAGGACTTTTCTGCGTGAAAAGCAAGCAGGGAGACTGCGAAAGCATAAGCTGGGCGAATGCTTCATCGAGAAAGCCTTTGTGTGCTCGAAATAATTCGGCCCCTGCACGTCATGCAAACACGCAACGTATCCTCCAGCCTTCACAGCCACTCGGGGGCGGAATGGAAATGCGTCACTTGAGTCAGGGAACGACCTCAGTCCATTGTCTACTCTACATCCTTCCTCCATCTCACCACTCTAAGCGTTGGGAACCGCGAGAGGATCGATTTGCGACTTTTTACACTTCTCCAGTCGTTCCCCCACCCACACGTTTTGTATTCACATACATCCAAGCGTTCCTGTTTTCGGCTCAAACCAACGCTCTACTCGCGAAAACGCATTCCGAACGCGGCAAACGGCACATGAATTTCGTCAAATGCCACGAACGTGAGAGATTTTCTTCTTCACGCTCGACGATCCCACCCTAAGACGCTGTTCGTTGACGCTTCATCGAGCAACGTCGGTTCCAACAGCGTGCGAGTGCCGTGGTCCCGCATTGTATTAGACGTTCCCTTTGGAAAAAATTCCCTTGTAAAGGGCCTGGTGACCGAAAGGCGACCGCTGTGATTTTTCGCCAACTCACAATTAGCCATCAGAGTCGAAATGATCCTGTGAAGTGCATTTCGGCTCACCCCCCGCCACACACACTTCACTTCGGTTAAATCGGAAGTATCACCGGCGGCGTGAACGAATGCGTCTTTCCCGATGCGATGAAATTTGACAAAGTTGCGGTCCGCGAGGGAGGAAAAAGCCAAATAGACCCGGCCGCGAGAAAAAAAAGGCGCCGTTCGAAACGTCCATGTCCCCTCCACGCAGGTAAAAACATGGCCCCTGGGGGGATCGAACCCGCGACCTTCGCGTTATTAGCACGACGCTCTAACCAACTGAGCTAAGGGGCCCCTGTATAAGTCCGAAGTCATCATGGAAGTCATTTTCTACAGTCACATGCTCAGTGGCAGAATTTTCTGTTGGTGAACATGGTGCTAGGACATTGTACGCACACATTTTTTTCCACCATCGCAATGAGCTAAAAGCCTTCCCCTCACTCGAGGGCAATGAAGATTATTTACACGGGCCCACGAAAATGTGCAAGGCATCACCGATTTTTCAACTCTAACAGACACTATTACTTACGTCAAATAAACACTACACTCTCAGGCGTCACTTCGTGGAAGTATTTTATGAGTCAATCCATATCAAAACAATCCTTGTACTTTTCCACTAATATTTATTTACGTACCACGCGTTTCGCATGCATCCTCACGCACAATTCTTTACACGTTATTTGTTGATAGTTACGATGGTAACCAACGCCAATAAGCTGGAGTTGGAGTACAAACTTATTTTTGGGTGGAAAGGCAGCGGAAAATAGGTTAGGGGCTTGTAAAAAGGGATATTTTTTTTCGGAAAGGAGTGGGGAGCGGTGTGGAAAAAGAAACTTGTTGCAGAGGTTGCTCGATAGTTTCCGTTTTCTCCAGTGCACACACCTTTAAACCCTTCGGTGGGACATGCAGAATTGCGGAGATTAAGTCACTTACGTCCAGCAGATGCTTACCAAATCGTGAGTTGCTATCCATATTCAAGCAACTTCGTGAGTGTTCCTTGATCCGTGTCCTCAAATTTCGTCCATTTTGACCAATGTAAGCCATATGACAACTTTTACATTTAATTTTGTATCTGAATCATTCATCCACTTTTTCATTACCGTTTAATCTAGAAAGCGTTAGCGGAGTGTAGAATTCTGGCTTTAGGGATATCGGAAGGCGGATTGAGATCCTATAAGAAATTTTTCCTAGAAAAGGAATGGAGCACCACTTGGACTTTGAGTGTCTCACTGCTCGTGTGCGAGAAATCTGTTTTGTTGTTTTCTACGGACAATTTTGTTCGCTAAGTTTGGATTGCAGCCATTTCCAGCGGCTGTGGACTTGATTGTCAAAAGTTTTGAAGTTGGTGAGAGTGGTGGGGATGTGAAGGGGGCGATGAACCATGAAATCTAAAGCAGCACGTTTGTGGGTGAAATGGTGAATACAATCGCTAGGTATCAGTGCATCATGGTTTCCTATACGTTCCAAATTCACGTTTTCGCCCTCCTATTGAAATGGACAGATCTAAGAAATTCAGCGATCCGTTCACGTATTTTTCCAATGTAAAGGAAATATTAGGACGAATGGAGTTCGGATGGTTCGGGAAAGAGTACAATTGCCGGTCTGTACCCTACCAGGGAAGAAGGAGGTCGTCCGCGTATCTAGACCAGTATTCAACAAAGCAAATGTACTGCTTGCCGGAATTGAATCATTTTTCCTCCGAGGAGTCGAGAAAAATTTCCCCTGGAAGTGGGGATGATGGGGAGCCCATAGTAGGTCCATCTGTTTGCTTATACGAATTTCGGTTGAAAGTGGAGTAATTTTCAGTTAAAGCCAATTTTATCGGAGCACTTGATTACGTGGAAACGTTTTTCGGAAAAGTGGAGTTTACGAGCATGTCGTGGGTCTTTCGTAAGGCCTCCGATGTAGGGACACGAGTGAACAGGTTATGTATATATCAAACGAAACCAACCTTGGGTTACGTGGAATCTTTTAGGCAGTTACCTTTTCCAATTGAACTTTCCATGCCATATTTTGATTTTAAGCCAGTGTAATTCCGGAACAAAACATTAAATGCGTGCGATAGAAGATGTGAAGGGGAGGATGCAGTAAGCTGCGATACGCGTAGCACTTTGATTAATGTTAGCGGAAAAGTACACGGACTGTTATAATATGGATTCATGTTTCACCTACGTCTCTCACTCACTGTAGATACCAATTCAGCCAAAGAACGATACAAGGCGACTTTCGAACATACACGGGGAACACAATGAACGGTCGACCGTGGAGAGCGGATGTTTGACCAACGTTCCGCGCCGGCTTCTCACAGGCGTAATGCAAGATTCGTCGAAGGAACGATTTTATGAGACGAACAATAACGCTTACCTGCTCGACTTCGAGCCTTCATTTGCATTGTATAGTGATATTTTGCGAGGCTTCTCCAACGTGTGGATCTGTCGTGATTCCGCCAGTAGTTCGGCACGGAAAATTATAGGTGCTAGGTATTACGGATTTGGTGTTCACACCTCGGGATCAAGGGGAAAAGATTGATGGCGGAAGTGCAGCTGAGGAAGGAAAAAAGTAGGCACCGCGTAGCGAGTGATGAACAAATGCAAAAAATGTGGAACGCTTCACGATTTTGCGTGTCATCCTTGCGCAGGGGCCATGCTAATCTTCTCTGTATCGTTCCAATTTTAGTATATGTACCGCCGAAGCGAGTACGAGAGAAAGGCGTTCCATCTTCGCCTCTATATACCATCCCACTGATGGATGGAAAGTGTCCGCGAGAACTAAGGCTAAGCAATGACAAACGGTGGGAAGAAAGCGATTTCTCAGGTTTTCGTCGAGACCGTTTCAAGGACTTTTCTGCGTGAAAAGCAAGCAGGGAGACTGCGAAAGCATAAGCTGGGCGAATGCTTCATCGAGAAAGCCTTTGTGTGCTCGAAATAATTCGGCCCCTGCACGTCATGCAAACACGCAACGTATCCTCCAGCCTTCACAGCCACTCGGGGGCGGAATGGAAATGCGTCACTTGAGTCAGGGAACGACCTCAGTCCATTGTCTACTCTACATCCTTCCTCCATCTCACCACTCTAAGCGTTGGGAACCGCGAGAGGATCGATTTGCGACTTTTTACACTTCTCCAGTCGTTCCCCCACCCACACGTTTTGTATTCACATACATCCAAGCGTTCCTGTTTTCGGCTCAAACCAACGCTCTACTCGCGAAAACGCATTCCGAACGCGGCAAACGGCACATGAATTTCGTCAAATGCCACGAACGTGAGAGATTTTCTTCTTCACGCTCGACGATCCCACCCTAAGACGCTGTTCGTTGACGCTTCATAGAGCAACGTCGGTTCCAACAGCGTGCGAGTGCCGTGGTCCCGCATTGTATTAGACGTTCCCTTTGGAAAAAATTCCCTTGTAAAGGGCCTGGTGACCGAAAGGCGACCGCTGTGATTTTTCGCCAACTCACAATTAGCCATCAGAGTCGAAATGATCCTGTGAAGTGCATTTCGGCTCACCCCCCGCCACACACACTTCACTTCGGTTAAATCGGAAGTATCACCGGCGGCGTGAACGAATGCGTCTTTCCCGATGCGATGAAATTTGACAAAGTTGCGGTCCGCGAGGGAGGAAAAAGCCAAATAGACCCGGCCGCGAGAAAAAAAAGGCGCCGTTCGAAACGTCCATGTCCCCTCCACGCAGGTAAAAACATGGCCCCTGGGGGGATCGAACCCGCGACCTTCGCGTTATTAGCACGACGCTCTAACCAACTGAGCTAAGGGGCCCCTGTATAAGTCCGAAGTCATCATGGAAGTCATTTTCTACAGTCACATGCTCAGTGGCAGAATTTTCTGTTGGTGAACATGGTGCTAGGACATTGTACGCACACATTTTTTTCCACCATCGCAATGAGCTAAAAGCCTTCCCCTCACTCGAGGGCAATGAAGATTATTTACACGGGCCCACGAAAATGTGCAAGGCATCACCGATTTTTCAACTCTAACAGACACTATTACTTACGTCAAATAAACACTACACTCTCAGGCGTCACTTCGTGGAAGTATTTTATGAGTCAATCCATATCAAAACAATCCTTGTACTTTTCCACTAATATTTATTTACGTACCACGCGTTTCGCATGCATCCTCACGCACAATTCTTTACACGTTATTTGTTGATAGTTACGATGGTAACCAACGCCAATAAGCTGGAGTTGGAGTACAAACTTATTTTTGGGTGGAAAGGCAGCGGAAAATAGGTTAGGGGCTTGTAAAAAGGGATATTTTTTTTCGGAAAGGAGTGGGGAGCGGTGTGGAAAAAGAAACTTGTTGCAGAGGTTGCTCGATAGTTTCCGTTTTCTCCAGTGCACACACCTTTAAACCCTTCGGTGGGACATGCAGAATTGCGGAGATTAAGTCACTTACGTCCAGCAGATGCTTACCAAATCGTGAGTTGCTATCCATATTCAAGCAACTTCGTGAGTGTTCCTTGATCCGTGTCCTCAAATTTCGTCCATTTTGACCAATGTAAGCCATATGACAACTTTTACATTTAATTTTGTATCTGAATCATTCATCCACTTTTTCATTACCGTTTAATCTAGAAAGCGTTAGCGGAGTGTAGAATTCTGGCTTTAGGGATATCGGAAGGCGGATTGAGATCCTATAAGAAATTTTTCCTAGAAAAGGAATGGAGCACCACTTGGACTTTGAGTGTCTCACTGCTCGTGTGCGAGAAATCTGTTTTGTTGTTTTCTACGGACAATTTTGTTCGCTAAGTTTGGATTGCAGCCATTTCCAGCGGCTGTGGACTTGATTGTCAAAAGTTTTGAAGTTGGTGAGAGTGGTGGGGATGTGAAGGGGGCGATGAACCATCAGATCTAAAGCAGCACGTTTGTGGGTGAAATGGTGAGTACAATCGCTAGGTATCAGTGCATCATGGTTTCCTATACGTTCCAAATTCACGTTTTCGCCCTCCTATTGAAATGGACAGATCTAAGAAATTCAGCGATCCGTTCACGTATTTTTCCAATGTAAAGGAAATATTAGGACGAATGGAGTTCGGATGGTTCGGGAAAGAGTACAATTGCCGGTCTGTACCCTACCAGGGAAGAAGGAGGTCGTCCGCGTATCTAGACCAGTATTCAACAAAGCAAATGTACTGCTTGCCGGAATTGAATCATTTTTCCTCCGAGGAGTCGAGAAAAATTTCCCCTGGAAGTGGGGATGATGGGGAGCCCATAGTAGGACCATCTGTTTGCTTATACGAATTTCGGTTGAAAGTGGAGTAATTTTCAGTTAAAGCCAATTTTATCGGAGCACTTGATTACGTGGAAACGTTTTTCGGAAAAGTGGAGTTTACGAGCATGTCGTGGGTCTTTCGTAAGGCCTCCGATGTAGGGACACGAGTGAACAGGTTATGTATATATCAAACGAAACCAACCTTGGGTTACGTGGAATCTTTTAGGCAGTTACCTTTTCCAATTGAACTTTCCATGCCATATTTTGATTTTAAGCCAGTGTAATTCCGGAACAAAACATTAAATGCGTGCGATAGAAGATGTGAAGGGGAGGATGCAGCAAGCTGCGATACGCGTAGCACTTTGATTAATGTTAGCGGAAAAGTACACGGACTGTTATAATATGGATTCATGTTTCACCTACGTCTCTCACTCACTGTAGATACCAATTCAGCCAAAGAACGATACAAGGCGACTTTCGAACATACACGGGGAACACAATGAACGGTCGACCGTGGAGAGCGGATGTTTGACCAACGTTCCGCGCCGGCTTCTCACAGGCGTAATGCAAGATTCGTCGAAGGAACGATTTTATGAGACGAACAATAACGCTTACCTGCTCGACTTCGAGCCTTCATTTGCATTGTATAGTGATATTTTGCGAGGCTTCTCCAACGTGTGGATCTGTCGTGATTCCGCCAGTAGTTCAGCACGGAAAATTATAGGTGCTAGGTATTACGGATTTGGTGTTCACACCTCGGGATCAAGGGGAAAAGATTGATGGCGGAAGTCCAGCTGAGGAAGGAAAAAAGTAGACACCGCGTAGCGAGTGATGAACAAATGCAAAAAATGTGGAACGCTTCACGATTTTGCGTGTCATCCTTGCGCAGGGGCCATGCTAATCTTCTCTGTATCGTTCCAATTTTAGTATATGTACCGCCGAAGCGAGTACGAGAGAAAGGCGTTCCATCTTCGCCTCTATATACCATCCCACTGATGGATGGAAAGTGTCCGCGAGAACTAAGGCTAAGCAATGACAAACGGTGGGAAGAAAGCGATTTCTCAGGTTTTCGTCGAGACCGTTTCAAGGACTTTTCTGCGTGAAAAGCAAGCAGGGAGACTGC
This sequence comes from Ceriagrion tenellum, assembly GCA_963169105.1. Classification (NCBI taxonomy): domain Eukaryota; kingdom Metazoa; phylum Arthropoda; class Insecta; order Odonata; family Coenagrionidae; genus Ceriagrion; species Ceriagrion tenellum. The sequence goes on from OY720639.1 coordinate 42,580,603, forward strand.
GAAAGCATAAGCTGGGCGAATGCTTCATCGAGAAAGCCTTTGTGTGCTCGAAATAATTCGGCCCCTGCACGTCATGCAAACACGCAACGTATCCTCCAGCCTTCACAGCCACTCGGGGGCGGAATGGAAATGCGTCACTTGAGTCAGGGAACGACCTCAGTCCATTGTCTACTCTACATCCTTCCTCCATCTCACCACTCTAAGCGTTGGGAACCGCGAGAGGATCGATTTGCGACTTTTTACACTTCTCCAGTCGTTCCCCCACCCACACGTTTTGTATTCACATACATCCAAGCGTTCCTGTTTTCGGCTCAAACCAACGCTCTACTCGCGAAAACGCATTCCGAACGCGGCAAACGGCACATGAATTTCGTCAAATGCCACGAACGTGAGAGATTTTCTTCTTCACGCTCGACGATCCCACCCTAAGACGCTGTTCGTTGACGCTTCATAGAGCAACGTCGGTTCCAACAGCGTGCGAGTGCCGTGGTCCCGCATTGTATTAGACGTTCCCTTTGGAAAAAATTCCCTTGTAAAGGGCCTGGTGACCGAAAGGCGACCGCTGTGATTTTTCGCCAACTCACAATTAGCCATCAGAGTCGAAATGATCCTGTGAAGTGCATTTCGGCTCACCCCCCGCCACACACACTTCACTTCGGTTAAATCGGAAGTATCACCGGCGGCGTGAACGAATGCGTCTTTCCCGATGCGATGAAATTTGACAAAGTTGCGGTCCGCGAGGGAGGAAAAAGCCAAATAGACCCGGCCGCGAGAAAAAAAAGGCGCCGTTCGAAACGTCCATGTCCCCTCCACGCAGGTAAAAACATGGCCCCTGGGGGGATCGAACCCGCGACCTTCGCGTTATTAGCACGACGCTCTAACCAACTGAGCTAAGGGGCCCCTGTATAAGTCCGAAGTCATCATGGAAGTCATTTTCTACAGTCACATGCTCAGTGGCAGAATTTTCTGTTGGTGAACATGGTGCTAGGACATTGTACGCACACATTTTTTTCCACCATCGCAATGAGCTAAAAGCCTTCCCCTCACTCGAGGGCAATGAAAATTATTTACACGGGCCCACGAAAATGTGCAAGGCATCACCGATTTTTCAACTCTAACAGACACTATTACTTACGTCAAATAAACACTACACTCTCAGGCGTCACTTCGTGGAAGTATTTTATGAGTCAATCCATATCAAAACAATCCTTGTACTTTTCCACTAATATTTATTTACGTACCACGCGTTTCGCATGCATCCTCACGCACAATTCTTTACACGTTATTTGTTGATAGTTACGATGGTAACCAACGCCAATAAGCTGGAGTTGGAGTACAAACTTATTTTTGGGTGGAAAGGCAGCGGAAAATAGGTTAGGGGCTTGTAAAAAGGGATATTTTTTTTCGGAAAGGAGTGGGGAGCGGTGTGGAAAAAGAAACTTGTTGCAGAGGTTGCTCGATAGTTTCCGTTTTCTCCAGTGCACACACCTTTAAACCCTTCGGTGGGACATGCAGAATTGCGGAGATTAAGTCACTTACGTCCAGCAGATGCTTACCAAATCGTGAGTTGCTATCCATATTCAAGCAACTTCGTGAGTGTTCCTTGATCCGTGTCCTCAAATTTCGTCCATTTTGACCAATGTAAGCCATATGACAACTTTTACATTTAATTTTGTATCTGAATCATTCATCCACTTTTTCATTACCGTTTAATCTAGAAAGCGTTAGCGGAGTGTAGAATTCTGGCTTTAGGGATATCGGAAGGCGGATTGAGATCCTATAAGAAATTTTTCCTAGAAAAGGAATGGAGCACCACTTGGACTTTGAGTGTCTCACTGCTCGTGTGCGAGAAATCTGTTTTGTTGTTTTCTACGGACAATTTTGTTCGCTAAGTTTGGATTGCAGCCATTTCCAGCGGCTGTGGACTTGATTGTCAAAAGTTTTGAAGTTGGTGAGAGTGGTGGGGATGTGAAGGGGGCGATGAACCATCAGATCTAAAGCAGCACGTTTGTGGGTGAAATGGTGAGTACAATCGCTAGGTATCAGTGCATCATGGTTTCCTATACGTTCCAAATTCACGTTTTCGCCCTCCTATTGAAATGGACAGATCTAAGAAATTCAGCGATCCGTTCACGTATTTTTCCAATGTAAAGGAAATATTAGGACGAATGGAGTTCGGATGGTTCGGGAAAGAGTACAATTGCCGGTCTGTACCCTACCAGGGAAGAAGGAGGTCGTCCGCGTATCTAGACCAGTATTCAACAAAGCAAATGTACTGCTTGCCGGAATTGAATCATTTTTCCTCCGAGGAGTCGAGAAAAATTTCCCCTGGAAGTGGGCATGATGGGGAGCCCATAGTAGGTCCATCTGTTTGCTTATACGAATTTCGGTTGAAAGTGGAGTAATTTTCAGTTAAAGCCAATTTTATCGGAGCACTTGATTACGTGGAAACGTTTTTCGGAAAAGTGGAGTTTACGAGCATGTCGTGGGTCTTTCGTAAGGCCTCCGATGTAGGGACACGAGTGAACAGGTTATGTATATATCAAACGAAACCAACCTTGGGTTACGTGGAATCTTTTAGGCAGTTACCTTTTCCAATTGAACTTTCCATGCCATATTTTGATTTTAAGCCAGTGTAATTCCGGAACAAAACATTAAATGCGTGCGATAGAAGATGTGAAGGGGAGGATGCAGCAAGCTGCGATACGCGTAGCACTTTGATTAATGTTAGCGGAAAAGTACACGGACTGTTATAATATGGATTCATGTTTCACCTACGTCTCTCACTCACTGTAGATACCAATTCAGCCAAAGAACGATACAAGGCGACTTTCGAACATACACGGGGAACACAATGAACGGTCGACCGTGGAGAGCGGATGTTTGACCAACGTTCCGCGCCGGCTTCTCACAGGCGTAATGCAAGATTCGTCGAAGGAACGATTTTATGAGACGAACAATAACGCTTACCTGCTCGACTTCGAGCCTTCATTTGCATTGTATAGTGATATTTTGCGAGGCTTCTCCAACGTGTGGATCTGTCGTGATTCCGCCAGTAGTTCGGCACGGAAAATTATAGGTGCTAGGTATTACGGATTTGGTGTTCACACCTCGGGATCAAGGGGAAAAGATTGATGGCGGAAGTGCAGCTGAGGAAGGAAAAAAGTAGGCACCGCGTAGCGAGTGATGAACAAATGCAAAAAATGTGGAACGCTTCACGATTTTGCGTGTCATCCTTGCGCAGGGGCCATGCTAATCTTCTCTGTATCGTTCCAATTTTAGTATATGTACCGCCGAAGCGAGTACGAGAGAAAGGCGTTCCATCTTCGCCTCTATATACCATCCCACTGATGGATGGAAAGTGTCCGCGAGAACTAAGGCTAAGCAATGACAAACGGTGGGAAGAAAGCGATTTCTCAGGTTTTCGTCGAGACCGTTTCAAGGACTTTTCTGCGTGAAAGGCAAGCAGGGAGACTGACTGCGAAAGCATAAGCTGGGCGAATGCTTCATCGAGAAAGCCTTTGTGTGCTCGAAATAATTCGGCACACTTGGCCCCTGCACGTCATGCAAACACGCAACGTATCCTCCAGCCTTCACAGCCACTCGGGGGCGGAATGGAAATGCGTCACTTGAGTCAGGGAACGACCTCAGTCCATTGTCTACTCTACATCCTTCCTCCATCTCACCACTCTAAGCGTTGGGAACCGCGAGAGGATCGATTTGCGACTTTTTACACTTCTCCAGTCGTTCCCCCACCCACACGTTTTGTATTCACATACATCCAAGCGTTCCTGTTTTCGGCTCAAACCAACGCTCTACTCGCGAAAACGCATTCCGAACGCGGCAAACGGCACATGAATTTCGTCAAATGCCACGAACGTGAGAGATTTTCTTCTTCACGCTCGACGATCCCACCCTAAGACGCTGTTCGTTGACGCTTCATAGAGCAACGTCGGTTCCAACAGCGTGCGAGTGCCGTGGTCCCGCATTGTATTAGACGTTCCCTTTGGAAAAAATTCCCTTGTAAAGGGCCTGGTGACCGAAAGGCGACCGCTGTGATTTTTCGCCAACTCACAATTAGCCATCAGAGTCGAAATGATCCTGTGAAGTGCATTTCGGCTCACCCCCCGCCACACACACTTCACTTCGGTTAAATCGGAAGTATCACCGGCGGCGTGAACGAATGCGTCTTTCCCGATGCGATGAAATTTGACAAAGTTGCGGTCCGCGAGGGAGGAAAAAGCCAAATAGACCCGGCCGCGAGAAAAAAAAGGCGCCGTTCGAAACGTCCATGTCCCCTCCACGCAGGTAAAAACATGGCCCCTGGGGGGATCGAACCCGCGACCTTCGCGTTATTAGCACGACGCTCTAACCAACTGAGCTAAGGGGCCCCTGTATAAGTCCGAAGTCATCATGGAAGTCATTTTCTACAGTCACATGCTCAGTGGCAGAATTTTCTGTTGGTGAACATGGTGCTAGGACATTGTACGCACACATTTTTTTCCACCATCGCAATGAGCTAAAAGCCTTCCCCTCACTCGAGGGCAATGAAAATTATTTACACGGGCCCACGAAAATGTGCAAGGCATCACCGATTTTTCAACTCTAACAGACACTATTACTTACGTCAAATAAACACTACACTCTCAGGCGTCACTTCGTGGAAGTATTTTATGAGTCAATCCATATCAAAACAATCCTTGTACTTTTCCACTAATATTTATTTACGTACCACGCGTTTAGCATGCATCCTCACGCACAATTCTTTACACGTTATTTGTTGATAGTTACGATGGTAACCAACGCCAATAAGCTGGAGTTGGAGTACAAACTTATTTTTGGGTGGAAAGGCAGCGGAAAATAGGTTAGGGGCTTGTAAAAAGGGATATTTTTTTTCGGAAAGGAGTGGGGAGCGGTGTGGAAAAAGAAACTTGTTGCAGAGGTTGCTCGATAGTTTCCGTTTTCTCCAGTGCACACACCTTTAAACCCTTCGGTGGGACATGCAGAATTGCGGAGATTAAGTCACTTACGTCCAGCAGATGCTTACCAAATCGTGAGTTGCTATCCATATTCAAGCAACTTCGTGAGTGTTCCTTGATCCGTGTCCTCAAATTTCGTCCATTTTGACCAATGTAAGCCATATGACAATTTTTACATTTAATTTTGTATCTGAATCATTCATCCACTTTTTCATTACCGTTTAATCTAGAAAGCGTTAGCGGAGTGTAGAATTCTGGCTTTAGGGATATCGGAAGGCGGATTGAGATCCTATAAGAAATTTTTCCTAGAAAAGGAATGGAGCACCACTTGGACTTTGAGTGTCTCACTGCTCGTGTGCGAGAAATCTGTTTTGTTGTTTTCTACGGACAATTTTGTTCGCTAAGTTTGGATTGCAGCCATTTCCAGCGGCTGTGGACTTGATTGTCAAAAGTTTTGAAGTTGGTGAGAGTGGTGGGGATGTGAAGGGGGCGATGAACCATCAGATCTAAAGCAGCACGTTTGTGGGTGAAATGGTGAGTACAATCGCTAGGTATCAGTGCATCATGGTTTCCTATACGTTCCAAATTCACGTTTTCGCCCTCCTATTGAAATGGACAGATCTAAGAAATTCAGCGATCCGTTCACGTATTTTTCCAATGTAAAGGAAATATTAGGACGAATGGAGTTCGGATGGTTCGGGAAAGAGTACAATTGCCGGTCTGTACCCTACCAGGGAAGAAGGAGGTCGTCCGCGTATCTAGACCAGTATTCAACAAAGCAAATGTACTGCTTGCCGGAATTGAATCATTTTTCCTCCGAGGAGTCGAGAAAAATTTCCCCTGGAAGTGGGGATGATGGGGAGCCCATAGTAGGTCCATCTGTTTGCTTATACGAATTTCGGTTGAAAGTGGAGTAATTTTCAGTTAAAGCCAATTTTATCGGAGCACTTGATTACGTGGAAACGTTTTTCGGAAAAGTGGAGTTTACGAGCATGTCGTGGGTCTTTCGTAAGGCCTCCGATGTAGGGACACGAGTGAACAGGTTATGTATATATCAAACGAAACCAACCTTGGGTTACGTGGAATCTTTTAGGCAGTTACCTTTTCCAATTGAACTTTCCATGCCATATTTTGATTTTAAGCCAGTGTAATTCCGGAACAAAACATTAAATGCGTGCGATAGAAGATGTGAAGGGGAGGATGCAGCAAGCTGCGATACGCGTAGCACTTTGATTAATGTTAGCGGAAAAGTACACGGACTGTTATAATATGGATTCATGTTTCACCTACGTCTCTCACTCACTGTAGATACCAATTCAGCCAAAGAACGATACAAGGCGACTTTCGAACATACACGGGGAACACAATGAACGGTCGACCGTGGAGAGCGGATGTTTGACCAACGTTCCGCGCCGGCTTCTCACAGGCGTAATGCAAGATTCGTCGAAGGAACGATTTTATGAGACGAACAATAACGCTTACCTGCTCGACTTCGAGCCTTCATTTGCATTGTATAGTGATATTTTGCGAGGCTTCTCCAACGTGTGGATCTGTCGTGATTCCGCCAGTAGTTCAGCACGGAAAATTATAGGTGCTAGGTATTACGGATTTGGTGTTCACACCTCGGGATCAAGGGGAAAAGATTGATGGCGGAAGTCCAGCTGAGGAAGGAAAAAAGTAGACACCGCGTAGCGAGTGATGAACAAATGCAAAAAATGTGGAACGCTTCACGATTTTGCGTGTCATCCTTGCGCAGGGGCCATGCTAATCTTCTCTGTATCGTTCCAATTTTAGTATATGTACCGCCGAAGCGAGTACGAGAGAAAGGCGTTCCATCTTCGCCTCTATATACCATCCCACTGATGGATGGAAAGTGTCCGCGAGAACTAAGGCTAAGCAATGACAAACGGTGGGAAGAAAGCGATTTCTCAGGTTTTCGTCGAGACCGTTTCAAGGACTTTTCTGCGTGAAAAGCAAGCAGGGAGACTGCGAAAGCATAAGCTGGGCGAATGCTTCATCGAGAAAGCCTTTGTGTGCTCGAAATAATTCGGCACACTTGGCCCCTGCACGTCATGCAAACACGCAACGTATCCTCCAGCCTTCACAGCCACTCGGGGGCGGAATGGAAATGCGTCACTTGAGTCAGGGAACGACCTCAGTCCATTGTCTACTCTACATCCTTCCTCCATCTCACCACTCTAAGCGTTGGGAACCGCGAGAGGATCGATTTGCGACTTTTTACACTTCTCCAGTCGTTCCCCCACCCACACGTTTTGTATTCACATACATCCAAGCGTTCCTGTTTTCGGCTCAAACCAACGCTCTACTCGCGAAAACGCATTCCGAACGCGGCAAACGGCACATGAATTTCGTCAAATGCCACGAACGTGAGAGATTTTCTTCTTCACGCTCGACGATCCCACCCTAAGACGCTGTTCGTTGACGCTTCATAGAGCAACGTCGGTTCCAACAGCGTGCGAGTGCCGTGGTCCCGCATTGTATTAGACGTTCCCTTTGGAAAAAATTCCCTTGTAAAGGGCCTGGTGACCGAAAGGCGACCGCTGTGATTTTTCGCCAACTCACAATTAGCCATCAGAGTCGAAATGATCCTGTGAAGTGCATTTCGGCTCATCCCCCGCCACACACACTTCACTTCGGTTAAATCGGAAGTATCACCGGCGGCGTGAACGAATGCGTCTTTCCCGATGCGATGAAATTTGACAAAGTTGCGGTCCGCGAGGGAGGAAAAAGCCAAATAGACCCGGCCGCGAGAAAAAAAAGGCGCCGTTCGAAACGTCCATGTCCCCTCCACGCAGGTAAAAACATGGCCCCTGGGGGGATCGAACCCGCGACCTTCGCGTTATTAGCACGACGCTCTAACCAACTGAGCTAAGGGGCCCCTGTATAAGTCCGAAGTCATCATGGAAGTCATTTTCTACAGTCACATGCTCAGTGGCAGAATTTTCTGTTGGTGAACATGGTGCTAGGACATTGTACGCACACATTTTTTTCCACCATCGCAATGAGCTAAAAGCCTTCCCCTCACTCGAGGGCAATGAAGATTATTTACACGGGCCCACGAAAATGTGCAAGGCATCACCGATTTTTCAACTCTAACAGACACTATTACTTACGTCAAATAAACACTACACTCTCAGGCGTCACTTCGTGGAAGTATTTTATGAGTCAATCCATATCAAAACAATCCTTGTACTTTTCCACTAATATTTATTTACGTACCACGCGTTTCGCATGCATCCTCACGCACAATTCTTTACACGTTATTTGTTGATAGTTACGATGGTAACCAACGCCAATAAGCTGGAGTTGGAGTACAAACTTATTTTTGGGTGGAAAGACAGCGGAACATAGGTTAGGGGCTTGTAAAAAGGGATATTTTTTTTCGGAAAGGAGTGGGGAGCGGTGTGGAAAAAGAAACTTGTTGCAGAGGTTGCTCGATAGTTTCCGTTTTCTCCAGTGCACACACCTTTAAACCCTTCGGTGGGACATGCAGAATTGCGGAGATTAAGTCACTTACGTCCAGCAGATGCTTACCAAATCGTGAGTTGCTATCCATATTCAAGCAACTTCGTGAGTGTTCCTTGATCCGTGTCCTCAAATTTCGTCCATTTTGACCAATGTAAGCCATATGACAATTTTTACATTTAATTTTGTATCTGAATCATTCATCCACTTTTTCATTACCGTTTAATCTAGAAAGCGTTAGCGGAGTGTAGAATTCTGGCTTTAGGGATATCGGAAGGCGGATTGAGATCCTATAAGAAATTTTTCCTAGAAAAGGAATGGAGCACCACTTGGACTTTGAGTGTCTCACTGCTCGTGTGCGAGAAATCTGTTTTGTTGTTTTCTACGGACAATTTTGTTCGCTAAGTTTGGATTGCAGCCATTTCCAGCGGCTGTGGACTTGATTGTCAAAAGTTTTGAAGTTGGTGAGAGTGGTGGGGATGTGAAGGGGGCGATGAACCATCAGATCTAAAGCAGCACGTTTGTGGGTGAAATGGTGAGTACAATCGCTAGGTATCAGTGCATCATGGTTTCCTATACGTTCCAAATTCACGTTTTCGCCCTCCTATTGAAATGGACAGATCTAAGAAATTCAGCGATCCGTTCACGTATTTTTCCAATGTAAAGGAAATATTAGGACGAATGGAGTTCGGATGGTTCGGGAAAGAGTACAATTGCCGGTCTGTACCCTACCAGGGAAGAAGGAGGTCGTCCGCGTATCTAGACCAGTATTCAACAAAGCAAATGTACTGCTTGCCGGAATTGAATCATTTTTCCTCCGAGGAGTCGAGAAAAATTTCCCCTGGAAGTGGGGATGATGGGGAGCCCATAGTAGGTCCATTTGTTTGCTTATACGAATTTCGGTTGAAAGTGGAGTAATTTTCAGTTAAAGCCAATTTTATCGGAGCACTTGATTACGTGGAAACGTTTTTCGGAAAAGTGGAGTTTACGAGCATGTCGTGGGTCTTTCGTAAGGCCTCCGATGTAGGGACACGAGTGAACAGGTTATGTATATATCAAACGAAACCAACCTTGGGTTACGTGGAATCTTTTAGGCAGTTACCTTTTCCAATTGAACTTTCCATGCCATATTTTGATTTTAAGCCAGTGTAATTCCGGAACAAAACATTAAATGCGTGCGATAGAAGATGTGAAGGGGAGGATGCAGCAAGCTGCGATACGCGTAGCACTTTGATTAATGTTAGCGGAAAAGTACACGGACTGTTATAATATGGATTCATGTTTCACCTACGTCTCTCACTCACTGTAGATACCAATTCAGCCAAAGAACGATACAAGGCGACTTTCGAACATACACGAGGAACACAATGAACGGTCGACCGTGGAGAGCGGATGTTTGACCAACGTTCCGCGCCGGCTTCTCACAGGCGTAATGCAAGATTCGTCGAAGGAACGATTTTATGAGACGAACAATAACGCTTACCTGCTCGACTTCGAGCCTTCATTTGCATTGTATAGTGATATTTTGCGAGGCTTCTCCAACGTGTGGATCTGTCGTGATTCCGCCAGTAGTTCAGCACGGAAAATTATAGGTGCTAGGTATTACGGATTTGGTGTTCACACCTCGGGATCAAGGGGAAAAGATTGATGGCGGAAGTCCAGCTGAGGAAGGAAAAAAGTAGACACCGCGTAGCGAGTGATGAACAAATGCAAAAAATGTGGAACGCTTCACGATTTTGCGTGTCATCCTTGCGCAGGGGCCATGCTAATCTTCTCTGTATCGTTCCAATTTTAGTATATGTACCGCCGAAGCGAGTACGAGAGAAAGGCGTTCCATCTTCGCCTCTATATACCATCCCACTGATGGATGGAAAGTGTCCGCGAGAACTAAGGCTAAGCAATGACAAACGGTGGGAAGAAAGCGATTTCTCAGGTTTTCGTCGAGACCGTTTCAAGGACTTTTCTGCGTGAAAAGCAAGCAGGGAGACTGCGAAAGCATAAGCTGGGCGAATGCTTCATCGAGAAAGCCTTTGTGTGCTCGAAATAATTCGGCACACTTGGCCCCTGCACGTCATGCAAACACGCAACGTATCCTCCAGCCTTCACAGCCACTCGGGGGCGGAATGGAAATGCGTCACTTGAGTCAGGGAACGACCTCAGTCCATTGTCTACTCTACATCCTTCCTCCATCTCACCACTCTAAGCGTTGGGAACCGCGAGAGGATCGATTTGCGACTTTTTACACTTCTCCAGTCGTTCCCCCACCCACACGTTTTGTATTCACATACATCCAAGCGTTCCTGTTTTCGGCTCAAACCAACGCTCTACTCGCGAAAACGCATTCCGAACGCGGCAAACGGCACATGAATTTCGTCAAATGCCACGAACGTGAGAGATTTTCTTCTTCACGCTCGACGATCCCACCCTAAGACGCTGTTCGTTGACGCTTCATAGAGCAACGTCGGTTCCAACAGCGTGCGAGTGCCGTGGTCCCGCATTGTATTAGACGTTCCCTTTGGAAAAAATTCCCTTGTAAAGGGCCTGGTGACCGAAAGGCGACCGCTGTGATTTTTCGCCAACTCACAATTAGCCATCAGAGTCGAAATGATCCTGTGAAGTGCATTTCGGCTCATCCCCCGCCACACACACTTCACTTCGGTTAAATCGGAAGTATCACCGGCGGCGTGAACGAATGCGTCTTTCCCGATGCGATGAAATTTGACAAAGTTGCGGTCCGCGAGGGAGGAAAAAGCCAAATAGACCCGGCCGCGAGAAAAAAAAGGCGCCGTTCGAAACGTCCATGTCCCCTCCACGCAGGTAAAAACATGGCCCCTGGGGGGATCGAACCCGCGACCTTCGCGTTATTAGCACGACGCTCTAACCAACTGAGCTAAGGGGCCCCTGTATAAGTCCGAAGTCATCATGGAAGTCATTTTCTACAGTCACATGCTCAGTGGCAGAATTTTCTGTTGGTGAACATGGTGCTAGGACATTGTACGCACACATTTTTTTCCACCATCGCAATGAGCTAAAAGCCTTCCCCTCACTCGAGGGCAATGAAGATTATTTACACGGGCCCACGAAAATGTGCAAGGCATCACCGATTTTTCAACTCTAACAGACACTATTACTTACGTCAAATAAACACTACACTCTCAGGCGTCACTTCGTGGAAGTATTTTATGAGTCAATCCATATCAAAACAATCCTTGTACTTTTCCACTAATATTTATTTACGTACCACGCGTTTCGCATGCATCCTCACGCACAATTCTTTACACGTTATTTGTTGATAGTTACGATGGTAACCAACGCCAATAAGCTGGAGTTGGAGTACAAACTTATTTTTGGGTGGAAAGGCAGCGGAAAATAGGTTAGGGGCTTGTAAAAAGGGATATTTTTTTTCGGAAAGGAGTGGGGAGCGGTGTGGAAAAAGAAACTTGTTGCAGAGGTTGCTCGATAGTTTCCGTTTTCTCCAGTGCACACACCTTTAAACCCTTCGGTGGGACATGCAGAATTGCGGAGATTAAGTCACTTACGTCCAGCAGATGCTTACCAAATCGTGAGTTGCTATCCATATTCAAGCAACTTCGTGAGTGTTCCTTGATCCGTGTCCTCAAATTTCGTCCATTTTGACCAATGTAAGCCATATGACAACTTTTACATTTAATTTTGTATCTGAATCATTCATCCACTTTTTCATTACCGTTTAATCTAGAAAGCGTTAGCGGAGTGTAGAATTCTGGCTTTAGGGATATCGGAAGGCGGATTGAGATCCTATAAGAAATTTTTCCTAGAAAAGGAATGGAGCACCACTTGGACTTTGAGTGTCTCACTGCTCGTGTGCGAGAAATCTGTTTTGTTGTTTTCTACGGACAATTTTGTTCGTTAAGTTTGGATTGCAGCCATTTCCAGCGGCTGTGGACTTGATTGTCAAAAGTTTTGAAGTTGGTGAGAGTGGTGGGGATGTGAAGGGGGCGATGAACCATCAGATCTAAAGCAGCACGTTTGTGGGTGAAATGGTGAGTACAATCGCTAGGTATCAGTGCATCATGGTTTCCTATACGTTCCAAATTCACGTTTTCGCCCTCCTATTGAAATGGACAGATCTAAGAAATTCAGCGATCCGTTCACGTATTTTTCCAATGTAAAGGAAATATTAGGACGAATGGAGTTCGGATGGTTCGGGAAAGAGTACAATTGCCGGTCTGTACCCTACCAGGGAAGAAGGAGGTCGTCCGCGTATCTAGACCAGTATTCAACAAAGCAAATGTACTGCTTGCCGGAATTGAATCATTTTTCCTCCGAGGAGTCGAGAAAAATTTCCCCTGGAAGTGGGCATGATGGGGAGCCCATAGTAGGTCCATCTGTTTGCTTATACGAATTTCGGTTGAAAGTGGAGTAATTTTCAGTTAAAGCCAATTTTATCGGAGCACTTGATTACGTGGAAACGTTTTTCGGAAAAGTGGAGTTTACGAGCATGTCGTGGGTCTTTCGTAAGGCCTCCGATGTAGGGACACGAGTGAACAGGTTATGTATATATCAAACGAAACCAACCTTGGGTTACGTGGAATCTTTTAGGCAGTTACCTTTTCCAATTGAACTTTCCATGCCATATTTTGATTTTAAGCCAGTGTAATTCCGGAACAAAACATTAAATGCGTGCGATAGAAGATGTGAAGGGGAGGATGCAGCAAGCTGCGATACGCGTAGCACTTTGATTAATGTTAGCGGAAAAGTACACGGACTGTTATAATATGGATTCATGTTTCACCTACGTCTCTCACTCACTGTAGATACCAATTCAGCCAAAGAACGATACAAGGCGACTTTCGAACATACACGGGGAACACAATGAACGGTCGACCGTGGAGAGCGGATGTTTGACCAACGTTCCGCGCCGGCTTCTCACAGGCGTAATGCAAGATTCGTCGAAGGAACGATTTTATGAGACGAACAATAACGCTTACCTGCTCGACTTCGAGCCTTCATTTGCATTGTATAGTGATATTTTGCGAGTCTTCTCCAACGTGTGGATCTGTCGTGATTCCGCCAGTAGTTCGGCACGGAAAATTATAGGTGCTAGGTATTACGGATTTGGTGTTCACACCTCGGGATCAAGGGGAAAAGATTGATGGCGGAAGTCCAGCTGAGGAAGGAAAAAAGTAGACACCGCGTAGCGAGTGATGAACAAATGCAAAAAATGTGGAACGCTTCACGATTTTGCGTGTCATCCTTGCGCAGGGGCCATGCTAATCTTCTCTGTATCGTTCCAATTTTAGTATATGTACCGCCGAAGCGTGTACGAGAGAAAGGCGTTCCATCTTCGCCTCTATATACCATCCCACTGATGGATGGAAAGTGTCCGCGAGAACTAAGGCTAAGCAATGACAAACGGTGGGAAGAAAGCGATTTCTCAGGTTTTCGTCGAGACCGTTTCAAGGACTTTTCTGCGTGAAAAGCAAGCAGGGAGACTGCGAAAGCATAAGCTGGGCGAATGCTTCATCGAGAAAGCCTTTGTGTGCTCGAAATAATTCGGCCCCTGCACGTCATGCAAACACGCAACGTATCCTCCAGCCTTCACAGCCACTCGGGGGCGGAATGGAAATGCGTCACTTGAGTCAGGGAACGACCTCAGTCCATTGTCTACTCTACATCCTTCCTCCATCTCACCACTCTAAGCGTTGGGAACCGCGAGAGGATCGATTTGCGACTTTTTACACTTCTCCAGTCGTTCCCCCACCCACACGTTTTGTATTCACATACATCCAAGCGTTCCTGTTTTCGGCTCAAACCAACGCTCTACTCGCGAAAACGCATTCCGAACGCGGCAAACGGCACATGAATTTCGTCAAATGCCACGAACGTGAGAGATTTTCTTCTTCACGCTCGACGATCCCACCCTAAGACGCTGTTCGTTAACGCTTCATCGAGCAACGTCGGTTCCAACAGCGTGCGAGTGCCGTGGTCCCGCATTGTATTAGACGTTCCCTTTGGAAAAAATTCCCTTGTAAAGGGCCTGGTGACCGAAAGGCGACCGCTGTGATTTTTCGCCAACTCACAATTAGCCATCAGAGTCGAAATGATCCTGTGAAGTGCATTTCGGCTCACCCCCCGCCACACACACTTCACTTCGGTTAAATCGGAAGTATCACCGGCGGCGTGAACGAATGCGTCTTTCCCGATGCGATGAAATTTGACAAAGTTGCGGTCCGCGAGGGAGGAAAAAGCCAAATAGACCCGGCCGCGAGAAAAAAAAGGCGCCGTTCGAAACGTCCATGTCCCCTCCACGCAGGTAAAAACATGGCCCCTGGGGGGATCGAACCCGCGACCTTCGCGTTATTAGCACGACGCTCTAACCAACTGAGCTAGGCCCCTGTATAAGTCCGAAGTCATCATGGAAGTCATTTTCTACAGTCACATGCTCAGTGGCAGAATTTTCTGTTGGTGAACATGGTGCTAGGACATTGTACGCACACATTTTTTTCCACCATCGCAATGAGCTAAAAGCCTTCCCCTCACTCGAGGGCAATGAAAATTATTTACACGGGCCCACGAAAATGTGCAAGGCATCACCGATTTTTCAACTCTAACAGACACTATTACTTACGTCAAATAAAAACTACACTCTCAGGCGTCACTTCGTGGAAGTATTTTATGAGTCAATCCATATCAAAACAATCCTTGTACTTTTCCACTAATATTTATTTACGTACCACGCGTTTCGCATGCATCCTCACGCACAATTCTTTACACGTTATTTGTTGATAGTTACGATGGTAACCAACGCCAATAAGCTGGAGTTGGAGTACAAACTTATTTTTGGGTGGAAAGGCAGCGGAACATAGGTTAGGGGCTTGTAAAAAGGGATATTTTTTTTCGGAAAGGAGTGGGGAGCGGTGTGGAAAAAGAAACTTGTTGCAGAGGTTGCTCGATAGTTTCCGTTTTCTCCAGTGCACACACCTTTAAACCCTTCGGTGGGACATGCAGAATTGCGGAGATTAAGTCACTTACGTCCAGCAGATGCTTACCAAATCGTGAGTTGCTATCCATATTCAAGCAACTTCGTGAGTGTTCCTTGATCCGTGTCCTCAAATTTCGTCCATTTTGACCAATGTAAGCCATATGACAACTTTTACATTTAATTTTGTATCTGAATCATTCATCCACTTTTTCATTACCGTTTAATCTAGAAAGCGTTAGCGGAGTGTAGAATTCTGGCTTTAGGGATATCGGAAGGCGGATTGAGATCCTATAAGAAATTTTTCCTAGAAAAGGAATGGAGCACCACTTGGACTTTGAGTGTCTCACTGCTCGTGTGCGAGAAATCTGTTTTGTTGTTTTCTACGGACAATTTTGTTCGCTAAGTTTGGATTGCAGCCATTTCCAGCGGCTGTGGACTTGATTGTCAAAAGTTTTGAAGTTGGTGAGAGTGGTGGGGATGTGAAGGGGGCGATGAACCATCAGATCTAAAGCAGCACGTTTGTGGGTGAAATGGTGAGTACAATCGCTAGGTATCAGTGCATCATGGTTTCCTATACGTTCCAAATTCACGTTTTCGCCCTCCTATTGAAATGGACAGATCTAAGAAATTCAGCGATCCGTTCACGTATTTTTCCAATGTAAAGGAAATATTAGGACGAATGGAGTTCGGATGGTTCGGGAAAGAGTACAATTGCCGGTCTGTACCCTACCAGGGAAGAAGGAGGTCGTCCGCGTATCTAGACCAGTATTCAACAAAGCAAATGTACTGCTTGCCGGAATTGAATCATTTTTCCTCCGAGGAGTCGAGAAAAATTTCCCCTGGAAGTGGGGATGATGGGGAGCCCATAGTAGGTCCATCTGTTTGCTTATACGAATTTCGGTTGAAAGTGGAGTAATTTTCAGTTAAAGCCAATTTTATCGGAGCACTTGATTACGTGGAAACGTTTTTCGGAAAAGTGGAGTTTACGAGCATGTCGTGGGTCTTTCGTAAGGCCTCCGATGTAGGGACACGAGTGAACAGGTTATGTATATATCAAACGAAACCAACCTTGGGTTACGTGGAATCTTTTAGGCAGTTACCTTTTCCAATTGAACTTTCCATGCCATATTTTGATTTTAAGCCAGTGTAATTCCGGAACAAAACATTAAATGCGTGCGATAGAAGATGTGAAGGGGAGGATGCAGCAAGCTGCGATACGCGTAGCACTTTGATTAATGTTAGCGGAAAAGTACACGGACTGTTATAATATGGATTCATGTTTCACCTACGTCTCTCACTCACTGTAGATACCAATTCAGCCAAAGAACGATACAAGGCGACTTTCGAACATACACGGGGAACACAATGAACGGTCGACCGTGGAGAGCGGATGTTTGACCAACGTTCCGCGCCGGCTTCTCACAGGCGTAATGCAAGATTCGTCGAAGGAACGATTTTATGAGACGAACAATAACGCTTACCTGCTCGACTTCGAGCCTTCATTTGCATTGTATAGTGATATTTTGCGAGGCTTCTCCAACGTGTGGATCTGTCGTGATTCCGCCAGTAGTTCAGCACGGAAAATTATAGGTGCTAGGTATTACAGATTTGGTGTTCACACCTCGGGATCAAGGGGAAAAGATTGATGGCGGAAGTCAGGCTGAGGAAGGAAAAATGTAGACACCGCGTAGCGAGTGATAAACAAATGCAAAAAATGTGGAACGCTTCACGATTTTGCGTGTCATCCTTGCGCAGGGGCCATGCTAATCTTCTCTGTATCGTTCCAATTTTAGTATATGTACCGCCGAAGCGAGTACGAGAGAAAGGCGTTCCATCTTCGCCTCTATATACCATCCCACTGATGGATGGAAAGTGTCCGCGAGAACTAAGGCTAAGCAATGACAAACGGTGGGAAGAAAGCGATTTCTCAGGTTTTCGTCGAGACCGTTTCAAGGACTTTTCTGCGTGAAAAGCAAGCAGGGAGACTGCGAAAGCATAAGCTGGGCGAATGCTTCATCGAGAAAGCCTTTGTGTGCTCGAAATAATTCGGCACACTTGGCCCCTGCACGTCATGCAAACACGCAACGTATCCTCCAGCCTTCACAGCCACTCGGGGGCGGAATGGAAATGCGTCACTTGAGTCAGGGAACGACCTCAGTCCATTGTCTACTCTACATCCTTCCTCCATCTCACCACTCTAAGCGTTGGGAACCGCGAGAGGATCGATTTGCGACTTTTTACACTTCTCCAGTCGTTCCCCCACCCACACGTTTTGTATTCACATACATCCAAGCGTTCCTGTTTTCGGCTCAAACCAACGCTCTACTCGCGAAAACGCATTCCGAACGCGGCAAACGGCACATGAATTTCGTCAAATGCCACGAACGTGAGAGATTTTCTTCTTCACGCTCGACGATCCCACCCTAAGACGCTGTTCGTTGACGCTTCATAGAGCAACGTCGGTTCCAACAGCGTGCGAGTGCCGTGGTCCCGC
The DNA here is from genome assembly GCA_963169105.1 of Ceriagrion tenellum. Classification (NCBI taxonomy): domain Eukaryota; kingdom Metazoa; phylum Arthropoda; class Insecta; order Odonata; family Coenagrionidae; genus Ceriagrion; species Ceriagrion tenellum. The sequence goes on from OY720639.1 coordinate 42,598,526, forward strand.
ATTGTATTAGACGTTCCCTTTGGAAAAAATTCCCTTGTAAAGGGCCTGGTGACCGAAAGGCGACCGCTGTGATTTTTCGCCAACTCACAATTAGCCATCAGAGTCGAAATGATCCTGTGAAGTGCATTTCGGCTCACCCCCCGCCACACACACTTCACTTCGGTTAAATCGGAAGTATCACCGGCGGCGTGAACGAATGCGTCTTTCCCGATGCGATGAAATTTGACAAAGTTGCGGTCCGCGAGGGAGGAAAAAGCCAAATAGACCCGGCCGCGAGAAAAAAAAGGCGCCGTTCGAAACGTCCATGTCCCCTCCACGCAGGTAAAAACATGGCCCCTGGGGGGATCGAACCCGCGACCTTCGCGTTATTAGCACGACGCTCTAACCAACTGAGCTAAGGGGCCCCTGTATAAGTCCGAAGTCATCATGGAAGTCATTTTCTACAGTCACATGCTCAGTGGCAGAATTTTCTGTTGGTGAACATGGTGCTAGGACATTGTACGCACACATTTTTTTCCACCATCGCAATGAGCTAAAAGCCTTCCCCTCACTCGAGGGCAATGAAAATTATTTACACGGGCCCACGAAAATGTGCAAGGCATCACCGATTTTTCAACTCTAACAGACACTATTACTTACGTCAAATAAACACTACACTCTCAGGCGTCACTTCGTGGAAGTATTTTATGAGTCAATCCATATCAAAACAATCCTTGTACTTTTCCACTAATATTTATTTACGTACCACGCGTTTCGCATGCATCCTCACGCACAATTCTTTACACGTTATTTGTTGATAGTTACGATGGTAACCAACGCCAATAAGCTGGAGTTGGAGTACAAACTTATTTTTGGGTGGAAAGGCAGCGGAACATAGGTTAGGGGCTTGTAAAAAGGGATATTTTTTTTCGGAAAGGAGTGGGGAGCGGTGTGGAAAAAGAAACTTGTTGCAGAGGTTGCTCGATAGTTTCCGTTTTCTCCAGTGCACACACCTTTAAACCCTTCGGTGGGACATGCAGAATTGCGGAGATTAAGTCACTTACGTCCAGCAGATGCTTACCAAATCGTGAGTTGCTATCCATATTCAAGCAACTTCGTGAGTGTTCCTTGATCCGTGTCCTCAAATTTCGTCCATTTTGACCAATGTAAGCCATATGACAACTTTTACATTTAATTTTGTATCTGAATCATTCATCCACTTTTTCATTACCGTTTAATCTAGAAAGCGTTAGCGGAGTGTAGAATTCTGGCTTTAGGGATATCGGAAGGCGGATTGAGATCCTATAAGAAATTTTTCCTAGAAAAGGAATGGAGCACCACTTGGACTTTGAGTGTCTCACTGCTCGTGTGCAAGAAATCTGTTTTGTTGTTTTCTACGGACAATTTTGTTCGTTAAGTTTGGATTGCAGCCATTTCCAGCGGCTGTGGACTTGATTGTCAAAAGTTTTGAAGTTGGTGAGAGTGGTGGGGATGTGAAGGAGGCGATGAACCATGAAATCTAAAGCAGCACGTTTGTGGGTGAAATGGTGAATACAATCGCTAGGTATCAGTGCATCATGGTTTCCTATACGTTCCAAATTCACGTTTTCGCCCTCCTATTGAAATGGACAGATCTAAGAAATTCAGCGATCCGTTCACGTATTTTTCCACTGTAAAGGAAATATTAGGACGAATGGAGTTCGGATGGTTCGGGAAAGAGTACAATTGCCGGTCTGTACCCTACCAGGGAAGAAGGAGGTCGTCCGCGTATCTAGACCAGTATTCAACAAAGCAAATGTACTGCTTGCCGGAATTGAATCATTTTTCCTCCGAGGAGTCGAGAAAAATTTCCCCTGGAAGTGGGCATGATGGGGAGCCCATAGTAGGTCCATCTGTTTGCTTATACGAATTTCGGTTGAAAGTGGAGTAATTTTCAGTTAAAGCCAATTTTATCGGAGCACTTGATTACGTGGAAACGTTTTTCGGAAAAGTGGAGTTTACGAGCATGTCGTGGGTCTTTCGTAAGGCCTCCGATGTAGGGACACGAGTGAACAGGTTATGTATATATCAAACGAAACCAACCTTGGGTTACGTGGAATCTTTTAGGCAGTTACCTTTTCCAATTGAACTTTCCATGCCATATTTTGATTTTAAGCCAGTGTAATTCCGGAACAAAACATTAAATGCGTGCGATAGAAGATGTGAAGGGGAGGATGCAGCAAGCTGCGATACGCGTAGCACTTTGATTAATGTTAGCGGAAAAGTACACGGACTGTTATAATATGGATTCATGTTTCACCTACGTCTCTCACTCACTGTAGATACCAATTCAGCCAAAGAACGATACAAGGCGACTTTCGAACATACACGGGGAACACAATGAACGGTCGACCGTGGAGAGCGGATGTTTGACCAACGTTCCGCGCCGGCTTCTCACAGGCGTAATGCAAGATTCGTCGAAGGAACGATTTTATGAGACGAACAATAACGCTTACCTGCTCGACTTCGAGCCTTCATTTGCATTGTATAGTGATATTTTGCGAGTCTTCTCCAACGTGTGGATCTGTCGTGATTCCGCCAGTAGTTCAGCACGGAAAATTATAGGTGCTAGGTATTACGGATTTGGTGTTCACACCTCGGGATCAAGGGGAAAAGATTGATGGCGGAAGTCCAGCTGAGGAAGGAAAAAAGTAGACACCGCGTAGCGAGTGATGAACAAATGCAAAAAATGTGGAACGCTTCACGATTTTGCGTGTCATCCTTGCGCAGGGGCCATGCTAATCTTCTCTGTATCGTTCCAATTTTAGTATATGTACCGCCGAAGCGAGTACGAGAGAAAGGCGTTCCATCTTCGCCTCTATATACCATCCCACTGATGGATGGAAAGTGTCCGCGAGAACTAAGGCTAAGCAATGACAAACGGTGGGAAGAAAGTGATTTCTCAGGTTTTCGTCGAGACCGTTTCAAGGACTTTTCTGCGTGAAAAGCAAGCAGGGAGACTGCGAAAGCATAAGCTGGGCGAATGCTTCATCGAGAAAGCCTTTGTGTGCTCGAAATAATTCGGCCCCTGCACGTCATGCAAACACGCAACGTATCCTCCAGCCTTCACAGCCACTCGGGGGCGGAATGGAAATGCGTCACTTGAGTCAGGGAACGACCTCAGTCCATTGTCTACTCTACATCCTTCCTCCATCTCACCACTCTAAGCGTTGGGAACCGCGAGAGGATCGATTTGCGACTTTTTACACTTCTCCAGTCGTTCCCCCACCCACACGTTTTGTATTCACATACATCCAAGCGTTCCTGTTTTCGGCTCAAACCAACGCTCTACTCGCGAAAACGCATTCCGAACGCGGCAAACGGCACATGAATTTCGTCAAATGCCACGAACGTGTGAGATTTTCTTCTTCACGCTCGACGATCCCACCCTAAGACGCTGTTCGTTAACGCTTCATCGAGCAACGTCGGTTCCAACAGCGTGCGAGTGCCGTGGTCCCGCATTGTATTAGACGTTCCCTTTGGAAAAAATTCCCTTGTAAAGGGCCTGGTGACCGAAAGGCGACCGCTGTAATTTTTCGCACTCTCACAATTAGCCATCAGAGTCGAAATGATCCTGTGAAGTGCATTTCGGCTCACCCCCCGCCACACACACTTCACTTCGGTTAAATCGGAAGTATCACCGGCGGCGTGAACGACTGCGTCTTTCCCGATGCGATGAAATTTGACAAAGTTGCGGTCCGCGAGGGAGGAAAAAGCCAAATAGACCCGGCCGCGAGAAAAAAAAGGCGCCGTTCGAAACGTCCATGTCCCCTCCACGCAGGTAAAAACATGGCCCCTGGGGGGATCGAACCCGCGACCTTCGCGTTATTAGCACGACGCTCTAACCAACTGAGCTAAGGGGCCCCTGTATAAGTCCGAAGTCATCATGGAAGTCATTTTCTACAGTCACATGCTCAGTGGCAGAATTTTCTGTTGGTGAACATGGTGCTAGGACATTGTACGCACACATTTTTTTCCACCATCGCAATGAGCTAAAAGCCTTCCCCTCACTCGAGGGCAATGAAAATTATTTACACGGGCCCACGAAAATGTGCAAGGCATCACCGATTTTTCAACTCTAACAGACACTATTACTTACGTCAAATAAACACTACACTCTCAGGCGTCACTTCGTGGAAGTATTTTATGAGTCAATCCATATCAAAACAATCCTTGTACTTTTCCACTAATATTTATTTACGTACCACGCGTTTCGCATGCATCCTCACGCACAATTCTTTACACGTTATTTGTTGATAGTTACGATGGTAACCAACGCCAATAAGCTGGAGTTGGAGTACAAACTTATTTTTGGGTGGAAAGGCAGCGGAACATAGGTTAGGGGCTTGTAAAAAGGGATATTTTTTTTCGGAAAGGAGTGGGGAGCGGTGTGGAAAAAGAAACTTGTTGCAGAGGTTGCTCGATAGTTTCCGTTTTCTCCAGTGCACACACCTTTAAACCCTTCGGTGGGACATGCAGAATTGCGGAGATTAAGTCACTTACGTCCAGCAGATGCTTACCAAATCGTGAGTTGCTATCCATATTCAAGCAACTTCGTGAGTGTTCCTTGATCCGTGTCCTCAAATTTCGTCCATTTTGACCAATGTAAGCCATATGACAACTTTTACATTTAATTTTGTATCTGAATCATTCATCCACTTTTTCATTACCGTTTAATCTAGAAAGCGTTAGCGGAGTGTAGAATTCTGGCTTTAGGGATATCGGAAGGCGGATTGAGATCCTATAAGAAATTTTTCCTAGAAAAGGAATGGAGCACCACTTGGACTTTGAGTGTCTCACTGCTCGTGTGCGAGAAATCTGTTTTGTTGTTTTCTACGGACAATTTTGTTCGTTAAGTTTGGATTGCAGCCATTTCCAGCGGCTGTGGACTTGATTGTCAAAAGTTTTGAAGTTGGTGAGAGTGGTGGGGATGTGAAGGAGGCGATGAACCATCAGATCTAAAGCAGCACGTTTGTGGGTGAAATGGTGAGTACAATCGCTAGGTATCAGTGCATCATGGTTTCCTATACGTTCCAAATTCACGTTTTCGCCCTCCTATTGAAATGGACAGATCTAAGAAATTCAGCGATCCGTTCACGTATTTTTCCACTGTAAAGGAAATATTAGGACGAATGGAGTTCGGATGGTTCGGGAAAGAGTACAATTGCCGGTCTGTACCCTACCAGGGAAGAAGGAGGTCGTCCGCGTATCTAGACCAGTATTCAACAAAGCAAATGTACTGCTTGCCGGAATTGAATCATTTTTCCTCCGAGGAGTCGAGAAAAATTTCCCCTAGAAGTGGGAATGATGGGGAGCCCATAGTAGGTCCATCTGTTTGCTTATACGAATTTCGGTTGAAAGTGGAGTAATTTTCAGTTAAAGCCAATTTTATCGGAGCACTTGATTACGTGGAAACGTTTTTCGGAAAAGTGGAGTTTACGAGCATGTCGTGGGTCTTTCGTAAGGCCTCCGATGTAGGGACACGAGTGAACAGGTTATGTATATATCAAACGAAACCAACCTTGGGTTACGTGGAATCTTTTAGGCAGTTACCTTTTCCAATTGAACTTTCCATGCCATATTTTGATTTTAAGCCAGTGTAATTCCGGAACAAAACATTAAATGCGTGCGATAGAAGATGTGAAGGGGAGGATGCAGCAAGCTGCGATACGCGTAGCACTTTGATTAATGTTAGCGGAAAAGTACACGGACTGTTATAATATGGATTCATGTTTCACCTACGTCTCTCACTCACTGTAGATACCAATTCAGCCAAAGAACGATACAAGGCGACTTTCGAACATACACGGGGAACACAATGAACGGTCGACCGTGGAGAGCGGATGTTTGACCAACGTTCCGCGCCGGCTTCTCACAGGCGTAATGCAAGATTCGTCGAAGGAACGATTTTATGAGACGAACAATAACGCTTACCTGCTCGACTTCGAGCCTTCATTTGCATTGTATAGTGATATTTTGCGAGGCTTCTCCAACGTGTGGATCTGTCGTGATTCCGCCAGTAGTTCAGCACGGAAAATTATAGGTGCTAGGTATTACGGATTTGGTGTTCACACCTCGGGATCAAGGGGAAAAGATTGATGGCGGAAGTCCAGCTGAGGAAGGAAAAAAGTAGACACCGCGTAGCGAGTGATGAACAAATGCAAAAAATGTGGAACGCTTCACGATTTCGCGTGTCATCCTTGCGCAGGGGCCATGCTAATCTTCTCTGTATCGTTCCAATTTTAGTATATGTACCGCCGAAGCGAGTACGAGAGAAAGGCGTTCCATCTTCGCCTCTATATACCATCCCACTGATGGATGGAAAGTGTCCGCGAGAACTAAGGCTAAGCAATGACAAACGGTGGGAAGAAAGCGATTTCTCAGGTTTTCGTCGAGACCGTTTCAAGGACTTTTCTGCGTGAAAAGCAAGCAGGGAGACTGCGAAAGCATAAGCTGGGCGAATGCTTCATCGAGAAAGCCTTTGTGTGCTCGAAATAATTCGGCCCCTGCACGTCATGCAAACACGCAACGTATCCTCCAGCCTTCACAGCCACTCGGGGGCGGAATGGAAATGCGTCACTTGAGTCAGGGAACGACCTCAGTCCATTGTCTACTCTACATCCTTCCTCCATCTCACCACTCTAAGCGTTGGGAACCGCGAGAGGATCGATTTGCGACTTTTTACACTTCTCCAGTCGTTCCCCCACCCACACGTTTTGTATTCACATACATCCAAGCGTTCCTGTTTTCGGCTCAAACCAACGCTCTACTCGCGAAAACGCATTCCGAACGCGGCAAACGGCACATGAATTTCGTCAAATGCCACGAACGTGTGAGATTTTCTTCTTCACGCTCGACGATCCCACCCTAAGACGCTGTTCGTTAACGCGTCATCGAGCAACGTCGGTTCCAACAGCGTGCGAGTGCCGTGGTCCCGCATTGTATTAGACGTTCCCTTTGGAAAAAATTCCCTTGTAAAGGGCCTGGTGACCGAAAGGCGACCGCTGTGATTTTTCGCCAACTCACAATTAGCCATCAGAGTCGAAATGATCCTGTGAAGTGCATTTCGGCTCACCCCCCGCCACACACACTTCACTTCGGTTAAATCGGAAGTATCACCGGCGGCGTGAACGAATGCGTCTTTCCCGATGCGATGAAATTTGACAAAGTTGCGGTCCGCGAGGGAGGAAAAAGCCAAATAGACCCGGCCGCGAGAAAAAAAAGGCGCCGTTCGAAACGTCCATGTCCCCTCCACGCAGGTAAAAACATGGCCCCTGGGGGGATCGAACCCGCGACCTTCGCGTTATTAGCACGACGCTCTAACCAACTGAGCTAGGCCCCTGTATAAGTCCGAAGTCATCATGGAAGTCATTTTCTACAGTCACATGCTCAGTGGCAGAATTTTCTGTTGGTGAACATGGTGCTAGGACATTGTACGCACACATTTTTTTCCACCATCGCAATGAGCTAAAAGCCTTCCCCTCACTCGAGGGCAATGAAAATTATTTACACGGGCCCACGAAAATGTGCAAGGCATCACCGATTTTTCAACTCTAACAGACACTATTACTTACGTCAAATAAAAACTACACTCTCAGGCGTCACTTCGTGGAAGTATTTTATGAGTCAATCCATATCAAAACAATCCTTGTACTTTTCCACTAATATTTATTTACGTACCACGCGTTTCGCATGCATCCTCACGCACAATTCTTTACACGTTATTTGTTGATAGTTACGATGGTAACCAACGCCAATAAGCTGGAGTTGGAGTACAAACTTATTTTTGGGTGGAAAGACAGCGGAACATAGGTTAGGGGCTTGTAAAAAGGGATATTTTTTTCGGAAAGGAGTGGGGAGCGGTGTGGAAAAAGAAACTTGTTGCAGAGGTTGCTCGATAGTTTCCGTTTTCTCCAGTGCACACACCTTTAAACCCTTCGGTGGGACATGCTGAATTGCGGAGATTAAGTCACTTACGTCCAGCAGATGCTTACCAAATCGTGAGTTGCTATCCATATTCAAGCAACTTCGTGAGTGTTCCTTGATCCGTGTCCTCAAATTTCGTCCATTTTGACCAATGTAAGCCATATGACAACTTTTACATTTAATTTTGTATCTGAATCATTCATCCACTTTTTCATTACCGTTTAATCTAGAAAGCGTTAGCGGAGTGTAGAATTCTGGCTTTAGGGATATCGGAAGGCGGATTGAGATCCTATAAGAAATTTTTCCTAGAAAAGGAATGGAGCACCACTTGGACTTTGAGTGTCTCACTGCTCGTGTGCGAGAAATCTGTTTTGTTGTTTTCTACGGACAATTTTGTTCGCTAAGTTTGGATTGCAGCCATTTCCAGCGGCTGTGGACTTGATTGTCAAAAGTTTTGAAGTTGGTGAGAGTGGTGGGGATGTGAAGGGGGCGATGAACCATCAGATCTAAAGCAGCACGTTTGTGGGTGAAATGGTGAGTACAATCGCTAGGTATCAGTGCATCATGGTTTCCTATACGTTCCAAATTCACGTTTTCGCCCTCCTATTGAAATGGACAGATCTAAGAAATTCAGCGATCCGTTCACGTATTTTTCCAATGTAAAGGAAATATTAGGACGAATGGAGTTCGGATGGTTCGGGAAAGAGTACAATTGCCGGTCTGTACCCTACCAGGGAAGAAGGAGGTCGTCCGCGTATCTAGACCAGTATTCAACAAAGCAAATGTACTGCTTGCCGGAATTGAATCATTTTTCCTCCGAGGAGTCGAGAAAAATTTCCCCTGGAAGTGGGGATGATGGGGAGCCCATAGTAGGTCCATCTGTTTGCTTATACGAATTTCGGTTGAAAGTGGAGTAATTTTCAGTTAAAGCCAATTTTATCGGAGCACTTGATTACGTGGAAACGTTTTTCGGAAAAGTGGAGTTTACGAGCATGTCGTGGGTCTTTCGTAAGGCCTCCGATGTAGGGACACGAGTGAACAGGTTATGTATATATCAAACGAAACCAACCTTGGGTTACGTGGAATCTTTTAGGCAGTTACCTTTTCCAATTGAACTTTCCATGCCATATTTTGATTTTAAGCCAGTGTAATTCCGGAACAAAACATTAAATGCGTGCGATAGAAGATGTGAAGGGGAGGATGCAGCAAGCTGCGATACGCGTAGCACTTTGATTAATGTTAGCGGAAAAGTACACGGACTGTTATAATATGGATTCATGTTTCACCTACGTCTCTCACTCACTGTAGATACCAATTCAGCCAAAGAACGATACAAGGCGACTTTCGAACATACACGGGGAACACAATGAACGGTCGACCGTGGAGAGCGGATGTTTGACCAACGTTCCGCGCCGGCTTCTCACAGGCGTAATGCAAGATTCGTCGAAGGAACGATTTTATGAGACGAACAATAACGCTTACCTGCTCGACTTCGAGCCTTCATTTGCATTGTATAGTGATATTTTGCGAGTCTTCTCCAACGTGTGGATCTGTCGTGATTCCGCCAGTAGTTCAGCACGGAAAATTATAGGTGCTAGGTATTACGGATTTGGTGTTCACACCTCGGGATCAAGGGGAAAAGATTGATGGCGGAAGTCCAGCTGAGGAAGGAAAAAAGTAGACACCGCGTAGCGAGTGATGAACAAATGCAAAAAATGTGGAACGCTTCACGATTTTGCGTGTCATCCTTGCGCAGGGGCCATGCTAATCTTCTCTGTATCGTTCCAATTTTAGTATATGTACCGCCGAAGCGAGTACGAGAGAAAGGCGTTCCATCTTCGCCTCTATATACCATCCCACTGATGGATGGAAAGTGTCCGCGAGAACTAAGGCTAAGCAATGACAAACGGTGGGAAGAAAGCGATTTCTCAGGTTTTCGTCGAGACCGTTTCAAGGACTTTTCTGCGTGAAAAGCAAGCAGGGAGACTGCGAAAGCATAAGCTGGGCGAATGCTTCATCGAGAAAGCCTTTGTGTGCTCGAAATAATTCGGCCCCTGCACGTCATGCAAACACGCAACGTATCCTCCAGCCTTCACAGCCACTCGGGGGCGGAATGGAAATGCGTCACTTGAGTCAGGGAACGACCTCAGTCCATTGTCTACTCTACATCCTTCCTCCATCTCACCACTCTAAGCGTTGGGAACCGCGAGAGGATCGATTTGCGACTTTTTACACTTCTCCAGTCGTTCCCCCACCCACACGTTTTGTATTCACATACATCCAAGCGTTCCTGTTTTCGGCTCAAACCAACGCTCTACTCGCGAAAACGCATTCCGAACGCGGCAAACGGCACATGAATTTCGTCAAATGCCACGAACGTGAGAGATTTTCTTCTTCACGCTCGACGATCCCACCCTAAGACGCTGTTCGTTAACGCTTCATCGAGCAACGTCGGTTCCAACAGCGTGCGAGTGCCGTGGTCCCGCATTGTATTAGACGTTCCCTTTGGAAAAAATTCCCTTGTAAAGGGCCTGGTGACCGAAAGGCGACCGCTGTGATTTTTCGCCAACTCACAATTAGCCATCAGAGTCGAAATGATCCTGTGAAGTGCATTTCGGCTCACCCCCCGCCACACACACTTCACTTCGGTTAAATCGGAAGTATCACCGGCGGCGTGAACGAATGCGTCTTTCCCGATGCGATGAAATTTGACAAAGTTGCGGTCCGCGAGGGAGGAAAAAGCCAAATAGACCCGGCCGCGAGAAAAAAAAGGCGCCGTTCGAAACGTCCATGTCCCCTCCACGCAGGTAAAAACATGGCCCCTGGGGGGATCGAACCCGCGACCTTCGCGTTATTAGCACGACGCTCTAACCAACTGAGCTAAGGGGCCCCTGTATAAGTCCGAAGTCATCATGGAAGTCATTTTCTACAGTCACATGCTCAGTGGCAGAATTTTCTGTTGGTGAACATGGTGCTAGGACATTGTACGCACACATTTTTTTCCACCATCGCAATGAGCTAAAAGCCTTCCCCTCACTCGAGGGCAATGAAGATTATTTACACGGGCCCACGAAAATGTGCAAGGCATCACCGATTTTTCAACTCTAACAGACACTATTACTTACGTCAAATAAACACTACACTCTCAGGCGTCACTTCGTGGAAGTATTTTATGAGTCAATCCATATCAAAACAATCCTTGTACTTTTCCACTAATATTTATTTACGTACCACGCGTTTCGCATGCATCCTCACGCACAATTCTTTACACGTTATTTGTTGATAGTTACGATGGTAACCAACGCCAATAAGCTGGAGTTGGAGTACAAACTTATTTTTGGGTGGAAAGACAGCGGAACATAGGTTAGGGGCTTGTAAAAAGGGATATTTTTTTCGGAAAGGAGTGGGGAGCGGTGTGGAAAAAGAAACTTGTTGCAGAGGTTGCTCGATAGTTTCCGTTTTCTCCAGTGCACACACCTTTAAACCCTTCGGTGGGACATGCTGAATTGCGGAGATTAAGTCACTTACGTCCAGCAGATGCTTACCAAATCGTGAGTTGCTATCCATATTCAAGCAACTTCGTGAGTGTTCCTTGATCCGTGTCCTCAAATTTCGTCCATTTTGACCAATGTAAGCCATATGACAACTTTTACATTTAATTTTGTATCTGAATCATTCATCCACTTTTTCATTACCGTTTAATCTAGAAAGCGTTAGCGGAGTGTAGAATTCTGGCTTTAGGGATATCGGAAGGCGGATTGAGATCCTATAAGAAATTTTTCCTAGAAAAGGAATGGAGCACCACTTGGACTTTGAGTGTCTCACTGCTCGTGTGCGAGAAATCTGTTTTGTTGTTTTCTACGGACAATTTTGTTCGCTAAGTTTGGATTGCAGCCATTTCCAGCGGCTGTGGACTTGATTGTCAAAAGTTTTGAAGTTGGTGAGAGTGGTGGGGATGTGAAGGGGGCGATGAACCATCAGATCTAAAGCAGCACGTTTGTGGGTGAAATGGTGAGTACAATCGCTAGGTATCAGTGCATCATGGTTTCCTATACGTTCCAAATTCACGTTTTCGCCCTCCTATTGAAATGGACAGATCTAAGAAATTCAGCGATCCGTTCACGTATTTTTCCAATGTAAAGGAAATATTAGGACGAATGGAGTTCGGATGGTTCGGGAAAGAGTACAATTGCCGGTCTGTACCCTACCAGGGAAGAAGGAGGTCGTCCGCGTATCTAGACCAGTATTCAACAAAGCAAATGTACTGCTTGCCGGAATTGAATCATTTTTCCTCCGAGGAGTCGAGAAAAATTTCCCCTGGAAGTGGGGATGATGGGGAGCCCATAGTAGGTCCATCTGTTTGCTTATACGAATTTCGGTTGAAAGTGGAGTAATTTTCAGTTAAAGCCAATTTTATCGGAGCACTTGATTACGTGGAAACGTTTTTCGGAAAAGTGGAGTTTACGAGCATGTCGTGGGTCTTTCGTAAGGCCTCCGATGTAGGGACACGAGTGAACAGGTTATGTATATATCAAACGAAACCAACCTTGGGTTACGTGGAATCTTTTAGGCAGTTACCTTTTCCAATTGAACTTTCCATGCCATATTTTGATTTTAAGCCAGTGTAATTCCGGAACAAAACATTAAATGCGTGCGATAGAAGATGTGAAGGGGAGGATGCAGCAAGCTGCGATACGCGTAGCACTTTGATTAATGTTAGCGGAAAAGTACACGGACTGTTATAATATGGATTCATGTTTCACCTACGTCTCTCACTCACTGTAGATACCAATTCAGCCAAAGAACGATACAAGGCGACTTTCGAACATACACGGGGAACACAATGAACGGTCGACCGTGGAGAGCGGATGTTTGACCAACGTTCCGCGCCGGCTTCTCACAGGCGTAATGCAAGATTCGTCGAAGGAACGATTTTATGAGACGAACAATAACGCTTACCTGCTCGACTTCGAGCCTTCATTTGCATTGTATAGTGATATTTTGCGAGTCTTCTCCAACGTGTGGATCTGTCGTGATTCCGCCAGTAGTTCAGCACGGAAAATTATAGGTGCTAGGTATTACGGATTTGGTGTTCACACCTCGGGATCAAGGGGAAAAGATTGATGGCGGAAGTGCAGCTGAGGAAGGAAAAAAGTAGACACCGCGTAGCGAGTGATGAACAAATGCAAAAAATGTGGAACGCTTCACGATTTCGCGTGTCATCCTTGCGCAGGGGCCATGCTAATCTTCTCTGTATCGTTCCAATTTTAGTATATGTACCGCCGAAGCGAGTACGAGAGAAAGGCGTTCCATCTTCGCCTCTATATACCATCCCACTGATGGATGGAAAGTGTCCGCGAGAACTAAGGCTAAGCAATGACAAACGGTGGGAAGAAAGCGATTTCTCAGGTTTTCGTCGAGACCGTTTCAAGGCCTTTTCTGCGTGAAAGGCAAGCAGGGAGACTGACTGCGAAAGCATAAGCTGGGCGAATGCTTCATCGAGAAAGCCTTTGTGTGCTCGAAATAATTCGGCACACTTGGCCCCTGCACGTCATGCAAACACGCAACGTATCCTCCAGCCTTCACAGCCACTCGGGGGCGGAATGGAAATGCGTCACTTGAGTCAGGGAACGACCTCAGTCCATTGTCTACTCTACATCCTTCCTCCATCTCACCACTCTAAGCGTTGGGAACCGCGAGAGGATCGATTTGCGACTTTTTACACTTCTCCAGTCGTTCCCCCACCCACACGTTTTGTATTCACATACATCCAAGCGTTCCTGTTTTCGGCTCAAACCAACGCTCTACTCGCGAAAACGCATTCCGAACGCGGCAAACGGCACATGAATTTCGTCAAATGCCACGAACGTGAGAGATTTTCTTCTTCACGCTCGACGATCCCACCCTAAGACGCTGTTCGTTAACGCTTCATCGAGCAACGTCGGTTCCAACAGCGTGCGAGTGCCGTGGTCCCGCATTGTATTAGACGTTCCCTTTGGAAAAAATTCCCTTGTAAAGGGCCTGGTGACCGAAAGGCGACCGCTGTGATTTTTCGCCAACTCACAATTAGCCATCAGAGTCGAAATGATCCTGTGAAGTGCATTTCGGCTCACCCCCCGCCACACACACTTCACTTCGGTTAAATCGGAAGTATCACCGGCGGCGTGAACGAATGCGTCTTTCCCGATGCGATGAAATTTGACAAAGTTGCGGTCCGCGAGGGAGGAAAAAGCCAAATAGACCCGGCCGCGAGAAAAAAAAGGCGCCGTTCGAAACGTCCATGTCCCCTCCACGCAGGAAAAACATGGCCCCTGGGGGGATCGAACCCGCGACCTTCGCGTTATTAGCACGACGCTCTAACCAACTGAGCTAAGGGGCCCCTGTATTAGTCGGAAGTCATCATGGAAGTCATTTTCTACAGTCACATGCTCAGTGGCAGAATTTTCTGTTGGTGAACATGGTGCTAGGACATTGTACGCACACATTTTTTTCCACCATCGCAATGAGCTAAAAGCCTTCCCCTCACTCGAGGGCAATGAAAATTATTTACACGGGCCCACGAAAATGTGCAAGGCATCACCGATTTTTCAACTCTAACAGACACTATTACTTACGTCAAATAAACACTACACTCTCAGGCGTCACTTCGTGGAAGTATTTTATGAGTCAATCCATATCAAAACAATCCTTGTACTTTTCCACTAATATTTATTTACGTACCACGCGTTTCGCATGCATCCTCACGCACAATTCTTTACACGTTATTTGTTGATAGTTACGATGGTAACCAACGCCAATAAGCTGGAGTTGGAGTACAAACTTATTTTTGGGTGGAAAGGCAGCGGAACATAGGTTAGGGGCTTGTAAAAAGGGATATTTTTTTTCGGAAAGGAGTGGGGAGCGGTGTGGAAAAAGAAACTTGTTGCAGAGGTTGCTCGATAGTTTCCGTTTTCTCCAGTGCACACACCTTTAAACCCTTCGGTGGGACATGCAGAATTGCGGAGATTAAGTCACTTACGTCCAGCAGATGCTTACCAAATCGTGAGTTGCTATCCATATTCAAGCAACTTCGTGAGTGTTCCTTGATCCGTGTCTTTAAATTTCGTCCATTTTGACCAATGTAAGCCATATGACAATTTTTACATTTAATTTTGTATCTGAATCATTCATCCACTTTTTCATTACCGTTTAATCTAGAAAGCGTTAGCGGAGTGTAGAATTCTGGCTTTAGGGATATCGGAAGGCGGATTGAGATCCTATAAGAAATTTTTCCTAGAAAAGGAATGGAGCACCACTTGGACTTTGATTGTCTCACTGCTCGTGTGCGAGAAATCTGTTTTGTTGTTTTCTACGGACAATTTTGTTCGTTAAGTTTGGATTGCAGCCATTTCCAGCGGCTGTGGACTTGATTGTCAAAAGTTTTGAAGTTGGTGAGAGTGGTGGGGATGTGAAGGAGGCGATGAACCATGAAATCTAAAGCAGCACGTTTGTGGGTGAAATGGTGAATACAATCGCTAGGTATCAGTGCATCATGGTTTCCTATACGTTCCAAATTCACGTTTTCGCCCTCCTATTGAAATGGACAGATCTAAGAAATTCAGCGATCCGTTCACGTATTTTTCCATTGTAAAGGAAATATTAGGACGAATGGAGTTCGGATGGTTCGGGAAAGAGTACAATTGCCGGTCTGTACCCTACCAGGGAAGAAGGAGGTCGTCCGCGTATCTAGACCAGTATTCAACAAAGCAAATGTACTGCTTGCCGGAATTGAATCATTTTTCCTCCGAGGAGTCGAGAAAAATTTCCCCTGGAAGTGGGGATGATGGGGAGCCCATAGTAGGTCCATCTGTTTGCTTATACGAATTTCGGTTGAAAGTGGAGTAATTTTCAGTTAAAGCCAATTTTATCGGAGCACTTGATTACGTGGAAACGTTTTTCGGAAAAGTGGAGTTTACGAGCATGTCGTGGGTCTTTCGTAAGGCCTCCGATGTAGGAACACGAGTGAACAGGTTATGTATATATCAAACGAAACCAACCTTGGGTTACGTGGAATCTTTTAGGCAGTTACCTTTTCCAATTGAACTTTCCATGCCATATTTTGATTTTAAGCCAGTGTAATTCCGGAACAAAACATTAAATGCGTGCGATAGAAGATGTGAAGGGGAGGATGCAGCAAGCTGCGATACGCGTAGCACTTTGATTAATGTTAGCGGAAAAGTACACGGACTGTTATAATATGGATTCATGTTTCACCTACGTCTCTCACTCACTGTAGATACCAATTCAGCCAAAGAACGATACAAGGCGACTTTCGAACATACACGGGGAACACAATGAACGGTCGACCGTGGAGAGCGGATGTTTGACCAACGTTCCGCGCCGGCTTCTCACAGGCGTAATGCAAGATTCGTCGAAGGAACGATTTTATGAGACGAACAATAACGCTTACCTGCTCGACTTCGAGCCTTCATTTGCATTGTATAGTGATATTTTGCGAGGCTTCTCCAACGTGTGGATCTGTCGTGATTCCGCCAGTAGTTCAGCACGGAAAATTATAGGTGCTAGGTATTACGGATTTGGTGTTCACACCTCGGGATCAAGGGGAAAAGATTGATGGCGGAAGTCCAGCTGAGGAAGGAAAAAAGTAGACACCGCGTAGCGAGTGATGAACAAATGCAAAAAATGTGGAACGCTTCACGATTTCGCGTGTCATCCTTGCGCAGGGGCCATGCTAATCTTCTCTGTATCGTTCCAATTTTAGTATATGTACCGCCGAAGCGAGTACGAGAGAAAGGCGTTCCATCTTCGCCTCTATATACCATCCCACTGATGGATGGAAAGTGTCCGCGAGAACTAAGGCTAAGCAATGACAAACGGTGGGAAGAAAGCGATTTCTCAGGTTTTCGTCGAGACCGTTTCAAGGACTTTTCTGCGTGAAAAGCAAGCAGGGAGACTGCGAAAGCATAAGCTGGGCGAATGCTTCATCGAGAAAGCCTTTGTGTGCTCGAAATAATTCGGCACACTTGGCCCCTGCACGTCATGCAAACACGCAACGTATCCTCCAGCCTTCACAGCCACTCGGGGGCGGAATGGAAATGCGTCACTTGAGTCAGGGAACGACCTCAGTCCATTGTCTACTCTACATCCTTCCTCCATCTCACCACTCTAAGCGTTGGGAACCGCGAGAGGATCGATTTGCGACTTTTTACACTTCTCCAGTCGTTCCCCCACCCACACGTTTTGTATTCACATACATCCAAGCGTTCCTGTTTTCGGCTCAAGCCAACGCTCTACTCGCGAAAACGCATTCCGAACGCGGCAAACGGCACATGAATTTCGTCAAATGCCACGAACGTGAGAGATTTTCTTCTTCACGCTCGACGATCCCACCCTAAGACGCTGTTCGTTAACGCTTCATCGAGCAACGTCGGTTCCAACAGCGTGCGAGTGCCGTGGTCCCGCATTGTATTAGACGTTCCCTTTGGAAAAAATTCCCTTGTAAAGGGCCTGGTGACCGAAAGGCGACCGCTGTGATTTTTCGCCAACTCACAATTAGCCATCAGAGTCGAAATGATCCTGTGAAGTGCATTTCGGCTCACCCCCCGCCACACACACTTCACTTCGGTTAAATCGGAAGTATCACCGGCGGCGTGAACGAATGCGTCTTTCCCGATGCGATGAAATTTGACAAAGTTGCGGTCCGCGAGGGAGGAAAAAGCCAAATAGACCCGGCCGCGAGAAAAAAAAGGCGCCGTTCGAAACGTCCATGTCCCCTCCACGCAGGTAAAAACATGGCCCCTGGGGGGATCGAACCCGCGACCTTCGCGTTATTAGCACGACGCTCTAACCAACTGAGCTAAGGGGCCCCTGTATAAGTCCGAAGTCATCATGGAAGTCATTTTCTACAGTCACATGCTCAGTGGCAGAATTTTCTGTTGGTGAACATGGTGCTAGGACATTGTACGCACACATTTTTTTCCACCATCGCAATGAGCTAAAAGCCTTCCCCTCACTCGAGGGCAATGAAGATTATTTACACGGGCCCACGAAAATGTGCAAGGCATCACCGATTTTTCAACTCTAACAGACACTATTACTTACGTCAAATAAACACTACACTCTCAGGCGTCACTTCGTGGAAGTATTTTATGAGTCAATCCATATCAAAACAATCCTTGTACTTTTCCACTAATATTTATTTACGTACCACGCGTTTCGCATGCATCCTCACGCACAATTCTTTACACGTTATTTGTTGATAGTTACGATGGTAACCAACGCCAATAAGCTGGAGTTGGAGTACAAACTTATTTTTGGGTGGTAAGGCAGCGGAACATAGGTTAGGGGCTTGTAAAAAGGGATATTTTTTTTCGGAAAGGAGTGGGGAGCGGTGTGGAAAAAGAAACTTGTTGCAGAGGTTGCTCGATAGTTTCCGTTTTCTCCAGTGCACACACCTTTAAACCCTTCGGTGGGACATGCAGAATTGCGGAGATTAAGTCACTTACGTCCAGCAGATGCTTACCAAATCGTGAGTTGCTATCCATATTCAAGCAACTTCGTGAGTGTTCCTTGATCCGTGTCCTCAAATTTCGTCCATTTTGACCAATGTAAGCCATATGACAACTTTTACATTTAATTTTGTATCTGAATCATTCATCCACTTTTTCATTACCGTTTAATCTAGAAAGCGTTAGCGGAGTGTAGAATTCTGGCTTTAGGGATATCGGAAGGCGGATTGAGATCCTATAAGAAATTTTTCCTAGAAAAGGAATGGAGCACCACTTGGACTTTGAGTGTCTCACTGCTCGTGTGCGAGAAATCTGTTTTGTTGTTTTCTACGGACAATTTTGTTCGCTAAGTTTGGATTGCAGCCATTTCCAGCGGCTGTGGACTTGATTGTCAAAAGTTTTGAAGTTGGTGAGAGTGGTGGGGATGTGAAGGGGGCGATGAACCATCAGATCTAAAGCAGCACGTTTGTGGGTGAAATGGTGAGTACAATCGCTAGGTATCAGTGCATCATGGTTTCCTATACGTTCCAAATTCACGTTTTCGCCCTCCTATTGAAATGGACAGATCTAAGAAATTCAGCGATCCGTTCACGTATTTTTCCAATGTAAAGGAAATATTAGGACGAATGGAGTTCGGATGGTTCGGGAAAGAGTACAATTGCCGGTCTGTACCCTACCAGGGAAGAAGGAGGTCGTCCGCGTATCTAGACCAGTATTCAACAAAGCAAATGTACTGCTTGCCGGAATTGAATCATTTTTCCTCCGAGGAGTCGAGAAAAATTTCCCCTAGAAGTGGGAATGATGGGGAGCCCATAGTAGGTCCATCTGTTTGCTTATACGAATTTCGGTTGAAAGTGGAGTAATTTTCAGTTAAAGCCAATTTTATCGGAGCACTTGATTACGTGGAAACGTTTTTCGGAAAAGTGGAGTTTACGAGCATGTCGTGGGTCTTTCGTAAGGCCTCCGATGTAGGGACACGAGTGAACAGGTTATGTATATATCAAACGAAACCAACCTTGGGTTACGTGGAATCTTTTAGGCAGTTACCTTTTCCAATTGAACTTTCCATGCCATATTTTGATTTTAAGCCAGTGTAATTCCGGAACAAAACATTAAATGCGTGCGATAGAAGATGTGAAGGGGAGGATGCAGCAAGCTGCGATACGCGTAGCACTTTGATTAATGTTAGCGGAAAAGTACACGGACTGTTATAATATGGATTCATGTTTCACCTACGTCTCTCACTCACTGTAGATACCAATTCAGCCAAAGAACGATACAAGGCGACTTTCGAACATACACGGGGAACACAATGAACGGTCGACCGTGGAGAGCGGATGTTTGACCAACGTTCCGCGCCGGCTTCTCACAGGCGTAATGCAAGATTCGTCGAAGGAACGATTTTATGAGACGAACAATAACGCTTACCTGCTCGACTTCGAGCCTTCATTTGCATTGT
Source organism: Ceriagrion tenellum (assembly GCA_963169105.1). Taxonomy (NCBI): domain Eukaryota; kingdom Metazoa; phylum Arthropoda; class Insecta; order Odonata; family Coenagrionidae; genus Ceriagrion; species Ceriagrion tenellum. The sequence continues at coordinate 42,618,437 of OY720639.1, forward strand.
ATAGTGATATTTTGCGAGTCTTCTCCAACGTGTGGATCTGTCGTGATTCCGCCAGTAGTTCAGCACGGAAAATTATAGGTGCTAGGTATTACGGATTTGGTGTTCACACCTCGGGATCAAGGGGAAAAGATTGATGGCGGAAGTCCAGCTGAGGAAGGAAAAAAGTAGACACCGCGTAGCGAGTGATGAACAAATGCAAAAAATGTGGAACGCTTCACGATTTTGCGTGTCATCCTTGCGCAGGGGCCATGCTAATCTTCTCTGTATCGTTCCAATTTTAGTATATGTACCGCCGAAGCGAGTACGAGAGAAAGGCGTTCCATCTTCGCCTCTATATACCATCCCACTGATGGATGGAAAGTGTCCGCGAGAACTAAGGCTAAGCAATGACAAACGGTGGGAAGAAAGCGATTTCTCAGGTTTTCGTCGAGACCGTTTCAAGGACTTTTCTGCGTGAAAAGCAAGCAGGGAGACTGCGAAAGCATAAGCTGGGCGAATGCTTCATCGAGAAAGCCTTTGTGTGCTCGAAATAATTCGGCCCCTGCACGTCATGCAAACACGCAACGTATCCTCCAGCCTTCACAGCCACTCGGGGGCGGAATGGAAATGCGTCACTTGAGTCAGGGAACGACCTCAGTCCATTGTCTACTCTACATCCTTCCTCCATCTCACCACTCTAAGCGTTGGGAACCGCGAGAGGATCGATTTGCGACTTTTTACACTTCTCCAGTCGTTCCCCCACCCACACGTTTTGTATTCACATACATCCAAGCGTTCCTGTTTTCGGCTCAAACCAACGCTCTACTCGCGAAAACGCATTCCGAACGCGGCAAACGGCACATGAATTTCGTCAAATGCCACGAACGTGAGAGATTTTCTTCTTCACGCTCGACGATCCCACCCTAAGACGCTGTTCGTTGACGCTTCATCGAGCAACGTCGGTTCCAACAGCGTGCGAGTGCCGTGGTCCCGCATTGTATTAGACGTTCCCTTTGGAAAAAATTCCCTTGTAAAGGGCCTGGTGACCGAAAGGCGACCGCTGTGATTTTTCGCCAACTCACAATTAGCCATCAGAGTCGAAATGATCCTGTGAAGTGCATTTCGGCTCACCCCCCGCCACACACACTTCACTTCGGTTAAATCGGAAGTATCACCTGCGGCGTGAACGAATGCGTCTTTCCCGATGCGATGAAATTTGACAAAGTTGCGGTCCGCGAGGGAGGAAAAAGCCAAATAGACCCGGCCGCGAGAAAAAAAAGGCGACGTTCGAAACGTCCATGTCCCCTCCACGCAGGTAAAAACATGGCCCCTGGGGGGATCGAACCCGCGACCTTCGCGTTATTAGCACGACGCTCTAACCAACTGAGCTAAGTCCGAAGTCATCATGGAAGTCATTTTCTACAGTCACATGCTCAGTGGCAGAATTTTCTGTTGGTGAACATGGTGCTAGGACATTGTACGCACACATTTTTTTCCACCATCGCAATGAGCTAAAAGCCTTCCCCTCACTCGAGGGCAATGAAAATTATTTACACGGGCCCACGAAAATGTGCAAGGCATCACCGATTTTTCAACTCTAACAGACACTATTACTTACGTCAAATAAAAACTACACTCTCAGGCGTCACTTCGTGGAAGTATTTTATGAGTCAATCCATATCAAAACAATCCTTGTACTTTTCCACTAATATTTATTTACGTACCACGCGTTTCGCATGCATCCTCACGCACAATTCTTTACACGTTATTTGTTGATAGTTACGATGGTAACCAACGCCGATAAGCTGGAGTTGGAGTACAAACTTATTTTTGGGTGGAAAGACAGCGGAACATAGGTTAGGGGCTTGTAAAAAGGGATATTTTTTTTCGGAAAGGAGTGGGGAGCGGTGTGGAAAAAGAAACTTGTTGCAGAGGTTGCTCGATAGTTTCCGTTTTCTCCAGTGCACACACCTTTAAACCCTTCGGTGGGACATGCAGAATTGCGGAGATTAAGTCACTTACGTCCAGCAGATGCTTACCAAATCGTGAGTTGCTATCCATATTCAAGCAACTTCGTGAGTGTTCCTTGATCCGTGTCCTCAAATTTCGTCCATTTTGACCAATGTAAGCCATATGACAACTTTTACATTTAATTTTGTGTCTGAATCATTCATCCACTTTTTCATTACCGTTTAATCTAGAAAGCGTTAGCGGAGTGTAGAATTCTGGCTTTAGGGATATCGGAAGGCGGATTGAGATCCTATAAGAAATTTTTCCTAGAAAAGGAATGGAGCACCACTTGGACTTTGAGTGTCTCACTGCTCGTGTGCGAGAAATCTGTTTTGTTGTTTTCTACGGACAATTTTGTTCGCTAAGTTTGGATTGCAGCCATTTCCAGCGGCTGTGGACTTGATTGTCAAAAGTTTTGAAGTTGGTGAGAGTGGTGGGGATGTGAAGGGGGCGATGAACCATCAGATCTAAAGCAGCACGTTTGTGGGTGAAATGGTGAGTACAATCGCTAGGTATCAGTGCATCATGGTTTCCTATACGTTCCAAATTCACGTTTTCGCCCTCCTATTGAAATGGACAGATCTAAGAAATTCAGCGATCCGTTCACGTATTTTTCCAATGTAAAGGAAATATTAGGACGAATGGAGTTCGGATGGTTCGGGAAAGAGTACAATTGCCGGTCTGTACCCTACCAGGGAAGAAGGAGGTCGTCCGCGTATCTAGACCAGTATTCAACAAAGCAAATGTACTGCTTGCCGGAATTGAATCATTTTTCCTCCGAGGAGTCGAGAAAAATTTCCCCTGGAAGTGGGGATGATGGGGAGCCCATAGTAGGTCCATCTGTTTGCTTATACGAATTTCGGTTGAAAGTGGAGTAATTTTCAGTTAAAGCCAATTTTATCGGAGCACTTGATTACGTGGAAACGTTTTTCGGAAAAGTGGAGTTTACGAGCATGTCGTGGGTCTTTCGTAAGGCCTCCGATGTAGGGACACGAGTGAACAGGTTATGTATATATCAAACGAAACCAACCTTGGGTTACGTGGAATCTTTTAGGCAGTTACCTTTTTCAATTGAACTTTCCATGCCATATTTTGATTTTAAGCCAGTGTAATTCCGGAACAAAACATTAAATGTGTGCGATAGAAGATGTGAAGGGGAGGATGCAGCAAGCTGCGATACGCGTAGCACTTTGATTAATGTTAGCGGAAAAGTACACGGACTGTTATAATATGGATTCATGTTTCACCTACGTCTCTCACTCGTGGATACCAATTCAGCCAAAGAACGATACAAGGCGACTTTCGAACATACACGAGGAACACAATGAACGGTCGACCGTGGAGAGCGGATGTTTGACCAACGTTCCGCGCCGGCTTCTCACAGGCGTAATGCAAGATTCGTCGAAGGAACGATTTTATGAGACGAACAATAACGCTTACCTGCTCGACTTCGAGCCTTCATTTGCATTGTATAGTGATATTTTGCGAGGCTTCTCCAACGTGTGGATCTGTCGTGATTCCGCCAGTAGTTCAGCACGGAAAATTATAGGTGCTAGGTATTACGGATTTGGTGTTCACACCTCGGGATCAAGGGGAAAAGATTGATGGCGGAAGTCAGGCTGAGGAAGGAAAAAAGTAGACACCGCGTAGCGAGTGATAAAGAAATGCAAAAAATGTGGAACGCTTCACGATTTTGCGTGTCATCCTTGCGCAGGGGCCATGCTAATCTTCTCTGTATCGTTCCAATTTTAGTATATGTACCGCCGAAGCGAGTACGAGAGAAAGGCGTTCCATCTTCGCCTCTATATACCATCCCACTGATGGATGGAAAGTGTCCGCGAGAACTAAGGCTAAGCAATGACAAACGGTGGGAAGAAAGCGATTTCTCAGGTTTTCGTCGAGACCGTTTCAAGGACTTTTCTGCGTGAAAAGCAAGCAGGGAGACTGCGAAAGCATAAGCTGGGCGAATGCTTCATCGAGAAAGCCTTTGTGTGCTCGAAATAATTCGGCCCCTGCACGTCATGCAAACACGCAACGTATCCTCCAGCCTTCACAGCCACTCGGGGGCGGAATGGAAATGCGTCACTTGAGTCAGGGAACGACCTCAGTCCATTGTCTACTCTACATCCTTCCTCCATCTCACCACTCTAAGCGTTGGGAACCGCGAGAGGATCGATTTGCGACTTTTTACACTTCTCCAGTCGTTCCCCCACCCACACGTTTTGTATTCACATACATCCAAGCGTTCCTGTTTTCGGCTCAAACCAACGCTCTACTCGCGAAAACGCATTCCGAACGCGGCAAACGGCACATGAATTTCGTCAAATGCCACGAACGTGAGAGATTTTCTTCTTCACGCTCGACGATCCCACCCTAAGACGCTGTTCGTTAACGCTTCATCGAGCAACGTCGGTTCCAACAGCGTGCGAGTGCCGTGGTCCCGCATTGTATTAGACGTTCCCTTTGGAAAAAATTCCCTTGTAAAGGGCCTGGTGACCGAAAGGCGACCGCTGTGATTTTTCGCCAACTCACAATTAGCCATCAGAGTCGAAATGATCCTGTGAAGTGCATTTCGGCTCACCCCCCGCCACACACACTTCACTTCGGTTAAATCGGAAGTATCACCGGCGGCGTGAACGAATGCGTCTTTCCCGATGCGATGAAATTTGACAAAGTTGCGGTCCGCGAGGGAGGAAAAAGCCAAATAGACCCGGCCGCGAGAAAAAAAAGGCGCCGTTCGAAACGTCCATGTCCCCTCCACGCAGGTAAAAACATGGCCCCTGGGGGGATCGAACCCGCGACCTTCGCGTTATTAGCACGACGCTCTAACCAACTGAGCTAAGTCCGAAGTCATCATGGAAGTCATTTTCTACAGTCACATGCTCAGTGGCAGAATTTTCTGTTGGTGAACATGGTGCTAGGACATTGTACGCACACATTTTTTTCCACCATCGCAATGAGCTAAAAGCCTTCCCCTCACTCGAGGGCAATGAAAATTATTTACACGGGCCCACGAAAATGTGCAAGGCATCACCGATTTTTCAACTCTAACAGACACTATTACTTACGTCAAATAAAAACTACACTCTCAGGCGTCACTTCGTGGAAGTATTTTATGAGTCAATCCATATCAAAACAATCCTTGTACTTTTCCACTAATATTTATTTACGTACCACGCGTTTCGCATGCATCCTCACGCACAATTCTTTACACGTTATTTGTTGATAGTTACGATGGTAACCAACGCCGATAAGCTGGAGTTGGAGTACAAACTTATTTTTGGGTGGAAAGACAGCGGAACATAGGTTAGGGGCTTGTAAAAAGGGATATTTTTTTTCGGAAAGGAGTGGGGAGCGGTGTGGAAAAAGAAACTTGTTGCAGAGGTTGCTCGATAGTTTCCGTTTTCTCCAGTGCACACACCTTTAAACCCTTCGGTGGGACATGCAGAATTGCGGAGATTAAGTCACTTACGTCCAGCAGATGCTTACCAAATCGTGAGTTGCTATCCATATTCAAGCAACTTCGTGAGTGTTCCTTGATCCGTGTCCTCAAATTTCGTCCATTTTGACCAATGTAAGCCATATGACAACTTTTACATTTAATTTTGTGTCTGAATCATTCATCCACTTTTTCATTACCGTTTAATCTAGAAAGCGTTAGCGGAGTGTAGAATTCTGGCTTTAGGGATATCGGAAGGCGGATTGAGATCCTATAAGAAATTTTTCCTAGAAAAGGAATGGAGCACCACTTGGACTTTGAGTGTCTCACTGCTCGTGTGCGAGAAATCTGTTTTGTTGTTTTCTACGGACAATTTTGTTCGCTAAGTTTGGATTGCAGCCATTTCCAGCGGCTGTGGACTTGATTGTCAAAAGTTTTGAAGTTGGTGAGAGTGGTGGGGATGTGAAGGGGGCGATGAACCATCAGATCTAAAGCAGCACGTTTGTGGGTGAAATGGTGAGTACAATCGCTAGGTATCAGTGCATCATGGTTTCCTATACGTTCCAAATTCACGTTTTCGCCCTCCTATTGAAATGGACAGATCTAAGAAATTCAGCGATCCGTTCACGTATTTTTCCAATGTAAAGGAAATATTAGGACGAATGGAGTTCGGATGGTTCGGGAAAGAGTACAATTGCCGGTCTGTACCCTACCAGGGAAGAAGGAGGTCGTCCGCGTATCTAGACCAGTATTCAACAAAGCAAATGTACTGCTTGCCGGAATTGAATCATTTTTCCTCCGAGGAGTCGAGAAAAATTTCCCCTGGAAGTGGGGATGATGGGGAGCCCATAGTAGGTCCATCTGTTTGCTTATACGAATTTCGGTTGAAAGTGGAGTAATTTTCAGTTAAAGCCAATTTTATCGGAGCACTTGATTACGTGGAAACGTTTTTCGGAAAAGTGGAGTTTACGAGCATGTCGTGGGTCTTTCGTAAGGCCTCCGATGTAGGGACACGAGTGAACAGGTTATGTATATATCAAACGAAACCAACCTTGGGTTACGTGGAATCTTTTAGGCAGTTACCTTTTTCAATTGAACTTTCCATGCCATATTTTGATTTTAAGCCAGTGTAATTCCGGAACAAAACATTAAATGTGTGCGATAGAAGATGTGAAGGGGAGGATGCAGCAAGCTGCGATACGCGTAGCACTTTGATTAATGTTAGCGGAAAAGTACACGGACTGTTATAATATGGATTCATGTTTCACCTACGTCTCTCACTCGTGGATACCAATTCAGCCAAAGAACGATACAAGGCGACTTTCGAACATACACGAGGAACACAATGAACGGTCGACCGTGGAGAGCGGATGTTTGACCAACGTTCCGCGCCGGCTTCTCACAGGCGTAATGCAAGATTCGTCGAAGGAACGATTTTATGAGACGAACAATAACGCTTACCTGCTCGACTTCGAGCCTTCATTTGCATTGTATAGTGATATTTTGCGAGGCTTCTCCAACGTGTGGATCTGTCGTGATTCCGCCAGTAGTTCAGCACGGAAAATTATAGGTGCTAGGTATTACGGATTTGGTGTTCACACCTCGGGATCAAGGGGAAAAGATTGATGGCGGAAGTCAGGCTGAGGAAGGAAAAAAGTAGACACCGCGTAGCGAGTGATAAAGAAATGCAAAAAATGTGGAACGCTTCACGATTTTGCGTGTCATCCTTGCGCAGGGGCCATGCTAATCTTCTCTGTATCGTTCCAATTTTAGTATATGTACCGCCGAAGCGAGTACGAGAGAAAGGCGTTCCATCTTCGCCTCTATATACCATCCCACTGATGGATGGAAAGTGTCCGCGAGAACTAAGGCTAAGCAATGACAAACGGTGGGAAGAAAGCGATTTCTCAGGTTTTCGTCGAGACCGTTTCAAGGACTTTTCTGCGTGAAAAGCAAGCAGGGAGACTGCGAAAGCATAAGCTGGGCGAATGCTTCATCGAGAAAGCCTTTGTGTGCTCGAAATAATTCGGCCCCTGCACGTCATGCAAACACGCAACGTATCCTCCAGCCTTCACAGCCACTCGGGGGCGGAATGGAAATGCGTCACTTGAGTCAGGGAACGACCTCAGTCCATTGTCTACTCTACATCCTTCCTCCATCTCACCACTCTAAGCGTTGGGAACCGCGAGAGGATCGGTTTGCGACTTTTTACACTTCTCCAGTCGTTCCCCCACCCACACGTTTTGTATTCACATACATCCAAGCGTTCCTGTTTTCGGCTCAAACCAACGCTCTACTCGCGAAAACGCATTCCGAACGCGGCAAACGGCACATGAATTTCGTCAAATGCCACGAACGTGAGAGATTTTCTTCTTCACGCTCGACGATCCCACCCTAAGACGCTGTTCGTTAACGCTTCATCGAGCAACGTCGGTTCCAACAGCGTGCGAGTGCCGTGGTCCCGCATTGTATTAGACGTTCCCTTTGGAAAAAATTCCCTTGTAAAGGGCCTGGTGACCGAAAGGCGACCGCTGTGATTTTTCGCCAACTCACAATTAGCCATCAGAGTCGAAATGATCCTGTGAAGTGCATTTCGGCTCACCCCCCGCCACACACACTTCACTTCGGTTAAATCGGAAGTATCACCGGCGGCGTGAACGAATGCGTCTTTCCCGATGCGATGAAATTTGACAAAGTTGCGGTCCGCGAGGGAGGAAAAAGCCAAATAGACCCGGCCGCGAGAAAAAAAAGGCGCCGTTCGAAACGTCCATGTCCCCTCCACGCAGGAAAAACATGGCCCCTGGGGGGATCGAACCCGCGACCTTCGCGTTATTAGCACGACGCTCTAACCAACTGAGCTAAGGGGCCCCTGTATTAGTCGGAAGTCATCATGGAAGTCATTTTCTACAGTCACATGCTCAGTGGCAGAATTTTCTGTTGGTGAACATGGTGCTAGGACATTGTACGCACACATTTTTTTCCACCATCGCAATGAGCTAAAAGCCTTCCCCTCACTCGAGGGCAATGAAAATTATTTACACGGGCCCACGAAAATGTGCAAGGCATCACCGATTTTTCAACTCTAACAGACACTATTACTTACGTCAAATAAACACTACACTCTCAGGCGTCACTTCGTGGAAGTATTTTATGAGTCAATCCATATCAAAACAATCCTTGTACTTTTCCACTAATATTTATTTACGTACCACGCGTTTCGCATGCATCCTCACGCACAATTCTTTACACGTTATTTGTTGATAGTTACGATGGTAACCAACGCCAATAAGCTGGAGTTGGAGTACAAACTTATTTTTGGGTGGAAAGGCAGCGGAACATAGGTTAGGGGCTTGTAAAAAGGGATATTTTTTTTCGGAAAGGAGTGGGGAGCGGTGTGGAAAAAGAAACTTGTTGCAGAGGTTGCTCGATAGTTTCCGTTTTCTCCAGTGCACACACCTTTAAACCCTTCGGTGGGACATGCAGAATTGCGGAGATTAAGTCACTTACGTCCAGCAGATGCTTACCAAATCGTGAGTTGCTATCCATATTCAAGCAACTTCGTGAGTGTTCCTTGATCCGTGTCTTCAAATTTCGTCCATTTTGACCAATGTAAGCCATATGACAATTTTTACATTTAATTTTGTATCTGAATCATTCATCCACTTTTTCATTACCGTTTAATCTAGAAAGCGTTAGCGGAGTGTAGAATTCTGGCTTTAGGGATATCGGAAGGCGGATTGAGATCCTATAAGAAATTTTTCCTAGAAAAGGAATGGAGCACCACTTGGACTTTGAGTGTCTCACTGCTCGTGTGCGAGAAATCTGTTTTGTTGTTTTCTACGGACAATTTTGTTCGTTAAGTTTGGATTGCAGCCATTTCCAGCGGCTGTGGACTTGATTGTCAAAAGTTTTGAAGTTGGTGAGAGTGGTGGGGATGTGAAGGAGGCGATGAACCATGAAATCTAAAGCAGCACGTTTGTGGGTGAAATGGTGAATACAATCGCTAGGTATCAGTGCATCATGGTTTCCTATACGTTCCAAATTCACGTTTTCGCCCTCCTATTGAAATGGACAGATCTAAGAAATTCAGCGATCCGTTCACGTATTTTTCCATTGTAAAGGAAATATTAGGACGAATGGAGTTCGGATGGTTCGGGAAAGAGTACAATTGCCGGTCTGTACCCTACCAGGGAAGAAGGAGGTCGTCCGCGTATCTAGACCAGTATTCAACAAAGCAAATGTACTGCTTGCCGGAATTGAATCATTTTTCCTCCGAGGAGTCGAGAAAAATTTCCCCTGGAAGTGGGGATGATGGGGAGCCCATAGTAGGTCCATCTGTTTGCTTATACGAATTTCGGTTGAAAGTGGAGTAATTTTCAGTTAAAGCCAATTTTATCGGAGCACTTGATTACGTGGAAACGTTTTTCGGAAAAGTGGAGTTTACGAGCATGTCGTGGGTCTTTCGTAAGGCCTCCGATGTAGGGACACGAGTGAACAGGTTATGTATATATCAAACGAAACCAACCTTGGGTTACGTGGAATCTTTTAGGCAGTTACCTTTTCCAATTGAACTTTCCATGCCATATTTTGATTTTAAGCCAGTGTAATTCCGGAACAAAACATTAAATGCGTGCGATAGAAGATGTGAAGGGGAGGATGCAGCAAGCTGCGATACGCGTAGCACTTTGATTAATGTTAGCGGAAAAGTACACGGACTGTTATAATATGGATTCATGTTTCACCTACGTCTCTCACTCACTGTAGATACCAATTCAGCCAAAGAACGATACAAGGCGACTTTCGAACATACACGGGGAACACAATGAACGGTCGACCGTGGAGAGCGGATGTTTGACCAACGTTCCGCGCCGGCTTCTCACAGGCGTAATGCAAGATTCGTCGAAGGAACGATTTTATGAGACGAACAATAACGCTTACCTGCTCGACTTCGAGCCTTCATTTGCATTGTATAGTGATATTTTGCGAGGCTTCTCCAACGTGTGTATCTGTCGTGATACCGCCAGTAGTTCAGCACGGAAAATTATAGGTGCTAGGTATTACGGATTTGGTGTTCACACCTCGGGATCAAGGGGAAAAGATTGATGGCGGAAGTCCAGCTGAGGAAGGAAAAAAGTAGACACCGCGTAGCGAGTGATGAACAAATGCAAAAAATGTGGAACGCTTCACGATTTCGCGTGTCATCCTTGCGCAGGGGCCATGCTAATCTTCTCTGTATCGTTCCAATTTTAGTATATGTACCGCCGAAGCGAGTACGAGAGAAAGGCGTTCCATCTTCGCCTCTATATACCATCCCACTGATGGATGGAAAGTGTCCGCGAGAACTAAGGCTAAGCAATGACAAACGGTGGGAAGAAAGCGATTTCTCAGGTTTTCGTCGAGACCGTTTCAAGGACTTTTCTGCGTGAAAAGCAAGCAGGGAGACTGCGAAAGCATAAGCTGGGCTTATGCTTCATCGAGAAAGCCTTTGTGTGCTCGAAATAATTCGGCACACTTGGCCCCTGCACGTCATGCAAACACGCAACGTATCCTCCAGCCTTCACAGCCACTCGGGGGCGGAATGGAAATGCGTCACTTGAGTCAGGGAACGACCTCAGTCCATTGTCTACTCTACATCCTTCCTCCATCTCACCACTCTAAGCGTTGGGAACCGCGAGAGGATCGATTTGCGACTTTTTACACTTCTCCAGTCGTTCCCCCACCCACACGTTTTGTATTCACATACATCCAAGCGTTCCTGTTTTCGGCTCAAACCAACGCTCTACTCGCGAAAACGCATTCCGAACGCGGCAAACGGCACATGAATTTCGTCAAATGCCACGAACGTGAGAGATTTTCTTCTTCACGCTCGACGATCCCACCCTAAGACGCTGTTCGTTAACGCTTCATCGAGCAACGTCGGTTCCAACAGCGTGCGAGTGCCGTGGTCCCGCATTGTATTAGACGTTCCCTTTGGAAAAAATTCCCTTGTAAAGGGCCTGGTGACCGAAAGGCGACCGCTGTGATTTTTCGCCAACTCACAATTAGCCATCAGAGTCGAAATGATCCTGTGAAGTGCATTTCGGCTCACCCCCCGCCACACACACTTCACTTCGGTTAAATCGGAAGTATCACCTGCGGCGTGAACGAATGCGTCTTTCCCGATGCGATGAAATTTGACAAAGTTGCGGTCCGCGAGGGAGGAAAAAGCCAAATAGACCCGGCCGCGAGAAAAAAAAGGCGACGTTCGAAACGTCCATGTCCCCTCCACGCAGGTAAAAACATGGCCCCTGGGGGGATCGAACCCGCGACCTTCGCGTTATTAGCACGACGCTCTAACCAACTGAGCTAAGGGGCCCCTGTATTAGTCCGAAGTCATCATGGAAGTCATTTTCTACAGTCACATGCTCAGTGGCAGAATTTTCTGTTGGTGAACATGGTGCTAGGACATTGTACGCACACATTTTTTTCCACCATCGCAATGAGCTAAAAGCCTTCCCCTCACTCGAGGGCAATGAAAATTATTTACACGGGCCCACGAAAATGTGCAAGGCATCACCGATTTTTCAACTCTAACAGACACTATTACTTACGTCAAATAAACACTACACTCTCAGGCGTCACTTCGTGGAAGTATTTTATGAGTCAATCCATATCAAAACAATCCTTGTACTTTTCCACTAATATTTATTTACGTACCACGCGTTTCGCATGCATCCTCAAGCACAATTCTTTACACGTTATTTGTTGATAGTTACGATGGTAACCAACGCCAATAAGCTGGAGTTGGAGTACAAACTTATTTTTGGGTGGAAAGACAGCGGAACATAGGTTAGGGGCTTGTAAAAAGGGATATTTTTTTTCGGAAAGGAGTGGGGAGCGGTGTGGAAAAAGAAACTTGTTGCAGAGGTTGCTCGATAGTTTCCGTTTTCTCCAGTGCACACACCTTTAAACCCTTCGGTGGGACATGCAGAATTGCGGAGATTAAGTCACTTACGTCCAGCAGATGCTTACCAAATCGTGAGTTGCTATCCATATTCAAGCAACTTCGTGAGTGTTCCTTGATCCGTGTCCTCAAATTTCGTCCATTTTGACCAATGTAAGCCATATGACAATTTTTACATTTAATTTTGTATCTGAATCATTCATCCACTTTTTCATTACCGTTTAATCTAGAAAGCGTTAGCGGAGTGTAGAATTCTGGCTTTAGGGATATCGGAAGGCGGATTGAGATCCTATAAGAAATTTTTCCTAGAAAAGGAATGGAGCACCACTTGGACTTTGAGTGTCTCACTGCTCGTGTGCGAGAAATCTGTTTTGTTGTTTTCTACGGACAATTTTGTTCGCTAAGTTTGGATTGCAGCCATTTCCAGCGGCTGTGGACTTGATTGTCAAAAGTTTTGAAGTTGGTGAGAGTGGTGGGGATGTGAAGGAGGCGATGAACCATGAAATCTAAAGCAGCACGTTTGTGGGTGAAATGGTGAATACAATCGCTAGGTATCAGTGCATCATGGTTTCCTATACGTTCCAAATTCACGTTTTCGCCCTCCTATTGAAATGGACAGATCTAAGAAATTCAGCGATCCGTTCACGTATTTTTCCAATGTAAAGGAAATATTAGGACGAATGCAGTTCGGATGGTTCGGGAAAGAGTACAATTGCCGGTCTGTACCCTACCAGGGAAGAAGGAGGTCGTCCGCGTATCTAGACCAGTATTCAACAAAGCAAATGTACTGCTTGCCGGAATTGAATCATTTTTCCTCCGAGGAGTCGAGAAAAATTTCCCCTGGAAGTGGGGATGATGGGGAGCCCATAGTAGGTCCATCTGTTTGCTTATACGAATTTCGGTTGAAAGTGGAGTAATTTTCAGTTAAAGCCAATTTTATCGGAGCACTTGATTACGTGGAAACGTTTTTCGGAAAAGTGGAGTTTACGAGCATGTCGTGGGTCTTTCGTAAGGCCTCCGATGTAGGGACACGAGTGAACAGGTTATGTATATATCAAACGAAACCAACCTTGGGTTACGTGGAATCTTTTAGGCAGTTACCTTTTCCAATTGAACTTTCCATGCCATATTTTGATTTTAAGCCAGTGTAATTCCGGAACAAAACATTAAATGCGTGCGATAGAAGATGTGAAGGGGAGGATGCAGCAAGCTGCGATACACTTTGATTAATGTTAGCGGAAAAGTACACGGACTGTTATAATATGGATTCATGTTTCACCTACGTCTCTCACTCGTGGATACCAATTCAGCCAAAGAACGATACAAGGCGACTTTCGAACATACACGGGGAACACAATGAACGGTCGACCGTGGAGAGCGGATGTTTGACCAACGTTCCGCGCCGGCTTCTCACAGGCGTAATGCAAGATTCGTCGAAGGAACGATTTTATGAGACGAACAATAACGCTTACCTGCTCGACTTCGAGCCTTCATTTGCATTGTATAGTGATATTTTGCGAGGCTTCTCCAACGTGTGGTTCTGTCGTGATTCCGCCAGTAGTTCAGCACGGAAAATTATAGGTGCTAGGTATTACAGATTTGGTGTTCACACCTCGGGATCAAGGGGAAAAGATTGATGGCGGAAGTCAGGCTGAGGAAGGAAAAAAGTAGACACCGCGTAGCGAGTGATAAAGAAATGCAAAAAATGTGGAACGCTTCACGATTTTGCGTGTCATCCTTGCGCAGGGGCCATGCTAATCTTCTCTGTATCGTTCCAATTTTAGTATATGTACCGCCGAAGCGAGTACGAGAGAAAGGCGTTCCATCTTCGCCTCTATATACCATCCCACTGATGGATGGAAAGTGTCCGCGAGAACTAAGGCTAAGCAATGACAAACGGTGGGAAGAAAGCGATTTCTCAGGTTTTCGTCGAGACCGTTTCAAGGACTTTTCTGCGTGAAAAGCAAGCAGGGAGACTGCGAAAGCATAAGCTGGGCGAATGCTTCATCGAGAAAGCCTTTGTGTGCTCGAAATAATTCGGCCCCTGCACGTCATGCAAACACGCAACGTATCCTCCAGCCTTCACAGCCACTCGGGGGCGGAATGGAAATGCGTCACTTGAGTCAGGGAACGACCTCAGTCCATTGTCTACTCTACATCCTTCCTCCATCTCACCACTCTAAGCGTTGGGAACCGCGAGAGGATCGATTTGCGACTTTTTACACTTCTCCAGTCGTTCCCCCACCCACACGTTTTGTATTCACATACATCCAAGCGTTCCTGTTTTCGGCTCAAACCAACGCTCTACTCGCGAAAACGCATTCCGAACGCGGCAAACGGCACATGAATTTCGTCAAATGCCACGAACGTGTGAGATTTTCTTCTTCACGCTCGACGATCCCACCCTAAGACGCTGTTCGTTAACGCGTCATCGAGCAACGTCGGTTCCAACAGCGTGCGAGTGCCGTGGTCCCGCATTGTATTAGACGTTCCCTTTGGAAAAAATTCCCTTGTAAAGGGCCTGGTGACCGAAAGGCGACCGCTGTAATTTTTCGCACTCTCACAATTAGCCATCAGAGTCGAAATGATCCTGTGAAGTGCATTTCGGCTCACCCCCCGCCACACACACTTCACTTCGGTTAAATCGGAAGTATCACCGGCGGCGTGAACGAATGCGTCTTTCCCGATGCGATGAAATTTGACAAAGTTGCGGTCCGCGAGGGAGGAAAAAGCCAAATAGACCCGGCCGCGAGAAAAAAAAGGCGCCGTTCGAAACGTCCATGTCCCCTCCACGCAGGTAAAAACATGGCCCCTGGGGGGATCGAACCCGCGACCTTCGCGTTATTAGCACGACGCTCTAACCAACTGAGCTAGGCCCCTGTATAAGTCCGAAGTCATCATGGAAGTCATTTTCTACAGTCACATGCTCAGTGGCAGAATTTTCTGTTGGTGAACATGGTGCTAGGACATTGTACGCACACATTTTTTTCCACCATCGCAATGAGCTAAAAGCCTTCCCCTCACTCGAGGGCAATGAAGATTATTTACACGGGCCCACGAAAATGTGCAAGGCATCACCGATTTTTCAACTCTAACAGACACTATTACTTACGTCAAATAAACACTACACTCTCAGGCGTCACTTCGTGGAAGTATTTTATGAGTCAATCCATATCAAAACAATCCTTGTACTTTTCCACTAATATTTATTTACGTACCACGCGTTTCGCATGCATCCTCAAGCACAATTCTTTACACGTTATTTGTTGATAGTTACGATGGTAACCAACGCCAATAAGCTGGAGTTGGAGTACAAACTTATTTTTGGGTGGAAAGACAGCGGAACATAGGTTAGGGGCTTGTAAAAAGGGATATTTTTTTTCGGAAAGGAGTGGGGAGCGGTGTGGAAAAAGAAACTTGTTGCAGAGGTTGCTCGATAGTTTCCGTTTTCTCCAGTGCACACACCTTTAAACCCTTCGGTGGGACATGCAGAATTGCGGAGATTAAGTCACTTACGTCCAGCAGATGCTTACCAAATCGTGAGTTGCTATCCATATTCAAGCAACTTCGTGAGTGTTCCTTGATCCGTGTCCTCAAATTTCGTCCATTTTGACCAATGTAAGCCATATGACAATTTTTACATTTAATTTTGTATCTGAATCATTCATCCACTTTTTCATTACCGTTTAATCTAGAAAGCGTTAGCGGAGTGTAGAATTCTGGCTTTAGGGATATCGGAAGGCGGATTGAGATCCTATAAGAAATTTTTCCTAGAAAAGGAATGGAGCACCACTTGGACTTTGAGTGTCTCACTGCTCGTGAGCGAGAAATCTGTTGTGTTGTTTTCTACGGACAATTTTGTTCGCTAAGTTTGGATTGCAGCCATTTCCAGCGGCTGTGGACTTGATTGTCAAAAGTTTTGAAGTTGGTGAGAGTGGTGGGGATGTGAAGGAGGCGATGAACCATGAAATCTAAAGCAGCACGTTTGTGGGTGAAATGGTGAATACAATCGCTAGGTATCAGTGCATCATGGTTTCCTATACGTTCCAAATTCACGTTTTCGCCCTCCTATTGAAATGGACAGATCTAAGAAATTCAGCGATCCGTTCACGTATTTTTCCAATGTAAAGGAAATATTAGGACGAATGCAGTTCGGATGGTTCGGGAAAGAGTACAATTGCCGGTCTGTACCCTACCAGGGAAGAAAGAGGTCGTCCGCGTATCTAGACCAGTATTCAACAAAGCAAATGTACTGCTTGCCGGAATTGAATCATTTTTCCTCCGAGGAGTCGAGAAAAATTTCCCCTGGAAGTGGGGATGATGGGGAGCCCATAGTAGGTCCATCTGTTTGCTTATACGAATTTCGGTTGAAAGTGGTGTAATTTTCAGTTAAAGCCAATTTTATCGGAGCACTTGATTACGTGGAAACGTTTTTCGGAAAAGTGGAGTTTACGAGCATGTCGTGGGTCTTTCGTAAGGCCTCCGATGTAGGGACACGAGTGAACAGGTTATGTATATATCAAACGAAACCAACCTTGGGTTACGTGGAATCTTTTAGGCAGTTACCTTTTCCAATTGAACTTTCCATGCCATATTTTGATTTTAAGCCAGTGTAATTCCGGAACAAAACATTAAATGCGTGCGATAGAAGATGTGAAGGGGAGGATGCAGCAAGCTGCGATACACTTTGATTAATGTTAGCGGAAAAGTACACGGACTGTTATAATATGGATTCATGTTTCACCTACGTCTCTCACTCGTGGATACCAATTCAGCCAAAGAACGATACAAGGCGACTTTCGAACATACACGGGGAACACAATGAACGGTCGACCGTGGAGAGCGGATGTTTGACCAACGTTCCGCGCCGGCTTCTCACAGGCGTAATGCAAGATTCGTCGAAGGAACGATTTTATGAGACGAACAATAACGCTTACCTGCTCGACTTCGAGCCTTCATTTGCATTGTATAGTGATATTTTGCGAGGCTTCTCCAACGTGTGGATCTGTCGTGATTCCGCCAGTAGTTCAGCACGGAAAATTATAGGTGCTAGGTATTACAGATTTGGTGTTCACACCTCGGGATCAAGGGGAAAAGATTGATGGCGGAAGTCAGGCTGAGGAAGGAAAAAAGTAGACACCGCGTAGCGAGTGATAAAGAAATGCAAAAAATGTGGAACGCTTCACGATTTTGCGTGTCATCCTTGCGCAGGGGCCATGCTAATCTTCTCTGTATCGTTCCAATTTTAGTATATGTACCGCCGAAGCGAGTACGAGAGAAAGGCGTTCCATCTTCGCCTCTATATACCATCCCACTGATGGATGGAAAGTGTCCGCGAGAACTAAGGCTAAGCAATGACAAACGGTGGGAAGAAAGCGATTTCTCAGGTTTTCGTCGAGACCGTTTCAAGGACTTTTCTGCGTGAAAAGCAAGCAGGGAGACTGCGAAAGCATAAGCTGGGCGAATGCTTCATCGAGAAAGCCTTTGTGTGCTCAAAATAATTCGGCACACTTGGCCCCTGCACGTCATGCAAACACGCAACGTATCCTCCAGCCTTCACAGCCACTCGGGGGCGGAATGGAAATGCGTCACTTGAGTCAGGGAACGACCTCAGTCCATTGTCTACTCTACATCCTTCCTCCATCTCACCACTCTAAGCGTTGGGAACCACGAGAGGATCGATTTGCGACTTTTTACACTTCTCCAGTCGTTCCCCCACCCACACGTTTTGTATTCACATACATCCAAGCGTTCCTGTTTTCGGCTCAAACCAACGCTCTACTCGCGAAAACGCATTCCGAACGCGGCAAACGGCACATGAATTTCGTCAAATGCCACGAACGTGAGAGATTTTCTTCTTCACGCTCGACGATCCCACCCTAAGACGCTGTTCGTTAACGCTTCATCGAGCAACGTCGGTTCCAACAGCGTGCGAGTGCCGTGGTCCCGCATTGTATTAGACGTTCCCTTTGGAAAAAATTCCCTTGTAAAGGGCCTGGTGACCGAAAGGCGACCGCTGTGATTTTTCGCCAACTCACAATTAGCCATCAGAGTCGAAATGATCCTGTGAAGTGCATTTCGGCTCACCCCCCGCCACACACACTTCACTTCGGTTAAATCGGAAGTATCACCGGCGGCGTGAACGAATGCGTCTTTCCCGATGCGATGAAATTTGACAAAGTTGCGGTCCGCGAGGGAGGAAAAAGCCAAATAGACCCGGCCGCGAGAAAAAAAAGGCGCCGTTCGAAACGTCCATGTCCCCTCCACGCAGGTAAAAACATGGCCCCTGGGGGGATCGAACCCGCGACCTTCGCGTTATTAGCACGACGCTCTAACCAACTGAGCTAAGTCCGAAGTCATCATGGAAGTCATTTTCTACAGTCACATGCTCAGTGGCAGAATTTTCTGTTGGTGAACATGGTGCTAGGACATTGTACGCACACATTTTTTTCCACCATCGCAATGAGCTAAAAGCCTTCCCCTCACTCGAGGGCAATGAAGATTATTTACACGGGCCCACGAAAATGTGCAAGGCATCACCGATTTTTCAACTCTAACAGACACTATTACTTACGTCAAATAAACACTACACTCTCAGGCGTCACTTCGTGGAAGTATTTTATGAGTCAATCCATATCAAAACAATCCTTGTACTTTTCCACTAATATTTATTTACGTACCACGCGTTTCGCATGCATCCTCAAGCACAATTCTTTACACGTTATTTGTTGATAGTTACGATGGTAACCAACGCCAATAAGCTGGAGTTGGAGTACAAACTTATTTTTGGGTGGAAAGACAGCGGAACATAGGTTAGGGGCTTGTAAAAAGGGATATTTTTTTTCGGAAAGGAGTGGGGAGCGGTGTGGAAAAAGAAACTTGTTGCAGAGGTTGCTCGATAGTTTCCGTTTTCTCCAGTGCACACACCTTTAAACCCTTCGGTGGGACATGCAGAATTGCGGAGATTAAGTCACTTACGTCCAGCAGATGCTTACCAAATCGTGAGTTGCTATCCATATTCAAGCAACTTCGTGAGTGTTCCTTGATCCGTGTCCTCAAATTTCGTCCATTTTGACCAATGTAAGCCATATGACAACTTTTACATTTAATTTTGTATCTGAATCATTCATCCACTTTTTCATTACCGTTTAATCTAGAAAGCGTTAGCGGAGTGTAGAATTCTGGCTTTAGGGATATCGGAAGGCGGTTTGAGATCCTATAAGAAATTTTTCCTAGAAAAGGAATGGAGCACCATTTGGATTTTGAGTGTCTCACTGCTCGTGTGCGAGAAATCTGTTTTGTTGTTTTCTACGGACAATTTTGTTCGCTAAGTTTGGATTGCAGCCATTTCCAGCGGCTGTGGACTTGATTGTCAAAAGTTTTGAAGTTGGTGAGAGTGGTGGGGATGTGAAGGAGGCGATGAACCATGAAATCTAAAGCAGCACGTTTGTGGGTGAAATGGTGAATACAATCGCTAGGTATCAGTGCATCATGGTTTCCTATACGTTCCAAATTCACGTTTTCGCCCTCCTATTGAAATGGACAGATCTAAGAAATTCAGCGATCCGTTCACGTATTTTTCCAATGTAAAGGAAATATTAGGACGAATGCAGTTCGGATGGTTCGGGAAAGAGTACAATTGCCGGTCTGTACCCTACCAGGGAAGAAGGAGGTCGTCCGCGTATCTAGACCAGTATTCAACAAAGCAAATGTACTGCTTGCCGGAATTGAATCATTTTTCCTCCGAGGAGTCGAGAAAAATTTCCCCTGGAAGTGGGGATGATGGGGAGCCCATAGTAGGTCCATCTGTTTGCTTATACGAATTTCGGTTGAAAGTGGAGTAATTTTCAGTTAAAGCCAATTTTATCGGAGCACTTGATTACGTGGAAACGTTTTTCGGAAAAGTGGAGTTTACGAGCATGTCGTGGGTCTTTCGTAAGGCCTCCGATGTAGGGACACGAGTGAAAAGGTTATGTATATATCAAACAAAACCAACCTTGGGTTACGTGGAATCTTTTAGGCAGTTACCTTTTTCAATTGAACTTTCCATGCCATATTTTGATTTTAAGCCAGTGTTATTCCGGAACAAAACATTAAATGTGTGCGATAGAAGATGTGAAGGGGAGGATGCAGCAAGCTGCGATACACTTTGATTAATGTTAGCGGAAAAGTACACGGACTGTTATAATATGGATTCATGTTTCACCTACGTCTCTCACTCACTGTAGATACCAATTCAGCCAAAGAACGATACAAGGCGACTTTCGAACATACACGGGGAACACAATGAACGGTCGACCGTGGAGAGCGGATGTTTGACCAACGTTCCGCGCCGGCTTCTCACAGGCGTAATGCAAGATTCGTCGAAGGAACGATTTTATGAGACGAACAATAACGCTTACCTGCTCGACTTCGAGCCTTCATTTGCATTGTATAGTGATATTTTGCGAGGCTTCTCCAACGTGTGGATCTGTCGTGATTCCGCCAGTAGTTCAGCACGGAAAATTATAGGTGCTACGTATTACAGATTTGGTGTTCACACCTCGGGATCAAGGGGAAAAGGTTGATGGCGGAAGTCCAGCTGAGGAAGGAAAAAAGTAGGCACCGCGTAGCGAGTGATAAAGAAATGCAAAAAATGTGGAACGCTTCACGATTTTGCGTGTCATCCTTGCGCAGGGGCCATGCTAATCTTCTCTGTATCGTTCCAATTTTAGTATATGTACCGCCGAAGCGAGTACGAGAGAAAGGCGTTCCATCTTCGCCTCTATATACCATCCCACTGATGGATGGAAAGTGTCCGCGAGAACTAAGGCTAAGCAATGACAAACGGTGGGAAGAAAGCGATTTCTCAGGTTTTCGTCGAGACCGTTTCAAGGACTTTTCTGCGTGAAAAGCAAGCAGGGAGACTGCGAAAGCATAAGCTGGGCGAATGCTTCATCGAGAAAGCCTTTGTGTGCTCGAAATAATTCGGCCCCTGCACGTCATGCAAACACGCAACGTATCCTCCAGCCTTCACAGCCACTCGGGGGCGGAATGGAAATGCGTCACTTGAGTCAGGGAACGACCTCAGTCCATTGTCTACTCTACATCCTTCCTCCATCTCACCACTCTAAGCGTTGGGAACCGCGAGAGGATCGATTTGCGACTTTTTACACTTCTCCAGTCGTTCCCCCACCCACACGTTTTGTATTCACATACATCCAAGCGTTCCTGTTTTCGGCTCAAACCAACGCTCTACTCGCGAAAACGCATTCCGAACGCGGCAAACGGCACATGAATTTCGTCAAATGCCACGAACGTGAGAGATTTTCTTCTTCACGCTCGACGATCCCACCCTAAGACGCTGTTCGTTAACGCTTCATCGAGCAACGTCGGTTCCAACAGCGTGCGAGTGCCGTGGTCCCGCATTGTATTAGACGTTCCCTTTGGAAAAAATTCCCTTGTAAAGGGCCTGGTGACCGAAAGGCGACCGCTGTGATTTTTCGCCAACTCACAATTAGCCATCAGAGTCGAAATGATCCTGTGAAGTGCATTTCGGCTCACCCCCCGCCACACACACTTCACTTCGGTTAAATCGGAAGTATCACCGGCGGCGTGAACGAATGCGTCTTTCCCGATGCGATGAAATTTGACAAAGTTGCGGTCCGCGAGGGAGGAAAAAGCCAAATAGACCCGGCCGCGAGAAAAAAAAGGCGCCGTTCGAAACGTCCATGTCCCCTCCACGCAGGTAAAAACATGGCCCCTGGGGGGATCGAACCCGCGACCTTCGCGTTATTAGCACGACGCTCTAACCAACTGAGCTAAGTCCGAAGTCATCATGGAAGTCATTTTCTACAGTCACATGCTCAGTGGCAGAATTTTCTGTTGGTGAACATGGTGCTAGGACATTGTACGCACACATTTTTTTCCACCATCGCAATGAGCTAAAAGCCTTCCCCTCACTCGAGGGCAATGAAGATTATTTACACGGGCCCACGAAAATGTGCAAGGCATCACCGATTTTTCAACTCTAACAGACACTATTACTTACGTCAAATAAACACTACACTCTCAGGCGTCACTTCGTGGAAGTATTTTATGAGTCAATCCATATCAAAACAATCCTTGTACTTTTCCACTAATATTTATTTACGTACCACGCGTTTCGCATGCATCCTCAAGCACAATTCTTTACACGTTATTTGTTGATAGTTACGATGGTAACCAACGCCAATAAGCTGGAGTTGGAGTACAAACTTATTTTTGGGTGGAAAGACAGCGGAACATAGGTTAGGGGCTTGTAAAAAGGGATATTTTTTTTCGGAAAGGAGTGGGGAGCGGTGTGGAAAAAGAAACTTGTTGCAGAGGTTGCTCGATAGTTTCCGTTTTCTCCAGTGCACACACCTTTAAACCCTTCGGTGGGACATGCAGAATTGCGGAGATTAAGTCACTTACGTCCAGCAGATGCTTACCAAATCGTGAGTTGCTATCCATATTCAAGCAACTTCGTGAGTGTTCCTTGATCCGTGTCCTCAAATTTCGTCCATTTTGACCAATGTAAGCCATATGACAACTTTTACATTTAATTTTGTATCTGAATCATTCATCCACTTTTTCATTACCGTTTAATCTAGAAAGCGTTAGCGGAGTGTAGAATTCTGGCTTTAGGGATATCGGAAGGCGGTTTGAGATCCTATAAGAAATTTTTCCTAGAAAAGGAATGGAGCACCATTTGGACTTTGAGTGTCTCACTGCTCGTGTGCGAGAAATCTGTTTTGTTGTTTTCTACGGACAATTTTGTTCGCTAAGTTTGGATTGCAGCCATTTCCAGCGGCTGTGGACTTGATTGTCAAAAGTTTTGAAGTTGGTGAGAGTGGTGGGGATGTGAAGGAGGCGATGAACCATGAAATCTAAAGCAGCACGTTTGTGGGTGAAATGGTGAATACAATCGCTAGGTATCAGTGCATCATGGTTTCCTATACGTTCCAAATTCACGTTTTCGCCCTCCTATTGAAATGGACAGATCTAAGAAATTCAGCGATCCGTTCACGTATTTTTCCAATGTAAAGGAAATATTAGGACGAATGGAGTTCGGATGGTTCGGGAAAGAGTACAATTGCCGGTCTGTACCCTACCAGGGAAGAAGGAGGTCGTCCGCGTATCTAGACCAGTATTCAACAAAGCAAATGTACTGCTTGCCGGAATTGAATCATTTTTCCTCCGAGGAGTCGAGAAAAATTTCCCCTGGAAGTGGGGATGATGGGGAGCCCATAGTAGGTCCATCTGTTTGCTTATACGAATTTCGGTTGAAAGTGGAGTAATTTTCAGTTAAAGCCAATTTTATCGGAGCACTTGATTACGTGGAAACGTTTTTCGGAAAAGTGGAGTTTACGAGCATGTCGTGGGTCTTTCGTAAGGCCTCCGATGTAGGGACACGAGTGAACAGGTTATGTATATATCAAACGAAACCAACCTTGGGTTACGTGGAATCTTTTAGGCAGTTACCTTTTCCAATTGAACTTTCCATGCCATATTTTGATTTTAAGCCAGTGTAATTCCGGAACAAAACATTAAATGCGTGCGATAGAAGATGTGAAGGGGAGGATGCAGCAAGCTGCGATACGCGTAGCACTTTGATTAATGTTAGCGGAAAAGTACACGGACTGTTATAATATGGATTCATGTTTCACCTACGTCTCTCACTCGTGGATACCAATTCAGCCAAAGAACGATACAAGGCGACTTTCGAACATACACGGGGAACACAATGAACGGTCGACCGTGGAGAGCGGATGTTTGACCAACGTTCCGCGCCGGCTTCTCACAGGCGTAATGCAAGATTCGTCGAAGGAACGATTTTATGAGACGAACAATAACGCTTACCTGCTCGACTTCGAGCCTTCATTTGCATTGTATAGTGATATTTTGCGAGGCTTCTCCAACGTGTGGATCTGTCGTGATTCCGCCAGTAGTTCAGCACGGAAAATTATAGGTGCTAGGTATTACAGATTTGGTGTTCACACCTCGGGATCAAGGGGAAAAGATTGATGGCGGAAGTCAGGCTGAGGAAGGAAAAAAGTAGACACCGCGTAGCGAGTGATAAAGAAATGCAAAAAATGTGGAACGCTTCACGATTTTGCGTGTCATCCTTGCGCAGGGGCCATGCTAATCTTCTCTGTATCGTTCCAATTTTAGTATATGTACCGCCGAAGCGAGTACGAGAGAAAGGCGTTCCATCTTCGCCTCTATATACCATCCCACTGATGGATGGAAAGTGTCCGCGAGAACTAAGGCTAAGCAATGACAAACGGTGGGAAGAAAGCGATTTCTCAGGTTTTCGTCGAGACCGTTTCAAGGACTTTTCTGCGTGAAAAGCAAGCAGGGAGACTGCGAAAGCATAAGCTGGGCGAATGCTTCATCGAGAAAGCCTTTGTGTGCTCGAAATAATTCGGCCCCTGCACGTCATGCAAACACGCAACGTATCCTCCAGCCTTCACAGCCACTCGGGGGCGGAATGGAAATGCGTCACTTGAGTCAGGGAACGACCTCAGTCCATTGTCTACTCTACATCCTTCCTCCATCTCACCACTCTAAGCGTTGGGAACCGCGAGAGGATCGATTTGCGACTTTTTACACTTCTCCAGTCGTTCCCCCACCCACACGTTTTGTATTCACATACATCCAAGCGTTCCTGTTTTCGGCTCAAACCAACGCTCTACTCGCGAAAACGCATTCCGAACGCGGCAAACGGCACATGAATTTCGTCAAATGCCACGAACGTGAGAGATTTTCTTCTTCACGCTCGACGATCCCACCCTAAGACGCTGTTCGTTAACGCTTCATCGAGCAACGTCGGTTCCAACAGCGTGCGAGTGCCGTGGTCCCGCATTGTATTAGACGTTCCCTTTGGAAAAAATTCCCTTGTAAAGGGCCTGGTGACCGAAAGGCGACCGCTGTGATTTTTCGCCAACTCACAATTAGCCATCAGAGTCGAAATGATCCTGTGAAGTGCATTTCGGCTCACCCCCCGCCACACACACTTCACTTCGGTTAAATCGGAAGTATCACCGGCGGCGTGAACGAATGCGTCTTTCCCGATGCGATGAAATTTGACAAAGTTGCGGTCCGCGAGGGAGGAAAAAGCCAAATAGACCCGGCCGCGAGAAAAAAAGGCGCCGTTCGAAACGTCCATGTCCCCTCCACGCAGGTAAAAACATGGCCCCTGGGGGGATCGAACCCGCGACCTTCGCGTTATTAGCACGACGCTCTAACCAACTGAGCTAAGTCCGAAGTCATCATGGAAGTCATTTTCTACAGTCACATGCTCAGTGGCAGAATTTTCTGTTGGTGAACATGGTGCTAGGACATTGTACGCACACATTTTTTTCCACCATCGCAATGAGCTAAAAGCCTTCCCCTCACTCGAGGGCAATGAAGATTATTTACACGGGCCCACGAAAATGTGCAAGGCATCACCGATTTTTCAACTCTAACAGACACTATTACTTACGTCAAATAAACACCACACTCTCAGGCGTCACTTCGTGGAAGTATTTTATGAGTCAATCCATATCAAAACAATCCTTGTACTTTTCCACTAATATTTATTTACGTACCACGCGTTTCGCATGCATCCTCACGCACAATTCTTTACACGTTATTTGTTGATAGTTACGATGGTAACCAACGCCAATAAGCTGGAGTTGGAGTACAAACTTATTTTTGGGTGGAAAGGCAGCGGAACATAGGTTAGGGGCTTGTAAAAAGGGATATTTTTTTTCGGAAAGGAGTGGGGAGCGGTGTGGAAAAAGAAACTTGTTGCAGAGGTTGCTCGATAGTTTCCGTTTTCTCCAGTGCACACACCTTTAATCCCTTCGGTGGGACATGCAGAATTGCGGAGATTAAGTCACTTACGTCCAGCAGATGCTTACCAAATCGTGAGTTGCTATCCATATTCAAGCAACTTCGTGAGTGTTCCTTGATCCGTGTCCTCAAATTTCGTCCATTTTGACCAATGTAAGCCATATGACAATTTTTACATTTAATTTTGTATCTGAATCATTCATCCACTTTTTCATTACCGTTTAATCTAGAAAGCGTTAGCGGAGTGTAGAATTCTGGCTTTAGGGATATCGGAAGGCGGATTGAGATCCTATAAGAAATTTTTCCTAGAAAAGGAATGGAGCACCACTTGGACTTTGAGTGTCTCACTGCTCGTGTGCGAGAAATCTGTTTTGTTGTTTTCTACGGACAATTTTGTTCGCTAAGTTTGGATTGCAGCCATTTCCAGCGGCTGTGGACTTGATTGTCAAAAGTTTTAAAGTTGGTGAGAGTGGTGGGGATGTGAAGGAGGCGATGAACCATGAAATCTAAAGCAGCACGTTTGTGGGTGAAATGGTGAATACAATCGCTAGGTATCAGTGCATCATGGTTTCCTATACGTTCCAAATTCACGTTTTCGCCCTCCTATTGAAATGGACAGATCTAAGAAATTCAGCGATCCGTTCACGTATTTTTCCAATGTAAAGGAAATATTAGGACGAATGCAGTTCGGATGGTTCGGGAAAGAGTACAATTGCCGGTCTGTACCCTACCAGGGAAGAAGGAGGTCGTCCGCGTATCTAGACCAGTATTCAACAAAGCAAATGTACTGCTTGCCGGAATTGAATCATTTTTCCTCCGAGGAGTCGAGAAAAATTTCCCCTGGAAGTGGGGATGATGGGGAGCCCATAGTAGGTCCATCTGTTTGCTTATACGAATTTCGGTTGAAAGTGGAGTAATTTTCAGTTAAAGCCAATTTTATCGGAGCACTTGATTACGTGGAAACGTTTTTCGGAAAAGTGGAGTTTACGAGCATGTCGTGGGTCTTTCGTAAGGCCACCGATGTAGGGACACGAGTGAACAGGTTATGTATATATCAAACGAAACCAACCTTGGGTTACGTGGAATCTTTTAGGCAGTTACCTTTTTCAATTGAACTTTCCATGCCATATTTTGATTTTAAGCCAGTGTTATTCCGGAACAAAACATTAAATGTGTGCGATAGAAGATGTGAAGGGGAGGATGCAGCAAGCTGCGATACACTTTGATTAATGTTAGCGGAAAAGTACACGGACTGTTATAATATGGATTCATGTTTCACCTACGTCTCTCACTCGTGGATACCAATTCAGCCAAAGAACGATACAAGGCGACTTTCGAACATACACGGGGAACACAATGAACGGTCGACCGTGGAGAGCGGATGTTTGACCAACGTTCCGCGCCGGCTTCTCACAGGCGTAATGCAAGATTCGTCGAAGGAACGATTTTATGAGACGAACAATAACGCTTACCTGCTCGACTTCGAGCCTTCATTTGCATTGTATAGTGATATTTTGCGAGGCTTCTCCAACGTGTGGATCTGTCGTGATTCCGCCAGTAGTTCAGCACGGAAAATTATAGGTGCTACGTATTACAGATTTGGTGTTCACACCTCGGGATCAAGGGGAAAAGGTTGATGGCGGAAGTCCAGCTGAGGAAGGAAAAAAGTAGGCACCGCGTAGCGAGTGATGAACAAATGCAAAAAATGTGGAACGCTTCACGATTTTGCGTGTCATCCTTGCGCAGGGGCCATGCTAATCTTCTCTGTATCGTTCCAATTTTAGTATATGTACCGCCGAAGCGAGTACGAGAGAAAGGCGTTCCATCTTCGCCTCTATATACCATCCCACTGATGGATGGAAAGTGTCCGCGAGAACTAAGGCTAAGCAATGACAAACGGTGGGAAGAAAGCGATTTCTCAGGTTTTCGTCGAGACCGTTTCAAGGACTTTTCTGCGTGAAAAGCAAGCAGGGAGACTGCGAAAGCATAAGCTGGGCGAATGCTTCATCGAGAAAGCCTTTGTGTGCTCGAAATAATTCGGCCCCTGCACGTCATGCAAACACGCAACGTATCCTCCAGCCTTCACAGCCACTCGGGGGCGGAATGGAAATGCGTCACTTGAGTCAGGGAACGACCTCAGTCCATTGTCTACTCTACATCCTTCCTCCATCTCACCACTCTAAGCGTTGGGAACCGCGAGAGGATCGATTTGCGACTTTTTACACTTCTCCAGTCGTTCCCCCACCCACACGTTTTGTATTCACATACATCCAAGCGTTCCTGTTTTCGGCTCAAACCAACGCTCTACTCGCGAAAACGCATTCCGAACGCGGCAAACGGCACATGAATTTCGTCAAATGCCACGAACGTGAGAGATTTTCTTCTTCACGCTCGACGATCCCACCCTAAGACGCTGTTCGTTAACGCGTCATCGAGCAACGTCGGTTCCAACAGCGTGCGAGTGCCGTGGTCCCGCATTGTATTAGACGTTCCCTTTGGAAAAAATTCCCTTGTAAAGGGCCTGGTGACCGAAAGGCGACCGCTGTAATTTTTCGCACTCTCACAATTAGCCATCAGAGTCGAAATGATCCTGTGAAGTGCATTTCGGCTCACCCCCCGCCACACACACTTCACTTCGGTTAAATCGGAAGTATCACCGGCGGCGTGAACGAATGCGTCTTTCCCGATGCGATGAAATTTGACAAAGTTGCGGTCCGCGAGGGAGGAAAAAGCCAAATAGACCCGGCCGCGAGAAAAAAAAGGCGCCGTTCGAAACGTCCATGTCCCCTCCACGCAGGTAAAAACATGGCCCCTGGGGGGATCGAACCCGCGACCTTCGCGTTATTAGCACGACGCTCTAACCAACTGAGCTAAGTCCGAAGTCATCATGGAAGTCATTTTCTACAGTCACATGCTCAGTGGCAGAATTTTCTGTTGGTGAACATGGTGCTAGGACATTGTACGCACACATTTTTTTCCACCATCGCAATGAGCTAAAAGCCTTCCCCTCACTCGAGGGCAATGAAGATTATTTACACGGGCCCACGAAAATGTGCAAGGCATCACCGATTTTTCAACTCTAACAGACACTATTACTTACGTCAAATAAACACTACACTCTCAGGCGTCACTTCGTGGAAGTATTTTATGAGTCAATCCATATCAAAACAATCCTTGTACTTTTCCACTAATATTTATTTACGTACCACGCGTTTCGCATGCATCCTCACGCACAATTCTTTACACGTTATTTGTTGATAGTTACGATGGTAACCAACGCCAATAAGCTGGAGTTGGAGTACAAACTTATTTTTGGGTGGAAAGACAGCGGAACATAGGTTAGGGGCTTGTAAAAAGGGATATTTTTTTTCGGAAAGGAGTGGGGAGCGGTGTGGAAAAAGAAACTTGTTGCAGAGGTTGCTCGATAGTTTCCGTTTTCTCCAGTGCACACACCTTTAAACCCTTCGGTGGGACATGCAGAATTGCGGAGATTAAGTCACTTATGTCCAGCAGATGCTTACCAAATCGTGAGTTGCTATCCATATTCAAGCAACTTCGTGAGTGTTCCTTGATCCGTGTCCTCAAATTTCGTCCATTTTGACCAATGTAAGCCATATGACAATTTTTACATTTAATTTTGTATCTGAATCATTCATCCACTTTTTCATTACCGTTTAATCTAGAAAGCGTTAGCGGAGTGTAGAATTCTGGCTTTAGGGATATCGGAAGGCGGATTGAGATCCTATAAGAAATTTTTCCTAGAAAAGGAATGGAGCACCACTTGGACTTTGAGTGTCTCCCTGCTCGTGTGCGAGAAATCTGTTTTGTTGTTTTCTACGGACAATTTTGTTCGTTAAGTTTGGATTGCAGCCATTTCCAGCGGCTGTGGACTTGATTGTCAAAAGTTTTGAAGTTGGTGAGAGTGGTGGGGATGTGAAGGGGGCGATGAACCATGAAATCTAAAGCAGCACGTTTGTGGGTGAAATGGTGAATACAATCGCTAGGTATCAGTGCATCATGGTTTCCTATACGTTCCAAATTCACGTTTTCGCCCTCCTATTGAAATGGACAGATCTAAGAAATTCAGCGATCCGTTCACGTATTTTTCCAATGTAAAGGAAATATTAGGACGAATGGAGTTCGGATGGTTCGGGAAAGAGTACAATTGCCGGTCTGTACCCTACCAGGGAAGAAGGAGGTCGTCCGCGTATCTAGACCAGTATTCAACAAAGCAAATGTACTGCTTGCCGGAATTGAATCATTTTTCCTCCGAGGAGTCGAGAAAAATTTCCCCTGGAAGTGGGCATGATGGGGAGCCCATAGTAGGTCCATCTGTTTGCTTATACGAATTTCGGTTGAAAGTGGAGTAATTTTCAGTTAAAGCCAATTTTATCGGAGCACTTGATTACGTGGAAACGTTTCTCGGAAAAGTGGAGTTTACGAGCATGTCGTGGGTCTTTCGTAAGGCCTCCGATGTAGGGACACGAGTGAACAGGTTATGTATATATCAAACGAAACCAACCTTGGGTTACGTGGAATCTTTTAGGCAGTTACCTTTTTCAATTGAACTTTCCATGCCATATTTTGATTTTAAGCCAGTGTAATTCCGGAACAAAACATTAAATGCGTGCGATAGAAGATGTGAAGGGGAGGATGCAGCAAGCTGCGATACGCGTAGCACTTTGATTAATGTTAGCGGAAAAGTACACGGACTGTTATAATATGGATTCATGTTTCACCTACGTCTCTCACTCGTGGATACCAATTCAGCCAAAGAACGATACAAGGCGACTTTCGAACATACACGGGGAACACAATGAACGGTCGACCGTGGAGAGCGGATGTTTGACCAACGTTCCGCGCCGGCTTCTCACAGGCGTAATGCAAGATTCGTCGAAGGAACGATTTTATGAGACGAACAATAACGCTTACCTGCTCGACTTCGAGCCTTCATTTGCATTGTATAGTGATATTTTGCGAGGCTTCTCCAACGTGTGGATCTGTCGTGATTCCGCCAGTAGTTCAGCACGGAAAATTATAGGTGCTACGTATTACAGATTTGGTGTTCACACCTCGGGATCAAGGGGAAAAGATTGATGGCGGAAGTCAGGCTGAGGAAGGAAAAAAGTAGACACCGCGTAGCGAGTGATAAAGAAATGCAAAAAATGTGGAACGCTTCACGATTTTGCGTGTCATCCTTGCGCAGGGGCCATGCTAATCTTCTCTGTATCGTTCCAATTTTAGTATATGTACCGCCGAAGCGAGTACGAGAGAAAGGCGTTCCATCTTCGCCTCTATATACCATCCCACTGATGGATGGAAAGTGTCCGCGAGAACTAAGGCTAAGCAATGACAAACGGTGGGAAGAAAGCGATTTCTCAGGTTTTCGTCGAGACCGTTTCAAGGACTTTTCTGCGTGAAAAGCAAGCAGGGAGACTGCGAAAGCATAAGCTGGGCGAATGCTTCATCGAGAAAGCCTTTGTGTGCTCGAAATAATTCGGCCCCTGCACGTCATGCAAACACGCAACGTATCCTCCAGCCTTCACAGCCACTCGGGGGCGGAATGGAAATGCGTCACTTGAGTCAGGGAACGACCTCAGTCCATTGTCTACTCTACATCCTTCCTCCATCTCACCACTCTAAGCGTTGGGAACCGCGAGAGGATCGATTTGCGACTTTTTACACTTCTCCAGTCGTTCCCCCACCCACACGTTTTGTATTCACATACATCCAAGCGTTCCTGTTTTCGGCTCAAACCAACGCTCTACTCGCGAAAACGCATTCCGAACGCGGCAAACGGCACATGAATTTCGTCAAATGCCACGAACGTGAGAGATTTTCTTCTTCACGCTCGACGATCCCACCCTAAGACGCTGTTCGTTAACGCTTCATCGAGCAACGTCGGTTCCAACAGCGTGCGAGTGCCGTGGTCCCGCATTGTATTAGACGTTCCCTTTGGAAAAAATTCCCTTGTAAAGGGCCTGGTGACCGAAAGGCGACCGCTGTAATTTTTCGCACTCTCACAATTAGCCATCAGAGTCGAAATGATCCTGTGAAGTGCATTTCGGCTCACCCCCCGCCACACACACTTCACTTCGGTTAAATCGGAAGTATCACCGGCGGCGTGAACGAATGCGTCTTTCCCGATGCGATGAAATTTGACAAAGTTGCGGTCCGCGAGGGAGGAAAAAGCCAAATAGACCCGGCCGCGAGAAAAAAAAGGCGCCGTTCGAAACGTCCATGTCCCCTCCACGCAGGTAAAAACATGGCCCCTGGGGGGATCGAACCCGCGACCTTCGCGTTATTAGCACGACGCTCTAACCAACTGAGCTAGGCCCCTGTATAAGTCCGAAGTCATCATGGAAGTCATTTTCTACAGTCACATGCTCAGTGGCAGAATTTTCTGTTGGTGAACATGGTGCTAGGACATTGTACGCACACATTTTTTTCCACCATCGCAATGAGCTAAAAGCCTTCCCCTCACTCGAGGGCAATGAAGATTATTTACACGGGCCCACGAAAATGTGCAAGGCATCACCGATTTTTCAACTCTAACAGACACTATTACTTACGTCAAATAAACACTACACTCTCAGGCGTCACTTCGTGGAAGTATTTTATGAGTCAATCCATATCAAAACAATCCTTGTACTTTTCCACTAATATTTATTTACGTACCACGCGTTTCGCATGCATCCTCAAGCACAATTCTTTACACGTTATTTGTTGATAGTTACGATGGTAACCAACGCCAATAAGCTGGAGTTGGAGTACAAACTTATTTTTGGGTGGAAAGACAGCGGAACATAGGTTAGGGGCTTGTAAAAAGGGATATTTTTTTTCGGAAAGGAGTGGGGAGCGGTGTGGAAAAAGAAACTTGTTGCAGAGGTTGCTCGATAGTTTCCGTTTTCTCCAGTGCACACACCTTTAAACCCTTCGGTGGGACATGCAGAATTGCGGAGATTAAGTCACTTACGTCCAGCAGATGCTTACCAAATCGTGAGTTGCTATCCATATTCAAGCAACTTCGTGAGTGTTCCTTGATCCGTGTCCTCAAATTTCGTCCATTTTGACCAATGTAAGCCATATGACAATTTTTACATTTAATTTTGTATCTGAATCATTCATCCACTTTTTCATTACCGTTTAATCTAGAAAGCGTTAGCGGAGTGTAGAATTCTGGCTTTAGGGATATCGGAAGGCGGATTGAGATCCTATAAGAAATTTTTCCTAGAAAAGGAATGGAGCACCACTTGGACTTTGAGTGTCTCACTGCTCGTGTGCGAGAAATCTGTTTTGTTGTTTTCTACGGACAATTTTGTTCGCTAAGTTTGGATTGCAGCCATTTCCAGCGGCTGTGGACTTGATTGTCAAAAGTTTTGAAGTTGGTGAGAGTGGTGGGGATGTGAAGGAGGCGATGAACCATGAAATCTAAAGCAGCACGTTTGTGGGTGAAATGGTGAATACAATCGCTAGGTATCAGTGCATCATGGTTTCCTATACGTTCCAAATTCACGTTTTCGCCCTCCTATTGAAATGGACAGATCTAAGAAATTCAGCGATCCGTTCACGTATTTTTCCAATGTAAAGGAAATATTAGGACGAATGCAGTTCGGATGGTTCGGGAAAGAGTACAATTGCCGGTCTGTACCCTACCAGGGAAGAAGGAGGTCGTCCGCGTATCTAGACCAGTATTCAACAAAGCAAATGTACTGCTTGCCGGAATTGAATCATTTTTCCTCCGAGGAGTCGAGAAAAATTTCCCCTGGAAGTGGGGATGATGGGGAGCCCATAGTAGGTCCATCTGTTTGCTTATACGAATTTCGGTTGAAAGTGGAGTAATTTTCAGTTAAAGCCAATTTTATCGGAGCACTTGATTACGTGGAAACGTTTTTCGGAAAATTGGAGTTTACGAGCATGTCGTGGGTCTTTCGTAAGGCCTCCGATGTAGGGACACGAGTGAACAGGTTATGTATATATCAAACGAAACCAACCTTGGGTTACGTGGAATCTTTTAGGCAGTTACCTTTTTCAATTGAACTTTCCATGCCATATTTTGATTTTAAGCCAGTGTAATTCCGGAACAAAACATTAAATGCGTGCGATAGAAGATGTGAAGGGGAGGATGCAGCAAGCTGCGATACGCGTAGCACTTTGATTAATGTTAGCGGAAAAGTACACGGACTGTTATAATATGGATTCATGTTTCACCTACGTCTCTCACTCGTGGATACCAATTCAGCCAAAGAACGATACAAGGCGACTTTCGAACATACACGGGGAACACAATGAACGGTCGACCGTGGAGAGCGGATGTTTGACCAACGTTCCGCGCCGGCTTCTCACAGGCGTAATGCAAGATTCGTCGAAGGAACGATTTTATGAGACGAACAATAACGCTTACCTGCTCGACTTCGAGCCTTCATTTGCATTGTATAGTGATATTTTGCGAGTCTTCTCCAACGTGTGGATCTGTCGTGATTCCGCCAGTAGTTCAGCACGGAAAATTATAGGTGCTAGGTATTACGGATTTGGTGTTCACACCTCGGGATCAAGGGGAAAAGATTGATGGCGGAAGTCCAGCTGAGGAAGGAAAAAAGTAGACACCGCG
The DNA here is from genome assembly GCA_963169105.1 of Ceriagrion tenellum. Taxonomy (NCBI): domain Eukaryota; kingdom Metazoa; phylum Arthropoda; class Insecta; order Odonata; family Coenagrionidae; genus Ceriagrion; species Ceriagrion tenellum. The sequence continues at coordinate 42,653,261 of OY720639.1, forward strand.
TAGCGAGTGATAAAGAAATGCAAAAAATGTGGAACGCTTCACGATTTTGCGTGTCATCCTTGCGCAGGGGCCATGCTAATCTTCTCTGTATCGTTCCAATTTTAGTATATGTACCGCCGAAGCGAGTACGAGAGAAAGGCGTTCCATCTTCGCCTCTATATACCATCCCACTGATGGATGGAAAGTGTCCGCGAGAACTAAGGCTAAGCAATGACAAACGGTGGGAAGAAAGCGATTTCTCAGGTTTTCGTCGAGACCGTTTCAAGGACTTTTCTGCGTGAAAAGCAAGCAGGGAGACTGCGAAAGCATAAGCTGGGCGAATGCTTCATCGAGAAAGCCTTTGTGTGCTCGAAATAATTCGGCCCCTGCACGTCATGCAAACACGCAACGTATCCTCCAGCCTTCACAGCCACTCGGGGGCGGAATGGAAATGCGTCACTTGAGTCAGGGAACGACCTCAGTCCATTGTCTACTCTACATCCTTCCTCCATCTCACCACTCTAAGCGTTGGGAACCGCGAGAGGATCGATTTGCGACTTTTTACACTTCTCCAGTCGTTCCCCCACCCACACGTTTTGTATTCACATACATCCAAGCGTTCCTGTTTTCGGCTCAAACCAACGCTCTACTCGCGAAAACGCATTCCGAACGCGGCAAACGGCACATGAATTTCGTCAAATGCCACGAACGTGTGAGATTTTCTTCTTCACGCTCGACGATCCCACCCTAAGACGCTGTTCGTTAACGCGTCATCGAGCAACGTCGGTTCCAACAGCGTGCGAGTGCCGTGGTCCCGCATTGTATTAGACGTTCCCTTTGGAAAAAATTCCCTTGTAAAGGGCCTGGTGACCGAAAGGCGACCGCTGTAATTTTTCGCACTCTCACAATTAGCCATCAGAGTCGAAATGATCCTGTGAAGTGCATTTCGGCTCACCCCCCGCCACACACACTTCACTTCGGTTAAATCGGAAGTATCACCGGCGGCGTGAACGAATGCGTCTTTCCCGATGCGATGAAATTTGACAAAGTTGCGGTCCGCGAGGGAGGAAAAAGCCAAATAGACCCGGCCGCGAGAAAAAAAAGGCGCCGTTCGAAACGTCCATGTCCCCTCCACGCAGGTAAAAACATGGCCCCTGGGGGGATCGAACCCGCGACCTTCGCGTTATTAGCACGACGCTCTAACCAACTGAGCTAGGCCCCTGTATAAGTCCGAAGTCATCATGGAAGTCATTTTCTACAGTCACATGCTCAGTGGCAGAATTTTCTGTTGGTGAACATGGTGCTAGGACATTGTACGCACACATTTTTTTCCACCATCGCAATGAGCTAAAAGCCTTCCCCTCACTCGAGGGCAATGAAGATTATTTACACGGGCCCACGAAAATGTGCAAGGCATCACCGATTTTTCAACTCTAACAGACACTATTACTTACGTCAAATAAACACTACACTCTCAGGCGTCACTTCGTGGAAGTATTTTATGAGTCAATCCATATCAAAACAATCCTTGTACTTTTCCACTAATATTTATTTACGTACCACGCGTTTCGCATGCATCCTCAAGCACAATTCTTTACACGTTATTTGTTGATAGTTACGATGGTAACCAACGCCAATAAGCTGGAGTTGGAGTACAAACTTATTTTTGGGTGGAAAGACAGCGGAACATAGGTTAGGGGCTTGTAAAAAGGGATATTTTTTTTCGGAAAGGAGTGGGGAGCGGTGTGGAAAAAGAAACTTGTTGCAGAGGTTGCTCGATAGTTTCCGTTTTCTCCAGTGCACACACCTTTAAACCCTTCGGTGGGACATGCAGAATTGCGGAGATTAAGTCACTTACGTCCAGCAGATGCTTACCAAATCGTGAGTTGCTATCCATATTCAAGCAACTTCGTGAGTGTTCCTTGATCCGTGTCCTCAAATTTCGTCCATTTTGACCAATGTAAGCCATATGACAACTTTTACATTTAATTTTGTATCTGAATCATTCATCCACTTTTTCATTACCGTTTAATCTAGAAAGCGTTAGCGGAGTGTAGAATTCTGGCTTTAGGGATATCGGAAGGCGGTTTGAGATCCTATAAGAAATTTTTCCTAGAAAAGGAATGGAGCACCATTTGGACTTTGAGTGTCTCACTGCTCGTGTGCGAGAAATCTGTTTTGTTGTTTTCTACGGACAATTTTGTTCGCTAAGTTTGGATTGCAGCCATTTCCAGCGGCTGTGGACTTGATTGTCAAAAGTTTTGAAGTTGGTGAGAGTGGTGGGGATGTGAAGGAGGCGATGAACCATGAAATCTAAAGCAGCACGTTTGTGGGTGAAATGGTGAATACAATCGCTAGGTATCAGTGCATCATGGTTTCCTATACGTTCCAAATTGACGTTTTCGCCCTCCTATTGAAATGGACAGATCTAAGAAATTCAGCGATCCGTTCACGTATTTTTCCAATGTAAAGGAAATATTAGGACGAATGGAGTTCGGATGGTTCGGGAAAGAGTACAATTGCCGGTCTGTACCCTACCAGGGAAGAAGGAGGTCGTCCGCGTATCTAGACCAGTATTCAACAAAGCAAATGTACTGCTTGCCGGAATTGAATCATTTTTCCTCCGAGGAGTCGAGAAAAATTTCCCCTGGAAGTGGGGATGATGGGGAGCCCATAGTAGGTCCATCTGTTTGCTTATACGAATTTCGGTTGAAAGTGGAGTAATTTTCAGTTAAAGCCAATTTTATCGGAGCACTTGATTACGTGGAAACGTTTTTCGGAAAAGTGGAGTTTACGAGCATGTCGTGGGTCTTTCGTAAGGCCTCCGATGTAGGGACACGAGTGAACAGGTTATGTATATATCAAACGAAACCAACCTTGGGTTACGTGGAATCTTTTAGGCAGTTACCTTTTTCAATTGAACTTTCCATGCCATATTTTGATTTTAAGCCAGTGTTATTCCGGAACAAAACATTAAATGTGTGCGATAGAAGATGTGAAGGGGAGGATGCAGCAAGCTGCGATACGCGTAGCACTTTGATTAATGTTAGCGGAAAAGTACACGGACTGTTATAATATGGATTCATGTTTCACCTACATCTCTCACTCACTGTAGATACCAATTCAGCCAAAGAACGATACAAGGCGACTTTCGAACATACACGGGGAACACAATGAACGGTCGACCGTGGAGAGCGGATGTTTGACCAACGTTCCGCGCCGGCTTCTCACAGGCGTAATGCAAGATTCGTCGAAGGAACGATTTTATGAGACGAACAATAACGCTTACCTGCTCGACTTCGAGCCTTCATTTGCATTGTATAGTGATATTTTGCGAGGCTTCTCCAACGTGTGGATCTGTCGTGATTCCGCCAGTAGTTCAGCACGGAAAATTATAGGTGCTACGTATTACAGATTTGGTGTTCACACCTCGGGATCAAGGGGAAAAGGTTGATGGCGGAAGTCCAGCTGAGGAAGGAAAAAAGTAGACACCGCGTAGCGAGTGATAAAGAAATGCAAAAAATGTGGAACGCTTCACGATTTTGCGTGTCATCCTTGCGCAGGGGCCATGCTAATCTTCTCTGTATCGTTCCAATTTTAGTATATGTACCGCCGAAGCGAGTACGAGAGAAAGGCGTTCCATCTTCGCCTCTATATACCATCCCACTGATGGATGGAAAGTGTCCGCGAGAACTAAGGCTAAGCAATGACAAACGGTGGGAAGAAAGCGATTTCTCAGGTTTTCGTCGAGACCGTTTCAAGGACTTTTCTGCGTGAAAAGCAAGCAGGGAGACTGCGAAAGCATAAGCTGGGCGAATGCTTCATCGAGAAAGCCTTTGTGTGCTCGAAATAATTCGGCCCCTGCACGTCATGCAAACACGCAACGTATCCTCCAGCCTTCACAGCCACTCGGGGGCGGAATGGAAATGCGTCACTTGAGTCAGGGAACGACCTCAGTCCATTGTCTACTCTACATCCTTCCTCCATCTCACCACTCTAAGCGTTGGGAACCACGAGAGGATCGATTTGCGACTTTTTACACTTCTCCAGTCGTTCCCCCACCCACACGTTTTGTATTCACATACATCCAAGCGTTCCTGTTTTCGGCTCAAACCAACGCTCTACTCGCGAAAACGCATTCCGAACGCGGCAAACGGCACATGAATTTCGTCAAATGCCACGAACGTGAGAGATTTTCTTCTTCACGCTCGACGATCCCACCCTAAGACGCTGTTCGTTAACGCTTCATCGAGCAACGTCGGTTCCAACAGCGTGCGAGTGCCGTGGTCCCGCATTGTATTAGACGTTCCCTTTGGAAAAAATTCCCTTGTAAAGGGCCTGGTGACCGAAAGGCGACCGCTGTGATTTTTCGCCAACTCACAATTAGCCATCAGAGTCGAAATGATCCTGTGAAGTGCATTTCGGCTCACCCCCCGCCACACACACTTCACTTCGGTTAAATCGGAAGTATCACCGGCGGCGTGAACGAATGCGTCTTTCCCGATGCGATGAAATTTGACAAAGTTGCGGTCCGCGAGGGAGGAAAAAGCCAAATAGACCCGGCCGCGAGAAAAAAAAGGCGCCGTTCGAAACGTCCATGTCCCCTCCACGCAGGTAAAAACATGGCCCCTGGGGGGATCGAACCCGCGACCTTCGCGTTATTAGCACGACGCTCTAACCAACTGAGCTAAGGGGCCCCTGTATAAGTCCGAAGTCATCATGGAAGTCATTTTCTACAGTCACATGCTCAGTGGCAGAATTTTCTGTTGGTGAACATGGTGCTAGGACATTGTACGCACACATTTTTTTCCACCATCGCAATGAGCTAAAAGCCTTCCCCTCACTCGAGGGCAATGAAGATTATTTACACGGGCCCACGAAAATGTGCAAGGCATCACCGATTTTTCAACTCTAACAGACACTATTACTTACGTCAAATAAACACTACACTCTCAGGCGTCACTTCGTGGAAGTATTTTATGAGTCAATCCATATCAAAACAATCCTTGTACTTTTCCACTAATATTTATTTACGTACCACGCGTTTCGCATGCATCCTCAAGCACAATTCTTTACACGTTATTTGTTGATAGTTACGATGGTAACCAACGCCAATAAGCTGGAGTTGGAGTACAAACTTATTTTTGGGTGGAAAGACAGCGGAACATAGGTTAGGGGCTTGTAAAAAGGGATATTTTTTTTCGGAAAGGAGTGGGGAGCGGTGTGGAAAAAGAAACTTGTTGCAGAGGTTGCTCGATAGTTTCCGTTTTCTCCAGTGCACACACCTTTAAACCCTTCGGTGGGACATGCAGAATTGCGGAGATTAAGTCACTTACGTCCAGCAGATGCTTACCAAATCGTGAGTTGCTATCCATATTCAAGCAACTTCGTGAGTGTTCCTTGATCCGTGTCCTCAAATTTCGTCCATTTTGACCAATGTAAGCCATATGACAACTTTTACATTTAATTTTGTATCTGAATCATTCATCCACTTTTTCATTACCGTTTAATCTAGAAAGCGTTAGCGGAGTGTAGAATTCTGGCTTTAGGGATATCGGAAGGCGGTTTGAGATCCTATAAGAAATTTTTCCTAGAAAAGGAATGGAGCACCATTTGGACTTTGAGTGTCTCACTGCTCGTGTGCGAGAAATCTGTTTTGTTGTTTTCTACGGACAATTTTGTTCGCTAAGTTTGGATTGCAGCCATTTCCAGCGGCTGTGGACTTGATTGTCAAAAGTTTTGAAGTTGGTGAGAGTGGTGGGGATGTGAAGGAGGCGATGAACCATGAAATCTAAAGCAGCACGTTTGTGGGTGAAATGGTGAATACAATCGCTAGGTATCAGTGCATCATGGTTTCCTATACGTTCCAAATTCACGTTTTCGCCCTCCTATTGAAATGGACAGATCTAAGAAATTCAGCGATCCGTTCACGTATTTTTCCAATGTAAAGGAAATATTAGGACGAATGGAGTTCGGATGGTTCGGGAAAGAGTACAATTGCCGGTCTGTACCCTACCAGGGAAGAAGGAGGTCGTCCGCGTATCTAGACCAGTATTCAACAAAGCAAATGTACTGCTTGCCGGAATTGAATCATTTTTCCTCCGAGGAGTCGAGAAAAATTTCCCCTGGAAGTGGGGATGATGGGGAGCCCATAGTAGGTCCATCTGTTTGCTTATACGAATTTCGGTTGAAAGTGGAGTAATTTTCAGTTAAAGCCAATTTTATCGGAGCACTTGATTACGTGGAAACGTTTTTCGGAAAAGTGGAGTTTACGAGCATGTCGTGGGTCTTTCGTAAGGCCTCCGATGTAGGGACACGAGTGAACAGGTTATGTATATATCAAACGAAACCAACCTTGGGTTACGTGGAATCTTTTAGGCAGTTACCTTTTCCAATTGAACTTTCCATGCCATATTTTGATTTTAAGCCAGTGTAATTCCGGAACAAAACATTAAATGCGTGCGATAGAAGATGTGAAGGGGAGGATGCAGCAAGCTGCGATACGCGTAGCACTTTGATTAATGTTAGCGGAAAAGTACACGGACTGTTATAATATGGATTCATGTTTCACCTACGTCTCTCACTCGTGGATACCAATTCAGCCAAAGAACGATACAAGGCGACTTTCGAACATACACGGGGAACACACTGAACGGTCGACCGTGGAGAGCGGATGTTTGACCAACGTTCCGCGCCGGCTTCTCACAGGCGTAATGCAAGATTCGTCGAAGGAACGATTTTATGAGACGAACAATAACGCTTACCTGCTCGACTTCGAGCCTTCATTTGCATTGTATAGTGATATTTTGCGAGGCTTCTCCAACGTGTGGATCTGTCGTGATTCCGCCAGTAGTTCAGCACGGAAAATTATAGGTGCTACGTATTACAGATTTGGTGTTCACACCTCGGGATCAAGGGGAAAAGGTTGATGGCGGAAGTCCAGCGGAGGAAGGAAAAAAGTAGGCACCGCGTAGCGAGTGATAAAGAAATGCAAAAAATGTGGAACGCTTCACGATTTTGCGTGTCATCCTTGCGCAGGGGCCATGCTAATCTTCTCTGTATCGTTCCAATTTTAGTATATGTACCGCCGAAGCGAGTACGAGAGAAAGGCGTTCCATCTTCGCCTCTATATACCATCCCACTGATGGATGGAAAGTGTCCGCGAGAACTAAGGCTAAGCAATGACAAACGGTGGGAAGAAAGCGATTTCTCAGGTTTTCGTCGAGACCGTTTCAAGGACTTTTCTGCGTGAAAAGCAAGCAGGGAGACTGCGAAAGCATAAGCTGGGCGAATGCTTCATCGAGAAAGCCTTTGTGTGCTCGAAATAATTCGGCCCCTGCACGTCATGCAAACACGCAACGTATCCTCCAGCCTTCACAGCCACTCGGGGGCGGAATGGAAATGCGTCACTTGAGTCAGGGAACGACCTCAGTCCATTGTCTACTCTACATCCTTCCTCCATCTCACCACTCTAAGCGTTGGGAACCGCGAGAGGATCGATTTGCGACTTTTTACACTTCTCCAGTCGTTCCCCCACCCACACGTTTTGTATTCACATACATCCAAGCGTTCCTGTTTTCGGCTCAAACCAACGCTCTACTCGCGAAAACGCATTCCGAACGCGGCAAACGGCACATGAATTTCGTCAAATGCCACGAACGTGAGAGATTTTCTTCTTCACGCTCGACGATCCCACCCTAAGACGCTGTTCGTTAACGCTTCATCGAGCAACGTCGGTTCCAACAGCGTGCGAGTGCCGTGGTCCCGCATTGTATTAGACGTTCCCTTTGGAAAAAATTCCCTTGTAAAGGGCCTGGTGACCGAAAGGCGACCGCTGTAATTTTTCGCACTCTCACAATTAGCCATCAGAGTCGAAATGATCCTGTGAAGTGCATTTCGGCTCACCCCCCGCCACACACACTTCACTTCGGTTAAATCGGAAGTATCACCGGCGGCGTGAACGAATGCGTCTTTCCCGATGCGATGAAATTTGACAAAGTTGCGGTCCGCGAGGGAGGAAAAAGCCAAATAGACCCGGCCGCGAGAAAAAAAAGGCGCCGTTCGAAACGTCCATGTCCCCTCCACGCAGGTAAAAACATGGCCCCTGGGGGGATCGAACCCGCGACCTTCGCGTTATTAGCACGACGCTCTAACCAACTGAGCTAAGTCCGAAGTCATCATGGAAGTCATTTTCTACAGTCACATGCTCAGTGGCAGAATTTTCTGTTGGTGAACATGGTGCTAGGACATTGTACGCACACATTTTTTTCCACCATCGCAATGAGCTAAAAGCCTTCCCCTCACTCGAGGGCAATGAAGATTATTTACACGGGCCCACGAAAATGTGCAAGGCATCACCGATTTTTCAACTCTAACAGACACTATTACTTACGTCAAATAAACACTACACTCTCAGGCGTCACTTCGTGGAAGTATTTTATGAGTCAATCCATATCAAAACAATCCTTGTACTTTTCCACTAATATTTATTTACGTACCACGCGTTTCGCATGCATCCTCAAGCACAATTCTTTACACGTTATTTGTTGATAGTTACGATGGTAACCAACGCCAATAAGCTGGAGTTGGAGTACAAACTTATTTTTGGGTGGAAAGACAGCGGAACATAGGTTAGGGGCTTGTAAAAAGGGATATTTTTTTTCGGAAAGGAGTGGGGAGCGGTGTGGAAAAAGAAACTTGTTGCAGAGGTTGCTCGATAGTTTCCGTTTTCTCCAGTGCACACACCTTTAAACCCTTCGGTGGGACATGCAGAATTGCGGAGATTAAGTCACTTACGTCCAGCAGATGCTTACCAAATCGTGAGTTGCTATCCATATTCAAGCAACTTCGTGAGTGTTCCTTGATCCGTGTCCTCAAATTTCGTCCATTTTGACCAATGTAAGCCATATGACAACTTTTACATTTAATTTTGTATCTGAATCATTCATCCACTTTTTCATTACCGTTTAATCTAGAAAGCGTTAGCGGAGTGTAGAATTCTGGCTTTAGGGATATCGGAAGGCGGTTTGAGATCCTATAAGAAATTTTTCCTAGAAAAGGAATGGAGCACCATTTGGACTTTGAGTGTCTCACTGCTCGTGTGCGAGAAATCTGTTTTGTTGTTTTCTACGGACAATTTTGTTCGCTAAGTTTGGATTGCAGCCATTTCCAGCGGCTGTGGACTTGATTGTCAAAAGTTTTGAAGTTGGTGAGAGTGGTGGGGATGTGAAGGAGGCGATGAACCATGAAATCTAAAGCAGCACGTTTGTGGGTGAAATGGTGAATACAATCGCTAGGTATCAGTGCATCATGGTTTCCTATACGTTCCAAATTCACGTTTTCGCCCTCCTATTGAAATGGACAGATCTAAGAAATTCAGCGATCCGTTCACGTATTTTTCCAATGTAAAGGAAATATTAGGACGAATGGAGTTCGGATGGTTCGGGAAAGAGTACAATTGCCGGTCTGTACCCTACCAGGGAAGAAGGAGGTCGTCCGCGTATCTAGACCAGTATTCAACAAAGCAAATGTACTGCTTGCCGGAATTGAATCATTTTTCCTCCGAGGAGTCGAGAAAAATTTCCCCTGGAAGTGGGGATGATGGGGAGCCCATAGTAGGTCCATCTGTTTGCTTATACGAATTTCGGTTGAAAGTGGAGTAATTTTCAGTTAAAGCCAATTTTATCGGAGCACTTGATTACGTGGAAACGTTTTTCGGAAAAGTGGAGTTTACGAGCATGTCGTGGGTCTTTCGTAAGGCCTCCGATGTAGGGACACGAGTGAACAGGTTATGTATATATCAAACGAAACCAACCTTGGGTTACGTGGAATCTTTTAGGCAGTTACCTTTTCCAATTGAACTTTCCATGCCATATTTTGATTTTAAGCCAGTGTAATTCCGGAACAAAACATTAAATGCGTGCGATAGAAGATGTGAAGGGGAGGATGCAGCAAGCTGCGATACGCGTAGCACTTTGATTAATGTTAGCGGAAAAGTACACGGACTGTTATAATATGGATTCATGTTTCACCTACGTCTCTCACTCGTGGATACCAATTCAGCCAAAGAACGATACAAGGCGACTTTCGAACATACACGGGGAACACACTGAACGGTCGACCGTGGAGAGCGGATGTTTGACCAACGTTCCGCGCCGGCTTCTCACAGGCGTAATGCAAGATTCGTCGAAGGAACGATTTTATGAGACGAACAATAACGCTTACCTGCTCGACTTCGAGCCTTCATTTGCATTGTATAGTGATATTTTGCGAGGCTTCTCCAACGTGTGGATCTGTCGTGATTCCGCCAGTAGTTCAGCACGGAAAATTATAGGTGCTACGTATTACAGATTTGGTGTTCACACCTCGGGATCAAGGGGAAAAGGTTGATGGCGGAAGTCCAGCGGAGGAAGGAAAAAAGTAGGCACCGCGTAGCGAGTGATAAAGAAATGCAAAAAATGTGGAACGCTTCACGATTTTGCGTGTCATCCTTGCGCAGGGGCCATGCTAATCTTCTCTGTATCGTTCCAATTTTAGTATATGTACCGCCGAAGCGAGTACGAGAGAAAGGCGTTCCATCTTCGCCTCTATATACCATCCCACTGATGGATGGAAAGTGTCCGCGAGAACTAAGGCTAAGCAATGACAAACGGTGGGAAGAAAGCGATTTCTCAGGTTTTCGTCGAGACCGTTTCAAGGACTTTTCTGCGTGAAAAGCAAGCAGGGAGACTGCGAAAGCATAAGCTGGGCGAATGCTTCATCGAGAAAGCCTTTGTGTGCTCGAAATAATTCGGCCCCTGCACGTCATGCAAACACGCAACGTATCCTCCAGCCTTCACAGCCACTCGGGGGCGGAATGGAAATGCGTCACTTGAGTCAGGGAACGACCTCAGTCCATTGTCTACTCTACATCCTTCCTCCATCTCACCACTCTAAGCGTTGGGAACCGCGAGAGGATCGATTTGCGACTTTTTACACTTCTCCAGTCGTTCCCCCACCCACACGTTTTGTATTCACATACATCCAAGCGTTCCTGTTTTCGGCTCAAACCAACGCTCTACTCGCGAAAACGCATTCCGAACGCGGCAAACGGCACATGAATTTCGTCAAATGCCACGAACGTGAGAGATTTTCTTCTTCACGCTCGACGATCCCACCCTAAGACGCTGTTCGTTAACGCTTCATCGAGCAACGTCGGTTCCAACAGCGTGCGAGTGCCGTGGTCCCGCATTGTATTAGACGTTCCCTTTGGAAAAAATTCCCTTGTAAAGGGCCTGGTGACCGAAAGGCGACCGCTGTGATTTTTCGCCAACTCACAATTAGCCATCAGAGTCGAAATGATCCTGTGAAGTGCATTTCGGCTCACCCCCCGCCACACACACTTCACTTCGGTTAAATCGGAAGTATCACCGGCGGCGTGAACGAATGCGTCTTTCCCGATGCGATGAAATTTGACAAAGTTGCGGTCCGCGAGGGAGGAAAAAGCCAAATAGACCCGGCCGCGAGAAAAAAAAGGCGCCGTTCGAAACGTCCATGTCCCCTCCACGCAGGTAAAAACATGGCCCCTGGGGGGATCGAACCCGCGACCTTCGCGTTATTAGCACGACGCTCTAACCAACTGAGCTAAGTCCGAAGTCATCATGGAAGTCATTTTCTACAGTCACATGCTCAGTGGCAGAATTTTCTGTTGGTGAACATGGTGCTAGGACATTGTACGCACACATTTTTTTCCACCATCGCAATGAGCTAAAAGCCTTCCCCTCACTCGAGGGCAATGAAGATTATTTACACGGGCCCACGAAAATGTGCAAGGCATCACCGATTTTTCAACTCTAACAGACACTATTACTTACGTCAAATAAACACTACACTCTCAGGCGTCACTTCGTGGAAGTATTTTATGAGTCAATCCATATCAAAACAATCCTTGTACTTTTCCACTAATATTTATTTACGTACCACGCGTTTCGCATGCATCCTCAAGCACAATTCTTTACACGTTATTTGTTGATAGTTACGATGGTAACCAACGCCAATAAGCTGGAGTTGGAGTACAAACTTATTTTTGGGTGGAAAGACAGCGGAACATAGGTTAGGGGCTTGTAAAAAGGGATATTTTTTTTCGGAAAGGAGTGGGGAGCGGTGTGGAAAAAGAAACTTGTTGCAGAGGTTGCTCGATAGTTTCCGTTTTCTCCAGTGCACACACCTTTAAACCCTTCGGTGGGACATGCAGAATTGCGGAGATTAAGTCACTTACGTCCAGCAGATGCTTACCAAATCGTGAGTTGCTATCCATATTCAAGCAACTTCGTGAGTGTTCCTTGATCCGTGTCCTCAAATTTCGTCCATTTTGACCAATGTAAGCCATATGACAACTTTTACATTTAATTTTGTATCTGAATCATTCATCCACTTTTTCATTACCGTTTAATCTAGAAAGCGTTAGCGGAGTGTAGAATTCTGGCTTTAGGGATATCGGAAGGCGGTTTGAGATCCTATAAGAAATTTTTCCTAGAAAAGGAATGGAGCACCATTTGGACTTTGAGTGTCTCACTGCTCGTGTGCGAGAAATCTGTTTTGTTGTTTTCTACGGACAATTTTGTTCGCTAAGTTTGGATTGCAGCCATTTCCAGCGGCTGTGGACTTGATTGTCAAAAGTTTTGAAGTTGGTGAGAGTGGTGGGGATGTGAAGGAGGCGATGAACCATGAAATCTAAAGCAGCACGTTTGTGGGTGAAATGGTGAATACAATCGCTAGGTATCAGTGCATCATGGTTTCCTATACGTTCCAAATTCACGTTTTCGCCCTCCTATTGAAATGGACAGATCTAAGAAATTCAGCGATCCGTTCACGTATTTTTCCAATGTAAAGGAAATATTAGGACGAATGGAGTTCGGATGGTTCGGGAAAGAGTACAATTGCCGGTCTGTACCCTACCAGGGAAGAAGGAGGTCGTCCGCGTATCTAGACCAGTATTCAACAAAGCAAATGTACTGCTTGCCGGAATTGAATCATTTTTCCTCCGAGGAGTCGAGAAAAATTTCCCCTGGAAGTGGGGATGATGGGGAGCCCATAGTAGGTCCATCTGTTTGCTTATACGAATTTCGGTTGAAAGTGGAGTAATTTTCAGTTAAAGCCAATTTTATCGGAGCACTTGATTACGTGGAAACGTTTTTCGGAAAAGTGGAGTTTACGAGCATGTCGTGGGTCTTTCGTAAGGCCTCCGATGTAGGGACACGAGTGAACAGGTTATGTATATATCAAACGAAACCAACCTTGGGTTACGTGGAATCTTTTAGGCAGTTACCTTTTTCAATTGAACTTTCCATGCCATATTTTGATTTTAAGCCAGTGTAATTCCGGAACAAAACATTAAATGTGTGCGATAGAAGATGTGAAGGGGAGGATGCAGCAAGCTGCGATACACTTTGATTAATGTTAGCGGAAAAGTACACGGACTGTTATAATATGGATTCATGTTTCACCTACGTCTCTCACTCGTGGATACCAATTCAGCCAAAGAACGATACAAGGCGACTTTCGAACATACACGGGGAACACAATGAACGGTCGACCGTGGAGAGCGGATGTTTGACCAACGTTCCGCGCCGGCTTCTCACAGGCGTAATGCAAGATTCGTCGAAGGAACGATTTTATGAGACGAACAATAACGCTTACCTGCTCGACTTCGAGCCTTCATTTGCATTGTATAGTGATATTTTGCGAGGCTTCTCCAACGTGTGGATCTGTCGTGATTCCGCCAGTAGTTCAGCACGGAAAATTATAGGTGCTAGGTATTACAGATTTGGTGTTCACACCTCGGGATCAAGGGGAAAAGATTGATGGCGGAAGTCAGGCTGAGGAAGGAAAAAAGTAGACACCGCGTAGCGAGTGATAAAGAAATGCAAAAAATGTGGAACGCTTCACGATTTTGCGTGTCATCCTTGCGCAGGGGCCATGCTAATCTTCTCTGTATCGTTCCAATTTTAGTATATGTACCGCCGAAGCGAGTACGAGAGAAAGGCGTTCCATCTTCGCCTCTATATACCATCCCACTGATGGATGGAAAGTGTCCGCGAGAACTAAGGCTAAGCAATGACAAACGGTGGGAAGAAAGCGATTTCTCAGGTTTTCGTCGAGACCGTTTCAAGGACTTTTCTGCGTGAAAAGCAAGCAGGGAGACTGCGAAAGCATAAGCTGGGCGAATGCTTCATCGAGAAAGCCTTTGTGTGCTCGAAATAATTCGGCCCCTGCACGTCATGCAAACACGCAACGTATCCTCCAGCCTTCACAGCCACTCGGGGGCGGAATGGAAATGCGTCACTTGAGTCAGGGAACGACCTCAGTCCATTGTCTACTCTACATCCTTCCTCCATCTCACCACTCTAAGCGTTGGGAACCGCGAGAGGATCGATTTGCGACTTTTTACACTTCTCCAGTCGTTCCCCCACCCACACGTTTTGTATTCACATACATCCAAGCGTTCCTGTTTTCGGCTCAAACCAACGCTCTACTCGCGAAAACGCATTCCGAACGCGGCAAACGGCACATGAATTTCGTCAAATGCCACGAACGTGAGAGATTTTCTTCTTCACGCTCGACGATCCCACCCTAAGACGCTGTTCGTTGACGCTTCATAGAGCAACGTCGGTTCCAACAGCGTGCGAGTGCCGTGGTCCCGCATTGTATTAGACGTTCCCTTTGGAAAAAATTCCCTTGTAAAGGGCCTGGTGACCGAAAGGCGACCGCTGTGATTTTTCGCCAACTCACAATTAGCCATCAGAGTCGAAATGATCCTGTGAAGTGCATTTCGGCTCACCCCCCGCCACACACACTTCACTTCGGTTAAATCGGAAGTATCACCGGCGGCGTGAACGAATGCGTCTTTCCCGATGCGATGAAATTTGACAAAGTTGCGGTCCGCGAGGGAGGAAAAAGCCAAATAGACCCGGCCGCGAGAAAAAAAAGGCGCCGTTCGAAACGTCCATGTCCCCTCCACGCAGGTAAAAACATGGCCCCTGGGGGGATCGAACCCGCGACCTTCGCGTTATTAGCACGACGCTCTAACCAACTGAGCTAGGCCCCTGTATAAGTCCGAAGTCATCATGGAAGTCATTTTCTACAGTCACATGCTCAGTGGCAGAATTTTCTGTTGGTGAACATGGTGCTAGGACATTGTACGCACACATTTTTTTCCACCATCGCAATGAGCTAAAAGCCTTCCCCTCACTCGAGGGCAATGAAAATTATTTACACGGGCCCACGAAAATGTGCAAGGCATCACCGATTTTTCAACTCTAACAGACACTATTACTTACGTCAAATAAACACTACACTCTCAGGCGTCACTTCGTGGAAGTATTTTATGAGTCAATCCATATCAAAACAATCCTTGTACTTTTCCACTAATATTTATTTACGTACCACGCGTTTCGCATGCATCCTCACGCACAATTCTTTACACGTTATTTGTTGATAGTTACGATGGTAACCAACGCCAATAAGCTGGAGTTGGAGTACAAACTTATTTTTGGGTGGAAAGGCAGCGGAACATAGGTTAGGGGCTTGTAAAAAGGGATATTTTTTTTCGGAAAGGAGTGGGGAGCGGTGTGGAAAAAGAAACTTGTTGCAGAGGTTGCTCGATAGTTTCCGTTTTCTCCAGTGCACACACCTTTAAACCCTTCGGTGGGACATGCAGAATTGCGGAGATTAAGTCACTTACGTCCAGCAGATGCTTACCAAATCGTGAGTTGCTATCCATATTCAAGCAACTTCGTGAGTGTTCCTTGATCCGTGTCCTCAAATTTCGTCCATTTTGACCAATGTAAGCCATATGACAACTTTTACATTTAATTTTGTATCTGAATCATTCATCCACTTTTTCATTACCGTTTAATCTAGAAAGCGTTAGCGGAGTGTAGAATTCTGGCTTTAGGGATATCGGAAGGCGGATTGAGATCCTATAAGAAATTTTTCCTAGAAAAGGAATGGAGCACCACTTGGACTTTGAGTGTCTCACTGCTCGTGTGCGAGAAATCTGTTTTGTTGTTTTCTACGGACAATTTTGTTCGTTAAGTTTGGATTGCAGCCATTTCCAGCGGCTGTGGACTTGATTGTCAAAAGTTTTGAAGTTGGTGAGAGTGGTGGGGATGTGAAGGAGGCGATGAACCATGAAATCTAAAGCAGCACGTTTGTGGGTGAAATGGTGAATACAATCGCTAGGTATCAGTGCATCATGGTTTCCTATACGTTCCAAATTCACGTTTTCGCCCTCCTATTGAAATGGACAGATCTAAGAAATTCAGCGATCCGTTCACGTATTTTTCCACTGTAAAGGAAATATTAGGACGAATGGAGTTCGGATGGTTCGGGAAAGAGTACAATTGCCGGTCTGTACCCTACCAGGGAAGAAGGAGGTCGTCCGCGTATCTAGACCAGTATTCAACAAAGCAAATGTACTGCTTGCCGGAATTGAATCATTTTTCCTCCGAGGAGTCGAGAAAAATTTCCCCTGGAAGTGGGCATGATGGGGAGCCCATAGTAGGTCCATCTGTTTGCTTATACGAATTTCGGTTGAAAGTGGAGTAATTTTCAGTTAAAGCCAATTTTATCGGAGCACTTGATTACGTGGAAACGTTTTTCGGAAAAGTGGAGTTTACGAGCATGTCGTGGGTCTTTCGTAAGGCCTCCGATGTAGGGACACGAGTGAACAGGTTATGTATATATCAAACGAAACCAACCTTGGGTTACGTGGAATCTTTTAGGCAGTTACCTTTTCCAATTGAACTTTCCATGCCATATTTTGATTTTAAGCCAGTGTAATTCCGGAACAAAACATTAAATGCGTGCGATAGAAGATGTGAAGGGGAGGATGCAGCAAGCTGCGATACGCGTAGCACTTTGATTAATGTTAGCGGAAAAGTACACGGACTGTTATAATATGGATTCATGTTTCACCTACGTCTCTCACTCACTGTAGATACCAATTCAGCCAAAGAACGATACAAGGCGACTTTCGAACATACACGGGGAACACAATGAACGGTCGACCGTGGAGAGCGGATGTTTGACCAACGTTCCGCGCCGGCTTCTCACAGGCGTAATGCAAGATTCGTCGAAGGAACGATTTTATGAGACGAACAATAACGCTTACCTGCTCGACTTCGAGCCTTCATTTGCATTGTATAGTGATATTTTGCGAGTCTTCTCCAACGTGTGGATCTGTCGTGATTCCGCCAGTAGTTCAGCACGGAAAATTATAGGTGCTAGGTATTACGGATTTGGTGTTCACACCTCGGGATCAAGGGGAAAAGATTGATGGCGGAAGTCCAGCTGAGGAAGGAAAAAAGTAGACACCGCGTAGCGAGTGATGAACAAATGCAAAAAATGTGGAACGCTTCACGATTTTGCGTGTCATCCTTGCGCAGGGGCCATGCTAATCTTCTCTGTATCGTTCCAATTTTAGTATATGTACCGCCGAAGCGAGTACGAGAGAAAGGCGTTCCATCTTCGCCTCTATATACCATCCCACTGATGGATGGAAAGTGTCCGCGAGAACTAAGGCTAAGCAATGACAAACGGTGGGAAGAAAGCGATTTCTCAGGTTTTCGTCGAGACCGTTTCAAGGACTTTTCTGCGTGAAAAGCAAGCAGGGAGACTGCGAAAGCATAAGCTGGGCGAATGCTTCATCGAGAAAGCCTTTGTGTGCTCGAAATAATTCGGCCCCTGCACGTCATGCAAACACGCAACGTATCCTCCAGCCTTCACAGCCACTCGGGGGCGGAATGGAAATGCGTCACTTGAGTCAGGGAACGACCTCAGTCCATTGTCTACTCTACATCCTTCCTCCATCTCACCACTCTAAGCGTTGGGAACCGCGAGAGGATCGATTTGCGACTTTTTACACTTCTCCAGTCGTTCCCCCACCCACACGTTTTGTATTCACATACATCCAAGCGTTCCTGTTTTCGGCTCAAACCAACGCTCTACTCGCGAAAACGCATTCCGAACGCGGCAAACGGCACATGAATTTCGTCAAATGCCACGAACGTGAGAGATTTTCTTCTTCACGCTCGACGATCCCACCCTAAGACGCTGTTCGTTAACGCTTCATCGAGCAACGTCGGTTCCAACAGCGTGCGAGTGCCGTGGTCCCGCATTGTATTAGACGTTCCCTTTGGAAAAAATTCCCTTGTAAAGGGCCTGGTGACCGAAAGGCGACCGCTGTGATTTTTCGCCAACTCACAATTAGCCATCAGAGTCGAAATGATCCTGTGAAGTGCATTTCGGCTCACCCCCCGCCACACACACTTCACTTCGGTTAAATCGGAAGTATCACCGGCGGCGTGAACGAATGCGTCTTTCCCGATGCGATGAAATTTGACAAAGTTGCGGTCCGCGAGGGAGGAAAAAGCCAAATAGACCCGGCCGCGAGAAAAAAAAGGCGCCGTTCGAAACGTCCATGTCCCCTCCACGCAGGTAAAAACATGGCCCCTGGGGGGATCGAACCCGCGACCTTCGCGTTATTAGCACGACGCTCTAACCAACTGAGCTAAGGGGCCCCTGTATAAGTCCGAAGTCATCATGGAAGTCATTTTCTACAGTCACATGCTCAGTGGCAGAATTTTCTGTTGGTGAACATGGTGCTAGGACATTGTACGCACACATTTTTTTCCACCATCGCAATGAGCTAAAAGCCTTCCCCTCACTCGAGGGCAATGAAAATTATTTACACGGGCCCACGAAAATGTGCAAGGCATCACCGATTTTTCAACTCTAACAGACACTATTACTTACGTCAAATAAACACTACACTCTCAGGCGTCACTTCGTGGAAGTATTTTATGAGTCAATCCATATCAAAACAATCCTTGTACTTTTCCACTAATATTTATTTACGTACCACGCGTTTCGCATGCATCCTCACGCACAATTCTTTACACGTTATTTGTTGATAGTTACGATGGTAACCAACGCCAATAAGCTGGAGTTGGAGTACAAACTTATTTTTGGGTGGAAAGGCAGCGGAACATAGGTTAGGGGCTTGTAAAAAGGGATATTTTTTTTCGGAAAGGAGTGGGGAGCGGTGTGGAAAAAGAAACTTGTTGCAGAGGTTGCTCGATAGTTTCCGTTTTCTCCAGTGCACACACCTTTAAACCCTTCGGTGGGACATGCAGAATTGCGGAGATTAAGTCACTTACGTCCAGCAGATGCTTACCAAATCGTGAGTTGCTATCCATATTCAAGCAACTTCGTGAGTGTTCCTTGATCCGTGTCCTCAAATTTCGTCCATTTTGACCAATGTAAGCCATATGACAACTTTTACATTTAATTTTGTATCTGAATCATTCATCCACTTTTTCATTACCGTTTAATCTAGAAAGCGTTAGCGGAGTGTAGAATTCTGGCTTTAGGGATATCGGAAGGCGGATTGACATCCTATAAGAAATTTTTCCTAGAAAAGGAATGGAGCACCACTTGGACTTTGAGTGTCTCACTGCTCGTGTGCGAGAAATCTGTTTTGTTGTTTTCTACGGACAATTTTGTTCGTTAAGTTTGGATTGCAGCCATTTCCAGCGGCTGTGGACTTGATTGTCAAAAGTTTTGAAGTTGGTGAGAGTGGTGGGGATGTGAAGGAGGCGATGAACCATGAAATCTAAAGCAGCACGTTTGTGGGTGAAATGGTGAATACAATCGCTAGGTATCAGTGCATCATGGTTTCCTATACGTTCCAAATTCACGTTTTCGCCCTCCTATTGAAATGGACAGATCTAAGAAATTCAGCGATCCGTTCACGTATTTTTCCACTGTAAAGGAAATATTAGGACGAATGGAGTTCGGATGGTTCGGGAAAGAGTACAATTGCCGGTCTGTACCCTACCAGGGAAGAAGGAGGTCGTCCGCGTATCTAGACCAGTATTCAACAAAGCAAATGTACTGCTTGCCGGAATTGAATCATTTTTCCTCCGAGGAGTCGAGAAAAATTTCCCCTGGAAGTGGGCATGATGGGGAGCCCATAGTAGGTCCATCTGTTTGCTTATACGAATTTCGGTTGAAAGTGGAGTAATTTTCAGTTAAAGCCAATTTTATCGGAGCACTTGATTACGTGGAAACGTTTTTCGGAAAAGTGGAGTTTACGAGCATGTCGTGGGTCTTTCGTAAGGCCTCCGATGTAGGGACACGAGTGAACAGGTTATGTATATATCAAACGAAACCAACCTTGGGTTACGTGGAATCTTTTAGGCAGTTACCTTTTCCAATTGAACTTTCCATGCCATATTTTGATTTTAAGCCAGTGTAATTCCGGAACAAAACATTAAATGCGTGCGATAGAAGATGTGAAGGGGAGGATGCAGCAAGCTGCGATACGCGTAGCACTTTGATTAATGTTAGCGGAAAAGTACACGGACTGTTATAATATGGATTCATGTTTCACCTACGTCTCTCACTCACTGTAGATACCAATTCAGCCAAAGAACGATACAAGGCGACTTTCGAACATACACGGGGAACACAATGAACGGTCGACCGTGGAGAGCGGATGTTTGACCAACGTTCCGCGCCGGCTTCTCACAGGCGTAATGCAAGATTCGTCGAAGGAACGATTTTATGAGACGAACAATAACGCTTACCTGCTCGACTTCGAGCCTTCATTTGCATTGTATAGTGATATTTTGCGAGTCTTCTCCAACGTGTGGATCTGTCGTGATTCCGCCAGTAGTTCAGCACGGAAAATTATAGGTGCTAGGTATTACGGATTTGGTGTTCACACCTCGGGATCAAGGGGAAAAGATTGATGGCGGAAGTCCAGCTGAGGAAGGAAAAAAGTAGACACCGCGTAGCGAGTGATGAACAAATGCAAAAAATGTGGAACGCTTCACGATTTTGCGTGTCATCCTTGCGCAGGGGCCATGCTAATCTTCTCTGTATCGTTCCAATTTTAGTATATGTACCGCCGAAGCGAGTACGAGAGAAAGGCGTTCCATCTTCGCCTCTATATACCATCCCACTGATGGATGGAAAGTGTCCGCGAGAACTAAGGCTAAGCAATGACAAACGGTGGGAAGAAAGCGATTTCTCAGGTTTTCGTCGAGACCGTTTCAAGGACTTTTCTGCGTGAAAAGCAAGCAGGGAGACTGCGAAAGCATAAGCTGGGCGAATGCTTCATCGAGAAAGCCTTTGTGTGCTCGAAATAATTCGGCCCCTGCACGTCATGCAAACACGCAACGTATCCTCCAGCCTTCACAGCCACTCGGGGGCGGAATGGAAATGCGTCACTTGAGTCAGGGAACGACCTCAGTCCATTGTCTACTCTACATCCTTCCTCCATCTCACCACTCTAAGCGTTGGGAACCGCGAGAGGATCGATTTGCGACTTTTTACACTTCTCCAGTCGTTCCCCCACCCACACGTTTTGTATTCACATACATCCAAGCGTTCCTGTTTTCGGCTCAAACCAACGCTCTACTCGCGAAAACGCATTCCGAACGCGGCAAACGGCACATGAATTTCGTCAAATGCCACGAACGTGAGAGATTTTCTTCTTCACGCTCGACGATCCCACCCTAAGACGCTGTTCGTTAACGCTTCATCGAGCAACGTCGGTTCCAACAGCGTGCGAGTGCCGTGGTCCCGCATTGTATTAGACGTTCCCTTTGGAAAAAATTCCCTTGTAAAGGGCCTGGTGACCGAAAGGCGACCGCTGTGATTTTTCGCCAACTCACAATTAGCCATCAGAGTCGAAATGATCCTGTGAAGTGCATTTCGGCTCACCCCCCGCCACACACACTTCACTTCGGTTAAATCGGAAGTATCACCGGCGGCGTGAACGAATGCGTCTTTCCCGATGCGATGAAATTTGACAAAGTTGCGGTCCGCGAGGGAGGAAAAAGCCAAATAGACCCGGCCGCGAGAAAAAAAAGGCGCCGTTCGAAACGTCCATGTCCCCTCCACGCAGGTAAAAACATGGCCCCTGGGGGGATCGAACCCGCGACCTTCGCGTTATTAGCACGACGCTCTAACCAACTGAGCTAGGCCCCTGTATAAGTCCGAAGTCATCATGGAAGTCATTTTCTACAGTCACATGCTCAGTGGCAGAATTTTCTGTTGGTGAACATGGTGCTAGGACATTGTACGCACACATTTTTTTCCACCATCGCAATGAGCTAAAAGCCTTCCCCTCACTCGAGGGCAATGAAAATTATTTACACGGGCCCACGAAAATGTGCAAGGCATCACCGATTTTTCAACTCTAACAGACACTATTACTTACGTCAAATAAAAACTACACTCTCAGGCGTCACTTCGTGGAAGTATTTTATGAGTCAATCCATATCAAAACAATCCTTGTACTTTTCCACTAATATTTATTTACGTACCACGCGTTTCGCATGCATCCTCACGCACAATTCTTTACACGTTATTTGTTGATAGTTACGATGGTAACCAACGCCAATAAGCTGGAGTTGGAGTACAAACTTATTTTTGGGTGGAAAGACAGCGGAACATAGGTTAGGGGCTTGTAAAAAGGGATATTTTTTTCGGAAAGGAGTGGGGAGCGGTGTGGAAAAAGAAACTTGTTGCAGAGGTTGCTCGATAGTTTCCGTTTTCTCCAGTGCACACACCTTTAAACCCTTCGGTGGGACATGCTGAATTGCGGAGATTAAGTCACTTACGTCCAGCAGATGCTTACCAAATCGTGAGTTGCTATCCATATTCAAGCAACTTCGTGAGTGTTCCTTGATCCGTGTCCTCAAATTTCGTCCATTTTGACCAATGTAAGCCATATGACAACTTTTACATTTAATTTTGTATCTGAATCATTCATCCACTTTTTCATTACCGTTTAATCTAGAAAGCGTTAGCGGAGTGTAGAATTCTGGCTTTAGGGATATCGGAAGGCGGATTGAGATCCTATAAGAAATTTTTCCTAGAAAAGGAATGGAGCACCACTTGGACTTTGAGTGTCTCACTGCTCGTGTGCGAGAAATCTGTTTTGTTGTTTTCTACGGACAATTTTGTTCGCTAAGTTTGGATTGCAGCCATTTCCAGCGGCTGTGGACTTGATTGTCAAAAGTTTTGAAGTTGGTGAGAGTGGTGGGGATGTGAAGGGGGCGATGAACCATCAGATCTAAAGCAGCACGTTTGTGGGTGAAATGGTGAATACAATCGCTAGGTATCAGTGCATCATGGTTTCCTATACGTTCCAAATTCACGTTTTCGCCCTCCTATTGAAATGGACAGATCTAAGAAATTCAGCGATCCGTTCACGTATTTTTCCAATGTAAAGGAAATATTAGGACGAATGCAGTTCGGATGGTTCGGGAAAGAGTACAATTGCCGGTCTGTACCCTACCAGGGAAGAAGGAGGTCGTCCGCGTATCTAGACCAGTATTCAACAAAGCAAATGTACTGCTTGCCGGAATTGAATCATTTTTCCTCCGAGGAGTCGAGAAAAATTTCCCCTGGAAGTGGGGATGATGGGGAGCCCATAGTAGGTCCATCTGTTTGCTTATACGAATTTCGGTTGAAAGTGGAGTAATTTTCAGTTAAAGCCAATTTTATCGGAGCACTTGATTACGTGGAAACGTTTTTCGGAAAAGTGGAGTTTACGAGCATGTCGTGGGTCTTTCGTAAGGCCTCCGATGTAGGGACACGAGTGAACAGGTTATGTATATATCAAACGAAACCAACCTTGGGTTACGTGGAATCTTTTAGGCAGTTACCTTTTCCAATTGAACTTTCCATGCCATATTTTGATTTTAAGCCAGTGTAATTCCGGAACAAAACATTAAATGCGTGCGATAGAAGATGTGAAGGGGAGGATGCAGCAAGCTGCGATACGCGTAGCACTTTGATTAATGTTAGCGGAAAAGTACACGGACTGTTATAATATGGATTCATGTTTCACCTACGTCTCTCACTCACTGTAGATACCAATTCAGCCAAAGAACGATACAAGGCGACTTTCGAACATACACGGGGAACACAATGAACGGTCGACCGTGGAGAGCGGATGTTTGACCAACGTTCCGCGCCGGCTTCTCACAGGCGTAATGCAAGATTCGTCGAAGGAACGATTTTATGAGACGAACAATAACGCTTACCTGCTCGACTTCGAGCCTTCATTTGCATTGTATAGTGATATTTTGCGAGTCTTCTCCAACGTGTGGATCTGTCGTGATTCCGCCAGTAGTTCAGCACGGAAAATTATAGGTGCTAGGTATTACGGATTTGGTGTTCACACCTCGGGATCAAGGGGAAAAGATTGATGGCGGAAGTCCAGCTGAGGAAGGAAAAAAGTAGACACCGCGTAGCGAGTGATGAACAAATGCAAAAAATGTGGAACGCTTCACGATTTTGCGTGTCATCCTTGCGCAGGGGCCATGCTAATCTTCTCTGTATCGTTCCAATTTTAGTATATGTACCGCCGAAGCGAGTACGAGAGAAAGGCGTTCCATCTTCGCCTCTATATACCATCCCACTGATGGATGGAAAGTGTCCGCGAGAACTAAGGCTAAGCAATGACAAACGGTGGGAAGAAAGCGATTTCTCAGGTTTTCGTCGAGACCGTTTCAAGGACTTTTCTGCGTGAAAAGCAAGCAGGGAGACTGCGAAAGCATAAGCTGGGCGAATGCTTCATCGAGAAAGCCTTTGTGTGCTCGAAATAATTCGGCCCCTGCACGTCATGCAAACACGCAACGTATCCTCCAGCCTTCACAGCCACTCGGGGGCGGAATGGAAATGCGTCACTTGAGTCAGGGAACGACCTCAGTCCATTGTCTACTCTACATCCTTCCTCCATCTCACCACTCTAAGCGTTGGGAACCGCGAGAGGATCGATTTGCGACTTTTTACACTTCTCCAGTCGTTCCCCCACCCACACGTTTTGTATTCACATACATCCAAGCGTTCCTGTTTTCGGCTCAAACCAACGCTCTACTCGCGAAAACGCATTCCGAACGCGGCAAACGGCACATGAATTTCGTCAAATGCCACGAACGTGAGAGATTTTCTTCTTCACGCTCGACGATCCCACCCTAAGACGCTGTTCGTTAACGCTTCATCGAGCAACGTCGGTTCCAACAGCGTGCGAGTGCCGTGGTCCCGCATTGTATTAGACGTTCCCTTTGGAAAAAATTCCCTTGTAAAGGGCCTGGTGACCGAAAGGCGACCGCTGTGATTTTTCGCCAACTCACAATTAGCCATCAGAGTCGAAATGATCCTGTGAAGTGCATTTCGGCTCACCCCCCGCCACACACACTTCACTTCGGTTAAATCGGAAGTATCACCGGCGGCGTGAACGAATGCGTCTTTCCCGATGCGATGAAATTTGACAAAGTTGCGGTCCGCGAGGGAGGAAAAAGCCAAATAGACCCGGCCGCGAGAAAAAAAAGGCGCCGTTCGAAACGTCCATGTCCCCTCCACGCAGGTAAAAACATGGCCCCTGGGGGGATCGAACCCGCGACCTTCGCGTTATTAGCACGACGCTCTAACCAACTGAGCTAAGGGGCCCCTGTATAAGTCCGAAGTCATCATGGAAGTCATTTTCTACAGTCACATGCTCAGTGGCAGAATTTTCTGTTGGTGAACATGGTGCTAGGACATTGTACGCACACATTTTTTTCCACCATCGCAATGAGCTAAAAGCCTTCCCCTCACTCGAGGGCAATGAAGATTATTTACACGGGCCCACGAAAATGTGCAAGGCATCACCGATTTTTCAACTCTAACAGACACTATTACTTACGTCAAATAAACACTACACTCTCAGGCGTCACTTCGTGGAAGTATTTTATGAGTCAATCCATATCAAAACAATCCTTGTACTTTTCCACTAATATTTATTTACGTACCACGCGTTTCGCATGCATCCTCACGCACAATTCTTTACACGTTATTTGTTGATAGTTACGATGGTAACCAACGCCAATAAGCTGGAGTTGGAGTACAAACTTATTTTTGGGTGGAAAGACAGCGGAACATAGGTTAGGGGCTTGTAAAAAGGGATATTTTTTTCGGAAAGGAGTGGGGAGCGGTGTGGAAAAAGAAACTTGTTGCAGAGGTTGCTCGATAGTTTCCGTTTTCTCCAGTGCACACACCTTTAAACCCTTCGGTGGGACATGCTGAATTGCGGAGATTAAGTCACTTACGTCCAGCAGATGCTTACCAAATCGTGAGTTGCTATCCATATTCAAGCAACTTCGTGAGTGTTCCTTGATCCGTGTCCTCAAATTTCGTCCATTTTGACCAATGTAAGCCATATGACAACTTTTACATTTAATTTTGTATCTGAATCATTCATCCACTTTTTCATTACCGTTTAATCTAGAAAGCGTTAGCGGAGTGTAGAATTCTGGCTTTAGGGATATCGGAAGGCGGATTGAGATCCTATAAGAAATTTTTCCTAGAAAAGGAATGGAGCACCACTTGGACTTTGAGTGTCTCACTGCTCGTGTGCGAGAAATCTGTTTTGTTGTTTTCTACGGACAATTTTGTTCGCTAAGTTTGGATTGCAGCCATTTCCAGCGGCTGTGGACTTGATTGTCAAAAGTTTTGAAGTTGGTGAGAGTGGTGGGGATGTGAAGGGGGCGATGAACCATCAGATCTAAAGCAGCACGTTTGTGGGTGAAATGGTGAGTACAATCGCTAGGTATCAGTGCATCATGGTTTCCTATACGTTCCAAATTCACGTTTTCGCCCTCCTATTGAAATGGACAGATCTAAGAAATTCAGCGATCCGTTCACGTATTTTTCCAATGTAAAGGAAATATTAGGACGAATGGAGTTCGGATGGTTCGGGAAAGAGTACAATTGCCGGTCTGTACCCTACCAGGGAAGAAGGAGGTCGTCCGCGTATCTAGACCAGTATTCAACAAAGCAAATGTACTGCTTGCCGGAATTGAATCATTTTTCCTCCGAGGAGTCGAGAAAAATTTCCCCTGGAAGTGGGGATGATGGGGAGCCCATAGTAGGTCCATCTGTTTGCTTATACGAATTTCGGTTGAAAGTGGAGTAATTTTCAGTTAAAGCCAATTTTATCGGAGCACTTGATTACGTGGAAACGTTTTTCGGAAAAGTGGAGTTTACGAGCATGTCGTGGGTCTTTCGTAAGGCCTCCGATGTAGGGACACGAGTGAACAGGTTATGTATATATCAAACGAAACCAACCTTGGGTTACGTGGAATCTTTTAGGCAGTTACCTTTTCCAATTGAACTTTCCATGCCATATTTTGATTTTAAGCCAGTGTAATTCCGGAACAAAACATTAAATGCGTGCGATAGAAGATGTGAAGGGGAGGATGCAGCAAGCTGCGATACGCGTAGCACTTTGATTAATGTTAGCGGAAAAGTACACGGACTGTTATAATATGGATTCATGTTTCACCTACGTCTCTCACTCACTGTAGATACCAATTCAGCCAAAGAACGATACAAGGCGACTTTCGAACATACACGGGGAACACAATGAACGGTCGACCGTGGAGAGCGGATGTTTGACCAACGTTCCGCGCCGGCTTCTCACAGGCGTAATGCAAGATTCGTCGAAGGAACGATTTTATGAGACGAACAATAACGCTTACCTGCTCGACTTCGAGCCTTCATTTGCATTGTATAGTGATATTTTGCGAGTCTTCTCCAACGTGTGGATCTGTCGTGATTCCGCCAGTAGTTCAGCACGGAAAATTA
Organism: Ceriagrion tenellum; assembly: GCA_963169105.1. Classification (NCBI taxonomy): domain Eukaryota; kingdom Metazoa; phylum Arthropoda; class Insecta; order Odonata; family Coenagrionidae; genus Ceriagrion; species Ceriagrion tenellum. Next base: position 42,680,927 of record OY720639.1, read on the forward strand.
TAGGTGCTAGGTATTACGGATTTGGTGTTCACACCTCGGGATCAAGGGGAAAAGATTGATGGCGGAAGTCCAGCTGAGGAAGGAAAAAAGTAGACACCGCGTAGCGAGTGATGAACAAATGCAAAAAATGTGGAACGCTTCACGATTTTGCGTGTCATCCTTGCGCAGGGGCCATGCTAATCTTCTCTGTATCGTTCCAATTTTAGTATATGTACCGCCGAAGCGAGTACGAGAGAAAGGCGTTCCATCTTCGCCTCTATATACCATCCCACTGATGGATGGAAAGTGTCCGCGAGAACTAAGGCTAAGCAATGACAAACGGTGGGAAGAAAGCGATTTCTCAGGTTTTCGTCGAGACCGTTTCAAGGACTTTTCTGCGTGAAAAGCAAGCAGGGAGACTGCGAAAGCATAAGCTGGGCGAATGCTTCATCGAGAAAGCCTTTGTGTGCTCGAAATAATTCGGCCCCTGCACGTCATGCAAACACGCAACGTATCCTCCAGCCTTCACAGCCACTCGGGGGCGGAATGGAAATGCGTCACTTGAGTCAGGGAACGACCTCAGTCCATTGTCTACTCTACATCCTTCCTCCATCTCACCACTCTAAGCGTTGGGAACCGCGAGAGGATCGATTTGCGACTTTTTACACTTCTCCAGTCGTTCCCCCACCCACACGTTTTGTATTCACATACATCCAAGCGTTCCTGTTTTCGGCTCAAACCAACGCTCTACTCGCGAAAACGCATTCCGAACGCGGCAAACGGCACATGAATTTCGTCAAATGCCACGAACGTGAGAGATTTTCTTCTTCACGCTCGACGATCCCACCCTAAGACGCTGTTCGTTAACGCTTCATCGAGCAACGTCGGTTCCAACAGCGTGCGAGTGCCGTGGTCCCGCATTGTATTAGACGTTCCCTTTGGAAAAAATTCCCTTGTAAAGGGCCTGGTGACCGAAAGGCGACCGCTGTGATTTTTCGCCAACTCACAATTAGCCATCAGAGTCGAAATGATCCTGTGAAGTGCATTTCGGCTCACCCCCCGCCACACACACTTCACTTCGGTTAAATCGGAAGTATCACCGGCGGCGTGAACGAATGCGTCTTTCCCGATGCGATGAAATTTGACAAAGTTGCGGTCCGCGAGGGAGGAAAAAGCCAAATAGACCCGGCCGCGAGAAAAAAAAGGCGCCGTTCGAAACGTCCATGTCCCCTCCACGCAGGTAAAAACATGGCCCCTGGGGGGATCGAACCCGCGACCTTCGCGTTATTAGCACGACGCTCTAACCAACTGAGCTAAGGGGCCCCTGTATAAGTCCGAAGTCATCATGGAAGTCATTTTCTACAGTCACATGCTCAGTGGCAGAATTTTCTGTTGGTGAACATGGTGCTAGGACATTGTACGCACACATTTTTTTCCACCATCGCAATGAGCTAAAAGCCTTCCCCTCACTCGAGGGCAATGAAAATTATTTACACGGGCCCACGAAAATGTGCAAGGCATCACCGATTTTTCAACTCTAACAGACACTATTACTTACGTCAAATAAACACTACACTCTCAGGCGTCACTTCGTGGAAGTATTTTATGAGTCAATCCATATCAAAACAATCCTTGTACTTTTCCACTAATATTTATTTACGTACCACGCGTTTCGCATGCATCCTCACGCACAATTCTTTACACGTTATTTGTTGATAGTTACGATGGTAACCAACGCCAATAAGCTGGAGTTGGAGTACAAACTTATTTTTGGGTGGAAAGACAGCGGAACATAGGTTAGGGGCTTGTAAAAAGGGATATTTTTTTCGGAAAGGAGTGGGGAGCGGTGTGGAAAAAGAAACTTGTTGCAGAGGTTGCTCGATAGTTTCCGTTTTCTCCAGTGCACACACCTTTAAACCCTTCGGTGGGACATGCTGAATTGCGGAGATTAAGTCACTTACGTCCAGCAGATGCTTACCAAATCGTGAGTTGCTATCCATATTCAAGCAACTTCGTGAGTGTTCCTTGATCCGTGTCCTCAAATTTCGTCCATTTTGACCAATGTAAGCCATATGACAACTTTTACATTTAATTTTGTATCTGAATCATTCATCCACTTTTTCATTACCGTTTAATCTAGAAAGCGTTAGCGGAGTGTAGAATTCTGGCTTTAGGGATATCGGAAGGCGGATTGAGATCCTATAAGAAATTTTTCCTAGAAAAGGAATGGAGCACCACTTGGACTTTGAGTGTCTCACTGCTCGTGTGCGAGAAATCTGTTTTGTTGTTTTCTACGGACAATTTTGTTCGCTAAGTTTGGATTGCAGCCATTTCCAGCGGCTGTGGACTTGATTGTCAAAAGTTTTGAAGTTGGTGAGAGTGGTGGGGATGTGAAGGGGGCGATGAACCATCAGATCTAAAGCAGCACGTTTGTGGGTGAAATGGTGAGTACAATCGCTAGGTATCAGTGCATCATGGTTTCCTATACGTTCCAAATTCACGTTTTCGCCCTCCTATTGAAATGGACAGATCTAAGAAATTCAGCGATCCGTTCACGTATTTTTCCACTGTAAAGGAAATATTAGGACGAATGGAGTTCGGATGGTTCGGGAAAGAGTACAATTGCCGGTCTGTACCCTACCAGGGAAGAAGGAGGTCGTCCGCGTATCTAGACCAGTATTCAACAAAGCAAATGTACTGCTTGCCGGAATTGAATCATTTTTCCTCCGAGGAGTCGAGAAAAATTTCCCCTGGAAGTGGGGATGATGGGGAGCCCATAGTAGGTCCATCTGTTTGCTTATACGAATTTCGGTTGAAAGTGGAGTAATTTTCAGTTAAAGCCAATTTTATCGGAGCACTTGATTACGTGGAAACGTTTTTCGGAAAAGTGGAGTTTACGAGCATGTCGTGGGTCTTTCGTAAGGCCTCCGATGTAGGGACACGAGTGAACAGGTTATGTATATATCAAACGAAACCAACCTTGGGTTACGTGGAATCTTTTAGGCAGTTACCTTTTCCAATTGAACTTTCCATGCCATATTTTGATTTTAAGCCAGTGTAATTCCGGAACAAAACATTAAATGCGTGCGATAGAAGATGTGAAGGGGAGGATGCAGCAAGCTGCGATACGCGTAGCACTTTGATTAATGTTAGCGGAAAAGTACACGGACTGTTATAATATGGATTCATGTTTCACCTACGTCTCTCACTCACTGTAGATACCAATTCAGCCAAAGAACGATACAAGGCGACTTTCGAACATACACGGGGAACACAATGAACGGTCGACCGTGGAGAGCGGATGTTTGACCAACGTTCCGCGCCGGCTTCTCACAGGCGTAATGCAAGATTCGTCGAAGGAACGATTTTATGAGACGAACAATAACGCTTACCTGCTCGACTTCGAGCCTTCATTTGCATTGTATAGTGATATTTTGCGAGTCTTCTCCAACGTGTGGATCTGTCGTGATTCCGCCAGTAGTTCAGCACGGAAAATTATAGGTGCTAGGTATTACGGATTTGGTGTTCACACCTCGGGATCAAGGGGAAAAGATTGATGGCGGAAGTCCAGCTGAGGAAGGAAAAAAGTAGACACCGCGTAGCGAGTGATGAACAAATGCAAAAAATGTGGAACGCTTCACGATTTTGCGTGTCATCCTTGCGCAGGGGCCATGCTAATCTTCTCTGTATCGTTCCAATTTTAGTATATGTACCGCCGAAGCGAGTACGAGAGAAAGGCGTTCCATCTTCGCCTCTATATACCATCCCACTGATGGATGGAAAGTGTCCGCGAGAACTAAGGCTAAGCAATGACAAACGGTGGGAAGAAAGCGATTTCTCAGGTTTTCGTCGAGACCGTTTCAAGGACTTTTCTGCGTGAAAAGCAAGCAGGGAGACTGCGAAAGCATAAGCTGGGCGAATGCTTCATCGAGAAAGCCTTTGTGTGCTCGAAATAATTCGGCCCCTGCACGTCATGCAAACACGCAACGTATCCTCCAGCCTTCACAGCCACTCGGGGGCGGAATGGAAATGCGTCACTTGAGTCAGGGAACGACCTCAGTCCATTGTCTACTCTACATCCTTCCTCCATCTCACCACTCTAAGCGTTGGGAACCGCGAGAGGATCGATTTGCGACTTTTTACACTTCTCCAGTCGTTCCCCCACCCACACGTTTTGTATTCACATACATCCAAGCGTTCCTGTTTTCGGCTCAAACCAACGCTCTACTCGCGAAAACGCATTCCGAACGCGGCAAACGGCACATGAATTTCGTCAAATGCCACGAACGTGAGAGATTTTCTTCTTCACGCTCGACGATCCCACCCTAAGACGCTGTTCGTTAACGCTTCATCGAGCAACGTCGGTTCCAACAGCGTGCGAGTGCCGTGGTCCCGCATTGTATTAGACGTTCCCTTTGGAAAAAATTCCCTTGTAAAGGGCCTGGTGACCGAAAGGCGACCGCTGTGATTTTTCGCCAACTCACAATTAGCCATCAGAGTCGAAATGATCCTGTGAAGTGCATTTCGGCTCACCCCCCGCCACACACACTTCACTTCGGTTAAATCGGAAGTATCACCGGCGGCGTGAACGAATGCGTCTTTCCCGATGCGATGAAATTTGACAAAGTTGCGGTCCGCGAGGGAGGAAAAAGCCAAATAGACCCGGCCGCGAGAAAAAAAAGGCGCCGTTCGAAACGTCCATGTCCCCTCCACGCAGGTAAAAACATGGCCCCTGGGGGGATCGAACCCGCGACCTTCGCGTCATTAGCACGACGCTCTAACCAACTGAGCTAAGGGGCCCCTGTATAAGTCCGAAGTCATCATGGAAGTCATTTTCTACAGTCACATGCTCAGTGGCAGAATTTTCTGTTGGTGAACATGGTGCTAGGACATTGTACGCACACATTTTTTTCCACCATCGCAATGAGCTAAAAGCCTTCCCCTCACTCGAGGGCAATGAAAATTATTTACACGGGCCCACGAAAATGTGCAAGGCATCACCGATTTTTCAACTCTAACAGACACTATTACTTACGTCAAATAAACACTACACTCTCAGGCGTCACTTCGTGGAAGTATTTTATGAGTCAATCCATATCAAAACAATCCTTGTACTTTTCCACTAATATTTATTTACGTACCACGCGTTTCGCATGCATCCTCACGCACAATTCTTTACACGTTATTTGTTGATAGTTACGATGGTAACCAACGCCAATAAGCTGGAGTTGGAGTACAAACTTATTTTTGGGTGGAAAGGCAGCGGAACATAGGTTAGGGGCTTGTAAAAAGGGATATTTTTTTTCGGAAAGGAGTGGGGAGCGGTGTGGAAAAAGAAACTTGTTGCAGAGGTTGCTCGATAGTTTCCGTTTTCTCCAGTGCACACACCTTTAAACCCTTCGGTGGGACATGCAGAATTGCGGAGATTAAGTCACTTACGTCCAGCAGATGCTTACCAAATCGTGAGTTGCTATCCATATTCAAGCAACTTCGTGAGTGTTCCTTGATCCGTGTCTTCAAATTTCGTCCATTTTGACCAATGTAAGCCATATGACAATTTTTACATTTAATTTTGTATCTGAATCATTCATCCACTTTTTCATTACCGTTTAATCTAGAAAGCGTTAGCGGAGTGTAGAATTCTGGCTTTAGGGATATCGGAAGGCGGATTGAGATCCTATAAGAAATTTTTCCTAGAAAAGGAATGGAGCACCACTTGGACTTTGAGTGTCTCACTGCTCGTGTGCGAGAAATCTGTTTTGTTGTTTTCTACGGACAATTTTGTTCGTTAAGTTTGGATTGCAGCCATTTCCAGCGGCTGTGGACTTGATTGTCAAAAGTTTTGAAGTTGGTGAGAGTGGTGGGGATGTGAAGGAGGCGATGAACCATGAAATCTAAAGCAGCACGTTTGTGGGTGAAATGGTGAGTACAATCGCTAGGTATCAGTGCATCATGGTTTCCTATACGCTCCAAATTCACGTTTTCGCCCTCCTATTGAAATGGACAGATCTAAGAAATTCAGCGATCCGTTCACGTATTTTTCCACTGTAAAGGAAATATTAGGACGAATGGAGTTCGGATGGTTCGGGAAAGAGTACAATTGCCGGTCTGTACCCTACCAGGGAAGAAGGAGGTCGTCCGCGTATCTAGACCAGTATTCAACAAAGCAAATGTACTGCTTGCCGGAATTGAATCATTTTTCCTCCGAGGAGTCGAGAAAAATTTCCCCTGGAAGTGGGGATGATGGGGAGCCCATAGTAGGTCCATCTGTTTGCTTATACGAATTTCGGTTGAAAGTGGAGTAATTTTCAGTTAAAGCCAATTTTATCGGAGCACTTGATTACGTGGAAACGTTTTTCGGAAAAGTGGAGTTTACGAGCATGTCGTGGGTCTTTCGTAAGGCCTCCGATGTAGGGACACGAGTGAACAGGTTATGTATATATCAAACGAAACCAACCTTGGGTTACGTGGAATCTTTTAGGCAGTTACCTTTTTCAATTGAACTTTCCATGCCATATTTTGATTTTAAGCCAGTGTAATTCCGGAACAAAACATTAAATGTGTGCGATAGAAGATGTGAAGGGGAGGATGCAGCAAGCTGCGATACACTTTGATTAATGTTAGCGGAAAAGTACACGGACTGTTATAATATGGATTCATGTTTCACCTACGTCTCTCACTCACTGTAGATACCAATTCAGCCAAAGAACGATACAAGGCGACTTTCGAACATACACGGGGAACACAATGAACGGTCGACCGTGGAGAGCGGATGTTTGACCAACGTTCCGCGCCGGCTTCTCACAGGCGTAATGCAAGATTCGTCGAAGGAACGATTTTATGAGACGAACAATAACGCTTACCTGCTCGACTTCGAGCCTTCATTTGCATTGTATAGTGATATTTTGCGAGTCTTCTCCAACGTGTGGATCTGTCGTGATTCCGCCAGTAGTTCAGCACGGAAAATTATAGGTGCTAGGTATTACGGATTTGGTGTTCACACCTCGGGATCAAGGGGAAAAGATTGATGGCGGAAGTGCAGCTGAGGAAGGAAAAAAGTAGACACCGCGTAGCGAGTGATGAACAAATGCAAAAAATGTGGAACGCTTCACGATTTCGCGTGTCATCCTTGCGCAGGGGCCATGCTAATCTTCTCTGTATCGTTCCAATTTTAGTATATGTACCGCCGAAGCGAGTACGAGAGAAAGGCGTTCCATCTTCGCCTCTATATACCATCCCACTGATGGATGGAAAGTGTCCGCGAGAACTAAGGCTAAGCAATGACAAACGGTGGGAAGAAAGCGATTTCTCAGGTTTTCGTCGAGACCGTTTCAAGGCCTTTTCTGCGTGAAAGGCAAGCAGGGAGACTGACTGCGAAAGCATAAGCTGGGCGAATGCTTCATCGAGAAAGCCTTTGTGTGCTCGAAATAATTCGGCACACTTGGCCCCTGCACGTCATGCAAACACGCAACGTATCCTCCAGCCTTCACAGCCACTCGGGGGCGGAATGGAAATGCGTCACTTGAGTCAGGGAACGACCTCAGTCCATTGTCTACTCTACATCCTTCCTCCATCTCACCACTCTAAGCGTTGGGAACCGCGAGAGGATCGATTTGCGACTTTTTACACTTCTCCAGTCGTTCCCCCACCCACACGTTTTGTATTCACATACATCCAAGCGTTCCTGTTTTCGGCTCAAACCAACGCTCTACTCGCGAAAACGCATTCCGAACGCGGCAAACGGCACATGAATTTCGTCAAATGCCACGAACGTGAGAGATTTTCTTCTTCACGCTCGACGATCCCACCCTAAGACGCTGTTCGTTAACGCTTCATCGAGCAACGTCGGTTCCAACAGCGTGCGAGTGCCGTGGTCCCGCATTGTATTAGACGTTCCCTTTGGAAAAAATTCCCTTGTAAAGGGCCTGGTGACCGAAAGGCGACCGCTGTGATTTTTCGCCAACTCACAATTAGCCATCAGAGTCGAAATGATCCTGTGAAGTGCATTTCGGCTCACCCCCCGCCACACACACTTCACTTCGGTTAAATCGGAAGTATCACCGGCGGCGTGAACGAATGCGTCTTTCCCGATGCGATGAAATTTGACAAAGTTGCGGTCCGCGAGGGAGGAAAAAGCCAAATAGACCCGGCCGCGAGAAAAAAAAGGCGCCGTTCGAAACGTCCATGTCCCCTCCACGCAGGTAAAAACATGGCCCCTGGGGGGATCGAACCCGCGACCTTCGCGTTATTAGCACGACGCTCTAACCAACTGAGCTAAGGGGCCCCTGTATAAGTCCGAAGTCATCATGGAAGTCATTTTCTACAGTCACATGCTCAGTGGCAGAATTTTCTGTTGGTGAACATGGTGCTAGGACATTGTACGCACACATTTTTTTCCACCATCGCAATGAGCTAAAAGCCTTCCCCTCACTCGAGGGCAATGAAGATTATTTACACGGGCCCACGAAAATGTGCAAGGCATCACCGATTTTTCAACTCTAACAGACACTATTACTTACGTCAAATAAACACTACACTCTCAGGCGTCACTTCGTGGAAGTATTTTATGAGTCAATCCATATCAAAACAATCCTTGTACTTTTCCACTAATATTTATTTACGTACCACGCGTTTCGCATGCATCCTCACGCACAATTCTTTACACGTTATTTGTTGATAGTTACGATGGTAACCAACGCCAATAAGCTGGAGTTGGAGTACAAACTTATTTTTGGGTGGAAAGACAGCGGAACATAGGTTAGGGGCTTGTAAAAAGGGATATTTTTTTCGGAAAGGAGTGGGGAGCGGTGTGGAAAAAGAAACTTGTTGCAGAGGTTGCTCGATAGTTTCCGTTTTCTCCAGTGCACACACCTTTAAACCCTTCGGTGGGACATGCTGAATTGCGGAGATTAAGTCACTTACGTCCAGCAGATGCTTACCAAATCGTGAGTTGCTATCCATATTCAAGCAACTTCGTGAGTGTTCCTTGATCCGTGTCCTCAAATTTCGTCCATTTTGACCAATGTAAGCCATATGACAACTTTTACATTTAATTTTGTATCTGAATCATTCATCCACTTTTTCATTACCGTTTAATCTAGAAAGCGTTAGCGGAGTGTAGAATTCTGGCTTTAGGGATATCGGAAGGCGGATTGAGATCCTATAAGAAATTTTTCCTAGAAAAGGAATGGAGCACCACTTGGACTTTGAGTGTCTCACTGCTCGTGTGCGAGAAATCTGTTTTGTTGTTTTCTACGGACAATTTTGTTCGCTAAGTTTGGATTGCAGCCATTTCCAGCGGCTGTGGACTTGATTGTCAAAAGTTTTGAAGTTGGTGAGAGTGGTGGGGATGTGAAGGGGGCGATGAACCATCAGATCTAAAGCAGCACGTTTGTGGGTGAAATGGTGAGTACAATCGCTAGGTATCAGTGCATCATGGTTTCCTATACGTTCCAAATTCACGTTTTCGCCCTCCTATTGAAATGGACAGATCTAAGAAATTCAGCGATCCGTTCACGTATTTTTCCACTGTAAAGGAAATATTAGGACGAATGGAGTTCGGATGGTTCGGGAAAGAGTACAATTGCCGGTCTGTACCCTACCAGGGAAGAAGGAGGTCGTCCGCGTATCTAGACCAGTATTCAACAAAGCAAATGTACTGCTTGCCGGAATTGAATCATTTTTCCTCCGAGGAGTCGAGAAAAATTTCCCCTGGAAGTGGGGATGATGGGGAGCCCATAGTAGGTCCATCTGTTTGCTTATACGAATTTCGGTTGAAAGTGGAGTAATTTTCAGTTAAAGCCAATTTTATCGGAGCACTTGATTACGTGGAAACGTTTTTCGGAAAAGTGGAGTTTACGAGCATGTCGTGGGTCTTTCGTAAGGCCTCCGATGTAGGGACACGAGTGAACAGGTTATGTATATATCAAACGAAACCAACCTTGGGTTACGTGGAATCTTTTAGGCAGTTACCTTTTCCAATTGAACTTTCCATGCCATATTTTGATTTTAAGCCAGTGTAATTCCGGAACAAAACATTAAATGCGTGCGATAGAAGATGTGAAGGGGAGGATGCAGCAAGCTGCGATACGCGTAGCACTTTGATTAATGTTAGCGGAAAAGTACACGGACTGTTATAATATGGATTCATGTTTCACCTACGTCTCTCACTCACTGTAGATACCAATTCAGCCAAAGAACGATACAAGGCGACTTTCGAACATACACGGGGAACACAATGAACGGTCGACCGTGGAGAGCGGATGTTTGACCAACGTTCCGCGCCGGCTTCTCACAGGCGTAATGCAAGATTCGTCGAAGGAACGATTTTATGAGACGAACAATAACGCTTACCTGCTCGACTTCGAGCCTTCATTTGCATTGTATAGTGATATTTTGCGAGTCTTCTCCAACGTGTGGATCTGTCGTGATTCCGCCAGTAGTTCAGCACGGAAAATTATAGGTGCTAGGTATTACGGATTTGGTGTTCACACCTCGGGATCAAGGGGAAAAGATTGATGGCGGAAGTCCAGCTGAGGAAGGAAAAAAGTAGACACCGCGTAGCGAGTGATGAACAAATGCAAAAAATGTGGAACGCTTCACGATTTTGCGTGTCATCCTTGCGCAGGGGCCATGCTAATCTTCTCTGTATCGTTCCAATTTTAGTATATGTACCGCCGAAGCGAGTACGAGAGAAAGGCGTTCCATCTTCGCCTCTATATACCATCCCACTGATGGATGGAAAGTGTCCGCGAGAACTAAGGCTAAGCAATGACAAACGGTGGGAAGAAAGCGATTTCTCAGGTTTTCGTCGAGACCGTTTCAAGGACTTTTCTGCGTGAAAAGCAAGCAGGGAGACTGCGAAAGCATAAGCTGGGCGAATGCTTCATCGAGAAAGCCTTTGTGTGCTCGAAATAATTCGGCCCCTGCACGTCATGCAAACACGCAACGTATCCTCCAGCCTTCACAGCCACTCGGGGGCGGAATGGAAATGCGTCACTTGAGTCAGGGAACGACCTCAGTCCATTGTCTACTCTACATCCTTCCTCCATCTCACCACTCTAAGCGTTGGGAACCGCGAGAGGATCGATTTGCGACTTTTTACACTTCTCCAGTCGTTCCCCCACCCACACGTTTTGTATTCACATACATCCAAGCGTTCCTGTTTTCGGCTCAAACCAACGCTCTACTCGCGAAAACGCATTCCGAACGCGGCAAACGGCACATGAATTTCGTCAAATGCCACGAACGTGAGAGATTTTCTTCTTCACGCTCGACGATCCCACCCTAAGACGCTGTTCGTTAACGCTTCATCGAGCAACGTCGGTTCCAACAGCGTGCGAGTGCCGTGGTCCCGCATTGTATTAGACGTTCCCTTTGGAAAAAATTCCCTTGTAAAGGGCCTGGTGACCGAAAGGCGACCGCTGTGATTTTTCGCCAACTCACAATTAGCCATCAGAGTCGAAATGATCCTGTGAAGTGCATTTCGGCTCACCCCCCGCCACACACACTTCACTTCGGTTAAATCGGAAGTATCACCGGCGGCGTGAACGAATGCGTCTTTCCCGATGCGATGAAATTTGACAAAGTTGCGGTCCGCGAGGGAGGAAAAAGCCAAATAGACCCGGCCGCGAGAAAAAAAAGGCGCCGTTCGAAACGTCCATGTCCCCTCCACGCAGGTAAAAACATGGCCCCTGGGGGGATCGAACCCGCGACCTTCGCGTCATTAGCACGACGCTCTAACCAACTGAGCTAAGGGGCCCCTGTATAAGTCCGAAGTCATCATGGAAGTCATTTTCTACAGTCACATGCTCAGTGGCAGAATTTTCTGTTGGTGAACATGGTGCTAGGACATTGTACGCACACATTTTTTTCCACCATCGCAATGAGCTAAAAGCCTTCCCCTCACTCGAGGGCAATGAAAATTATTTACACGGGCCCACGAAAATGTGCAAGGCATCACCGATTTTTCAACTCTAACAGACACTATTACTTACGTCAAATAAACACTACACTCTCAGGCGTCACTTCGTGGAAGTATTTTATGAGTCAATCCATATCAAAACAATCCTTGTACTTTTCCACTAATATTTATTTACGTACCACGCGTTTCGCATGCATCCTCACGCACAATTCTTTACACGTTATTTGTTGATAGTTACGATGGTAACCAACGCCAATAAGCTGGAGTTGGAGTACAAACTTATTTTTGGGTGGAAAGGCAGCGGAACATAGGTTAGGGGCTTGTAAAAAGGGATATTTTTTTTCGGAAAGGAGTGGGGAGCGGTGTGGAAAAAGAAACTTGTTGCAGAGGTTGCTCGATAGTTTCCGTTTTCTCCAGTGCACACACCTTTAAACCCTTCGGTGGGACATGCAGAATTGCGGAGATTAAGTCACTTACGTCCAGCAGATGCTTACCAAATCGTGAGTTGCTATCCATATTCAAGCAACTTCGTGAGTGTTCCTTGATCCGTGTCTTCAAATTTCGTCCATTTTGACCAATGTAAGCCATATGACAATTTTTACATTTAATTTTGTATCTGAATCATTCATCCACTTTTTCATTACCGTTTAATCTAGAAAGCGTTAGCGGAGTGTAGAATTCTGGCTTTAGGGATATCGGAAGGCGGATTGAGATCCTATAAGAAATTTTTCCTAGAAAAGGAATGGAGCACCACTTGGACTTTGAGTGTCTCACTGCTCGTGTGCGAGAAATCTGTTTTGTTGTTTTCTACGGACAATTTTGTTCGTTAAGTTTGGATTGCAGCCATTTCCAGCGGCTGTGGACTTGATTGTCAAAAGTTTTGAAGTTGGTGAGAGTGGTGGGGATGTGAAGGAGGCGATGAACCATGAAATCTAAAGCAGCACGTTTGTGGGTGAAATGGTGAGTACAATCGCTAGGTATCAGTGCATCATGGTTTCCTATACGCTCCAAATTCACGTTTTCGCCCTCCTATTGAAATGGACAGATCTAAGAAATTCAGCGATCCGTTCACGTATTTTTCCACTGTAAAGGAAATATTAGGACGAATGGAGTTCGGATGGTTCGGGAAAGAGTACAATTGCCGGTCTGTACCCTACCAGGGAAGAAGGAGGTCGTCCGCGTATCTAGACCAGTATTCAACAAAGCAAATGTACTGCTTGCCGGAATTGAATCATTTTTCCTCCGAGGAGTCGAGAAAAATTTCCCCTGGAAGTGGGGATGATGGGGAGCCCATAGTAGGTCCATCTGTTTGCTTATACGAATTTCGGTTGAAAGTGGAGTAATTTTCAGTTAAAGCCAATTTTATCGGAGCACTTGATTACGTGGAAACGTTTTTCGGAAAAGTGGAGTTTACGAGCATGTCGTGGGTCTTTCGTAAGGCCTCCGATGTAGGGACACGAGTGAACAGGTTATGTATATATCAAACGAAACCAACCTTGGGTTACGTGGAATCTTTTAGGCAGTTACCTTTTTCAATTGAACTTTCCATGCCATATTTTGATTTTAAGCCAGTGTAATTCCGGAACAAAACATTAAATGTGTGCGATAGAAGATGTGAAGGGGAGGATGCAGCAAGCTGCGATACACTTTGATTAATGTTAGCGGAAAAGTACACGGACTGTTATAATATGGATTCATGTTTCACCTACGTCTCTCACTCACTGTAGATACCAATTCAGCCAAAGAACGATACAAGGCGACTTTCGAACATACACGGGGAACACAATGAACGGTCGACCGTGGAGAGCGGATGTTTGACCAACGTTCCGCGCCGGCTTCTCACAGGCGTAATGCAAGATTCGTCGAAGGAACGATTTTATGAGACGAACAATAACGCTTACCTGCTCGACTTCGAGCCTTCATTTGCATTGTATAGTGATATTTTGCGAGTCTTCTCCAACGTGTGGATCTGTCGTGATTCCGCCAGTAGTTCAGCACGGAAAATTATAGGTGCTAGGTATTACGGATTTGGTGTTCACACCTCGGGATCAAGGGGAAAAGATTGATGGCGGAAGTGCAGCTGAGGAAGGAAAAAAGTAGACACCGCGTAGCGAGTGATGAACAAATGCAAAAAATGTGGAACGCTTCACGATTTCGCGTGTCATCCTTGCGCAGGGGCCATGCTAATCTTCTCTGTATCGTTCCAATTTTAGTATATGTACCGCCGAAGCGAGTACGAGAGAAAGGCGTTCCATCTTCGCCTCTATATACCATCCCACTGATGGATGGAAAGTGTCCGCGAGAACTAAGGCTAACCAATGACAAACGGTGGGAAGAAAGCGATTTCTCAGGTTTTCGTCGAGACCGTTTCAAGGCCTTTTCTGCGTGAAAGGCAAGCAGGGAGACTGACTGCGAAAGCATAAGCTGGGCGAATGCTTCATCGAGAAAGCCTTTGTGTGCTCGAAATAATTCGGCACACTTGGCCCCTGCACGTCATGCAAACACGCAACGTATCCTCCAGCCTTCACAGCCACTCGGGGGCGGAATGGAAATGCGTCACTTGAGTCAGGGAACGACCTCAGTCCATTGTCTACTCTACATCCTTCCTCCATCTCACCACTCTAAGCGTTGGGAACCGCGAGAGGATCGATTTGCGACTTTTTACACTTCTCCAGTCGTTCCCCCACCCACACGTTTTGTATTCACATACATCCAAGCGTTCCTGTTTTCGGCTCAAACCAACGCTCTACTCGCGAAAACGCATTCCGAACGCGGCAAACGGCACATGAATTTCGTCAAATGCCACGAACGTGAGAGATTTTCTTCTTCACGCTCGACGATCCCACCCTAAGACGCTGTTCGTTAACGCTTCATCGAGCAACGTCGGTTCCAACAGCGTGCGAGTGCCGTGGTCCCGCATTGTATTAGACGTTCCCTTTGGAAAAAATTCCCTTGTAAAGGGCCTGGTGACCGAAAGGCGACCGCTGTGATTTTTCGCCAACTCACAATTAGCCATCAGAGTCGAAATGATCCTGTGAAGTGCATTTCGGCTCACCCCCCGCCACACACACTTCACTTCGGTTAAATCGGAAGTATCACCGGCGGCGTGAACGAATGCGTCTTTCCCGATGCGATGAAATTTGACAAAGTTGCGGTCCGCGAGGGAGGAAAAAGCCAAATAGACCCGGCCGCGAGAAAAAAAAGGCGCCGTTCGAAACGTCCATGTCCCCTCCACGCAGGAAAAACATGGCCCCTGGGGGGATCGAACCCGCGACCTTCGCGTTATTAGCACGACGCTCTAACCAACTGAGCTAAGGGGCCCCTGTATTAGTCGGAAGTCATCATGGAAGTCATTTTCTACAGTCACATGCTCAGTGGCAGAATTTTCTGTTGGTGAACATGGTGCTAGGACATTGTACGCACACATTTTTTTCCACCATCGCAATGAGCTAAAAGCCTTCCCCTCACTCGAGGGCAATGAAAATTATTTACACGGGCCCACGAAAATGTGCAAGGCATCACCGATTTTTCAACTCTAACAGACACTATTACTTACGTCAAATAAACACTACACTCTCAGGCGTCACTTCGTGGAAGTATTTTATGAGTCAATCCATATCAAAACAATCCTTGTACTTTTCCACTAATATTTATTTACGTACCACGCGTTTCGCATGCATCCTCACGCACAATTCTTTACACGTTATTTGTTGATAGTTACGATGGTAACCAACGCCAATAAGCTGGAGTTGGAGTACAAACTTATTTTTGGGTGGAAAGGCAGCGGAACATAGGTTAGGGGCTTGTAAAAAGGGATATTTTTTTTCGGAAAGGAGTGGGGAGCGGTGTGGAAAAAGAAACTTGTTGCAGAGGTTGCTCGATAGTTTCCGTTTTCTCCAGTGCACACACCTTTAAACCCTTCGGTGGGACATGCAGAATTGCGGAGATTAAGTCACTTACGTCCAGCAGATGCTTACCAAATCGTGAGTTGCTATCCATATTCAAGCAACTTCGTGAGTGTTCCTTGATCCGTGTCTTTAAATTTCGTCCATTTTGACCAATGTAAGCCATATGACAATTTTTACATTTAATTTTGTATCTGAATCATTCATCCACTTTTTCATTACCGTTTAATCTAGAAAGCGTTAGCGGAGTGTAGAATTCTGGCTTTAGGGATATCGGAAGGCGGATTGAGATCCTATAAGAAATTTTTCCTAGAAAAGGAATGGAGCACCACTT
Source organism: Ceriagrion tenellum (assembly GCA_963169105.1). NCBI lineage: Eukaryota > Metazoa > Arthropoda > Insecta > Odonata > Coenagrionidae > Ceriagrion > Ceriagrion tenellum. The sequence continues at coordinate 42,697,068 of OY720639.1, forward strand.
GGACTTTGATTGTCTCACTGCTCGTGTGCGAGAAATCTGTTTTGTTGTTTTCTACGGACAATTTTGTTCGTTAAGTTTGGATTGCAGCCATTTCCAGCGGCTGTGGACTTGATTGTCAAAAGTTTTGAAGTTGGTGAGAGTGGTGGGGATGTGAAGGAGGCGATGAACCATGAAATCTAAAGCAGCACGTTTGTGGGTGAAATGGTGAATACAATCGCTAGGTATCAGTGCATCATGGTTTCCTATACGTTCCAAATTCACGTTTTCGCCCTCCTATTGAAATGGACAGATCTAAGAAATTCAGCGATCCGTTCACGTATTTTTCCATTGTAAAGGAAATATTAGGACGAATGGAGTTCGGATGGTTCGGGAAAGAGTACAATTGCCGGTCTGTACCCTACCAGGGAAGAAGGAGGTCGTCCGCGTATCTAGACCAGTATTCAACAAAGCAAATGTACTGCTTGCCGGAATTGAATCATTTTTCCTCCGAGGAGTCGAGAAAAATTTCCCCTGGAAGTGGGGATGATGGGGAGCCCATAGTAGGTCCATCTGTTTGCTTATACGAATTTCGGTTGAAAGTGGAGTAATTTTCAGTTAAAGCCAATTTTATCGGAGCACTTGATTACGTGGAAACGTTTTTCGGAAAAGTGGAGTTTACGAGCATGTCGTGGGTCTTTCGTAAGGCCTCCGATGTAGGGACACGAGTGAACAGGTTATGTATATATCAAACGAAACCAACCTTGGGTTACGTGGAATCTTTTAGGCAGTTACCTTTTCCAATTGAACTTTCCATGCCATATTTTGATTTTAAGCCAGTGTAATTCCGGAACAAAACATTAAATGCGTGCGATAGAAGATGTGAAGGGGAGGATGCAGCAAGCTGCGATACGCGTAGCACTTTGATTAATGTTAGCGGAAAAGTACACGGACTGTTATAATATGGATTCATGTTTCACCTACGTCTCTCACTCACTGTAGATACCAATTCAGCCAAAGAACGATACAAGGCGACTTTCGAACATACACGGGGAACACAATGAACGGTCGACCGTGGAGAGCGGATGTTTGACCAACGTTCCGCGCCGGCTTCTCACAGGCGTAATGCAAGATTCGTCGAAGGAACGATTTTATGAGACGAACAATAACGCTTACCTGCTCGACTTCGAGCCTTCATTTGCATTGTATAGTGATATTTTGCGAGTCTTCTCCAACGTGTGGATCTGTCGTGATTCCGCCAGTAGTTCAGCACGGAAAATTATAGGTGCTAGGTATTACGGATTTGGTGTTCACACCTCGGGATCAAGGGGAAAAGATTGATGGCGGAAGTCCAGCTGAGGAAGGAAAAAAGTAGACACCGCGTAGCGAGTGATGAACAAATGCAAAAAATGTGGAACGCTTCACGATTTCGCGTGTCATCCTTGCGCAGGGGCCATGCTAATCTTCTCTGTATCGTTCCAATTTTAGTATATGTACCGCCGAAGCGAGTACGAGAGAAAGGCGTTCCATCTTCGCCTCTATATACCATCCCACTGATGGATGGAAAGTGTCCGCGAGAACTAAGGCTAAGCAATGACAAACGGTGGGAAGAAAGCGATTTCTCAGGTTTTCGTCGAGACCGTTTCAAGGACTTTTCTGCGTGAAAAGCAAGCAGGGAGACTGCGAAAGCATAAGCTGGGCGAATGCTTCATCGAGAAAGCCTTTGTGTGCTCGAAATAATTCGGCACACTTGGCCCCTGCACGTCATGCAAACACGCAACGTATCCTCCAGCCTTCACAGCCACTCGGGGGCGGAATGGAAATGCGTCACTTGAGTCAGGGAACGACCTCAGTCCATTGTCTACTCTACATCCTTCCTCCATCTCACCACTCTAAGCGTTGGGAACCGCGAGAGGATCGATTTGCGACTTTTTACACTTCTCCAGTCGTTCCCCCACCCACACGTTTTGTATTCACATACATCCAAGCGTTCCTGTTTTCGGCTCAAGCCAACGCTCTACTCGCGAAAACGCATTCCGAACGCGGCAAACGGCACATGAATTTCGTCAAATGCCACGAACGTGAGAGATTTTCTTCTTCACGCTCGACGATCCCACCCTAAGACGCTGTTCGTTAACGCTTCATCGAGCAACGTCGGTTCCAACAGCGTGCGAGTGCCGTGGTCCCGCATTGTATTAGACGTTCCCTTTGGAAAAAATTCCCTTGTAAAGGGCCTGGTGACCGAAAGGCGACCGCTGTGATTTTTCGCCAACTCACAATTAGCCATCAGAGTCGAAATGATCCTGTGAAGTGCATTTCGGCTCACCCCCCGCCACACACACTTCACTTCGGTTAAATCGGAAGTATCACCGGCGGCGTGAACGAATGCGTCTTTCCCGATGCGATGAAATTTGACAAAGTTGCGGTCCGCGAGGGAGGAAAAAGCCAAATAGACCCGGCCGCGAGAAAAAAAAGGCGCCGTTCGAAACGTCCATGTCCCCTCCACGCAGGTAAAAACATGGCCCCTGGGGGGATCGAACCCGCGACCTTCGCGTTATTAGCACGACGCTCTAACCAACTGAGCTAAGGGGCCCCTGTATAAGTCCGAAGTCATCATGGAAGTCATTTTCTACAGTCACATGCTCAGTGGCAGAATTTTCTGTTGGTGAACATGGTGCTAGGACATTGTACGCACACATTTTTTTCCACCATCGCAATGAGCTAAAAGCCTTCCCCTCACTCGAGGGCAATGAAAATTATTTACACGGGCCCACGAAAATGTGCAAGGCATCACCGATTTTTCAACTCTAACAGACACTATTACTTACGTCAAATAAACACTACACTCTCAGGCGTCACTTCGTGGAAGTATTTTATGAGTCAATCCATATCAAAACAATCCTTGTACTTTTCCACTAATATTTATTTACGTACCACGCGTTTCGCATGCATCCTCACGCACAATTCTTTACACGTTATTTGTTGATAGTTACGATGGTAACCAACGCCAATAAGCTGGAGTTGGAGTACAAACTTATTTTTGGGTGGTAAGGCAGCGGAACATAGGTTAGGGGCTTGTAAAAAGGGATATTTTTTTTCGGAAAGGAGTGGGGAGCGGTGTGGAAAAAGAAACTTGTTGCAGAGGTTGCTCGATAGTTTCCGTTTTCTCCAGTGCACACACCTTTAAACCCTTCGGTGGGACATGCAGAATTGCGGAGATTAAGTCACTTACGTCCAGCAGATGCTTACCAAATCGTGAGTTGCTATCCATATTCAAGCAACTTCGTGAGTGTTCCTTGATCCGTGTCCTCAAATTTCGTCCATTTTGACCAATGTAAGCCATATGACAACTTTTACATTTAATTTTGTATCTGAATCATTCATCCACTTTTTCATTACCGTTTAATCTAGAAAGCGTTAGCGGAGTGTAGAATTCTGGCTTTAGGGATATCGGAAGGCGGATTGAGATCCTATAAGAAATTTTTCCTAGAAAAGGAATGGAGCACCACTTGGACTTTGAGTGTCTCACTGCTCGTGTGCGAGAAATCTGTTTTGTTGTTTTCTACGGACAATTTTGTTCGCTAAGTTTGGATTGCAGCCATTTCCAGCGGCTGTGGACTTGATTGTCAAAAGTTTTGAAGTTGGTGAGAGTGGTGGGGATGTGAAGGGGGCGATGAACCATCAGATCTAAAGCAGCACGTTTGTGGGTGAAATGGTGAGTACAATCGCTAGGTATCAGTGCATCATGGTTTCCTATACGTTCCAAATTCACGTTTTCGCCCTCCTATTGAAATGGACAGATCTAAGAAATTCAGCGATCCGTTCACGTATTTTTCCAATGTAAAGGAAATATTAGGACGAATGGAGTTCGGATGGTTCGGGAAAGAGTACAATTGCCGGTCTGTACCCTACCAGGGAAGAAGGAGGTCGTCCGCGTATCTAGACCAGTATTCAACAAAGCAAATGTACTGCTTGCCGGAATTGAATCATTTTTCCTCCGAGGAGTCGAGAAAAATTTCCCCTAGAAGTGGGAATGATGGGGAGCCCATAGTAGGTCCATCTGTTTGCTTATACGAATTTCGGTTGAAAGTGGAGTAATTTTCAGTTAAAGCCAATTTTATCGGAGCACTTGATTACGTGGAAACGTTTTTCGGAAAAGTGGAGTTTACGAGCATGTCGTGGGTCTTTCGTAAGGCCTCCGATGTAGGGACACGAGTGAACAGGTTATGTATATATCAAACGAAACCAACCTTGGGTTACGTGGAATCTTTTAGGCAGTTACCTTTTCCAATTGAACTTTCCATGCCATATTTTGATTTTAAGCCAGTGTAATTCCGGAACAAAACATTAAATGCGTGCGATAGAAGATGTGAAGGGGAGGATGCAGCAAGCTGCGATACGCGTAGCACTTTGATTAATGTTAGCGGAAAAGTACACGGACTGTTATAATATGGATTCATGTTTCACCTACGTCTCTCACTCACTGTAGATACCAATTCAGCCAAAGAACGATACAAGGCGACTTTCGAACATACACGAGGAACACAATGAACGGTCGACCGTGGAGAGCGGATGTTTGACCAACGTTCCGCGCCGGCTTCTCACAGGCGTAATGCAAGATTCGTCGAAGGAACGATTTTATGAGACGAACAATAACGCTTACCTGCTCGACTTCGAGCCTTCATTTGCATTGTATAGTGATATTTTGCGAGGCTTCTCCAACGTGTGGATCTGTCGTGATTCCGCCAGTAGTTCAGCACGGAAAATTATAGGTGCTAGGTATTACAGATTTGGTGTTCACACCTCGGGATCAAGGGGAAAAGATTGATGGCGGAAGTCAGGCTGAGGAAGGAAAAAAGTAGACACCGCGTAGCGAGTGATAAAGAAATGCAAAAAATGTGGAACGCTTCACGATTTTGCGTGTCATCCTTGCGCAGGGGCCATGCTAATCTTCTCTGTATCGTTCCAATTTTAGTATATGTACCGCCGAAGCGAGTACGAGAGAAAGGCGTTCCATCTTCGCCTCTATATACCATCCCACTGATGGATGGAAAGTGTCCGCGAGAACTCAGGCTAAGCAATGACAAACGGTGGGAAGAAAGCGATTTCTCAGGTTTTCGTCGAGACCGTTTCAAGGACTTTTCTGCGTGAAAAGCAAGCAGGGAGACTGCGAAAGCATAAGCTGGGCGAATGCTTCATCGAGAAAGCCTTTGTGTGCTCGAAATAATTCGGCCCCTGCACGTCATGCAAACACGCAACGTATCCTCCAGCCTTCACAGCCACTCGGGGGCGGAATGGAAATGCGTCACTTGAGTCAGGGAACGACCTCAGTCCATTGTCTACTCTACATCCTTCCTCCATCTCACCACTCTAAGCGTTGGGAACCGCGAGAGGATCGATTTGCGACTTTTTACACTTCTCCAGTCGTTCCCCCACCCACACGTTTTGTATTCACATACATCCAAGCGTTCCTGTTTTCGGCTCAAACCAACGCTCTACTCGCGAAAACGCATTCCGAACGCGGCAAACGGCACATGAATTTCGTCAAATGCCACGAACGTGAGAGATTTTCTTCTTCACGCTCGACGATCCCACCCTAAGACGCTGTTCGTTGACGCTTCATCGAGCAACGTCGGTTCCAACAGCGTGCGAGTGCCGTGGTCCCGCATTGTATTAGACGTTCCCTTTGGAAAAAATTCCCTTGTAAAGGGCCTGGTGACCGAAAGGCGACCGCTGTGATTTTTCGCCAACTCACAATTAGCCATCAGAGTCGAAATGATCCTGTGAAGTGCATTTCGGCTCACCCCCCGCCACACACACTTCACTTCGGTTAAATCGGAAGTATCACCTGCGGCGTGAACGAATGCGTCTTTCCCGATGCGATGAAATTTGACAAAGTTGCGGTCCGCGAGGGAGGAAAAAGCCAAATAGACCCGGCCGCGAGAAAAAAAAGGCGACGTTCGAAACGTCCATGTCCCCTCCACGCAGGTAAAAACATGGCCCCTGGGGGGATCGAACCCGCGACCTTCGCGTTATTAGCACGACGCTCTAACCAACTGAGCTAAGGGGCCCCTGTATAAGTCCGAAGTCATCATGGAAGTCATTTTCTACAGTCACATGCTCAGTGGCAGAATTTTCTGTTGGTGAACATGGTGCTAGGACATTGTACGCACACATTTTTTTCCACCATCGCAATGAGCTAAAAGCCTTCCCCTCACTCGAGGGCAATGAAAATTATTTACACGGGCCCACGAAAATGTGCAAGGCATCACCGATTTTTCAACTCTAACAGACACTATTACTTACGTCAAATAAAAACTACACTCTCAGGCGTCACTTCGTGGAAGTATTTTATGAGTCAATCCATATCAAAACAATCCTTGTACTTTTCCACTAATATTTATTTACGTACCACGCGTTTCGCATGCATCCTCACGCACAATTCTTTACACGTTATTTGTTGATAGTTACGATGGTAACCAACGCCGATAAGCTGGAGTTGGAGTACAAACTTATTTTTGGGTGGAAAGACAGCGGAACATAGGTTAGGGGCTTGTAAAAAGGGATATTTTTTTTCGGAAAGGAGTGGGGAGCGGTGTGGAAAAAGAAACTTGTTGCAGAGGTTGCTCGATAGTTTCCGTTTTCTCCAGTGCACACACCTTTAAACCCTTCGGTGGGACATGCAGAATTGCGGAGATTAAGTCACTTACGTCCAGCAGATGCTTACCAAATCGTGAGTTGCTATCCATATTCAAGCAACTTCGTGAGTGTTCCTTGATCCGTGTCCTCAAATTTCGTCCATTTTGACCAATGTAAGCCATATGACAACTTTTACATTTAATTTTGTGTCTGAATCATTCATCCACTTTTTCATTACCGTTTAATCTAGAAAGCGTTAGCGGAGTGTAGAATTCTGGCTTTAGGGATATCGGAAGGCGGATTGAGATCCTATAAGAAATTTTTCCTAGAAAAGGAATGGAGCACCACTTGGACTTTGAGTGTCTCACTGCTCGTGTGCGAGAAATCTGTTTTGTTGTTTTCTACGGACAATTTTGTTCGCTAAGTTTGGATTGCAGCCATTTCCAGCGGCTGTGGACTTGATTGTCAAAAGTTTTGAAGTTGGTGAGAGTGGTGGGGATGTGAAGGGGGCGATGAACCATCAGATCTAAAGCAGCACGTTTGTGGGTGAAATGGTGAGTACAATCGCTAGGTATCAGTGCATCATGGTTTCCTATACGTTCCAAATTCACGTTTTCGCCCTCCTATTGAAATGGACAGATCTAAGAAATTCAGCGATCCGTTCACGTATTTTTCCAATGTAAAGGAAATATTAGGACGAATGGAGTTCGGATGGTTCGGGAAAGAGTACAATTGCCGGTCTGTACCCTACCAGGGAAGAAGGAGGTCGTCCGCGTATCTAGACCAGTATTCAACAAAGCAAATGTACTGCTTGCCGGAATTGAATCATTTTTCCTCCGAGGAGTCGAGAAAAATTTCCCCTGGAAGTGGGGATGATGGGGAGCCCATAGTAGGTCCATCTGTTTGCTTATACGAATTTCGGTTGAAAGTGGAGTAATTTTCAGTTAAAGCCAATTTTATCGGAGCACTTGATTACGTGGAAACGTTTTTCGGAAAAGTGGAGTTTACGAGCATGTCGTGGGTCTTTCGTAAGGCCTCCGATGTAGGGACACGAGTGAACAGGTTATGTATATATCAAACGAAACCAACCTTGGGTTACGTGGAATCTTTTAGGCAGTTACCTTTTTCAATTGAACTTTCCATGCCATATTTTGATTTTAAGCCAGTGTAATTCCGGAACAAAACATTAAATGTGTGCGATAGAAGATGTGAAGGGGAGGATGCAGCAAGCTGCGATACGCGTAGCACTTTGATTAATGTTAGCGGAAAAGTACACGGACTGTTATAATATGGATTCATGTTTCACCTACGTCTCTCACTCGTGGATACCAATTCAGCCAAAGAACGATACAAGGCGACTTTCGAACATACACGGGGAACACAATGAACGGTCGACCGTGGAGAGCGGATGTTTGACCAACGTTCCGCGCCGGCTTCTCACAGGCGTAATGCAAGATTCGTCGAAGGAACGATTTTATGAGACGAACAATAACGCTTACCTGCTCGACTTCGAGCCTTCATTTGCATTGTATAGTGATATTTTGCGAGGCTTCTCCAACGTGTGGATCTGTCGTGATTCCGCCAGTAGTTCAGCACGGAAAATTATAGGTGCTACGTATTACAGATTTGGTGTTCACACCTCGGGATCAAGGGGAAAAGATTGATGGCGGAAGTCAGGCTGAGGAAGGAAAAAAGTAGACACCGCGTAGCGAGTGATAAAGAAATGCAAAAAATGTGGAACGCTTCACGATTTTGCGTGTCATCCTTGCGCAGGGGCCATGCTAATCTTCTCTGTATCGTTCCAATTTTAGTATATGTACCGCCGAAGCGAGTACGAGAGAAAGGCGTTCCATCTTCGCCTCTATATACCATCCCACTGATGGATGGAAAGTGTCCGCGAGAACTAAGGCTAAGCAATGACAAACGGTGGGAAGAAAGCGATTTCTCAGGTTTTCGTCGAGACCGTTTCAAGGACTTTTCTGCGTGAAAAGCAAGCAGGGAGACTGCGAAAGCATAAGCTGGGCGAATGCTTCATCGAGAAAGCCTTTGTGTGCTCGAAATAATTCGGCCCCTGCACGTCATGCAAACACGCAACGTATCCTCCAGCCTTCACAGCCACTCGGGGGCGGAATGGAAATGCGTCACTTGAGTCAGGGAACGACCTCAGTCCATTGTCTACTCTACATCCTTCCTCCATCTCACCACTCTAAGCGTTGGGAACCGCGAGAGGATCGATTTGCGACTTTTTACACTTCTCCAGTCGTTCCCCCACCCACACGTTTTGTATTCACATACATCCAAGCGTTCCTGTTTTCGGCTCAAACCAACGCTCTACTCGCGAAAACGCATTCCGAACGCGGCAAACGGCACATGAATTTCGTCAAATGCCACGAACGTGAGAGATTTTCTTCTTCACGCTCGACGATCCCACCCTAAGACGCTGTTCGTTAACGCTTCATCGAGCAACGTCGGTTCCAACAGCGTGCGAGTGCCGTGGTCCCGCATTGTATTAGACGTTCCCTTTGGAAAAAATTCCCTTGTAAAGGGCCTGGTGACCGAAAGGCGACCGCTGTGATTTTTCGCCAACTCACAATTAGCCATCAGAGTCGAAATGATCCTGTGAAGTGCATTTCGGCTCACCCCCCGCCACACACACTTCACTTCGGTTAAATCGGAAGTATCACCGGCGGCGTGAACGAATGCGTCTTTCCCGATGCGATGAAATTTGACAAAGTTGCGGTCCGCGAGGGAGGAAAAAGCCAAATAGACCCGGCCGCGAGAAAAAAAAGGCGCCGTTCGAAACGTCCATGTCCCCTCCACGCAGGAAAAACATGGCCCCTGGGGGGATCGAACCCGCGACCTTCGCGTTATTAGCACGACGCTCTAACCAACTGAGCTAAGGGGCCCCTGTATTAGTCGGAAGTCATCATGGAAGTCATTTTCTACAGTCACATGCTCAGTGGCAGAATTTTCTGTTGGTGAACATGGTGCTAGGACATTGTACGCACACATTTTTTTCCACCATCGCAATGAGCTAAAAGCCTTCCCCTCACTCGAGGGCAATGAAAATTATTTACACGGGCCCACGAAAATGTGCAAGGCATCACCGATTTTTCAACTCTAACAGACACTATTACTTACGTCAAATAAACACTACACTCTCAGGCGTCACTTCGTGGAAGTATTTTATGAGTCAATCCATATCAAAACAATCCTTGTACTTTTCCACTAATATTTATTTACGTACCACGCGTTTCGCATGCATCCTCACGCACAATTCTTTACACGTTATTTGTTGATAGTTACGATGGTAACCAACGCCAATAAGCTGGAGTTGGAGTACAAACTTATTTTTGGGTGGAAAGGCAGCGGAACATAGGTTAGGGGCTTGTAAAAAGGGATATTTTTTTTCGGAAAGGAGTGGGGAGCGGTGTGGAAAAAGAAACTTGTTGCAGAGGTTGCTCGATAGTTTCCGTTTTCTCCAGTGCACACACCTTTAAACCCTTCGGTGGGACATGCAGAATTGCGGAGATTAAGTCACTTACGTCCAGCAGATGCTTACCAAATCGTGAGTTGCTATCCATATTCAAGCAACTTCGTGAGTGTTCCTTGATCCGTGTCTTCAAATTTCGTCCATTTTGACCAATGTAAGCCATATGACAATTTTTACATTTAATTTTGTATCTGAATCATTCATCCACTTTTTCATTACCGTTTAATCTAGAAAGCGTTAGCGGAGTGTAGAATTCTGGCTTTAGGGATATCGGAAGGCGGATTGAAATCCTATAAGAAATTTTTCCTAGAAAAGGAATGGAGCACCACTTGGACTTTGAGTGTCTCACTGCTCGTGTGCGAGAAATCTGTTTTGTTGTTTTCTACGGACAATTTTGTTCGTTAAGTTTGGATTGCAGCCATTTCCAGCGGCTGTGGACTTGATTGTCAAAAGTTTTGAAGTTGGTGAGAGTGGTGGGGATGTGAAGGAGGCGATGAACCATGAAATCTAAAGCAGCACGTTTGTGGGTGAAATGGTGAATACAATCGCTAGGTATCAGTGCATCATGGTTTCCTATACGTTCCAAATTCACGTTTTCGCCCTCCTATTGAAATGGACAGATCTAAGAAATTCAGCGATCCGTTCACGTATTTTTCCATTGTAAAGGAAATATTAGGACGAATGGAGTTCGGATGGTTCGGGAAAGAGTACAATTGCCGGTCTGTACCCTACCAGGGAAGAAGGAGGTCGTCCGCGTATCTAGACCAGTATTCAACAAAGCAAATGTACTGCTTGCCGGAATTGAATCATTTTTCCTCCGAGGAGTCGAGAAAAATTTCCCCTGGAAGTGGGGATGATGGGGAGCCCATAGTAGGTCCATCTGTTTGCTTATACGAATTTCGGTTGAAAGTGGAGTAATTTTCAGTTAAAGCCAATTTTATCGGAGCACTTGATTACGTGGAAACGTTTTTCGGAAAAGTGGAGTTTACGAGCATGTCGTGGGTCTTTCGTAAGGCCTCCGATGTAGGGACACGAGTGAACAGGTTATGTATATATCAAACGAAACCAACCTTGGGTTACGTGGAATCTTTTAGGCAGTTACCTTTTCCAATTGAACTTTCCATGCCATATTTTGATTTTAAGCCAGTGTAATTCCGGAACAAAACATTAAATGCGTGCGATAGAAGATGTGAAGGGGAGGATGCAGCAAGCTGCGATACGCGTAGCACTTTGATTAATGTTAGCGGAAAAGTACACGGACTGTTATAATATGGATTCATGTTTCACCTACGTCTCTCACTCACTGTAGATACCAATTCAGCCAAAGAACGATACAAGGCGACTTTCGAACATACACGGGGAACACAATGAACGGTCGACCGTGGAGAGCGGATGTTTGACCAACGTTCCGCGCCGGCTTCTCACAGGCGTAATGCAAGATTCGTCGAAGGAACGATTTTATGAGACGAACAATAACGCTTACCTGCTCGACTTCGAGCCTTCATTTGCATTGTATAGTGATATTTTGCGAGGCTTCTCCAACGTGTGTATCTGTCGTGATACCGCCAGTAGTTCAGCACGGAAAATTATAGGTGCTAGGTATTACGGATTTGGTGTTCACACCTCGGGATCAAGGGGAAAAGATTGATGGCGGAAGTCCAGCTGAGGAAGGAAAAAAGTAGACACCGCGTAGCGAGTGATGAACAAATGCAAAAAATGTGGAACGCTTCACGATTTCGCGTGTCATCCTTGCGCAGGGGCCATGCTAATCTTCTCTGTATCGTTCCAATTTTAGTATATGTACCGCCGAAGCGAGTACGAGAGAAAGGCGTTCCATCTTCGCCTCTATATACCATCCCACTGATGGATGGAAAGTGTCCGCGAGAACTAAGGCTAAGCAATGACAAACGGTGGGAAGAAAGCGATTTCTCAGGTTTTCGTCGAGACCGTTTCAAGGACTTTTCTGCGTGAAAAGCAAGCAGGGAGACTGCGAAAGCATAAGCTGGGCGAATGCTTCATCGAGAAAGCCTTTGTGTGCTCGAAATAATTCGGCACACTTGGCCCCTGCACGTCATGCAAACACGCAACGTATCCTCCAGCCTTCACAGCCACTCGGGGGCGGAATGGAAATGCGTCACTTGAGTCAGGGAACGACCTCAGTCCATTGTCTACTCTACATCCTTCCTCCATCTCACCACTCTAAGCGTTGGGAACCGCGAGAGGATCGATTTGCGACTTTTTACACTTCTCCAGTCGTTCCCCCACCCACACGTTTTGTATTCACATACATCCAAGCGTTCCTGTTTTCGGCTCAAACCAACGCTCTACTCGCGAAAACGCATTCCGAACGCGGCAAACGGCACATGAATTTCGTCAAATGCCACGAACGTGAGAGATTTTCTTCTTCACGCTCGACGATCCCACCCTAAGACGCTGTTCGTTAACGCTTCATCGAGCAACGTCGGTTCCAACAGCGTGCGAGTGCCGTGGTCCCGCATTGTATTAGACGTTCCCTTTGGAAAAAATTCCCTTGTAAAGGGCCTGGTGACCGAAAGGCGACCGCTGTGATTTTTCGCCAACTCACAATTAGCCATCAGAGTCGAAATGATCCTGTGAAGTGCATTTCGGCTCACCCCCCGCCACACACACTTCACTTCGGTTAAATCGGAAGTATCACCTGCGGCGTGAACGAATGCGTCTTTCCCGATGCGATGAAATTTGACAAAGTTGCGGTCCGCGAGGGAGGAAAAAGCCAAATAGACCCGGCCGCGAGAAAAAAAAGGCGACGTTCGAAACGTCCATGTCCCCTCCACGCAGGTAAAAACATGGCCCCTGGGGGGATCGAACCCGCGACCTTCGCGTTATTAGCACGACGCTCTAACCAACTGAGCTAAGGGGCCCCTGTATAAGTCCGAAGTCATCATGGAAGTCATTTTCTACAGTCACATGCTCAGTGGCAGAATTTTCTGTTGGTGAACATGGTGCTAGGACATTGTACGCACACATTTTTTTCCACCATCGCAATGAGCTAAAAGCCTTCCCCTCACTCGAGGGCAATGAAAATTATTTACACGGGCCCACGAAAATGTGCAAGGCATCACCGATTTTTCAACTCTAACAGACACTATTACTTACGTCAAATAAACACTACACTCTCAGGCGTCACTTCGTGGAAGTATTTTATGAGTCAATCCATATCAAAACAATCCTTGTACTTTTCCACTAATATTTATTTACGTACCACGCGTTTCGCATGCATCCTCAAGCACAATTCTTTACACGTTATTTGTTGATAGTTACGATGGTAACCAACGCCAATAAGCTGGAGTTGGAGTACAAACTTATTTTTGGGTGGAAAGACAGCGGAACATAGGTTAGGGGCTTGTAAAAAGGGATATTTTTTTTCGGAAAGGAGTGGGGAGCGGTGTGGAAAAAGAAACTTGTTGCAGAGGTTGCTCGATAGTTTCCGTTTTCTCCAGTGCACACACCTTTAAACCCTTCGGTGGGACATGCAGAATTGCGGAGATTAAGTCACTTACGTCCAGCAGATGCTTACCAAATCGTGAGTTGCTATCCATATTCAAGCAACTTCGTGAGTGTTCCTTGATCCGTGTCCTCAAATTTCGTCCATTTTGACCAATGTAAGCCATATGACAATTTTTACATTTAATTTTGTATCTGAATCATTCATCCACTTTTTCATTACCGTTTAATCTAGAAAGCGTTAGCGGAGTGTAGAATTCTGGCTTTAGGGATATCGGAAGGCGGATTGAGATCCTATAAGAAATTTTTCCTAGAAAAGGAATGGAGCACCACTTGGACTTTGAGTGTCTCACTGCTCGTGTGCGAGAAATCTGTTTTGTTGTTTTCTACGGACAATTTTGTTCGCTAAGTTTGGATTGCAGCCATTTCCAGCGGCTGTGGACTTGATTGTCAAAAGTTTTGAAGTTGGTGAGAGTGGTGGGGATGTGAAGGAGGCGATGAACCATGAAATCTAAAGCAGCACGTTTGTGGGTGAAATGGTGAATACAATCGCTAGGTATCAGTGCATCATGGTTTCCTATACGTTCCAAATTCACGTTTTCGCCCTCCTATTGAAATGGACAGATCTAAGAAATTCAGCGATCCGTTCACGTATTTTTCCAATGTAAAGGAAATATTAGGACGAATGCAGTTCGGATGGTTCGGGAAAGAGTACAATTGCCGGTCTGTACCCTACCAGGGAAGAAGGAGGTCGTCCGCGTATCTAGACCAGTATTCAACAAAGCAAATGTACTGCTTGCCGGAATTGAATCATTTTTCCTCCGAGGAGTCGAGAAAAATTTCCCCTGGAAGTGGGGATGATGGGGAGCCCATAGTAGGTCCATCTGTTTGCTTATACGAATTTCGGTTGAAAGTGGAGTAATTTTCAGTTAAAGCCAATTTTATCGGAGCACTTGATTACGTGGAAACGTTTTTCGGAAAAGTGGAGTTTACGAGCATGTCGTGGGTCTTTCGTAAGGCCTCCGATGTAGGGACACGAGTGAACAGGTTATGTATATATCAAACGAAACCAACCTTGGGTTACGTGGAATCTTTTAGGCAGTTACCTTTTCCAATTGAACTTTCCATGCCATATTTTGATTTTAAGCCAGTGTAATTCCGGAACAAAACATTAAATGCGTGCGATAGAAGATGTGAAGGGGAGGATGCAGCAAGCTGCGATACACTTTGATTAATGTTAGCGGAAAAGTACACGGACTGTTATAATATGGATTCATGTTTCACCTACGTCTCTCACTCGTGGATACCAATTCAGCCAAAGAACGATACAAGGCGACTTTCGAACATACACGGGGAACACAATGAACGGTCGACCGTGGAGAGCGGATGTTTGACCAACGTTCCGCGCCGGCTTCTCACAGGCGTAATGCAAGATTCGTCGAAGGAACGATTTTATGAGACGAACAATAACGCTTACCTGCTCGACTTCGAGCCTTCATTTGCATTGTATAGTGATATTTTGCGAGGCTTCTCCAACGTGTGGTTCTGTCGTGATTCCGCCAGTAGTTCAGCACGGAAAATTATAGGTGCTAGGTATTACAGATTTGGTGTTCACACCTCGGGATCAAGGGGAAAAGATTGATGGCGGAAGTCAGGCTGAGGAAGGAAAAAAGTAGACACCGCGTAGCGAGTGATAAAGAAATGCAAAAAATGTGGAACGCTTCACGATTTTGCGTGTCATCCTTGCGCAGGGGCCATGCTAATCTTCTCTGTATCGTTCCAATTTTAGTATATGTACCGCCGAAGCGAGTACGAGAGAAAGGCGTTCCATCTTCGCCTCTATATACCATCCCACTGATGGATGGAAAGTGTCCGCGAGAACTAAGGCTAAGCAATGACAAACGGTGGGAAGAAAGCGATTTCTCAGGTTTTCGTCGAGACCGTTTCAAGGACTTTTCTGCGTGAAAAGCAAGCAGGGAGACTGCGAAAGCATAAGCTGGGCGAATGCTTCATCGAGAAAGCCTTTGTGTGCTCGAAATAATTCGGCCCCTGCACGTCATGCAAACACGCAACGTATCCTCCAGCCTTCACAGCCACTCGGGGGCGGAATGGAAATGCGTCACTTGAGTCAGGGAACGACCTCAGTCCATTGTCTACTCTACATCCTTCCTCCATCTCACCACTCTAAGCGTTGGGAACCGCGAGAGGATCGATTTGCGACTTTTTACACTTCTCCAGTCGTTCCCCCACCCACACGTTTTGTATTCACATACATCCAAGCGTTCCTGTTTTCGGCTCAAACCAACGCTCTACTCGCGAAAACGCATTCCGAACGCGGCAAACGGCACATGAATTTCGTCAAATGCCACGAACGTGTGAGATTTTCTTCTTCACGCTCGACGATCCCACCCTAAGACGCTGTTCGTTAACGCGTCATCGAGCAACGTCGGTTCCAACAGCGTGCGAGTGCCGTGGTCCCGCATTGTATTAGACGTTCCCTTTGGAAAAAATTCCCTTGTAAAGGGCCTGGTGACCGAAAGGCGACCGCTGTAATTTTTCGCACTCTCACAATTAGCCATCAGAGTCGAAATGATCCTGTGAAGTGCATTTCGGCTCACCCCCCGCCACACACACTTCACTTCGGTTAAATCGGAAGTATCACCTGCGGCGTGAACGAATGCGTCTTTCCCGATGCGATGAAATTTGACAAAGTTGCGGTCCGCGAGGGAGGAAAAAGCCAAATAGACCCGGCCGCGAGAAAAAAAAGGCGCCGTTCGAAACGTCCATGTCCCCTCCACGCAGGTAAAAACATGGCCCCTGGGGGGATCGAACCCGCGACCTTCGCGTTATTAGCACGACGCTCTAACCAACTGAGCTAGGCCCCTGTATAAGTCCGAAGTCATCATGGAAGTCATTTTCTACAGTCACATGCTCAGTGGCAGAATTTTCTGTTGGTGAACATGGTGCTAGGACATTGTACGCACACATTTTTTTCCACCATCGCAATGAGCTAAAAGCCTTCCCCTCACTCGAGGGCAATGAAGATTATTTACACGGGCCCACGAAAATGTGCAAGGCATCACCGATTTTTCAACTCTAACAGACACTATTACTTACGTCAAATAAACACTACACTCTCAGGCGTCACTTCGTGGAAGTATTTTATGAGTCAATCCATATCAAAACAATCCTTGTACTTTTCCACTAATATTTATTTACGTACCACGCGTTTCGCATGCATCCTCAAGCACAATTCTTTACACGTTATTTGTTGATAGTTACGATGGTAACCAACGCCAATAAGCTGGAGTTGGAGTACAAACTTATTTTTGGGTGGAAAGACAGCGGAACATAGGTTAGGGGCTTGTAAAAAGGGATATTTTTTTTCGGAAAGGAGTGGGGAGCGGTGTGGAAAAAGAAACTTGTTGCAGAGGTTGCTCGATAGTTTCCGTTTTCTCCAGTGCACACACCTTTAAACCCTTCGGTGGGACATGCAGAATTGCGGAGATTAAGTCACTTACGTCCAGCAGATGCTTACCAAATCGTGAGTTGCTATCCATATTCAAGCAACTTCGTGAGTGTTCCTTGATCCGTGTCCTCAAATTTCGTCCATTTTGACCAATGTAAGCCATATGACAATTTTTACATTTAATTTTGTATCTGAATCATTCATCCACTTTTTCATTACCGTTTAATCTAGAAAGCGTTAGCGGAGTGTAGAATTCTGGCTTTAGGGATATCGGAAGGCGGATTGAGATCCTATAAGAAATTTTTCCTAGAAAAGGAATGGAGCACCACTTGGACTTTGAGTGTCTCACTGCTCGTGAGCGAGAAATCTGTTTTGTTGTTTTCTACGGACAATTTTGTTCGCTAAGTTTGGATTGCAGCCATTTCCAGCGGCTGTGGACTTGATTGTCAAAAGTTTTGAAGTTGGTGAGAGTGGTGGGGATGTGAAGGAGGCGATGAACCATGAAATCTAAAGCAGCACGTTTGTGGGTGAAATGGTGAATACAATCGCTAGGTATCAGTGCATCATGGTTTCCTATACGTTCCAAATTCACGTTTTCGCCCTCCTATTGAAATGGACAGATCTAAGAAATTCAGCGATCCGTTCACGTATTTTTCCAATGTAAAGGAAATATTAGGACGAATGCAGTTCGGATGGTTCGGGAAAGAGTACAATTGCCGGTCTGTACCCTACCAGGGAAGAAGGAGGTCGTCCGCGTATCTAGACCAGTATTCAACAAAGCAAATGTACTGCTTGCCGGAATTGAATCATTTTTCCTCCGAGGAGTCGAGAAAAATTTCCCCTGGAAGTGGGGATGATGGGGAGCCCATAGTAGGTCCATCTGTTTGCTTATACGAATTTCGGTTGAAAGTGGAGTAATTTTCAGTTAAAGCCAATTTTATCGGAGCACTTGATTACGTGGAAACGTTTTTCGGAAAAGTGGAGTTTACGAGCATGTCGTGGGTCTTTCGTAAGGCCTCCGATGTAGGGACACGAGTGAACAGGTTATGTATATATCAAACGAAACCAACCTTGGGTTACGTGGAATCTTTTAGGCAGTTACCTTTTCCAATTGAACTTTCCATGCCATATTTTGATTTTAAGCCAGTGTAATTCCGGAACAAAACATTAAATGCGTGCGATAGAAGATGTGAAGGGGAGGATGCAGCAAGCTGCGATACACTTTGATTAATGTTAGCGGAAAAGTACACGGACTGTTATAATATGGATTCATGTTTCACCTACGTCTCTCACTCGTGGATACCAATTCAGCCAAAGAACGATACAAGGCGACTTTCGAACATACACGGGGAACACAATGAACGGTCGACCGTGGAGAGCGGATGTTTGACCAACGTTCCGCGCCGGCTTCTCACAGGCGTAATGCAAGATTCGTCGAAGGAACGATTTTATGAGACGAACAATAACGCTTACCTGCTCGACTTCGAGCCTTCATTTGCATTGTATAGTGATATTTTGCGAGGCTTCTCCAACGTGTGGATCTGTCGTGATTCCGCCAGTAGTTCAGCACGGAAAATTATAGGTGCTACGTATTACAGATTTGGTGTTCACACCTCGGGATCAAGGGGAAAAGGTTGATGGCGGAAGTCCAGCTGAGGAAGGAAAAAAGTAGGCACCGCGTAGCGAGTGATAAAGAAATGCAAAAAATGTGGAACGCTTCACGATTTTGCGTGTCATCCTTGCGCAGGGGCCATGCTAATCTTCTCTGTATCGTTCCAATTTTAGTATATGTACCGCCGAAGCGAGTACGAGAGAAAGGCGTTCCATCTTCGCCTCTATATACCATCCCACTGATGGATGGAAAGTGTCCGCGAGAACTAAGGCTAAGCAATGACAAACGGTGGGAAGAAAGCGATTTCTCAGGTTTTCGTCGAGACCGTTTCAAGGACTTTTCTGCGTGAAAAGCAAGCAGGGAGACTGCGAAAGCATAAGCTGGGCGAATGCTTCATCGAGAAAGCCTTTGTGTGCTCGAAATAATTCGGCCCCTGCACGTCATGCAAACACGCAACGTATCCTCCAGCCTTCACAGCCACTCGGGGGCGGAATGGAAATGCGTCACTTGAGTCAGGGAACGACCTCAGTCCATTGTCTACTCTACATCCTTCCTCCATCTCACCACTCTAAGCGTTGGGAACCGCGAGAGGATCGATTTGCGACTTTTTACACTTCTCCAGTCGTTCCCCCACCCACACGTTTTGTATTCACATACATCCAAGCGTTCCTGTTTTCGGCTCAAACCAACGCTCTACTCGCGAAAACGCATTCCGAACGCGGCAAACGGCACATGAATTTCGTCAAATGCCACGAACGTGAGAGATTTTCTTCTTCACGCTCGACGATCCCACCCTAAGACGCTGTTCGTTAACGCTTCATCGAGCAACGTCGGTTCCAACAGCGTGCGAGTGCCGTGGTCCCGCATTGTATTAGACGTTCCCTTTGGAAAAAATTCCCTTGTAAAGGGCCTGGTGACCGAAAGGCGACCGCTGTGATTTTTCGCCAACTCACAATTAGCCATCAGAGTCGAAATGATCCTGTGAAGTGCATTTCGGCTCACCCCCCGCCACACACACTTCACTTCGGTTAAATCGGAAGTATCACCGGCGGCGTGAACGAATGCGTCTTTCCCGATGCGATGAAATTTGACAAAGTTGCGGTCCGCGAGGGAGGAAAAAGCCAAATAGACCCGGCCGCGAGAAAAAAAAGGCGCCGTTCGAAACGTCCATGTCCCCTCCACGCAGGTAAAAACATGGCCCCTGGGGGGATCGAACCCGCGACCTTCGCGTTATTAGCACGACGCTCTAACCAACTGAGCTAAGTCCGAAGTCATCATGGAAGTCATTTTCTACAGTCACATGCTCAGTGGCAGAATTTTCTGTTGGTGAACATGGTGCTAGGACATTGTACGCACACATTTTTTTCCACCATCGCAATGAGCTAAAAGCCTTCCCCTCACTCGAGGGCAATGAAGATTATTTACACGGGCCCACGAAAATGTGCAAGGCATCACCGATTTTTCAACTCTAACAGACACTATTACTTACGTCAAATAAACACTACACTCTCAGGCGTCACTTCGTGGAAGTATTTTATGAGTCAATCCATATCAAAACAATCCTTGTACTTTTCCACTAATATTTATTTACGTACCACGCGTTTCGCATGCATCCTCAAGCACAATTCTTTACACGTTATTTGTTGATAGTTACGATGGTAACCAACGCCAATAAGCTGGAGTTGGAGTACAAACTTATTTTTGGGTGGAAAGACAGCGGAACATAGGTTAGGGGCTTGTAAAAAGGGATATTTTTTTTCGGAAAGGAGTGGGGAGCGGTGTGGAAAAAGAAACTTGTTGCAGAGGTTGCTCGATAGTTTCCGTTTTCTCCAGTGCACACACCTTTAAACCCTTCGGTGGGACATGCAGAATTGCGGAGATTAAGTCACTTACGTCCAGCAGATGCTTACCAAATCGTGAGTTGCTATCCATATTCAAGCAACTTCGTGAGTGTTCCTTGATCCGTGTCCTCAAATTTCGTCCATTTTGACCAATGTAAGCCATATGACAATTTTTACATTTAATTTTGTATCTGAATCATTCATCCACTTTTTCATTACCGTTTAATCTAGAAAGCGTTAGCGGAGTGTAGAATTCTGGCTTTAGGGATATCGGAAGGCGGTTTGAGATCCTATAAGAAATTTTTCCTAGAAAAGGAATGGAGCACCATTTGGACTTTGAGTGTCTCACTGCTCGTGTGCGAGAAATCTGTTTTGTTGTTTTCTACGGACAATTTTGTTCGCTAAGTTTGGATTGCAGCCATTTCCAGCGGCTGTGGACTTGATTGTCAAAAGTTTTGAAGTTGGTGAGAGTGGTGGGGATGTGAAGGAGGCGATGAACCATGAAATCTAAAGCAGCACGTTTGTGGGTGAAATGGTGAATACAATCGCTAGGTATCAGTGCATCATGGTTTCCTATACGTTCCAAATTCACGTTTTCGCCCTCCTATTGAAATGGACAGATCTAAGAAATTCAGCGATCCGTTCACGTATTTTTCCAATGTAAAGGAAATATTAGGACGAATGCAGTTCGGATGGTTCGGGAAAGAGTACAATTGCCGGTCTGTACCCTACCAGGGAAGAAGGAGGTCGTCCGCGTATCTAGACCAGTATTCAACAAAGCAAATGTACTGCTTGCCGGAATTGAATCATTTTTCCTCCGAGGAGTCGAGAAAAATTTCCCCTGGAAGTGGGGATGATGGGGAGCCCATAGTAGGTCCATCTGTTTGCTTATACGAATTTCGGTTGAAAGTGGAGTAATTTTCAGTTAAAGCCAATTTTATCGGAGCACTTGATTACGTGGAAACGTTTTTCGGAAAAGTGGAGTTTACGAGCATGTCGTGGGTCTTTCGTAAGGCCTCCGATGTAGGGACACGAGTGAAAAGGTTATGTATATATCAAACAAAACCAACCTTGGGTTACGTGGAATCTTTTAGGCAGTTACCTTTTTCAATTGAACTTTCCATGCCATATTTTGATTTTAAGCCAGTGTTATTCCGGAACAAAACATTAAATGTGTGCGATAGAAGATGTGAAGGGGAGGATGCAGCAAGCTGCGATACACTTTGATTAATGTTAGCGGAAAAGTACACGGACTGTTATAATATGGATTCATGTTTCACCTACGTCTCTCACTCACTGTAGATACCAATTCAGCCAAAGAACGATACAAGGCGACTTTCGAACATACACGGGGAACACAATGAACGGTCGACCGTGGAGAGCGGATGTTTGACCAACGTTCCGCGCCGGCTTCTCACAGGCGTAATGCAAGATTCGTCGAAGGAACGATTTTATGAGACGAACAATAACGCTTACCTGCTCGACTTCGAGCCTTCATTTGCATTGTATAGTGATATTTTGCGAGGCTTCTCCAACGTGTGGATCTGTCGTGATTCCGCCAGTAGTTCAGCACGGAAAATTATAGGTGCTACGTATTACAGATTTGGTGTTCACACCTCGGGATCAAGGGGAAAAGGTTGATGGCGGAAGTCCAGCTGAGGAAGGAAAAAAGTAGGCACCGCGTAGCGAGTGATAAAGAAATGCAAAAAATGTGGAACGCTTCACGATTTTGCGTGTCATCCTTGCGCAGGGGCCATGCTAATCTTCTCTGTATCGTTCCAATTTTAGTATATGTACCGCCGAAGCGAGTACGAGAGAAAGGCGTTCCATCTTCGCCTCTATATACCATCCCACTGATGGATGGAAAGTGTCCGCGAGAACTAAGGCTAAGCAATGACAAACGGTGGGAAGAAAGCGATTTCTCAGGTTTTCGTCGAGACCGTTTCAAGGACTTTTCTGCGTGAAAAGCAAGCAGGGAGACTGCGAAAGCATAAGCTGGGCGAATGCTTCATCGAGAAAGCCTTTGTGTGCTCGAAATAATTCGGCCCCTGCACGTCATGCAAACACGCAACGTATCCTCCAGCCTTCACAGCCACTCGGGGGCGGAATGGAAATGCGTCACTTGAGTCAGGGAACGACCTCAGTCCATTGTCTACTCTACATCCTTCCTCCATCTCACCACTCTAAGCGTTGGGAACCGCGAGAGGATCGATTTGCGACTTTTTACACTTCTCCAGTCGTTCCCCCACCCACACGTTTTGTATTCACATACATCCAAGCGTTCCTGTTTTCGGCTCAAACCAACGCTCTACTCGCGAAAACGCATTCCGAACGCGGCAAACGGCACATGAATTTCGTCAAATGCCACGAACGTGAGAGATTTTCTTCTTCACGCTCGACGATCCCACCCTAAGACGCTGTTCGTTAACGCTTCATCGAGCAACGTCGGTTCCAACAGCGTGCGAGTGCCGTGGTCCCGCATTGTATTAGACGTTCCCTTTGGAAAAAATTCCCTTGTAAAGGGCCTGGTGACCGAAAGGCGACCGCTGTGATTTTTCGCCAACTCACAATTAGCCATCAGAGTCGAAATGATCCTGTGAAGTGCATTTCGGCTCACCCCCCGCCACACACACTTCACTTCGGTTAAATCGGAAGTATCACCGGCGGCGTGAACGAATGCGTCTTTCCCGATGCGATGAAATTTGACAAAGTTGCGGTCCGCGAGGGAGGAAAAAGCCAAATAGACCCGGCCGCGAGAAAAAAAAGGCGCCGTTCGAAACGTCCATGTCCCCTCCACGCAGGTAAAAACATGGCCCCTGGGGGGATCGAACCCGCGACCTTCGCGTTATTAGCACGACGCTCTAACCAACTGAGCTAGGCCCCTGTATAAGTCCGAAGTCATCATGGAAGTCATTTTCTACAGTCACATGCTCAGTGGCAGAATTTTCTGTTGGTGAACATGGTGCTAGGACATTGTACGCACACATTTTTTTCCACCATCGCAATGAGCTAAAAGCCTTCCCCTCACTCGAGGGCAATGAAGATTATTTACACGGGCCCACGAAAATGTGCAAGGCATCACCGATTTTTCAACTCTAACAGACACTATTACTTACGTCAAATAAACACTACACTCTCAGGCGTCACTTCGTGGAAGTATTTTATGAGTCAATCCATATCAAAACAATCCTTGTACTTTTCCACTAATATTTATTTACGTACCAAGCGTTTCGCATGCATCCTCAAGCACAATTCTTTACACGTTATTTGTTGATAGTTACGATGGTAACCAACGCCAATAAGCTGGAGTTGGAGTACAAACTTATTTTTGGGTGGAAAGACAGCGGAACATAGGTTAGGGGCTTGTAAAAAGGGATATTTTTTTTCGGAAAGGAGTGGGGAGCGGTGTGGAAAAAGAAACTTGTTGCAGAGGTTGCTCGATAGTTTCCGTTTTCTCCAGTGCACACACCTTTAAACCCTTCGGTGGGACATGCAGAATTGCGGAGATTAAGTCACTTACGTCCAGCAGATGCTTACCAAATCGTGAGTTGCTATCCATATTCAAGCAAC
Organism: Ceriagrion tenellum; assembly: GCA_963169105.1. Taxonomy (NCBI): domain Eukaryota; kingdom Metazoa; phylum Arthropoda; class Insecta; order Odonata; family Coenagrionidae; genus Ceriagrion; species Ceriagrion tenellum. The sequence continues at coordinate 42,721,151 of OY720639.1, forward strand.
TTCGTGAGTGTTCCTTGATCCGTGTCCTCAAATTTCGTCCATTTTGACCAATGTAAGCCATATGACAACTTTTACATTTAATTTTGTATCTGAATCATTCATCCACTTTTTCATTACCGTTTAATCTAGAAAGCGTTAGCGGAGTGTAGAATTCTGGCTTTAGGGATATCGGAAGGCGGTTTGAGATCCTATAAGAAATTTTTCCTAGAAAAGGAATGGAGCACCATTTGGACTTTGAGTGTCTCACTGCTCGTGTGCGAGAAATCTGTTTTGTTGTTTTCTACGGACAATTTTGTTCGCTAAGTTTGGATTGCAGCCATTTCCAGCGGCTGTGGACTTGATTGTCAAAAGTTTTGAAGTTGGTGAGAGTGGTGGGGATGTGAAGGAGGCGATGAACCATGAAATCTAAAGCAGCACGTTTGTGGGTGAAATGGTGAATACAATCGCTAGGTATCAGTGCATCATGGTTTCCTATACGTTCCAAATTCACGTTTTCGCCCTCCTATTGAAATGGACAGATCTAAGAAATTCAGCGATCCGTTCACGTATTTTTCCAATGTAAAGGAAATATTAGGACGAATGGAGTTCGGATGGTTCGGGAAAGAGTACAATTGCCGGTCTGTACCCTACCAGGGAAGAAGGAGGTCGTCCGCGTATCTAGACCAGTATTCAACAAAGCAAATGTACTGCTTGCCGGAATTGAATCATTTTTCCTCCGAGGAGTCGAGAAAAATTTCCCCTGGAAGTGGGGATGATGGGGAGCCCATAGTAGGTCCATCTGTTTGCTTATACGAATTTCGGTTGAAAGTGGAGTAATTTTCAGTTAAAGCCAATTTTATCGGAGCACTTGATTACGTGGAAACGTTTTTCGGAAAAGTGGAGTTTACGAGCATGTCGTGGGTCTTTCGTAAGGCCTCCGATGTAGGGACACGAGTGAACAGGTTATGTATATATCAAACGAAACCAACCTTGGGTTACGTGGAATCTTTTAGGCAGTTACCTTTTCCAATTGAACTTTCCATGCCATATTTTGATTTTAAGCCAGTGTAATTCCGGAACAAAACATTAAATGCGTGCGATAGAAGATGTGAAGGGGAGGATGCAGCAAGCTGCGATACGCGTAGCACTTTGATTAATGTTAGCGGAAAAGTACACGGACTGTTATAATATGGATTCATGTTTCACCTACGTCTCTCACTCGTGGATACCAATTCAGCCAAAGAACGATACAAGGCGACTTTCGAACATACACGGGGAACACAATGAACGGTCGACCGTGGAGAGCGGATGTTTGACCAACGTTCCGCGCCGGCTTCTCACAGGCGTAATGCAAGATTCGTCGAAGGAACGATTTTATGAGACGAACAATAACGCTTACCTGCTCGACTTCGAGCCTTCATTTGCATTGTATAGTGATATTTTGCGAGGCTTCTCCAACGTGTGGATCTGTCGTGATTCCGCCAGTAGTTCAGCACGGAAAATTATAGGTGCTAGGTATTACAGATTTGGTGTTCACACCTCGGGATCAAGGGGAAAAGATTGATGGCGGAAGTCAGGCTGAGGAAGGAAAAAAGTAGACACCGCGTAGCGAGTGATAAAGAAATGCAAAAAATGTGGAACGCTTCACGATTTTGCGTGTCATCCTTGCGCAGGGGCCATGCTAATCTTCTCTGTATCGTTCCAATTTTAGTATATGTACCGCCGAAGCGAGTACGAGAGAAAGGCGTTCCATCTTCGCCTCTATATACCATCCCACTGATGGATGGAAAGTGTCCGCGAGAACTAAGGCTAAGCAATGACAAACGGTGGGAAGAAAGCGATTTCTCAGGTTTTCGTCGAGACCGTTTCAAGGACTTTTCTGCGTGAAAAGCAAGCAGGGAGACTGCGAAAGCATAAGCTGGGCGAATGCTTCATCGAGAAAGCCTTTGTGTGCTCGAAATAATTCGGCCCCTGCACGTCATGCAAACACGCAACGTATCCTCCAGCCTTCACAGCCACTCGGGGGCGGAATGGAAATGCGTCACTTGAGTCAGGGAACGACCTCAGTCCATTGTCTACTCTACATCCTTCCTCCATCTCACCACTCTAAGCGTTGGGAACCGCGAGAGGATCGATTTGCGACTTTTTACACTTCTCCAGTCGTTCCCCCACCCACACGTTTTGTATTCACATACATCCAAGCGTTCCTGTTTTCGGCTCAAACCAACGCTCTACTCGCGAAAACGCATTCCGAACGCGGCAAACGGCACATGAATTTCGTCAAATGCCACGAACGTGAGAGATTTTCTTCTTCACGCTCGACGATCCCACCCTAAGACGCTGTTCGTTAACGCTTCATCGAGCAACGTCGGTTCCAACAGCGTGCGAGTGCCGTGGTCCCGCATTGTATTAGACGTTCCCTTTGGAAAAAATTCCCTTGTAAAGGGCCTGGTGACCGAAAGGCGACCGCTGTGATTTTTCGCCAACTCACAATTAGCCATCAGAGTCGAAATGATCCTGTGAAGTGCATTTCGGCTCACCCCCCGCCACACACACTTCACTTCGGTTAAATCGGAAGTATCACCGGCGGCGTGAACGAATGCGTCTTTCCCGATGCGATGAAATTTGACAAAGTTGCGGTCCGCGAGGGAGGAAAAAGCCAAATAGACCCGGCCGCGAGAAAAAAAAGGCGCCGTTCGAAACGTCCATGTCCCCTCCACGCAGGTAAAAACATGGCCCCTGGGGGGATCGAACCCGCGACCTTCGCGTTATTAGCACGACGCTCTAACCAACTGAGCTAAGTCCGAAGTCATCATGGAAGTCATTTTCTACAGTCACATGCTCAGTGGCAGAATTTTCTGTTGGTGAACATGGTGCTAGGACATTGTACGCACACATTTTTTTCCACCATCGCAATGAGCTAAAAGCCTTCCCCTCACTCGAGGGCAATGAAGATTATTTACACGGGCCCACGAAAATGTGCAAGGCATCACCGATTTTTCAACTCTAACAGACACTATTACTTACGTCAAATAAACACCACACTCTCAGGCGTCACTTCGTGGAAGTATTTTATGAGTCAATCCATATCAAAACAATCCTTGTACTTTTCCACTAATATTTATTTACGTACCACGCGTTTCGCATGCATCCTCACGCACAATTCTTTACACGTTATTTGTTGATAGTTACGATGGTAACCAACGCCAATAAGCTGGAGTTGGAGTACAAACTTATTTTTGGGTGGAAAGGCAGCGGAACATAGGTTAGGGGCTTGTAAAAAGGGATATTTTTTTTCGGAAAGGAGTGGGGAGCGGTGTGGAAAAAGAAACTTGTTGCAGAGGTTGCTCGATAGTTTCCGTTTTCTCCAGTGCACACACCTTTAATCCCTTCGGTGGGACATGCAGAATTGCGGAGATTAAGTCACTTACGTCCAGCAGATGCTTACCAAATCGTGAGTTGCTATCCATATTCAAGCAACTTCGTGAGTGTTCCTTGATCCGTGTCCTCAAATTTCGTCCATTTTGACCAATGTAAGCCATATGACAATTTTTACATTTAATTTTGTATCTGAATCATTCATCCACTTTTTCATTACCGTTTAATCTAGAAAGCGTTAGCGGAGTGTAGAATTCTGGCTTTAGGGATATCGGAAGGCGGATTGAGATCCTATAAGAAATTTTTCCTAGAAAAGGAATGGAGCACCACTTGGACTTTGAGTGTCTCACTGCTCGTGTGCGAGAAATCTGTTTTGTTGTTTTCTACGGACAATTTTGTTCGCTAAGTTTGGATTGCAGCCATTTCCAGCGGCTGTGGACTTGATTGTCAAAAGTTTTGAAGTTGGTGAGAGTGGTGGGGATGTGAAGGAGGCGATGAACCATGAAATCTAAAGCAGCACGTTTGTGGGTGAAATGGTGAATACAATCGCTAGGTATCAGTGCATCATGGTTTCCTATACGTTCCAAATTCACGTTTTCGCCCTCCTATTGAAATGGACAGATCTAAGAAATTCAGCGATCCGTTCACGTATTTTTCCAATGTAAAGGAAATATTAGGACGAATGCAGTTCGGATGGTTCGGGAAAGAGTACAATTGCCGGTCTGTACCCTACCAGGGAAGAAGGAGGTCGTCCGCGTATCTAGACCAGTATTCAACAAAGCAAATGTACTGCTTGCCGGAATTGAATCATTTTTCCTCCGAGGAGTCGAGAAAAATTTCCCCTGGAAGTGGGGATGATGGGGAGCCCATAGTAGGTCCATCTGTTTGCTTATACGAATTTCGGTTGAAAGTGGAGTAATTTTCAGTTAAAGCCAATTTTATCGGAGCACTTGATTACGTGGAAACGTTTTTCGGAAAAGTGGAGTTTACGAGCATGTCGTGGGTCTTTCGTAAGGCCACCGATGTAGGGACACGAGTGAACAGGTTATGTATATATCAAACGAAACCAACCTTGGGTTACGTGGAATCTTTTAGGCAGTTACCTTTTTCAATTGAACTTTCCATGCCATATTTTGATTTTAAGCCAGTGTTATTCCGGAACAAAACATTAAATGTGTGCGATAGAAGATGTGAAGGGGAGGATGCAGCAAGCTGCGATACACTTTGATTAATGTTAGCGGAAAAGTACACGGACTGTTATAATATGGATTCATGTTTCACCTACGTCTCTCACTCGTGGATACCAATTCAGCCAAAGAACGATACAAGGCGACTTTCGAACATACACGGGGAACACAATGAACGGTCGACCGTGGAGAGCGGATGTTTGACCAACGTTCCGCGCCGGCTTCTCACAGGCGTAATGCAAGATTCGTCGAAGGAACGATTTTATGAGACGAACAATAACGCTTACCTGCTCGACTTCGAGCCTTCATTTGCATTGTATAGTGATATTTTGCGAGGCTTCTCCAACGTGTGGATCTGTCGTGATTCCGCCAGTAGTTCAGCACGGAAAATTATAGGTGCTACGTATTACAGATTTGGTGTTCACACCTCGGGATCAAGGGGAAAAGGTTGATGGCGGAAGTCCAGCTGAGGAAGGAAAAAAGTAGGCACCGCGTAGCGAGTGATAAAGAAATGCAAAAAATGTGGAACGCTTCACGATTTTGCGTGTCATCCTTGCGCAGGGGCCATGCTAATCTTCTCTGTATCGTTCCAATTTTAGTATATGTACCGCCGAAGCGAGTACGAGAGAAAGGCGTTCCATCTTCGCCTCTATATACCATCCCACTGATGGATGGAAAGTGTCCGCGAGAACTAAGGCTAAGCAATGACAAACGGTGGGAAGAAAGCGATTTCTCAGGTTTTCGTCGAGACCGTTTCAAGGACTTTTCTGCGTGAAAAGCAAGCAGGGAGACTGCGAAAGCATAAGCTGGGCGAATGCTTCATCGAGAAAGCCTTTGTGTGCTCGAAATAATTCGGCCCCTGCACGTCATGCAAACACGCAACGTATCCTCCAGCCTTCACAGCCACTCGGGGGCGGAATGGAAATGCGTCACTTGAGTCAGGGAACGACCTCAGTCCATTGTCTACTCTACATCCTTCCTCCATCTCACCACTCTAAGCGTTGGGAACCGCGAGAGGATCGATTTGCGACTTTTTACACTTCTCCAGTCGTTCCCCCACCCACACGTTTTGTATTCACATACATCCAAGCGTTCCTGTTTTCGGCTCAAACCAACGCTCTACTCGCGAAAACGCATTCCGAACGCGGCAAACGGCACATGAATTTCGTCAAATGCCACGAACGTGAGAGATTTTCTTCTTCACGCTCGACGATCCCACCCTAAGACGCTGTTCGTTAACGCTTCATCGAGCAACGTCGGTTCCAACAGCGTGCGAGTGCCGTGGTCCCGCATTGTATTAGACGTTCCCTTTGGAAAAAATTCCCTTGTAAAGGGCCTGGTGACCGAAAGGCGACCGCTGTAATTTTTCGCACTCTCACAATTAGCCATCAGAGTCGAAATGATCCTGTGAAGTGCATTTCGGCTCACCCCCCGCCACACACACTTCACTTCGGTTAAATCGGAAGTATCACCGGCGGCGTGAACGAATGCGTCTTTCCCGATGCGATGAAATTTGACAAAGTTGCGGTCCGCGAGGGAGGAAAAAGCCAAATAGACCCGGCCGCGAGAAAAAAAAGGCGCCGTTCGAAACGTCCATGTCCCCTCCACGCAGGTAAAAACATGGCCCCTGGGGGGATCGAACCCGCGACCTTCGCGTTATTAGCACGACGCTCTAACCAACTGAGCTAAGTCCGAAGTCATCATGGAAGTCATTTTCTACAGTCACATGCTCAGTGGCAGAATTTTCTGTTGGTGAACATGGTGCTAGGACATTGTACGCACACATTTTTTTCCACCATCGCAATGAGCTAAAAGCCTTCCCCTCACTCGAGGGCAATGAAGATTATTTACACGGGCCCACGAAAATGTGCAAGGCATCACCGATTTTTCAACTCTAACAGACACTATTACTTACGTCAAATAAACACTACACTCTCAGGCGTCACTTCGTGGAAGTATTTTATGAGTCAATCCATATCAAAACAATCCTTGTACTTTTCCACTAATATTTATTTACGTACCACGCGTTTCGCATGCATCCTCACGCACAATTCTTTACACGTTATTTGTTGATAGTTACGATGGTAACCAACGCCAATAAGCTGGAGTTGGAGTACAAACTTATTTTTGGGTGGAAAGACAGCGGAACATAGGTTAGGGGCTTGTAAAAAGGGATATTTTTTTTCGGAAAGGAGTGGGGAGCGGTGTGGAAAAAGAAACTTGTTGCAGAGGTTGCTCGATAGTTTCCGTTTTCTCCAGTGCACACACCTTTAAACCCTTCGGTGGGACATGCAGAATTGCGGAGATTAAGTCACTTATGTCCAGCAGATGCTTACCAAATCGTGAGTTGCTATCCATATTCAAGCAACTTCGTGAGTGTTCCTTGATCCGTGTCCTCAAATTTCGTCCATTTTGACCAATGTAAGCCATATGACAATTTTTACATTTAATTTTGTATCTGAATCATTCATCCACTTTTTCATTACCGTTTAATCTAGAAAGCGTTAGCGGAGTGTAGAATTCTGGCTTTAGGGATATCGGAAGGCGGATTGAGATCCTATAAGAAATTTTTCCTAGAAAAGGAATGGAGCACCACTTGGACTTTGAGTGTCTCCCTGCTCGTGTGCGAGAAATCTGTTTTGTTGTTTTCTACGGACAATTTTGTTCGTTAAGTTTGGATTGCAGCCATTTCCAGCGGCTGTGGACTTGATTGTCAAAAGTTTTGAAGTTGGTGAGAGTGGTGGGGATGTGAAGGGGGCGATGAACCATGAAATCTAAAGCAGCACGTTTGTGGGTGAAATGGTGAATACAATCGCTAGGTATCAGTGCATCATGGTTTCCTATACGTTCCAAATTCACGTTTTCGCCCTCCTATTGAAATGGACAGATCTAAGAAATTCAGCGATCCGTTCACGTATTTTTCCAATGTAAAGGAAATATTAGGACGAATGGAGTTCGGATGGTTCGGGAAAGAGTACAATTGCCGGTCTGTACCCTACCAGGGAAGAAGGAGGTCGTCCGCGTATCTAGACCAGTATTCAACAAAGCAAATGTACTGCTTGCCGGAATTGAATCATTTTTCCTCCGAGGAGTCGAGAAAAATTTCCCCTGGAAGTGGGCATGATGGGGAGCCCATAGTAGGTCCATCTGTTTGCTTATACGAATTTCGGTTGAAAGTGGAGTAATTTTCAGTTAAAGCCAATTTTATCGGAGCACTTGATTACGTGGAAACGTTTCTCGGAAAAGTGGAGTTTACGAGCATGTCGTGGGTCTTTCGTAAGGCCTCCGATGTAGGGACACGAGTGAACAGGTTATGTATATATCAAACGAAACCAACCTTGGGTTACGTGGAATCTTTTAGGCAGTTACCTTTTTCAATTGAACTTTCCATGCCATATTTTGATTTTAAGCCAGTGTAATTCCGGAACAAAACATTAAATGCGTGCGATAGAAGATGTGAAGGGGAGGATGCAGCAAGCTGCGATACGCGTAGCACTTTGATTAATGTTAGCGGAAAAGTACACGGACTGTTATAATATGGATTCATGTTTCACCTACGTCTCTCACTCGTGGATACCAATTCAGCCAAAGAACGATACAAGGCGACTTTCGAACATACACGGGGAACACAATGAACGGTCGACCGTGGAGAGCGGATGTTTGACCAACGTTCCGCGCCGGCTTCTCACAGGCGTAATGCAAGATTCGTCGAAGGAACGATTTTATGAGACGAACAATAACGCTTACCTGCTCGACTTCGAGCCTTCATTTGCATTGTATAGTGATATTTTGCGAGGCTTCTCCAACGTGTGGATCTGTCGTGATTCCGCCAGTAGTTCAGCACGGAAAATTATAGGTGCTACGTATTACAGATTTGGTGTTCACACCTCGGGATCAAGGGGAAAAGATTGATGGCGGAAGTCAGGCTGAGGAAGGAAAAAAGTAGACACCGCGTAGCGAGTGATAAAGAAATGCAAAAAATGTGGAACGCTTCACGATTTTGCGTGTCATCCTTGCGCAGGGGCCATGCTAATCTTCTCTGTATCGTTCCAATTTTAGTATATGTACCGCCGAAGCGAGTACGAGAGAAAGGCGTTCCATCTTCGCCTCTATATACCATCCCACTGATGGATGGAAAGTGTCCGCGAGAACTAAGGCTAAGCAATGACAAACGGTGGGAAGAAAGCGATTTCTCAGGTTTTCGTCGAGACCGTTTCAAGGACTTTTCTGCGTGAAAAGCAAGCAGGGAGACTGCGAAAGCATAAGCTGGGCGAATGCTTCATCGAGAAAGCCTTTGTGTGCTCGAAATAATTCGGCACACTTGGCCCCTGCACGTCATGCAAACACGCAACGTATCCTCCAGCCTTCACAGCCACTCGGGGGCGGAATGGAAATGCGTCACTTGAGTCAGGGAACGACCTCAGTCCATTGTCTACTCTACATCCTTCCTCCATCTCACCACTCTAAGCGTTGGGAACCGCGAGAGGATCGATTTGCGACTTTTTACACTTCTCCAGTCGTTCCCCCACCCACACGTTTTGTATTCACATACATCCAAGCGTTCCTGTTTTCGGCTCAAACCAACGCTCTACTCGCGAAAACGCATTCCGAACGCGGCAAACGGCACATGAATTTCGTCAAATGCCACGAACGTGAGAGATTTTCTTCTTCACGCTCGACGATCCCACCCTAAGACGCTGTTCGTTAACGCTTCATCGAGCAACGTCGGTTCCAACAGCGTGCGAGTGCCGTGGTCCCGCATTGTATTAGACGTTCCCTTTGGAAAAAATTCCCTTGTAAAGGGCCTGGTGACCGAAAGGCGACCGCTGTGATTTTTCGCACTCTCACAATTAGCCATCAGAGTCGAAATGATCCTGTGAAGTGCATTTCGGCTCACCCCCCGCCACACACACTTCACTTCGGTTAAATCGGAAGTATCACCGGCGGCGTGAACGAATGCGTCTTTCCCGATGCGATGAAATTTGACAAAGTTGCGGTCCGCGAGGGAGGAAAAAGCCAAATAGACCCGGCCGCGAGAAAAAAAAGGCGCCGTTCGAAACGTCCATGTCCCCTCCACGCAGGTAAAAACATGGCCCCTGGGGGGATCGAACCCGCGACCTTCGCGTTATTAGCACGACGCTCTAACCAACTGAGCTAGGCCCCTGTATAAGTCCGAAGTCATCATGGAAGTCATTTTCTACAGTCACATGCTCAGTGGCAGAATTTTCTGTTGGTGAACATGGTGCTAGGACATTGTACGCACACATTTTTTTCCACCATCGCAATGAGCTAAAAGCCTTCCCCTCACTCGAGGGCAATGAAGATTATTTACACGGGCCCACGAAAATGTGCAAGGCATCACCGATTTTTCAACTCTAACAGACACTATTACTTACGTCAAATAAACACTACACTCTCAGGCGTCACTTCGTGGAAGTATTTTATGAGTCAATCCATATCAAAACAATCCTTGTACTTTTCCACTAATATTTATTTACGTACCACGCGTTTCGCATGCATCCTCAAGCACAATTCTTTACACGTTATTTGTTGATAGTTACGATGGTAACCAACGCCAATAAGCTGGAGTTGGAGTACAAACTTATTTTTGGGTGGAAAGACAGCGGAACATAGGTTAGGGGCTTGTAAAAAGGGATATTTTTTTTCGGAAAGGAGTGGGGAGCGGTGTGGAAAAAGAAACTTGTTGCAGAGGTTGCTCGATAGTTTCCGTTTTCTCCAGTGCACACACCTTTAAACCCTTCGGTGGGACATGCAGAATTGCGGAGATTAAGTCACTTACGTCCAGCAGATGCTTACCAAATCGTGAGTTGCTATCCATATTCAAGCAACTTCGTGAGTGTTCCTTGATCCGTGTCCTCAAATTTCGTCCATTTTGACCAATGTAAGCCATATGACAATTTTTACATTTAATTTTGTATCTGAATCATTCATCCACTTTTTCATTACCGTTTAATCTAGAAAGCGTTAGCGGAGTGTAGAATTCTGGCTTTAGGGATATCGGAAGGCGGATTGAGATCCTATAAGAAATTTTTCCTAGAAAAGGAATGGAGCACCACTTGGACTTTGAGTGTCTCACTGCTCGTGTGCGAGAAATCTGTTTTGTTGTTTTCTACGGACAATTTTGTTCGCTAAGTTTGGATTGCAGCCATTTCCAGCGGCTGTGGACTTGATTGTCAAAAGTTTTGAAGTTGGTGAGAGTGGTGGGGATGTGAAGGAGGCGATGAACCATGAAATCTAAAGCAGCACGTTTGTGGGTGAAATGGTGAATACAATCGCTAGGTATCAGTGCATCATGGTTTCCTATACGTTCCAAATTCACGTTTTCGCCCTCCTATTGAAATGGACAGATCTAAGAAATTCAGCGATCCGTTCACGTATTTTTCCAATGTAAAGGAAATATTAGGACGAATGCAGTTCGGATGGTTCGGGAAAGAGTACAATTGCCGGTCTGTACCCTACCAGGGAAGAAGGAGGTCGTCCGCGTATCTAGACCAGTATTCAACAAAGCAAATGTACTGCTTGCCGGAATTGAATCATTTTTCCTCCGAGGAGTCGAGAAAAATTTCCCCTGGAAGTGGGGATGATGGGGAGCCCATAGTAGGTCCATCTGTTTGCTTATACGAATTTCGGTTGAAAGTGGAGTAATTTTCAGTTAAAGCCAATTTTATCGGAGCACTTGATTACGTGGAAACGTTTTTCGGAAAATTGGAGTTTACGAGCATGTCGTGGGTCTTTCGTAAGGCCTCCGATGTAGGGACACGAGTGAACAGGTTATGTATATATCAAACGAAACCAACCTTGGGTTACGTGGAATCTTTTAGGCAGTTACCTTTTTCAATTGAACTTTCCATGCCATATTTTGATTTTAAGCCAGTGTAATTCCGGAACAAAACATTAAATGCGTGCGATAGAAGATGTGAAGGGGAGGATGCAGCAAGCTGCGATACGCGTAGCACTTTGATTAATGTTAGCGGAAAAGTACACGGACTGTTATAATATGGATTCATGTTTCACCTACGTCTCTCACTCGTGGATACCAATTCAGCCAAAGAACGATACAAGGCGACTTTCGAACATACACGGGGAACACAATGAACGGTCGACCGTGGAGAGCGGATGTTTGACCAACGTTCCGCGCCGGCTTCTCACAGGCGTAATGCAAGATTCGTCGAAGGAACGATTTTATGAGACGAACAATAACGCTTACCTGCTCGACTTCGAGCCTTCATTTGCATTGTATAGTGATATTTTGCGAGTCTTCTCCAACGTGTGGATCTGTCGTGATTCCGCCAGTAGTTCAGCACGGAAAATTATAGGTGCTAGGTATTACGGATTTGGTGTTCACACCTCGGGATCAAGGGGAAAAGATTGATGGCGGAAGTCAGGCTGAGGAAGGAAAAAAGTAGACACCGCGTAGCGAGTGATAAAGAAATGCAAAAAATGTGGAACGCTTCACGATTTTGCGTGTCATCCTTGCGCAGGGGCCATGCTAATCTTCTCTGTATCGTTCCAATTTTAGTATATGTACCGCCGAAGCGAGTACGAGAGAAAGGCGTTCCATCTTCGCCTCTATATACCATCCCACTGATGGATGGAAAGTGTCCGCGAGAACTAAGGCTAAGCAATGACAAACGGTGGGAAGAAAGCGATTTCTCAGGTTTTCGTCGAGACCGTTTCAAGGACTTTTCTGCGTGAAAAGCAAGCAGGGAGACTGCGAAAGCATAAGCTGGGCGAATGCTTCATCGAGAAAGCCTTTGTGTGCTCGAAATAATTCGGCCCCTGCACGTCATGCAAACACGCAACGTATCCTCCAGCCTTCAGCTAATCTTCTCTGTATCGTTCCAATTTTAGTATATGTACCGCCGAAGCGAGTACGAGAGAAAGGCGTTCCATCTTCGCCTCTATATACCATCCCACTGATGGATGGAAAGTGTCCGCGAGAACTAAGGCTAAGCAATGACAAACGGTGGGAAGAAAGCGATTTCTCAGGTTTTCGTCGAGACCGTTTCAAGGACTTTTCTGCGTGAAAAGCAAGCAGGGAGACTGCGAAAGCATAAGCTGGGCGAATGCTTCATCGAGAAAGCCTTTGTGTGCTCGAAATAATTCGGCCCCTGCACGTCATGCAAACACGCAACGTATCCTCCAGCCTTCAGCTAATCTTCTCTGTATCGTTCCAATTTTAGTATATGTACCGCCGAAGCGAGTACGAGAGAAAGGCGTTCCATCTTCGCCTCTATATACCATCCCACTGATGGATGGAAAGTGTCCGCGAGAACTAAGGCTAAGCAATGACAAACGGTGGGAAGAAAGCGATTTCTCAGGTTTTCGTCGAGACCGTTTCAAGGACTTTTCTGCGTGAAAAGCAAGCAGGGAGACTGCGAAAGCATAAGCTGGGCGAATGCTTCATCGAGAAAGCCTTTGTGTGCTCGAAATAATTCGGCCCCTGCACGTCATGCAAACACGCAACGTATCCTCCAGCCTTCACAGCCACTCGGGGGCGGAATGGAAATGCGTCACTTGAGTCAGGGAACGACCTCAGTCCATTGTCTACTCTACATCCTTCCTCCATCTCACCACTCTAAGCGTTGGGAACCGCGAGAGGATCGATTTGCGACTTTTTACACTTCTCCAGTCGTTCCCCCACCCACACGTTTTGTATTCACATACATCCAAGCGTTCCTGTTTTCGGCTCAAACCAACGCTCTACTCGCGAAAACGCATTCCGAACGCGGCAAACGGCACATGAATTTCGTCAAATGCCACGAACGTGAGAGATTTTCTTCTTCACGCTCGACGATCCCACCCTAAGACGCTGTTCGTTGACGCTTCATCGAGCAACGTCGGTTCCAACAGCGTGCGAGTGCCGTGGTCCCGCATTGTATTAGACGTTCCCTTTGGAAAAAATTCCCTTGTAAGGGGCCTGGTGACCGAAAGGCGAATGCTGTAATTTTTCGCACTCTCACAATTAGCCATCAGAGTCGAAATGATCCTGTGAAGTGCATTTCGGCTCACCCCCCGCCACACACACTTCACTTCGGTTAAATCGGAAGTATCACCGGCGGCGTGAACGAATGCGTCTTTCCCGATGCGATGAAATTTGACAAAGTTGCGGTCCGCGAGGGAGGAAAAAGCCAAATAGACCCGGCCGCGAGAAAAAAAAGGCGCCGTTCGAAACGTCCATGTCCCCTCCACGCAGGTAAAAACATGGCCCCTGGGGGGATCGAACCCGCGACCTTCGCGTTATTAGCACGACGCTCTAACCAACTGAGCTAGGCCCCTGTATAAGTCCGAAGTCATCATGGAAGTCATTTTCTACAGTCACATGCTCAGTGGCAGAATTTTCTGTTGGTGAACATGGTGCTAGGACATTGTACGCACACATTTTTTTCCACCATCGCAATGAGCTAAAAGCCTTCCCCTCACTCGAGGGCAATGAAGATTATTTACACGGGCCCACGAAAATGTGCAAGGCATCACCGATTTTTCAACTCTAACAGACACTATTACTTACGTCAAATAAACACTACACTCTCAGGCGTCACTTCGTGGAAGTATTTTATGAGTCAATCCATATCAAAACAATCCTTGTACTTTTCCACTAATATTTATTTACGTACCACGCGTTTCGCATGCATCCTCAAGCACAATTCTTTACACGTTATTTGTTGATAGTTACGATGGTAACCAACGCCAATAAGCTGGAGTTGGAGTACAAACTTATTTTTGGGTGGAAAGACAGCGGAACATAGGTTAGGGGCTTGTAAAAAGGGATATTTTTTTTCGGAAAGGAGTGGGGAGCGGTGTGGAAAAAGAAACTTGTTGCAGAGGTTGCTCGATAGTTTCCGTTTTCTCCAGTGCACACACCTTTAAACCCTTCGGTGGGACATGCAGAATTGCGGAGATTAAGTCACTTACGTCCAGCAGATGCTTACCAAATCGTGAGTTGCTATCCATATTCAAGCAACTTCGTGAGTGTTCCTTGATCCGTGTCCTCAAATTTCGTCCATTTTGACCAATGTAAGCCATATGACAATTTTTACATTTAATTTTGTATCTGAATCATTCATCCACTTTTTCATTACCGTTTAATCTAGAAAGCGTTAGCGGAGTGTAGAATTCTGGCTTTAGGGATATCGGAAGGCGGATTGAGATCCTATAAGAAATTTTTCCTAGAAAAGGAATGGAGCACCACTTGGACTTTGAGTGTCTCACTGCTCGTGTGCGAGAAATCTGTTTTGTTGTTTTCTACGGACAATTTTGTTCGCTAAGTTTGGATTGCAGCCATTTCCAGCGGCTGTGGACTTGATTGTCAAAAGTTTTGAAGTTGGTGAGAGTGGTGGGGATGTGAAGGAGGCGATGAACCATGAAATCTAAAGCAGCACGTTTGTGGGTGAAATGGTGAATACAATCGCTAGGTATCAGTGCATCATGGTTTCCTATACGTTCCAAATTCACGTTTTCGCCCTCCTATTGAAATGGACAGATCTAAGAAATTCAGCGATCCGTTCACGTATTTTTCCAATGTAAAGGAAATATTAGGACGAATGCAGTTCGGATGGTTCGGGAAAGAGTACAATTGCCGGTCTGTACCCTACCAGGGAAGAAGGAGGTCGTCCGCGTATCTAGACCAGTATTCAACAAAGCAAATGTACTGCTTGCCGGAATTGAATCATTTTTCCTCCGAGGAGTCGAGAAAAATTTCCCCTGGAAGTGGGCATGATGGGGAGCCCATAGTAGGTCCATCTGTTTGCTTATACGAATTTCGGTTGAAAGTGGAGTAATTTTCAGTTAAAGCCAATTTTATCGGAGCACTTGATTACGTGGAAACGTTTTTCGGAAAATTGGAGTTTACGAGCATGTCGTGGGTCTTTCGTAAGGCCTCCGATGTAGGGACACGAGTGAACAGGTTATGTATATATCAAACGAAACCAACCTTGGGTTACGTGGAATCTTTTAGGCAGTTACCTTTTTCAATTGAACTTTCCATGCCATATTTTGATTTTAAGCCAGTGTAATTCCGGAACAAAACATTAAATGCGTGCGATAGAAGATGTGAAGGGGAGGATGCAGCAAGCTGCGATACGCGTAGCACTTTGATTAATGTTAGCGGAAAAGTACACGGACTGTTATAATATGGATTCATGTTTCACCTACGTCTCTCACTCGTGGATACCAATTCAGCCAAAGAACGATACAAGGCGACTTTCGAACATACACGGGGAACACAATGAACGGTCGACCGTGGAGAGCGGATGTTTGACCAACGTTCCGCGCCGGCTTCTCACAGGCGTAATGCAAGATTCGTCGAAGGAACGATTTTATGAGACGAACAATAACGCTTACCTGCTCGACTTCGAGCCTTCATTTGCATTGTATAGTGATATTTTGCGAGGCTTCTCCAACGTGTGGATCTGTCGTGATTCCGCCAGTAGTTCAGCACGGAAAATTATAGGTGCTAGGTATTACAGATTTGGTGTTCACACCTCGGGATCAAGGGGAAAAGATTGATGGCGGAAGTCAGGCTGAGGAAGGAAAAAAGTAGACACCGCGTAGCGAGTGATAAAGAAATGCAAAAAATGTGGAACGCTTCACGATTTTGCGTGTCATCCTTGCGCAGGGGCCATGCTAATCTTCTCTGTATCGTTCCAATTTTAGTATATGTACCGCCGAAGCGAGTACGAGAGAAAGGCGTTCCATCTTCGCCTCTATATACCATCCCACTGATGGATGGAAAGTGTCCGCGAGAACTAAGGCTAAGCAATGACAAACGGTGGGAAGAAAGCGATTTCTCAGGTTTTCGTCGAGACCGTTTCAAGGACTTTTCTGCGTGAAAAGCAAGCAGGGAGACTGCGAAAGCATAAGCTGGGCGAATGCTTCATCGAGAAAGCCTTTGTGTGCTCGAAATAATTCGGCCCCTGCACGTCATGCAAACACGCAACGTATCCTCCAGCCTTCAGCTAATCTTCTCTGTATCGTTCCAATTTTAGTATATGTACCGCCGAAGCGAGTACGAGAGAAAGGCGTTCCATCTTCGCCTCTATATACCATCCCACTGATGGATGGAAAGTGTCCGCGAGAACTAAGGCTAAGCAATGACAAACGGTGGGAAGAAAGCGATTTCTCAGGTTTTCGTCGAGACCGTTTCAAGGACTTTTCTGCGTGAAAAGCAAGCAGGGAGACTGCGAAAGCATAAGCTGGGCGAATGCTTCATCGAGAAAGCCTTTGTGTGCTCGAAATAATTCGGCCCCTGCACGTCATGCAAACACGCAACGTATCCTCCAGCCTTCAGCTAATCTTCTCTGTATCGTTCCAATTTTAGTATATGTACCGCCGAAGCGAGTACGAGAGAAAGGCGTTCCATCTTCGCCTCTATATACCATCCCACTGATGGATGGAAAGTGTCCGCGAGAACTAAGGCTAAGCAATGACAAACGGTGGGAAGAAAGCGATTTCTCAGGTTTTCGTCGAGACCGTTTCAAGGACTTTTCTGCGTGAAAAGCAAGCAGGGAGACTGCGAAAGCATAAGCTGGGCGAATGCTTCATCGAGAAAGCCTTTGTGTGCTCGAAATAATTCGGCCCCTGCACGTCATGCAAACACGCAACGTATCCTCCAGCCTTCACAGCCACTCGGGGGCGGAATGGAAATGCGTCACTTGAGTCAGGGAACGACCTCAGTCCATTGTCTACTCTACATCCTTCCTCCATCTCACCACTCTAAGCGTTGGGAACCGCGAGAGGATCGATTTGCGACTTTTTACACTTCTCCAGTCGTTCCCCCACCCACACGTTTTGTATTCACATACATCCAAGCGTTCCTGTTTTCGGCTCAAACCAACGCTCTACTCGCGAAAACGCATTCCGAACGCGGCAAACGGCACATGAATTTCGTCAAATGCCACGAACGTGTGAGATTTTCTTCTTCACGCTCGACGATCCCACCCTAAGACGCTGTTCGTTAACGCTTCATCGAGCAACGTCGGTTCCAACAGCGTGCGAGTGCCGTGGTCCCGCATTGTATTAGACGTTCCCTTTGGAAAAAATTCCCTTGTAAAGGGCCTGGTGACCGAAAGGCGACCGCTGTAATTTTTCGCACTCTCACAATTAGCCATCAGAGTCGAAATGATCCTGTGAAGTGCATTTCGGCTCACCCCCCGCCACACACACTTCACTTCGGTTAAATCGGAAGTATCACCGGCGGCGTGAACGACTGCGTCTTTCCCGATGCGATGAAATTTGACAAAGTTGCGGTCCGCGAGGGAGGAAAAAGCCAAATAGACCCGGCCGCGAGAAAAAAAAGGCGCCGTTCGAAACGTCCATGTCCCCTCCACGCAGGTAAAAACATGGCCCCTGGGGGGATCGAACCCGCGACCTTCGCGTTATTAGCACGACGCTCTAACCAACTGAGCTAGGCCCCTGTATAAGTCCGAAGTCATCATGGAAGTCATTTTCTACAGTCACATGCTCAGTGGCAGAATTTTCTGTTGGTGAACATGGTGCTAGGACATTGTACGCACACATTTTTTTCCACCATCGCAATGAGCTAAAAGCCTTCCCCTCACTCGAGGGCAATGAAGATTATTTACACGGGCCCACGAAAATGTGCAAGGCATCACCGATTTTTCAACTCTAACAGACACTATTACTTACGTCAAATAAACACTACACTCTCAGGCGTCACTTCGTGGAAGTATTTTATGAGTCAATCCATATCAAAACAATCCTTGTACTTTTCCACTAATATTTATTTACGTACCACGCGTTTCGCATGCATCCTCAAGCACAATTCTTTACACGTTATTTGTTGATAGTTACGATGGTAACCAACGCCAATAAGCTGGAGTTGGAGTACAAACTTATTTTTGGGTGGAAAGACAGCGGAACATAGGTTAGGGGCTTGTAAAAAGGGATATTTTTTTTCGGAAAGGAGTGGGGAGCGGTGTGGAAAAAGAAACTTGTTGCAGAGGTTGCTCGATAGTTTCCGTTTTCTCCAGTGCACACACCTTTAAACCCTTCGGTGGGACATGCAGAATTGCGGAGATTAAGTCACTTACGTCCAGCAGATGCTTACCAAATCGTGAGTTGCTATCCATATTCAAGCAACTTCGTGAGTGTTCCTTGATCCGTGTCCTCAAATTTCGTCCATTTTGACCAATGTAAGCCATATGACAATTTTTACATTTAATTTTGTATCTGAATCATTCATCCACTTTTTCATTACCGTTTAATCTAGAAAGCGTTAGCGGAGTGTAGAATTCTGGCTTTAGGGATATCGGAAGGCGGATTGAGATCCTATAAGAAATTTTTCCTAGAAAAGGAATGGAGCACCACTTGGACTTTGAGTGTCTCACTGCTCGTGTGCGAGAAATCTGTTTTGTTGTTTTCTACGGACAATTTTGTTCGCTAAGTTTGGATTGCAGCCATTTCCAGCGGCTGTGGACTTGATTGTCAAAAGTTTTGAAGTTGGTGAGAGTGGTGGGGATGTGAAGGAGGCGATGAACCATGAAATCTAAAGCAGCACGTTTGTGGGTGAAATGGTGAATACAATCGCTAGGTATCAGTGCATCATGGTTTCCTATACGTTCCAAATTCACGTTTTCGCCCTCCTATTGAAATGGACAGATCTAAGAAATTCAGCGATCCGTTCACGTATTTTTCCAATGTAAAGGAAATATTAGGACGAATGCAGTTCGGATGGTTCGGGAAAGAGTACAATTGCCGGTCTGTACCCTACCAGGGAAGAAGGAGGTCGTCCGCGTATCTAGACCAGTATTCAACAAAGCAAATGTACTGCTTGCCGGAATTGAATCATTTTTCCTCCGAGGAGTCGAGAAAAATTTCCCCTGGAAGTGGGGATGATGGGGAGCCCATAGTAGGTCCATCTGTTTGCTTATACGAATTTCGGTTGAAAGTGGAGTAATTTTCAGTTAAAGCCAATTTTATCGGAGCACTTGATTACGTGGAAACGTTTTTCGGAAAAGTGGAGTTTACGAGCATGTCGTGGGTCTTTCGTAAGGCCTCCGATGTAGGGACACGAGTGAACAGGTTATGTATATATCAAACGAAACCAACCTTGGGTTACGTGGAATCTTTTAGGCAGTTACCTTTTCCATTTGGACTTTCCATGCCATATGTTGATTTTAAGCCAGTGTAATTCCGGAACAAAACATTAAATGCGTGCGATAGAAGATGTGAAGGGGAGGATGCAGCAAGCTGCGATACGCGTAGCACTTTGATTAATGTTAGCGGAAAAGTACACAGACTGTTATAATATGGATTCATGTTTCACCTACGTCTCTCACTCGTGGATACCAATTCAGCCAAAGAACGATACAAGGCGACTTTCGAACATACACGGGGAACACAATGAACGGTCGACCGTGGAGAGCGGATGTTTGACCAACGTTCCGCGCCGGCTTCTCACAGGCGTAATGCAAGATTCGTCGAAGGAACGATTTTATGAGACGAACAATAACGCTTACCTGCTCGACTTCGAGCCTTCATTTGCATTGTATAGTGATATTTTGCGAGGCTTCTCCAACGTGTGGATCTGTCGTGATTCCGCCAGTAGTTCAGCACGGAAAATTATAGGTGCTACGTATTACAGATTTGGTGTTCACACCTCGGGATCAAGGGGAAAAGATTGATGGCGGAAGTCAGGCTGAGGAAGGAAAAAAGTAGACACCGCGTAGCGAGTGATAAAGAAATGCAAAAAATGTGGAACGCTTCACGATTTTGCGTGTCATCCTTGCGCAGGGGCCATGCTAATCTTCTCTGTATCGTTCCAATTTTAGTATATGTACCGCCGAAGCGAGTACGAGAGAAAGGCGTTCCATCTTCGCCTCTATATACCATCCCACTGATGGATGGAAAGTGTCCGCGAGAACTAAGGCTAAGCAATGACAAACGGTGGGAAGAAAGCGATTTCTCAGGTTTTCGTCGAGACCGTTTCAAGGACTTTTCTGCGTGAAAAGCAAGCAGGGAGACTGCGAAAGCATAAGCTGGGCGAATGCTTCATCGAGAAAGCCTTTGTGTGCTCGAAATAATTCGGCACACTTGGCCCCTGCACGTCATGCAAACACGCAACGTATCCTCCAGCCTTCACAGCCACTCGGGGGCGGAATGGAAATGCGTCACTTGAGTCAGGGAACGACCTCAGTCCATTGTCTACTCTACATCCTTCCTCCATCTCACCACTCTAAGCGTTGGGAACCGCGAGAGGATCGATTTGCGACTTTTTACACTTCTCCAGTCGTTCCCCCACCCACACGTTTTGTATTCACATACATCCAAGCGTTCCTGTTTTCGGCTCAAACCAACGCTCTACTCGCGAAAACGCATTCCGAACGCGGCAAACGGCACATGAATTTCGTCAAATGCCACGAACGTGAGAGATTTTCTTCTTCACGCTCGACGATCCCACCCTAAGACGCTGTTCGTTAACGCTTCATCGAGCAACGTCGGTTCCAACAGCGTGCGAGTGCCGTGGTCCCGCATTGTATTAGACGTTCCCTTTGGAAAAAATTCCCTTGTAAAGGGCCTGGTGACCGAAAGGCGACCGCTGTGATTTTTCGCACTCTCACAATTAGCCATCAGAGTCGAAATGATCCTGTGAAGTGCATTTCGGCTCACCCCCCGCCACACACACTTCACTTCGGTTAAATCGGAAGTATCACCGGCGGCGTGAACGAATGCGTCTTTCCCGATGCGATGAAATTTGACAAAGTTGCGGTCCGCGAGGGAGGAAAAAGCCAAATAGACCCGGCCGCGAGAAAAAAAAGGCGCCGTTCGAAACGTCCATGTCCCCTCCACGCAGGTAAAAACATGGCCCCTGGGGGGATCGAACCCGCGACCTTCGCGTTATTAGCACGACGCTCTAACCAACTGAGCTAGGCCCCTGTATAAGTCCGAAGTCATCATGGAAGTCATTTTCTACAGTCACATGCTCAGTGGCAGAATTTTCTGTTGGTGAACATGGTGCTAGGACATTGTACGCACACATTTTTTTCCACCATCGCAATGAGCTAAAAGCCTTCCCCTCACTCGAGGGCAATGAAGATTATTTACACGGGCCCACGAAAATGTGCAAGGCATCACCGATTTTTCAACTCTAACAGACACTATTACTTACGTCAAATAAACACTACACTCTCAGGCGTCACTTCGTGGAAGTATTTTATGAGTCAATCCATATCAAAACAATCCTTGTACTTTTCCACTAATATTTATTTACGTACCACGCGTTTCGCATGCATCCTCAAGCACAATTCTTTACACGTTATTTGTTGATAGTTACGATGGTAACCAACGCCAATAAGCTGGAGTTGGAGTACAAACTTATTTTTGGGTGGAAAGACAGCGGAACATAGGTTAGGGGCTTGTAAAAAGGGATATTTTTTTTCGGAAAGGAGTGGGGAGCGGTGTGGAAAAAGAAACTTGTTGCAGAGGTTGCTCGATAGTTTCCGTTTTCTCCAGTGCACACACCTTTAAACCCTTCGGTGGGACATGCAGAATTGCGGAGATTAAGTCACTTACGTCCAGCAGATGCTTACCAAATCGTGAGTTGCTATCCATATTCAAGCAACTTCGTGAGTGTTCCTTGATCCGTGTCCTCAAATTTCGTCCATTTTGACCAATGTAAGCCATATGACAATTTTTACATTTAATTTTGTATCTGAATCATTCATCCACTTTTTCATTACCGTTTAATCTAGAAAGCGTTAGCGGAGTGTAGAATTCTGGCTTTAGGGATATCGGAAGGCGGATTGAGATCCTATAAGAAATTTTTCCTAGAAAAGGAATGGAGCACCACTTGGACTTTGAGTGTCTCACTGCTCGTGTGCGAGAAATCTGTTTTGTTGTTTTCTACGGACAATTTTGTTCGCTAAGTTTGGATTGCAGCCATTTCCAGCGGCTGTGGACTTGATTGTCAAAAGTTTTGAAGTTGGTGAGAGTGGTGGGGATGTGAAGGAGGCGATGAACCATGAAATCTAAAGCAGCACGTTTGTGGGTGAAATGGTGAATACAATCGCTAGGTATCAGTGCATCATGGTTTCCTATACGTTCCAAATTCACGTTTTCGCCCTCCTATTGAAATGGACAGATCTAAGAAATTCAGCGATCCGTTCACGTATTTTTCCAATGTAAAGGAAATATTAGGACGAATGCAGTTCGGATGGTTCGGGAAAGAGTACAATTGCCGGTCTGTACCCTACCAGGGAAGAAGGAGGTCGTCCGCGTATCTAGACCAGTATTCAACAAAGCAAATGTACTGCTTGCCGGAATTGAATCATTTTTCCTCCGAGGAGTCGAGAAAAATTTCCCCTGGAAGTGGGGATGATGGGGAGCCCATAGTAGGTCCATCTGTTTGCTTATACGAATTTCGGTTGAAAGTGGAGTAATTTTCAGTTAAAGCCAATTTTATCGGAGCACTTGATTACGTGGAAACGTTTTTCGGAAAATTGGAGTTTACGAGCATGTCGTGGGTCTTTCGTAAGGCCTCCGATGTAGGGACACGAGTGAACAGGTTATGTATATATCAAACGAAACCAACCTTGGGTTACGTGGAATCTTTTAGGCAGTTACCTTTTTCAATTGAACTTTCCATGCCATATTTTGATTTTAAGCCAGTGTAATTCCGGAACAAAACATTAAATGCGTGCGATAGAAGATGTGAAGGGGAGGATGCAGCAAGCTGCGATACGCGTAGCACTTTGATTAATGTTAGCGGAAAAGTACACGGACTGTTATAATATGGATTCATGTTTCACCTACGTCTCTCACTCGTGGATACCAATTCAGCCAAAGAACGATACAAGGCGACTTTCGAACATACACGGGGAACACAATGAACGGTCGACCGTGGAGAGCGGATGTTTGACCAACGTTCCGCGCCGGCTTCTCACAGGCGTAATGCAAGATTCGTCGAAGGAACGATTTTATGAGACGAACAATAACGCTTACCTGCTCGACTTCGAGCCTTCATTTGCATTGTATAGTGATATTTTGCGAGTCTTCTCCAACGTGTGGATCTGTCGTGATTCCGCCAGTAGTTCAGCACGGAAAATTATAGGTGCTAGGTATTACGGATTTGGTGTTCACACCTCGGGATCAAGGGGAAAAGATTGATGGCGGAAGTCCAGCTGAGGAAGGAAAAAAGTAGACACCGCGTAGCGAGTGATGAACAAATGCAAAAAATGTGGAACGCTTCACGATTTCGCGTGTCATCCTTGCGCAGGGGCCATGCTAATCTTCTCTGTATCGTTCCAATTTTAGTATATGTACCGCCGAAGCGAGTACGAGAGAAAGGCGTTCCATCTTCGCCTCTATATACCATCCCACTGATGGATGGAAAGTGTCCGCGAGAACTAAGGCTAAGCAATGACAAACGGTGGGAAGAAAGCGATTTCTCAGGTTTTCGTCGAGACCGTTTCAAGGACTTTTCTGCGTGAAAAGCAAGCAGGGAGACTGCGAAAGCATAAGCTGGGCGAATGCTTCATCGAGAAAGCCTTTGTGTGCTCGAAATAATTCGGCCCCTGCACGTCATGCAAACACGCAACGTATCCTCCAGCCTTCAGCTAATCTTCTCTGTATCGTTCCAATTTTAGTATATGTACCGCCGAAGCGAGTACGAGAGAAAGGCGTTCCATCTTCGCCTCTATATACCATCCCACTGATGGATGGAAAGTGTCCGCGAGAACTAAGGCTAAGCAATGACAAACGGTGGGAAGAAAGCGATTTCTCAGGTTTTCGTCGAGACCGTTTCAAGGACTTTTCTGCGTGAAAAGCAAGCAGGGAGACTGCGAAAGCATAAGCTGGGCGAATGCTTCATCGAGAAAGCCTTTGTGTGCTCGAAATAATTCGGCCCCTGCACGTCATGCAAACACGCAACGTATCCTCCAGCCTTCAGCTAATCTTCTCTGTATCGTTCCAATTTTAGTATATGTACCGCCGAAGCGAGTACGAGAGAAAGGCGTTCCATCTTCGCCTCTATATACCATCCCACTGATGGATGGAAAGTGTCCGCGAGAACTAAGGCTAAGCAATGACAAACGGTGGGAAGAAAGCGATTTCTCAGGTTTTCGTCGAGACCGTTTCAAGGACTTTTCTGCGTGAAAAGCAAGCAGGGAGACTGCGAAAGCATAAGCTGGGCGAATGCTTCATCGAGAAAGCCTTTGTGTGCTCGAAATAATTCGGCCCCTGCACGTCATGCAAACACGCAACGTATCCTCCAGCCTTCACAGCCACTCGGGGGCGGAATGGAAATGCGTCACTTGAGTCAGGGAACGACCTCAGTCCATTGTCTACTCTACATCCTTCCTCCATCTCACCACTCTAAGCGTTGGGAACCGCGAGAGGATCGATTTGCGACTTTTTACACTTCTCCAGTCGTTCCCCCACCCACACGTTTTGTATTCACATACATCCAAGCGTTCCTGTTTTCGGCTCAAACCAACGCTCTACTCGCGAAAACGCATTCCGAACGCGGCAAACGGCACATGAATTTCGTCAAATGCCACGAACGTGAGAGATTTTCTTCTTCACGCTCGACGATCCCACCCTAAGACGCTGTTCGTTGACGCTTCATCGAGCAACGTCGGTTCCAACAGCGTGCGAGTGCCGTGGTCCCGCATTGTATTAGACGTTCCCTTTGGAAAAAATTCCCTTGTAAGGGGCCTGGTGACCGAAAGGCGAATGCTGTAATTTTTCGCACTCTCACAATTAGCCATCAGAGTCGAAATGATCCTGTGAAGTGCATTTCGGCTCACCCCCCGCCACACACACTTCACTTCGGTTAAATCGGAAGTATCACCGGCGGCGTGAACGAATGCGTCTTTCCCGATGCGATGAAATTTGACAAAGTTGCGGTCCGCGAGGGAGGAAAAAGCCAAA
Organism: Ceriagrion tenellum; assembly: GCA_963169105.1. Lineage (NCBI taxonomy): Eukaryota > Metazoa > Arthropoda > Insecta > Odonata > Coenagrionidae > Ceriagrion > Ceriagrion tenellum. Next base: position 42,746,605 of record OY720639.1, read on the forward strand.
TAGACCCGGCCGCGAGAAAAAAAAGGCGCCGTTCGAAACGTCCATGTCCCCTCCACGCAGGTAAAAACATGGCCCCTGGGGGGATCGAACCCGCGACCTTCGCGTTATTAGCACGACGCTCTAACCAACTGAGCTAGGCCCCTGTATAAGTCCGAAGTCATCATGGAAGTCATTTTCTACAGTCACATGCTCAGTGGCAGAATTTTCTGTTGGTGAACATGGTGCTAGGACATTGTACGCACACATTTTTTTCCACCATCGCAATGAGCTAAAAGCCTTCCCCTCACTCGAGGGCAATGAAGATTATTTACACGGGCCCACGAAAATGTGCAAGGCATCACCGATTTTTCAACTCTAACAGACACTATTACTTACGTCAAATAAACACTACACTCTCAGGCGTCACTTCGTGGAAGTATTTTATGAGTCAATCCATATCAAAACAATCCTTGTACTTTTCCACTAATATTTATTTACGTACCACGCGTTTCGCATGCATCCTCAAGCACAATTCTTTACACGTTATTTGTTGATAGTTACGATGGTAACCAACGCCAATAAGCTGGAGTTGGAGTACAAACTTATTTTTGGGTGGAAAGACAGCGGAACATAGGTTAGGGGCTTGTAAAAAGGGATATTTTTTTTCGGAAAGGAGTGGGGAGCGGTGTGGAAAAAGAAACTTGTTGCAGAGGTTGCTCGATAGTTTCCGTTTTCTCCAGTGCACACACCTTTAAACCCTTCGGTGGGACATGCAGAATTGCGGAGATTAAGTCACTTACGTCCAGCAGATGCTTACCAAATCGTGAGTTGCTATCCATATTCAAGCAACTTCGTGAGTGTTCCTTGATCCGTGTCCTCAAATTTCGTCCATTTTGACCAATGTAAGCCATATGACAATTTTTACATTTAATTTTGTATCTGAATCATTCATCCACTTTTTCATTACCGTTTAATCTAGAAAGCGTTAGCGGAGTGTAGAATTCTGGCTTTAGGGATATCGGAAGGCGGATTGAGATCCTATAAGAAATTTTTCCTAGAAAAGGAATGGAGCACCACTTGGACTTTGAGTGTCTCACTGCTCGTGTGCGAGAAATCTGTTTTGTTGTTTTCTACGGACAATTTTGTTCGCTAAGTTTGGATTGCAGCCATTTCCAGCGGCTGTGGACTTGATTGTCAAAAGTTTTGAAGTTGGTGAGAGTGGTGGGGATGTGAAGGAGGCGATGAACCATGAAATCTAAAGCAGCACGTTTGTGGGTGAAATGGTGAATACAATCGCTAGGTATCAGTGCATCATGGTTTCCTATACGTTCCAAATTCACGTTTTCGCCCTCCTATTGAAATGGACAGATCTAAGAAATTCAGCGATCCGTTCACGTATTTTTCCAATGTAAAGGAAATATTAGGACGAATGCAGTTCGGATGGTTCGGGAAAGAGTACAATTGCCGGTCTGTACCCTACCAGGGAAGAAGGAGGTCGTCCGCGTATCTAGACCAGTATTCAACAAAGCAAATGTACTGCTTGCCGGAATTGAATCATTTTTCCTCCGAGGAGTCGAGAAAAATTTCCCCTGGAAGTGGGGATGATGGGGAGCCCATAGTAGGTCCATCTGTTTGCTTATACGAATTTCGGTTGAAAGTGGAGTAATTTTCAGTTAAAGCCAATTTTATCGGAGCACTTGATTACGTGGAAACGTTTTTCGGAAAAGTGGAGTTTACGAGCATGTCGTGGGTCTTTCGTAAGGCCTCCGATGTAGGGACACGAGTGAACAGGTTATGTATATATCAAACGAAACCAACCTTGGGTTACGTGGAATCTTTTAGGCAGTTACCTTTTTCAATTGAACTTTCCATGCCATATTTTGATTTTAAGCCAGTGTAATTCCGGAACAAAACATTAAATGCGTGCGATAGAAGATGTGAAGGGGAGGATGCAGCAAGCTGCGATACGCGTAGCACTTTGATTAATGTTAGCGGAAAAGTACACGGACTGTTATAATATGGATTCATGTTTCACCTACGTCTCTCACTCGTGGATACCAATTCAGCCAAAGAACGATACAAGGCGACTTTCGAACATACACGGGGAACACAATGAACGGTCGACCGTGGAGAGCGGATGTTTGACCAACGTTCCGCGCCGGCTTCTCACAGGCGTAATGCAAGATTCGTCGAAGGAACGATTTTATGAGACGAACAATAACGCTTACCTGCTCGACTTCGAGCCTTCATTTGCATTGTATAGTGATATTTTGCGAGGCTTCTCCAACGTGTGGATCTGTCGTGATTCCGCCAGTAGTTCAGCACGGAAAATTATAGGTGCTAGGTATTACAGATTTGGTGTTCACACCTCGGGATCAAGGGGAAAAGATTGATGGCGGAAGTCAGGCTGAGGAAGGAAAAAAGTAGACACCGCGTAGCGAGTGATAAAGAAATGCAAAAAATGTGGAACGCTTCACGATTTTGCGTGTCATCCTTGCGCAGGGGCCATGCTAATCTTCTCTGTATCGTTCCAATTTTAGTATATGTACCGCCGAAGCGAGTACGAGAGAAAGGCGTTCCATCTTCGCCTCTATATACCATCCCACTGATGGATGGAAAGTGTCCGCGAGAACTAAGGCTAAGCAATGACAAACGGTGGGAAGAAAGCGATTTCTCAGGTTTTCGTCGAGACCGTTTCAAGGACTTTTCTGCGTGAAAAGCAAGCAGGGAGACTGCGAAAGCATAAGCTGGGCGAATGCTTCATCGAGAAAGCCTTTGTGTGCTCGAAATAATTCGGCCCCTGCACGTCATGCAAACACGCAACGTATCCTCCAGCCTTCAGCTAATCTTCTCTGTATCGTTCCAATTTTAGTATATGTACCGCCGAAGCGAGTACGAGAGAAAGGCGTTCCATCTTCGCCTCTATATACCATCCCACTGATGGATGGAAAGTGTCCGCGAGAACTAAGGCTAAGCAATGACAAACGGTGGGAAGAAAGCGATTTCTCAGGTTTTCGTCGAGACCGTTTCAAGGACTTTTCTGCGTGAAAAGCAAGCAGGGAGACTGCGAAAGCATAAGCTGGGCGAATGCTTCATCGAGAAAGCCTTTGTGTGCTCGAAATAATTCGGCCCCTGCACGTCATGCAAACACGCAACGTATCCTCCAGCCTTCAGCTAATCTTCTCTGTATCGTTCCAATTTTAGTATATGTACCGCCGAAGCGAGTACGAGAGAAAGGCGTTCCATCTTCGCCTCTATATACCATCCCACTGATGGATGGAAAGTGTCCGCGAGAACTAAGGCTAAGCAATGACAAACGGTGGGAAGAAAGCGATTTCTCAGGTTTTCGTCGAGACCGTTTCAAGGACTTTTCTGCGTGAAAAGCAAGCAGGGAGACTGCGAAAGCATAAGCTGGGCGAATGCTTCATCGAGAAAGCCTTTGTGTGCTCGAAATAATTCGGCCCCTGCACGTCATGCAAACACGCAACGTATCCTCCAGCCTTCACAGCCACTCGGGGGCGGAATGGAAATGCGTCACTTGAGTCAGGGAACGACCTCAGTCCATTGTCTACTCTACATCCTTCCTCCATCTCACCACTCTAAGCGTTGGGAACCGCGAGAGGATCGATTTGCGACTTTTTACACTTCTCCAGTCGTTCCCCCACCCACACGTTTTGTATTCACATACATCCAAGCGTTCCTGTTTTCGGCTCAAACCAACGCTCTACTCGCGAAAACGCATTCCGAACGCGGCAAACGGCACATGAATTTCGTCAAATGCCACGAACGTGTGAGATTTTCTTCTTCACGCTCGACGATCCCACCCTAAGACGCTGTTCGTTAACGCTTCATCGAGCAACGTCGGTTCCAACAGCGTGCGAGTGCCGTGGTCCCGCATTGTATTAGACGTTCCCTTTGGAAAAAATTCCCTTGTAAAGGGCCTGGTGACCGAAAGGCGACCGCTGTAATTTTTCGCACTCTCACAATTAGCCATCAGAGTCGAAATGATCCTGTGAAGTGCATTTCGGCTCACCCCCCGCCACACACACTTCACTTCGGTTAAATCGGAAGTATCACCGGCGGCGTGAACGACTGCGTCTTTCCCGATGCGATGAAATTTGACAAAGTTGCGGTCCGCGAGGGAGGAAAAAGCCAAATAGACCCGGCCGCGAGAAAAAAAAGGCGCCGTTCGAAACGTCCATGTCCCCTCCACGCAGGTAAAAACATGGCCCCTGGGGGGATCGAACCCGCGACCTTCGCGTTATTAGCACGACGCTCTAACCAACTGAGCTAGGCCCCTGTATAAGTCCGAAGTCATCATGGAAGTCATTTTCTACAGTCACATGCTCAGTGGCAGAATTTTCTGTTGGTGAACATGGTGCTAGGACATTGTACGCACACATTTTTTTCCACCATCGCAATGAGCTAAAAGCCTTCCCCTCACTCGAGGGCAATGAAGATTATTTACACGGGCCCACGAAAATGTGCAAGGCATCACCGATTTTTCAACTCTAACAGACACTATTACTTACGTCAAATAAACACTACACTCTCAGGCGTCACTTCGTGGAAGTATTTTATGAGTCAATCCATATCAAAACAATCCTTGTACTTTTCCACTAATATTTATTTACGTACCACGCGTTTCGCATGCATCCTCAAGCACAATTCTTTACACGTTATTTGTTGATAGTTACGATGGTAACCAACGCCAATAAGCTGGAGTTGGAGTACAAACTTATTTTTGGGTGGAAAGACAGCGGAACATAGGTTAGGGGCTTGTAAAAAGGGATATTTTTTTTCGGAAAGGAGTGGGGAGCGGTGTGGAAAAAGAAACTTGTTGCAGAGGTTGCTCGATAGTTTCCGTTTTCTCCAGTGCACACACCTTTAAACCCTTCGGTGGGACATGCAGAATTGCGGAGATTAAGTCACTTACGTCCAGCAGATGCTTACCAAATCGTGAGTTGCTATCCATATTCAAGCAACTTCGTGAGTGTTCCTTGATCCGTGTCCTCAAATTTCGTCCATTTTGACCAATGTAAGCCATATGACAATTTTTACATTTAATTTTGTATCTGAATCATTCATCCACTTTTTCATTACCGTTTAATCTAGAAAGCGTTAGCGGAGTGTAGAATTCTGGCTTTAGGGATATCGGAAGGCGGATTGAGATCCTATAAGAAATTTTTCCTAGAAAAGGAATGGAGCACCACTTGGACTTTGAGTGTCTCACTGCTCGTGTGCGAGAAATCTGTTTTGTTGTTTTCTACGGACAATTTTGTTCGCTAAGTTTGGATTGCAGCCATTTCCAGCGGCTGTGGACTTGATTGTCAAAAGTTTTGAAGTTGGTGAGAGTGGTGGGGATGTGAAGGAGGCGATGAACCATGAAATCTAAAGCAGCACGTTTGTGGGTGAAATGGTGAATACAATCGCTAGGTATCAGTGCATCATGGTTTCCTATACGTTCCAAATTCACGTTTTCGCCCTCCTATTGAAATGGACAGATCTAAGAAATTCAGCGATCCGTTCACGTATTTTTCCAATGTAAAGGAAATATTAGGACGAATGCAGTTCGGATGGTTCGGGAAAGAGTACAATTGCCGGTCTGTACCCTACCAGGGAAGAAGGAGGTCGTCCGCGTATCTAGACCAGTATTCAACAAAGCAAATGTACTGCTTGCCGGAATTGAATCATTTTTCCTCCGAGGAGTCGAGAAAAATTTCCCCTGGAAGTGGGGATGATGGGGAGCCCATAGTAGGTCCATCTGTTTGCTTATACGAATTTCGGTTGAAAGTGGAGTAATTTTCAGTTAAAGCCAATTTTATCGGAGCACTTGATTACGTGGAAACGTTTTTCGGAAAAGTGGAGTTTACGAGCATGTCGTGGGTCTTTCGTAAGGCCTCCGATGTAGGGACACGAGTGAACAGGTTATGTATATATCAAACGAAACCAACCTTGGGTTACGTGGAATCTTTTAGGCAGTTACCTTTTCCATTTGGACTTTCCATGCCATATGTTGATTTTAAGCCAGTGTAATTCCGGAACAAAACATTAAATGCGTGCGATAGAAGATGTGAAGGGGAGGATGCAGCAAGCTGCGATACGCGTAGCACTTTGATTAATGTTAGCGGAAAAGTACACAGACTGTTATAATATGGATTCATGTTTCACCTACGTCTCTCACTCGTGGATACCAATTCAGCCAAAGAACGATACAAGGCGACTTTCGAACATACACGGGGAACACAATGAACGGTCGACCGTGGAGAGCGGATGTTTGACCAACGTTCCGCGCCGGCTTCTCACAGGCGTAATGCAAGATTCGTCGAAGGAACGATTTTATGAGACGAACAATAACGCTTACCTGCTCGACTTCGAGCCTTCATTTGCATTGTATAGTGATATTTTGCGAGGCTTCTCCAACGTGTGGATCTGTCGTGATTCCGCCAGTAGTTCAGCACGGAAAATTATAGGTGCTACGTATTACAGATTTGGTGTTCACACCTCGGGATCAAGGGGAAAAGATTGATGGCGGAAGTCAGGCTGAGGAAGGAAAAAAGTAGACACCGCGTAGCGAGTGATAAAGAAATGCAAAAAATGTGGAACGCTTCACGATTTTGCGTGTCATCCTTGCGCAGGGGCCATGCTAATCTTCTCTGTATCGTTCCAATTTTAGTATATGTACCGCCGAAGCGAGTACGAGAGAAAGGCGTTCCATCTTCGCCTCTATATACCATCCCACTGATGGATGGAAAGTGTCCGCGAGAACTAAGGCTAAGCAATGACAAACGGTGGGAAGAAAGCGATTTCTATGGTTTTCGTCGAGACCGTTTCAAGGACTTTTCTGCGTGAAAAGCAAGCAGGGAGACTGCGAAAGCATAAGCTGGGCGAATGCTTCATCGAGAAAGCCTTTGTGTGCTCGAAATAATTCGGCACACTTGGCCCCTGCACGTCATGCAAACACGCAACGTATCCTCCAGCCTTCACAGCCACTCGGGGGCGGAATGGAAATGCGTCACTTGAGTCAGGGAACGACCTCAGTCCATTGTCTACTCTACATCCTTCCTCCATCTCACCACTCTAAGCGTTGGGAACCGCGAGAGGATCGATTTGCGACTTTTTACACTTCTCCAGTCGTTCCCCCACCCACACGTTTTGTATTCACATACATCCAAGCGTTCCTGTTTTCGGCTCAAACCAACGCTCTACTCGCGAAAACGCATTCCGAACGCGGCAAACGGCACATGAATTTCGTCAAATGCCACGAACGTGTGAGATTTTCTTCTTCACGCTCGACGATCCCACCCTAAGACGCTGTTCGTTAACGCGTCATCGAGCAACGTCGGTTCCAACAGCGTGCGAGTGCCGTGGTCCCGCATTGTATTAGACGTTCCCTTTGGAAAAAATTCCCTTGTAAAGGGCCTGGTGACCGAAAGGCGACCGCTGTAATTTTTCGCACTCTCACAATTAGCCATCAGAGTCGAAATGATCCTGTGAAGTGCATTTCGGCTCACCCCCCGCCACACACACTTCACTTCGGTTAAATCGGAAGTATCACCGGCGGCGTGAACGAATGCGTCTTTCCCGATGCGATGAAATTTGACAAAGTTGCGGTCCGCGAGGGAGGAAAAAGCCAAATAGACCCGGCCGCGAGAAAAAAAAGGCGCCGTTCGAAACGTCCATGTCCCCTCCACGCAGGTAAAAACATGGCCCCTGGGGGGATCGAACCCGCGACCTTCGCGTTATTAGCACGACGCTCTAACCAACTGAGCTAAGTCCGAAGTCATCATGGAAGTCATTTTCTACAGTCACATGCTCAGTGGCAGAATTTTCTGTTGGTGAACATGGTGCTAGGACATTGTACGCACACATTTTTTTCCACCATCGCAATGAGCTAAAAGCCTTCCCCTCACTCGAGGGCAATGAAGATTATTTACACGGGCCCACGAAAATGTGCAAGGCATCACCGATTTTTCAACTCTAACAGACACTATTACTTACGTCAAATAAACACTACACTCTCAGGCGTCACTTCGTGGAAGTATTTTATGAGTCAATCCATATCAAAACAATCCTTGTACTTTTCCACTAATATTTATTTACGTACCACGCGTTTCGCATGCATCCTCAAGCACAATTCTTTACACGTTATTTGTTGATAGTTACGATGGTAACCAACGCCAATAAGCTGGAGTTGGAGTACAAACTTATTTTTGGGTGGAAAGACAGCGGAACATAGGTTAGGGGCTTGTAAAAAGGGATATTTTTTTTCGGAAAGGAGTGGGGAGCGGTGTGGAAAAAGAAACTTGTTGCAGAGGTTGCTCGATAGTTTCCGTTTTCTCCAGTGCACACACCTTTAAACCCTTCGGTGGGACATGCAGAATTGCGGAGATTAAGTCACTTACGTCCAGCAGATGCTTACCAAATCGTGAGTTGCTATCCATATTCAAGCAACTTCGTGAGTGTTCCTTGATCCGTGTCCTCAAATTTCGTCCATTTTGACCAATGTAAGCCATATGACAACTTTTACATTTAATTTTGTATCTGAATCATTCATCCACTTTTTCATTACCGTTTAATCTAGAAAGCGTTAGCGGAGTGTAGAATTCTGGCTTTAGGGATATCGGAAGGCGGTTTGAGATCCTATAAGAAATTTTTCCTAGAAAAGGAATGGAGCACCATTTGGACTTTGAGTGTCTCACTGCTCGTGTGCGAGAAATCTGTTTTGTTGTTTTCTACGGACAATTTTGTTCGCTAAGTTTGGATTGCAGCCATTTCCAGCGGCTGTGGACTTGATTGTCAAAAGTTTTGAAGTTGGTGAGAGTGGTGGGGATGTGAAGGAGGCGATGAACCATGAAATCTAAAGCAGCACGTTTGTGGGTGAAATGGTGAATACAATCGCTAGGTATCAGTGCATCATGGTTTCCTATACGTTCCAAATTCACGTTTTCGCCCTCCTATTGAAATGGACAGATCTAAGAAATTCAGCGATCCGTTCACGTATTTTTCCAATGTAAAGGAAATATTAGGACGAATGGAGTTCGGATGGTTCGGGAAAGAGTACAATTGCCGGTCTGTACCCTACCAGGGAAGAAGGAGGTCGTCCGCGTATCTAGACCAGTATTCAACAAAGCAAATGTACTGCTTGCCGGAATTGAATCATTTTTCCTCCGAGGAGTCGAGAAAAATTTCCCCTGGAAGTGGGGATGATGGGGAGCCCATAGTAGGTCCATCTGTTTGCTTATACGAATTTCGGTTGAAAGTGGAGTAATTTTCAGTTAAAGCCAATTTTATCGGAGCACTTGATTACGTGGAAACGTTTTTCGGAAAAGTGGAGTTTACGAGCATGTCGTGGGTCTTTCGTAAGGCCTCCGATGTAGGGACACGAGTGAACAGGTTATGTATATATCAAACGAAACCAACCTTGGGTTACGTGGAATCTTTTAGGCAGTTACCTTTTTCAATTGAACTTTCCATGCCATATTTTGATTTTAAGCCAGTGTTATTCCGGAACAAAACATTAAATGTGTGCGATAGAAGATGTGAAGGGGAGGATGCAGCAAGCTGCGATACACTTTGATTAATGTTAGCGGAAAAGTACACGGACTGTTATAATATGGATTCATGTTTCACCTACGTCTCTCACTCGTGGATACCAATTCAGCCAAAGAACGATACAAGGCGACTTTCGAACATACACGGGGAACACAATGAACGGTCGACCGTGGAGAGCGGATGTTTGACCAACGTTCCGCGCCGGCTTCTCACAGGCGTAATGCAAGATTCGTCGAAGGAACGATTTTATGAGACGAACAATAACGCTTACCTGCTCGACTTCGAGCCTTCATTTGCATTGTATAGTGATATTTTGCGAGGCTTCTCCAACGTGTGGATCTGTCGTGATTCCGCCAGTAGTTCAGCACGGAAAATTATAGGTGCTACGTATTACAGATTTGGTGTTCACACCTCGGGATCAAGGGGAAAAGGTTGATGGCGGAAGTCCAGCTGAGGAAGGAAAAAAGTAGGCACCGCGTAGCGAGTGATAAAGAAATGCAAAAAATGTGGAACGCTTCACGATTTTGCGTGTCATCCTTGCGCAGGGGCCATGCTAATCTTCTCTGTATCGTTCCAATTTTAGTATATGTACCGCCGAAGCGAGTACGAGAGAAAGGCGTTCCATCTTCGCCTCTATATACCATCCCACTGATGGATGGAAAGTGTCCGCGAGAACTAAGGCTAAGCAATGACAAACGGTGGGAAGAAAGCGATTTCTCAGGTTTTCGTCGAGACCGTTTCAAGGACTTTTCTGCGTGAAAAGCAAGCAGGGAGACTGCGAAAGCATAAGCTGGGCGAATGCTTCATCGAGAAAGCCTTTGTGTGCTCGAAATAATTCGGCCCCTGCACGTCATGCAAACACGCAACGTATCCTCCAGCCTTCACAGCCACTCGGGGGCGGAATGGAAATGCGTCACTTGAGTCAGGGAACGACCTCAGTCCATTGTCTACTCTACATCCTTCCTCCATCTCACCACTCTAAGCGTTGGGAACCGCGAGAGGATCGATTTGCGACTTTTTACACTTCTCCAGTCGTTCCCCCACCCACACGTTTTGTATTCACATACATCCAAGCGTTCCTGTTTTCGGCTCAAACCAACGCTCTACTCGCGAAAACGCATTCCGAACGCGGCAAACGGCACATGAATTTCGTCAAATGCCACGAACGTGAGAGATTTTCTTCTTCACGCTCGACGATCCCACCCTAAGACGCTGTTCGTTAACGCGTCATCGAGCAACGTCGGTTCCAACAGCGTGCGAGTGCCGTGGTCCCGCATTGTATTAGACGTTCCCTTTGGAAAAAATTCCCTTGTAAAGGGCCTGGTGACCGAAAGGCGACCGCTGTAATTTTTCGCACTCTCACAATTAGCCATCAGAGTCGAAATGATCCTGTGAAGTGCATTTCGGCTCACCCCCCGCCACACACACTTCACTTCGGTTAAATCGGAAGTATCACCGGCGGCGTGAACGAATGCGTCTTTCCCGATGCGATGAAATTTGACAAAGTTGCGGTCCGCGAGGGAGGAAAAAGCCAAATAGACCCGGCCGCGAGAAAAAAAAGGCGCCGTTCGAAACGTCCATGTCCCCTCCACGCAGGTAAAAACATGGCCCCTGGGGGGATCGAACCCGCGACCTTCGCGTTATTAGCACGACGCTCTAACCAACTGAGCTAAGTCCGAAGTCATCATGGAAGTCATTTTCTACAGTCACATGCTCAGTGGCAGAATTTTCTGTTGGTGAACATGGTGCTAGGACATTGTACGCACACATTTTTTTCCACCATCGCAATGAGCTAAAAGCCTTCCCCTCACTCGAGGGCAATGAAGATTATTTACACGGGCCCACGAAAATGTGCAAGGCATCACCGATTTTTCAACTCTAACAGACACTATTACTTACGTCAAATAAACACTACACTCTCAGGCGTCACTTCGTGGAAGTATTTTATGAGTCAATCCATATCAAAACAATCCTTGTACTTTTCCACTAATATTTATTTACGTACCACGCGTTTCGCATGCATCCTCACGCACAATTCTTTACACGTTATTTGTTGATAGTTACGATGGTAACCAACGCCAATAAGCTGGAGTTGGAGTACAAACTTATTTTTGGGTGGAAAGACAGCGGAACATAGGTTAGGGGCTTGTAAAAAGGGATATTTTTTTTCGGAAAGGAGTGGGGAGCGGTGTGGAAAAAGAAACTTGTTGCAGAGGTTGCTCGATAGTTTCCGTTTTCTCCAGTGCACACACCTTTAAACCCTTCGGTGGGACATGCAGAATTGCGGAGATTAAGTCACTTACGTCCAGCAGATGCTTACCAAATCGTGAGTTGCTATCCATATTCAAGCAACTTCGTGAGTGTTCCTTGATCCGTGTCCTCAAATTTCGTCCATTTTGACCAATGTAAGCCATATGACAATTTTTACATTTAATTTTGTATCTGAATCATTCATCCACTTTTTCATTACCGTTTAATCTAGAAAGCGTTAGCGGAGTGTAGAATTCTGGCTTTAGGGATATCGGAAGGCGGATTGAGATCCTATAAGAAATTTTTCCTAGAAAAGGAATGGAGCACCACTTGGACTTTGAGTGTCTCACTGCTCGTGTGCGAGAAATCTGTTTTGTTGTTTTCTACGGACAATTTTGTTCGCTAAGTTTGGATTGCAGCCATTTCCAGCGGCTGTGGACTTGATTGTCAAAAGTTTTGAAGTTGGTGAGAGTGGTGGGGATGTGAAGGAGGCGATGAACCATGAAATCTAAAGCAGCACGTTTGTGGGTGAAATGGTGAATACAATCGCTAGGTATCAGTGCATCATGGTTTCCTATACGTTCCAAATTCACGTTTTCGCCCTCCTATTGAAATGGACAGATCTAAGAAATTCAGCGATCCGTTCACGTATTTTTCCAATGTAAAGGAAATATTAGGACGAATGCAGTTCGGATGGTTCGGGAAAGAGTACAATTGCCGGTCTGTACCCTACCAGGGAAGAAGGAGGTCGTCCGCGTATCTAGACCAGTATTCAACAAAGCAAATGTACTGCTTGCCGGAATTGAATCATTTTTCCTCCGAGGAGTCGAGAAAAATTTCCCCTGGAAGTGGGGATGATGGGGAGCCCATAGTAGGTCCATCTGTTTGCTTATACGAATTTCGGTTGAAAGTGGAGTAATTTTCAGTTAAAGCCAATTTTATCGGAGCACTTGATTACGTGGAAACGTTTTTCGGAAAAGTGGAGTTTACGAGCATGTCGTGGGTCTTTCGTAAGGCCTCCGATGTAGGGACACGAGTGAACAGGTTATGTATATATCAAACGAAACCAACCTTGGGTTACGTGGAATCTTTTAGGCAGTTACCTTTTTCAATTGAACTTTCCATGCCATATTTTGATTTTAAGCCAGTGTAATTCCGGAACAAAACATTAAATGCGTGCGATAGAAGATGTGAAGGGGAGGATGCAGCAAGCTGCGATACACTTTGATTAATGTTAGCGGAAACGTACACGGACTGTTATAATATGGATTCATGTTTCACCTACGTCTCTCACTCGTGGATACCAATTCAGCCAAAGAACGATACAAGGCGACTTTCGAACATACACGGGGAACACAATGAACGGTCGACCGTGGAGAGCGGATGTTTGACCAACGTTCCGCGCCGGCTTCTCACAGGCGTAATGCAAGATTCGTCGAAGGAACGATTTTATGAGACGAACAATAACGCTTACCTGCTCGACTTCGAGCCTTCATTTGCATTGTATAGTGATATTTTGCGAGGCTTCTCCAACGTGTGGATCTGTCGTGATTCCGCCAGTAGTTCAGCACGGAAAATTATAGGTGCTAGGTATTACAGATTTGGTGTTCACACCTCGGGATCAAGGGGAAAAGATTGATGGCGGAAGTCAGGCTGAGGAAGGAAAAAAGTAGACACCGCGTAGCGAGTGATAAAGAAATGCAAAAAATGTGGAACGCTTCACGATTTTGCGTGTCATCCTTGCGCAGGGGCCATGCTAATCTTCTCTGTATCGTTCCAATTTTAGTATATGTACCGCCGAAGCGAGTACGAGAGAAAGGCGTTCCATCTTCGCCTCTATATACCATCCCACTGATGGATGGAAAGTGTCCGCGAGAACTTAGGCTAAGCAATGACAAACGGTGGGAAGAAAGCGATTTCTCAGGTTTTCGTCGAGACCGTTTCAAGGACTTTTCTGCGTGAAAAGCAAGCAGGGAGACTGCGAAAGCATAAGCTGGGCGAATGCTTCATCGAGAAAGCCTTTGTGTGCTCGAAATAATTCGGCCCCTGCACGTCATGCAAACACGCAACGTATCCTCCAGCCTTCACAGCCACTCGGGGGCGGAATGGAAATGCGTCACTTGAGTCAGGGAACGACCTCAGTCCATTGTCTACTCTACATCCTTCCTCCATCTCACCACTCTAAGCGTTGGGAACCGCGAGAGGATCGATTTGCGACTTTTTACACTTCTCCAGTCGTTCCCCCACCCACACGTTTTGTATTCACATACATCCAAGCGTTCCTGTTTTCGGCTCAAACCAACGCTCTACTCGCGAAAACGCATTCCGAACGCGGCAAACGGCACATGAATTTCGTCAAATGCCACGAACGTGTGAGATTTTCTTCTTCACGCTCGACGATCCCACCCTAAGACGCTGTTCGTTAACGCTTCATCGAGCAACGTCGGTTCCAACAGCGTGCGAGTGCCGTGGTCCCGCATTGTATTAGACGTTCCCTTTGGAAAAAATTCCCTTGTAAAGGGCCTGGTGACCGAAAGGCGACCGCTGTAATTTTTCGCACTCTCACAATTAGCCATCAGAGTCGAAATGATCCTGTGAAGTGCATTTCGGCTCACCCCCCGCCACACACACTTCACTTCGGTTAAATCGGAAGTATCACCGGCGGCGTGAACGAATGCGTCTTTCCCGATGCGATGAAATTTGACAAAGTTGCGGTCCGCGAGGGAGGAAAAAGCCAAATAGACCCGGCCGCGAGAAAAAAAAGGCGCCGTTCGAAACGTCCATGTCCCCTCCACGCAGGTAAAAACATGGCCCCTGGGGGGATCGAACCCGCGACCTTCGCGTTATTAGCACGACGCTCTAACCAACTGAGCTAGGCCCCTGTATAAGTCCGAAGTCATCATGGAAGTCATTTTCTACAGTCACATGCTCAGTGGCAGAATTTTCTGTTGGTGAACATGGTGCTAGGACATTGTACGCACACATTTTTTTCCACCATCGCAATGAGCTAAAAGCCTTCCCCTCACTCGAGGGCAATGAAGATTATTTACACGGGCCCACGAAAATGTGCAAGGCATCACCGATTTTTCAACTCTAACAGACACTATTACTTACGTCAAATAAACACTACACTCTCAGGCGTCACTTCGTGGAAGTATTTTATGAGTCAATCCATATCAAAACAATCCTTGTACTTTTCCACTAATATTTATTTACGTACCACGCGTTTCGCATGCATCCTCACGCACAATTCTTTACACGTTATTTGTTGATAGTTACGATGGTAACCAACGCCAATAAGCTGGAGTTGGAGTACAAACTTATTTTTGGGTGGAAAGACAGCGGAACATAGGTTAGGGGCTTGTAAAAAGGGATATTTTTTTTCGGAAAGGAGTGGGGAGCGGTGTGGAAAAAGAAACTTGTTGCAGAGGTTGCTCGATAGTTTCCGTTTTCTCCAGTGCACACACCTTTAAACCCTTCGGTGGGACATGCAGAATTGCGGAGATTAAGTCACTTACGTCCAGCAGATGCTTACCAAATCGTGAGTTGCTATCCATATTCAAGCAACTTCGGGAGTGTTCCTTGATCCGTGTCCTCAAATTTCGTCCATTTTGACCAATGTAAGCCATATGACAACTTTTACATTTAATTTTGTATCTGAATCATTCATCCACTTTTTCATTACCGTTTAATCTAGAAAGCGTTAGCGGAGTGTAGAATTCTGGCTTTAGGGATATCGGAAGGCGGTTTGAGATCCTATAAGAAATTTTTCCTAGAAAAGGAATGGAGCACCATTTGGACTTTGAGTGTCTCACTGCTCGTGTGCGAGAAATCTGTTTTGTTGTTTTCTACGGACAATTTTGTTCGCTAAGTTTGGATTGCAGCCATTTCCAGCGGCTGTGGACTTGATTGTCAAAAGTTTTGAACTTGGTGAGAGTGGTGGGGATGTGAAGGAGGCGATGAACCATGAAATCTAAAGCAGCACGTTTGTGGGTGAAATGGTGAATACAATCGCTAGGTATCAGTGCATCATGGTTTCCTATACGTTCCAAATTCACGTTTTCGCCCTCCTATTGAAATGGACAGATCTAAGAAATTCAGCGATCCGTTCACGTATTTTTCCAATGTAAAGGAAATATTAGGACCAATGCAGTTCGGATGGTTCGGGAAAGAGTACAATTGCCGGTCTGTACCCTACCAGGGAAGAAGGAGGTCGTCCGCGTATCTAGACCAGTATTCAACAAAGCAAATGTACTGCTTGCCGGAATTGAATCATTTTTCCTCCGAGGAGTCGAGAAAAATTTCCCCTGGAAGTGGGGATGATGGGGAGCCCATAGTAGGTCCATCTGTTTGCTTATACGAATTTCGGTTGAAAGTGGAGTAATTTTCAGTTAAAGCCAATTTTATCGGAGCACTTGATTACGTGGAAACGTTTTTCGGAAAAGTGGAGTTTACGAGCATGTCGTGGGTCTTTCGTAAGGCCACCGATGTAGGGACACGAGTGAACAGGTTATGTATATATCAAACGAAACCAACCTTGGGTTACGTGGAATCTTTTAGGCAGTTACCTTTTTCAATTGAACTTTCCATGCCATATTTTGATTTTAAGCCAGTGTTATTCCGGAACAAAACATTAAATGCGTGCGATAGAAGATGTGAAGGGGAGGATGCAGCAAGCTGCGATACACTTTGATTAATGTTAGCGGAAAAGTACACGGACTGTTATAATATGGATTCATGTTTCACCTACGTCTCTCACTCGTGGATACCAATTCAGCCAAAGAACGATACAAGGCGACTTTCGAACATACACGGGGAACACAATGAACGGTCGACCGTGGAGAGCGGATGTTTGACCAACGTTCCGCGCCGGCTTCTCACAGGCGTAATGCAAGATTCGTCGAAGGAACGATTTTATGAGACGAACAATAACGCTTACCTGCTCGACTTCGAGCCTTCATTTGCATTGTATAGTGATATTTTGCGAGGCTTCTCCAACGTGTGGATCTGTCGTGATTCCGCCAGTAGTTCAGCACGGAAAATTATAGGTGCTAGGTATTACGGATTTGGTGTTCACACCTCGGGATCAAGGGGAAAAGATTGATGGCGGAAGTCAGGCTGAGGAAGGAAAAAAGTAGACACCGCGTAGCGAGTGATAAAGAAATGCAAAAAATGTGGAACGCTTCACGATTTTGCGTGTCATCCTTGCGCAGGGGCCATGCTAATCTTCTCTGTATCGTTCCAATTTTAGTATATGTACCGCCGAAGCGAGTACGAGAGAAAGGCGTTCCATCTTCGCCTCTATATACCATCCCACTGATGGATGGAAAGTGTCCGCGAGAACTAAGGCTAAGCAATGACAAACGGTGGGAAGAAAGCGATTTCTCAGGTTTTCGTCGAGACCGTTTCAAGGACTTTTCTGCGTGAAAAGCAAGCAGGGAGACTGCGAAAGCATAAGCTGGGCGAATGCTTCATCGAGAAAGCCTTTGTGTGCTCGAAATAATTCGGCCCCTGCACGTCATGCAAACACGCAACGTATCCTCCAGCCTTCACAGCCACTCGGGGGCGGAATGGAAATGCGTCACTTGAGTCAGGGAACGACCTCAGTCCATTGTCTACTCTACATCCTTCCTCCATCTCACCACTCTAAGCGTTGGGAACCGCGAGAGGATCGATTTGCGACTTTTTACACTTCTCCAGTCGTTCCCCCACCCACACGTTTTGTATTCACATACATCCAAGCGTTCCTGTTTTCGGCTCAAACCAACGCTCTACTCGCGAAAACGCATTCCGAACGCGGCAAACGGCACATGAATTTCGTCAAATGCCACGAACGTGTGAGATTTTCTTCTTCACGCTCGACGATCCCACCCTAAGACGCTGTTCGTTAACGCTTCATCGAGCAACGTCGGTTCCAACAGCGTGCGAGTGCCGTGGTCCCGCATTGTATTAGACGTTCCCTTTGGAAAAAATTCCCTTGTAAAGGGCCTGGTGACCGAAAGGCGACCGCTGTAATTTTTCGCACTCTCACAATTAGCCATCAGAGTCGAAATGATCCTGTGAAGTGCATTTCGGCTCACCCCCCGCCACACACACTTCACTTCGGTTAAATCGGAAGTATCACCGGCGGCGTGAACGAATGCGTCTTTCCCGATGCGATGAAATTTGACAAAGTTGCGGTCCGCGAGGGAGGAAAAAGCCAAATAGACCCGGCCGCGAGAAAAAAAAGGCGCCGTTCGAAACGTCCATGTCCCCTCCACGCAGGTAAAAACATGGCCCCTGGGGGGATCGAACCCGCGACCTTCGCGTTATTAGCACGACGCTCTAACCAACTGAGCTAGGCCCCTGTATAAGTCCGAAGTCATCATGGAAGTCATTTTCTACAGTCACATGCTCAGTGGCAGAATTTTCTGTTGGTGAACATGGTGCTAGGACATTGTACGCACACATTTTTTTCCACCATCGCAATGAGCTAAAAGCCTTCCCCTCACTCGAGGGCAATGAAGATTATTTACACGGGCCCACGAAAATGTGCAAGGCATCACCGATTTTTCAACTCTAACAGACACTATTACTTACGTCAAATAAACACTACACTCTCAGGCGTCACTTCGTGGAAGTATTTTATGAGTCAATCCATATCAAAACAATCCTTGTACTTTTCCACTAATATTTATTTACGTACCACGCGTTTCGCATGCATCCTCACGCACAATTCTTTACACGTTATTTGTTGATAGTTACGATGGTAACCAACGCCAATAAGCTGGAGTTGGAGTACAAACTTATTTTTGGGTGGAAAGACAGCGGAACATAGGTTAGGGGCTTGTAAAAAGGGATATTTTTTTTCGGAAAGGAGTGGGGAGCGGTGTGGAAAAAGAAACTTGTTGCAGAGGTTGCTCGATAGTTTCCGTTTTCTCCAGTGCACACACCTTTAAACCCTTCGGTGGGACATGCAGAATTGCGGAGATTAAGTCACTTACGTCCAGCAGATGCTTACCAAATCGTGAGTTGCTATCCATATTCAAGCAACTTCGTGAGTGTTCCTTGATCCGTGTCCTCAAATTTCGTCCATTTTGACCAATGTAAGCCATATGACAACTTTTACATTTAATTTTGTATCTGAATCATTCATCCACTTTTTCATTACCGTTTAATCTAGAAAGCGTTAGCGGAGTGTAGAATTCTGGCTTTAGGGATATCGGAAGGCGGTTTGAGATCCTATAAGAAATTTTTCCTAGAAAAGGAATGGAGCACCATTTGGACTTTGAGTGTCTCACTGCTCGTGTGCGAGAAATCTGTTTTGTTGTTTTCTACGGACAATTTTGTTCGCTAAGTTTGGATTGCAGCCATTTCCAGCGGCTGTGGACTTGATTGTCAAAAGTTTTGAAGTTGGTGAGAGTGGTGGGGATGTGAAGGAGGCGATGAACCATGAAATCTAAAGCAGCACGTTTGTGGGTGAAATGGTGAATACAATCGCTAGGTATCAGTGCATCATGGTTTCCTATACGTTCCAAATTCACGTTTTCGCCCTCCTATTGAAATGGACAGATCTAAGAAATTCAGCGATCCGTTCACGTATTTTTCCAATGTAAAGGAAATATTAGGACGAATGCAGTTCGGATGGTTCGGGAAAGAGTACAATTGCCGGTCTGTACCCTACCAGGGAAGAAGGAGGTCGTACGCGTATCTAGACCAGTATTCAACAAAGCAAATGTACTGCTTGCCGGAATTGAATCATTTTTCCTCCGAGGAGTCGAGAAAAATTTCCCCTGGAAGTGGGGATGATGGGGAGCCCATAGTAGGTCCATCTGTTTGCTTATACGAATTTCGGTTGAAAGTGGAGTAATTTTCAGTTAAAGCCAATTTTATCGGAGCACTTGATTACGTGGAAACGTTTTTCGGAAAAGTGGAGTTTACGAGCATGTCGTGGGTCTTTCGTAAGGCCACCGATGTAGGGACACGAGTGAACAGGTTATGTATATATCAAACGAAACCAACCTTGGGTTACGTGGAATCTTTTAGGCAGTTACCTTTTTCAATTGAACTTTCCATGCCATATTTTGATTTTAAGCCAGTGTTATTCCGGAACAAAACATTAAATGTGTGCGATAGAAGATGTGAAGGGGAGGATGCAGCAAGCTGCGATACACTTTGATTAATGTTAGCGGAAAAGTACACGGACTGTTATAATATGGATTCATGTTTCACCTACGTCTCTCACTCGTGGATACCAATTCAGCCAAAGAACGATACAAGGCGACTTTCGAACATACACGGGGAACACAATGAACGGTCGACCGTGGAGAGCGGATGTTTGACCAACGTTCCGCGCCGGCTTCTCACAGGCGTAATGCAAGATTCGTCGAAGGAACGATTTTATGAGACGAACAATAACGCTTACCTGCTCGACTTCGAGCCTTCATTTGCATTGTATAGTGATATTTTGCGAGGCTTCTCCAACGTGTGGATCTGTCGTGATTCCACCAGTAGTTCAGCACGGAAAATTATAGGTGCTACGTATTACAGATTTGGTGTTCACACCTCGGGATCAAGGGGAAAAGGTTGATGGCGGAAGTCCAGCTGAGGAAGGAAAAAAGTAGGCACCGCGTAGCGAGTGATAAAGAAATGCAAAAAATGTGGAACGCTTCACGATTTTGCGTGTCATCCTTGCGCAGGGGCCATGCTAATCTTCTCTGTATCGTTCCAATTTTAGTATATGTACCGCCGAAGCGAGTACGAGAGAAAGGCGTTCCATCTTCGCCTCTATATACCATCCCACTGATGGATGGAAAGTGTCCGCGAGAACTAAGGCTAAGCAATGACAAACGGTGGGAAGAAAGCGATTTCTCAGGTTTTCGTCGAGACCGTTTCAAGGACTTTTCTGCGTGAAAAGCAAGCAGGGAGACTGCGAAAGCATAAGCTGGGCGAATGCTTCATCGAGAAAGCCTTTGTGTGCTCGAAATAATTCGGCCCCTGCACGTCATGCAAACACGCAACGTATCCTCCAGCCTTCACAGCCACTCGGGGGCGGAATGGAAATGCGTCACTTGAGTCAGGGAACGACCTCAGTCCATTGTCTACTCTACATCCTTCCTCCATCTCACCACTCTAAGCGTTGGGAACCGCGAGAGGATCGATTTGCGACTTTTTACACTTCTCCAGTCGTTCCCCCACCCACACGTTTTGTATTCACATACATCCAAGCGTTCCTGTTTTCGGCTCAAACCAACGCTCTACTCGCGAAAACGCATTCCGAACGCGGCAAACGGCACATGAATTTCGTCAAATGCCACGAACGTGTGAGATTTTCTTCTTCACGCTCGACGATCCCACCCTAAGACGCTGTTCGTTAACGCTTCATCGAGCAACGTCGGTTCCAACAGCGTGCGAGTGCCGTGGTCCCGCATTGTATTAGACGTTCCCTTTGGAAAAAATTCCCTTGTAAAGGGCCTGGTGACCGAAAGGCGACCGCTGTAATTTTTCGCACTCTCACAATTAGCCATCAGAGTCGAAATGATCCTGTGAAGTGCATTTCGGCTCACCCCCCGCCACACACACTTCACTTCGGTTAAATCGGAAGTATCACCGGCGGCGTGAACGAATGCGTCTTTCCCGATGCGATGAAATTTGACAAAGTTGCGGTCCGCGAGGGAGGAAAAAGCCAAATAGACCCGGCCGCGAGAAAAAAAAGGCGCCGTTCGAAACGTCCATGTCCCCTCCACGCAGGTAAAAACATGGCCCCTGGGGGGATCGAACCCGCGACCTTCGCGTTATTAGCACGACGCTCTAACCAACTGAGCTAGGCCCCTGTATAAGTCCGAAGTCATCATGGAAGTCATTTTCTACAGTCACATGCTCAGTGGCAGAATTTTCTGTTGGTGAACATGGTGCTAGGACATTGTACGCACACATTTTTTTCCACCATCGCAATGAGCTAAAAGCCTTCCCCTCACTCGAGGGCAATGAAGATTATTTACACGGGCCCACGAAAATGTGCAAGGCATCACCGATTTTTCAACTCTAACAGACACTATTACTTACGTCAAATAAACACTACACTCTCAGGCGTCACTTCGTGGAAGTATTTTATGAGTCAATCCATATCAAAACAATCCTTGTACTTTTCCACTAATATTTATTTACGTACCACGCGTTTCGCATGCATCCTCACGCACAATTCTTTACACGTTATTTGTTGATAGTTACGATGGTAACCAACGCCAATAAGCTGGAGTTGGAGTACAAACTTATTTTTGGGTGGAAAGACAGCGGAACATAGGTTAGGGGCTTGTAAAAAGGGATATTTTTTTTCGGAAAGGAGTGGGGAGCGGTGTGGAAAAAGAAACTTGTTGCAGAGGTTGCTCGATAGTTTCCGTTTTCTCCAGTGCACACACCTTTAAACCCTTCGGTGGGACATGCAGAATTGCGGAGATTAAGTCACTTACGTCCAGCAGATGCTTACCAAATCGTGAGTTGCTATCCATATTCAAGCAACTTCGTGAGTGTTCCTTGATCCGTGTCCTCAAATTTCGTCCATTTTGACCAATGTAAGCCATATGACAACTTTTACATTTAATTTTGTATCTGAATCATTCATCCACTTTTTCATTACCGTTTAATCTAGAAAGCGTTAGCGGAGTGTAGAATTCTGGCTTTAGGGATATCGGAAGGCGGTTTGAGATCCTATAAGAAATTTTTCCTAGAAAAGGAATGGAGCACCATTTGGACTTTGAGTGTCTCACTGCTCGTGTGCGAGAAATCTGTTTTGTTGTTTTCTACGGACAATTTTGTTCGCTAAGTTTGGATTGCAGCCATTTCCAGCGGCTGTGGACTTGATTGTCAAAAGTTTTGAAGTTGGTGAGAGTGGTGGGGATGTGAAGGAGGCGATGAACCATGAAATCTAAAGCAGCACGTTTGTGGGTGAAATGGTGAATACAATCGCTAGGTATCAGTGCATCATGGTTTCCTATACGTTCCAAATTCACGTTTTCGCCCTCCTATTGAAATGGACAGATCTAAGAAATTCAGCGATCCGTTCACGTATTTTTCCAATGTAAAGGAAATATTAGGACGAATGCAGTTCGGATGGTTCGGGAAAGAGTACAATTGCCGGTCTGTACCCTACCAGGGAAGAAGGAGGTCGTCCGCGTATCTAGACCAGTATTCAACAAAGCAAATGTACTGCTTGCCGGAATTGAATCATTTTTCCTCCGAGGAGTCGAGAAAAATTTCCCCTGGAAGTGGGGATGATGGGGAGCCCATAGTAGGTCCATCTGTTTGCTTATACGAATTTCGGTTGAAAGTGGAGTAATTTTCAGTTAAAGCCAATTTTATCGGAGCACTTGATTACGTGGAAACGTTTTTCGGAAAAGTGGAGTTTACGAGCATGTCGTGGGTCTTTCGTAAGGCCACCGATGTAGGGACACGAGTGAACAGGTTATGTATATATCAAACGAAACCAACCTTGGGTTACGTGGAATCTTTTAGGCAGTTACCTTTTTCAATTGAACTTTCCATGCCATATTTTGATTTTAAGCCAGTGTTATTCCGGAACAAAACATTAAATGTGTGCGATAGAAGATGTGAAGGGGAGGATGCAGCAAGCTGCGATACACTTTGATTAATGTTAGCGGAAAAGTACACGGACTGTTATAATATGGATTCATGTTTCACCTACGTCTCTCACTCGTGGATACCAATTCAGCCAAAGAACGATACAAGGCGACTTTCGAACATACACGGGGAACACAATGAACGGTCGACCGTGGAGAGCGGATGTTTGACCAACGTTCCGCGCCGGCTTCTCACAGGCGTAATGCAAGATTCGTCGAAGGAACGATTTTATGAGACGAACAATAACGCTTACCTGCTCGACTTCGAGCCTTCATTTGCATTGTATAGTGATATTTTGCGAGGCTTCTCCAACGTGTGGATCTGTCGTGATTCCGCCAGTAGTTCAGCACGGAAAATTATAGGTGCTACGTATTACAGATTTGGTGTTCACACCTCGGGATCAAGGGGAAAAGGTTGATGGCGGAAGTCCAGCTGAGGAAGGAAAAAAGTAGGCACCGCGTAGCGAGTGATAAAGAAATGCAAAAAATGTGGAACGCTTCACGATTTTGCGTGTCATCCTTGCGCAGGGGCCATGCTAATCTTCTCTGTATCGTTCCAATTTTAGTATATGTACCGCCGAAGCGAGTACGAGAGAAAGGCGTTCCATCTTCGCCTCTATATACCATCCCACTGATGGATGGAAAGTGTCCGCGAGAACTAAGGCTAAGCAATGACAAACGGTGGGAAGAAAGCGATTTCTATGGTTTTCGTCGAGACCGTTTCAAGGACTTTTCTGCGTGAAAAGCAAGCAGGGAGACTGCGAAAGCATAAGCTGGGCGAATGCTTCATCGAGAAAGCCTTTGTGTGCTCGAAATAATTCGGCACACTTGGCCCCTGCACGTCATGCAAACACGCAACGTATCCTCCAGCCTTCACAGCCACTCGGGGGCGGAATGGAAATGCGTCACTTGAGTCAGGGAACGACCTCAGTCCATTGTCTACTCTACATCCTTCCTCCATCTCACCACTCTAAGCGTTGGGAACCGCGAGAGGATCGATTTGCGACTTTTTACACTTCTCCAGTCGTTCCCCCACCCACACGTTTTGTATTCACATACATCCAAGCGTTCCTGTTTTCGGCTCAAACCAACGCTCTACTCGCGAAAACGCATTCCGAACGCGGCAAACGGCACATGAATTTCGTCAAATGCCACGAACGTGTGAGATTTTCTTCTTCACGCTCGACGATCCCACCCTAAGACGCTGTTCGTTAACGCGTCATCGAGCAACGTCGGTTCCAACAGCGTGCGAGTGCCGTGGTCCCGCATTGTATTAGACGTTCCCTTTGGAAAAAATTCCCTTGTAAAGGGCCTGGTGACCGAAAGGCGACCGCTGTAATTTTTCGCACTCTCACAATTAGCCATCAGAGTCGAAATGATCCTGTGAAGTGCATTTCGGCTCACCCCCCGCCACACACACTTCACTTCGGTTAAATCGGAAGTATCACCGGCGGCGTGAACGAATGCGTCTTTCCCGATGCGATGAAATTTGACAAAGTTGCGGTCCGCGAGGGAGGAAAAAGCCAAATAGACCCGGCCGCGAGAAAAAAAAGGCGCCGCCCAAAACGTCCATGTCCCCTCCACGCAGGTAAAAACATGGCCCCTGGGGGGATCGAACCCGCGACCTTCGCGTTATTAGCACGACGCTCTAACCAACTGAGCTAGGCCCCTGTATAAGTCCGAAATCATCATGGAAGTCATTTTCTACAGTCACATGCTCAGTGGCAGAATTTTCTGTTGGTGAACATGGTGCTAGGACATTGTACGCACACATTTTTTTCCACCATCGCAATGAGCTAAAAGCCTTCCCCTCACTCGAGGGCAATGAAGATTATTTACACGGGCCCACGAAAATGTGCAAGGCATCACCGATTTTTCAACTCTAACAGACACTATTACTTACGTCAAATAAACACTACACTCTCAGGCGTCACTTCGTGGAAGTATTTTATGAGTCAATCCATATCAAAACAATCCTTGTACTTTTCCACTAATATTTATTTACGTACCACGCGTTTCGCATGCATCCTCACGCACAATTCTTTACACGTTATTTGTTGATAGTTACGATGGTAACCAACGCCAATAAGCTGGAGTTGGAGTACAAACTTATTTTTGGGTGGAAAGACAGCGGAACATAGGTTAGGGGCTTGTAAAAAGGGATATTTTTTTTCGGAAAGGAGTGGGGAGCGGTGTGGAAAAAGAAACTTGTTGCAGAGGTTGCTCGATAGTTTCCGTTTTCTCCAGTGCACACACCTTTAAACCCTTCGGTGGGACATGCAGAATTGCGGAGATTAAGTCACTTACGTCCAGCAGATGCTTACCAAATCGTGAGTTGCTATCCATATTCAAGCAACTTCGTGAGTGTTCCTTGATCCGTGTCCTCAAATTTCGTCCATTTTGACCAATGTAAGCCATATGACAACTTTTACATTTAATTTTGTATCTGAATCATTCATCCACTTTTTCATTACCGTTTAATCTAGAAAGCGTTAGCGGAGTGTAGAATTCTGGCTTTAGGGATATCGGAAGGCGGTTTGAGATCCTATAAGAAATTTTTCCTAGAAAAGGAATGGAGCACCATTTGGACTTTGAGTGTCTCACTGCTCGTGTGCGAGAAATCTGTTTTGTTGTTTTCTACGGACAATTTTGTTCGCTAAGTTTGGATTGCAGCCATTTCCAGCGGCTGTGGACTTGATTGTCAAAAGTTTTGAAGTTGGTGAGAGTGGTGGGGATGTGAAGGAGGCGATGAACCATGAAATCTAAAGCAGCACGTTTGTGGGTGAAATGGTGAATACAATCGCTAGGTATCAGTGCATCATGGTTTCCTATACGTTCCAAATTCACGTTTTCGCCCTCCTATTGAAATGGACAGATCTAAGAAATTCAGCGATCCGTTCACGTATTTTTCCAATGTAAAGGAAATATTAGGACGAATGCAGTTCGGATGGTTCGGGAAAGAGTACAATTGCCGGTCTGTACCCTACCAGGGAAGAAGGAGGTCGTCCGCGTATCTAGACCAGTATTCAACAAAGCAAATGTACTGCTTGCCGGAATTGAATCATTTTTCCTCCGAGGAGTCGAGAAAAATTTCCCCTGGAAGTGGGGATGATGGGGAGCCCATAGTAGGTCCATCTGTTTGCTTATACGAATTTCGGTTGAAAGTGGAGTAATTTTCAGTTAAAGCCAATTTTATCGGAGCACTTGATTACGTGGAAACGTTTTTCGGAAAAGTGGAGTTTACGAGCATGTCGTGGGTCTTTCGTAAGGCCTCCGATGTAGGGACACGAGTGAACAGGTTATGTATATATCAAACGAAACCAACCTTGGGTTACGTGGAATCTTTTAGGCAGTTACCTTTTTCAATTGAACTTTCCATGCCATATTTTGATTTTAAGCCAGTGTTATTCCGGAACAAAACATTAAATGTGTGCGATAGAAGATGTGAAGGGGAGGATGCAGCAAGCTGCGATACACTTTGATTAATGTTAGCGGAAAAGTACACGGACTGTTATAATATGGATTCATGTTTCACCTACGTCTCTCACTCACTGTAGATACCAATTCAGCCAAAGAACGATACAAGGCGACTTTCGAACATACACGGGGAACACAATGAACGGTCGACCGTGGAGAGCGGATGTTTGACCAACGTTCCGCGCCGGCTTCTCACAGGCGTAATGCAAGATTCGTCGAAGGAACGATTTTATGAGACGAACAATAACGCTTACCTGCTCGACTTCGAGCCTTCATTTGCATTGTATAGTGATATTTTGCGAGGCTTCTCCAACGTGTGGATCTGTCGTGATTCCGCCAGTAGTTCGGCACGGAAAATTATAGGTGCTAGGTATTACGGATTTGGTGTTCACACCTCGGGATCAAGGGGAAAAGATTGATGGCGGAAGTGCAGCTGAGGAAGGAAAAAAGTAGGCACCGCGTAGCGAGTGATGAACAAATGCAAAAAATGTGGAACGCTTCACGATTTTGCGTGTCATCCTTGCGCAGGGGCCATGCTAATCTTCTCTGTATCGTTCCAATTTTAGTATATGTACCGCCGAAGCGAGTACGAGAGAAAGGCGTTCCATCTTCGCCTCTATATACCATCCCACTGATGGATGGAAAGTGTCCGCGAGAACTAAGGCTAAGCAATGACAAACGGTGGGAAGAAAGCGATTTCTCAGGTTTTCGTCGAGACCGTTTCAAGGACTTTTCTGCGTGAAAAGCAAGCAGGGAGACTGCGAAAGCATAAGCTGGGCGAATGCTTCATCGAGAAAGCCTTTGTGTGCTCGAAATAATTCGGCCCCTGCACGTCATGCAAACACGCAACGTATCCTCCAGCCTTCACAGCCACTCGGGGGCGGAATGGAAATGCGTCACTTGAGTCAGGGAACGACCTCAGTCCATTGTCTACTCTACATCCTTCCTCCATCTCACCACTCTAAGCGTTGGGAACCGCGAGAGGATCGATTTGCGACTTTTTACACTTCTCCAGTCGTTCCCCCACCCACACGTTTTGTATTCACATACATCCAAGCGTTCCTGTTTTCGGCTCAAACCAACGCTCTACTCGCGAAAACGCATTCCGAACGCGGCAAACGGCACATGAATTTCGTCAAATGCCACGAACGTGAGAGATTTTCTTCTTCACGCTCGACGATCCCACCCTAAGACGCTGTTCGTTGACGCTTCATCGAGCAACGTCGGTTCCAACAGCGTGCGAGTGCCGTGGTCCCGCATTGTATTACCAACGTATCCTCCAGCCTTCACAGCCACTCGGGGGCGGAATGGAAATGCGTCACTTAAATGAGGAGTCACGGGACGAGTCCTCCCACCTCAGTCCATTGTCTACTCTACATCCTTCCTCCATCTCACCACTCCAAGCGTTGGGAACCGCGAGAGGATTGATTTGCGACTTTTTACACTTCTACAGTCATTCCCCCACCCACACGTTTTGTATTCTCACTTTCACATACATCCAAGCGTTCCTGTTTTCGGCTCAAACCAACGCTCTACTCGCGAAAACGCATTCCGAACGCGGCAAACGGCACATGAATTTCGTCAAATGCCACGAACGTGAGAGATTGACGTTTTTCTTCTTCACGCTCGACGATCCCATCCTAAGACGCTGTTCGTTAACGCTTCATCGATCAACGTCGGTGCCAACAGCGAGCGAGTGTCGTGGTCCCGCATTGTATTAGACGTAACTTACCTGTCATAGAATGTCGCCCATGGTGTTATAATAGCATCCTTTTTGTAAACAATGAAAAAATAATTGGCCTCGAATTCCAACATAAAAAATTTAATTGCATAAAACCTTATCATAATAGTATCGATTCTCTTAAATCGACTTCTTTGGGTTCCAAATCACGGATAACCTAGACTGGTCCCAGCTGTTGTCAACTTAAAATATCAGTCAATGATTAGGATATTATCCTTATCAAGTCCATTGTCCATGTTAACCCATTTTCTCCACACCGACTTTTAAAATGATTTTCAATGCAAAATTTCATCCTCAAATTTCTTATTTCATTATGCTCAGGGGGATTTCATCCACTACAAACAAAGCCTTTTCAGCCCAGAAACAGGCTGTAAAATCATATATCAGAACCCCATCCGTACTCCTCATAAACCGCTTTCCTCTACTGGTAATATCTTGATAATTTTTTCTGTCTATATTCTCAATTGTGTCTGTTTTGCGTAAGACAATAGCTGATGATATTTCCTCTATGGAATTTCGTAAAATTGTGCATTGGGTATGAATCCGTAAGGTTTAGTTCACGGTAAGTCCTGGTTGTCTCAAAATCAGTTACCACATCAACTCTAAAGTCTACCATCACCCACCCTATTTGAAGGCATGGTGCAAAATTTCTACCTAGAATATGTTATTATGATGTAAGGGAATACTCGAAAGTTGCACTTTGACAAGTAGAAATTTTCGCCCAATGATGAATTTCCTACTTTGGTTTTGCATCTCAGGAAAAAATTGTATTTTGATATGTTCAAGTAAATAGCTTTTGATTGCCAGTCATAATATTATGTGATTTTATGTAAATGAATTTTATCTTATCTTGTTGACGTAGCTATGCATGTATTTGCCAACGGTGAAATAAACTATTATGATTATTATCACAGAAAATTCAGGCGACACTTTGTGCAATTTTTTGACTTTCGAAATGACGAAAAATATAGTTATTATTATTCATCATGAAAATTAAAAATTTCCACAGGACTGTGAACTTGTTATTTCCAGACCTTTTCATTGACCGACCAAGGTTTTAACGCATTAGTCGACGATTATCAAGGACCTCGATCATGACACAAAAATATTTAATTCTTGGTCAGTTGATGAAATAAGGGTGAAAGTAATCCGTACACAGTTAACCCATTTCTTCCCAACCTTACTAAAACGCAACACTATTCATTCATTTTTTGCTGATATTTTTTTACTTGTAGATATAAATAAGTAATAATAAAATCAAATGAACCTTTTTGAACAACAAACTATTTCTTTCCATTTTCCAAATACCTTTTTATAATTTATTTTTCATTTGAATTGCTTGGCTGCATTAGAGTATTTTCCTAAATTATACCTCGAATTTCTATGCTTAGTTTTAAATAATATCCCGAAATTAATTTCAGCATATGTAAAGTTTAACTGTATTCTTATTTTCACAAAAATATATAGATATATTATTCTACAAATAAATCATATTTTTATGAATTTATATAATGTTACGTTTTCGCAAATTTGGGCGTAATGCCCTCTACAAGCACCTATTTCAAGCCATTGATCACGGAAACAATTTTTCCCTCCGTAACTTTTCATTTATCGGTGAACTTAAATAACAATAAGAGTTTTATGAATGAAATAGATCATTGGAATAATTTTTGTATGTTGCCCTTATGTTTTGTAGAAACAAATTATTAAAGAACTCGGATGGGAATTACTATCAGAACGCAGGTTAAAATTTAGGTTAAACCTTTTAATTAAATTCGAAACCGTTTTGTTCACAGATGATGTTAGATATATATTTAGAACCCCTGCGTATTATGCTAGGTTTGATCACATTAACAAAATTAGAGAGATAGATTGTCGTACCGATAGATTTAAAATGTCATTTTTCCCTCGTACTATAAGAGAGAACAATAGGCAGCGTAGCAAAGGGATTAATAGTTAGAGTAGTCTGTATTGCATGATGCATGTAATAACAACCAATAATCCCTTTCTTATTTTGTAGATACTAACCATTTAGCTCCATGTGACCCTATTTTCTAGCATGTCTCCCTTAAATATCCATCCTAGTTGCATGTCAATAGTGCATGTTTGGTGATCTTCACGCCCTGCCACACACCCAAGTGGTGGCTCGCAGGGTATTACGTAGATGTACGTAGATTATGGTTCCCAGTGGTGCATCACCGATTGTCACCGCCAACCGCCGCACTGTCGCGGCAAGGGGTTTCCTTATTCCCTCCCCTTCGGCCACGCCCCCGGAACTTATTCCCAGGCCCACAATCCATCCAGATGACGCAGATTGGCGGTATACATAGAAGTCAACCCCAAAGACACGACCATTGTCGCTGGAAATGACAAGCCATTTCGACAGCGCCCCCCGGAGCGGCTAATTCGCAGGCCGGGAGGTGACGAGCGGTGTTAACGACAGCAAGTGCCGGGAGAGTGAAGTGGGACAGCATGTGGCGGACTCATTTCAGTCTGCAGAGGTGGCGGGGTGCAAAAACCTCCCGCAGCGACGCCCGAACCCCTGCCGATTTATCAAACTAGTGATGCCGACTACTACCTACTTCGATATCTTTCTCGTCGTCCCCAAACCATGACCGAAGAGCAGAATGTGTGACGTCAACGGAAATCCTTCGAATTCTCGACTAATTTGAGGATGTTTTCAAATATTTTGGGCAGATAGAGCTAGCTATCACTTCGAATACAATGTTGAATAAAATAATCACACCTCTTCAGTGATACCTAAGTAGCTCGAGTTAAGAGAGGAATATGCGAAGCATATTTATTCCAATTCAATTATGATTTAAGTAGACTTCCCCGCGACTGTCTGAATCATCACGTACACCGAGTGTCACCTACCCTTTCGGATTGTTTACAAAAATACTGCCTTCACTGATGAGATATATGACACTACCTATGGGACAAAAATCTTAGCACAAAACATGCACATTATTATATGAACAATTTTTTCGTGCAAACTTGTCTAACCACAGCAGCACAATACCACAGGGGCATTACCATTACATAAATATACATACATACAAATCACGCCGTTCCCTTCCTGGATAGGCATAGTCACAAAGTTTCACTCATAAATACATATTTGTACACCTAACTCGGCTTCAAGAATTTCCTCCATACTGACCTATCCTTGCAAACCTCTTTTGCCTCATTTACCCCCATACACTGCTTCATACACGCCCTCCTGTTTTTAAGACTCCTAATATTCCTCCTGCTAAGAATTTCCTCAACCACAACTTTCTCGACCTACGTCTACCTCTCGCACCATTCATTTCACTCTTATATATCTGTTTCTTTATTCGACTCTCATCCATTCTCTCAACATGGCCAAACGAACGAAGCACACTCCTTTCATATGTGTCCATTACCGGAGCATCTAACCCACATTCATTTATTACCCACTCATTCCTGACCCTATCCATCCTACTTTTGCCGCAAACACTCCTCAGATAACTCATACCCACGGCGTTTAGTCTACCCTTATGTCTATCCTCACATACCCATGTTTCACTACCATACAACAAAGTGGGGGGAAGTACACTTTTGTACACGGCGATTTTCGCTTCCTTAGACAGGTACTCATTCCTTGATATGCTCCACGCCTAAAATTATAATAGAGGAAAAGCCTGTGTTGATCGACCACCGCTGAAAAAGGGTCATTGAGATGGGTGGTCGTCCGACGGGGGTTCAGTATTTTGGAGTTCATATTCTGCTAGTGCTGTGCGAATCAGGGATTTTCATTTCGAATCGAATCGAAACGAATTTTTTAAAATATTCGTTAGCGAATCACATCACCCTAAATAAAGTGGCTTGCGAATCGAATTCGAATTCTAAATTAAATGCAAAAGTTTATGCATATTAAAAGTAATATAGCTTTTCACTATATTTCAGGTCCCTACATTAGCTTATACAGAGATACATAGAATAGCACAGAATAACGTGTGGTAATTTAAATGTTCGTTTCGCGTGAGGAAAACATCTTCTAAACGGACGGCGCGCGATTCGGAGATGGGTGCCATGCTTGAATTCATGTACAATGATACTCAAACGATATCGTGCTGTCTACCAAATTTATTTCAAACTCTTACAACACGCGTTTCAACTGTCTAGCAGTCATCATCAGGTAAGACTGCTTACCTGACAGTCTTTCCTGATGATGACTGCTAGACAGTTGAAACACGTGTTGTAAGACTTTGGAATAAATTTGGTAGACAGTACGATATCGTTTGAGTATCATTGTTCAATATGCTGTTCTGCAAAATCTCGCCGGAGAAAGTGGAGTTTTGAATTCATGTGACTATTCGAAGACGAATCTATCTGATTCGAATATTACAAATCATTCGCTTTCGAAGCATCCCGATTCGCAGGCGAACCGAATCGAATTAAGCCTGATTCGAGTCGATTCGATTTCGAAACATTCGCACAGTTCTATATTCTGCAAAAGAACGGGCGGCTGATTTGGAAAAAAAATGTAAAAATTCTTGAAGCGACGGTTTTGTTGAAAACTGATACAGTTGGCGTTTATTTCCTCACAGTTTAGTTACTCTTGGGAAATTTCAATGCATATAAATAGGATGTGCACATACAGTGAAGCCTGAAGTAAGCTATCTTCGACGTTTCCATAGAAAAATGGTCGTTGAGAGGGGTGTTCGTTTGATAGGAGTGATCGTTATGAGGGGTTTCATCAGGTTTTACTGTAGCATACTTATTATCTAATTTCTCAAAAAATTAGATCGGAAGGTGACAACATTTTAAAACCCACCAATCTCCTTCGAAAATCAGTTTCCTATAAACAGTTCTTCCAAAAATTGCATCACATTTTACGGAAATATTCAACTTTCCTGGAAATCTAATCTATTTCCGCATCCGAAATCGTTTTTATTCCAGTTAAAATGAACAAAAATTGAGTGGCAGGGCACCAGTGTGTTACTTACATATACGCTAAGAACAGGCATCTCCAAACAGCCAGAGTATTGAAAAAAACAACACTTGAGTCATTTTCTGTGGGACCCACGATAAAGTCTAATCAAGCTCGTTCACTCTTCTCCACAGTTCTTCAAGTTTTAAGTAAATTCGAAACAGAGTTGTTCACAGATGACGTTAGATATATATTGAGCACCCCTGCGTATTATGCTAGGTTTGATCAGATTTACAAGATTAGAGAGATAGATTGTCGTACCGATAGATTGAAAATGTCATTTTTCCCGCGTACTATAAGAGAGAACAATAGGCAGCGTAGCAAAGGGATAGGTAGGTGAAATATAGTTAGAGTAGTCTGTAGAGCATGATGCATGTAATAACAACCAATATTCCATTTCATATTATGTAGATACTAACCATCTAGCTGCATGTGACCATATTATCTAGCATGTCTCTATTAAATATCCTAGTTGCAAGTCGATAGTGCATGTTTGGTGATCTTCACCCCCAGCCACACACCCTCGTGGTGGCTCGCAGGGTATCACGTAGATGTAGATGTAGAAGTTAAAATGACCAAAAACCGCGTGGCAGGGTACCATTGTGTCTACTCTGTGGTTTCAGGCTTGATGGAGTGGAATCGGAACATGACTAAGTATGAAAAAATAGGCAACTTCCACTGTGAAAAAATTTATTCCGACCGTTTTCACTTTTTACAGCACCTTCAAGTGAAGATGATGTATCGTGGGTCCCACCTGAAGATGCTGTAAAAAGCGAAACTGGTCGGAATACATTTTATCACAGTGGAAGTTGCCTATTTTTTCATACTTAGGTACCATTGCGTCGCTTACATACACAGTAAGAACTAGGGATTGGAAAATCGACTTCGATTTTAATCGAAAATCGATAATCACACTCCGATTTTTTATTTAATCGTAGTCGACTTTTTGTTTTGAAAAATCGTTCAAAATCGATTCCAGCCGATCGATTTTCGATTTTAGCTTGCTACAGCATTTGAATTTTGCCGCCTCGCTTTGCTCCGCGCCGCGCTATTTCACTCTGTATCGCTGGTGGGGGAACCTCGGTGGGGAGGCAAAGTGCTTCGGACACCGGCAGGTTGGAGTTGCCAACTGTAGGGCTGCGGATTTTTATTACAATAATTCCAGTCTAGGCGGGGACTCACGCTCGGAAGTAATACATTGGAGACCGCGAGACGAAGATTCGAAATGATAATACGCGTTGACATTGTGCCTTTTTTGTAAACGTTTTCTCGATAAATCGCTTCAGAGCACTCGTCTTCTTCAAAGTAGATTCGCCCAGTCCGAATATCGTTTCTACGCATGGGCTACTAAATTATATGTCATTTACTTGTTATATTACCTATATGTAAAAAGTATCTGGTGTGGATTCTTACTTTCCTGCATACCTTATTAATATCTTTAAAATAATATATTGTATTAATAAATTTAACCGTATTCAGTTCTTATCCCTAGTGCTTCCATTAACCCATATTTCGCATTTTTTTAGAACAGCACATCCGTATTTCAGCAGACAATTACTTTACTATTTAAAAATTTCGATTTTTCGATTATTTTGGGCACAAAATCGAATTTTTAGAAAATCGATTTTAAAAACCGAAATCGAAAATCGATTCTGGATTTACATTTACAATCCCTAGTAAGAGCACACTTATCTCCTAACAGCCTAATTTATTAACACAAAATTTAAGCCATTTTCTGTCGGAACCACGATATAGCCACATTAAGCTCGTTCACTCTTCTACGCGGTTTCTTTTATCGTACACATCGTTTTACCTAGCTTGGGCACAATGAAGTGCTGACAACGGCATAGCCAGAAGAAATCACTTTTGTTGCACGAAAAATTAATTATGGGGTGAAAATTGGAATATATTGAAAAATATAATGGCGACTGGATATAAATTCACAGCATCGCAACTTCATTGGAATTCATCTCCCATTGGGATGTGGAAATGTGGAAAATTGATCTCAAAAATTGGGAAAGAATGAAAACCCACAGAAATTTAAAGAGCACGGCGCGAATGCAGGGTGTTATTTGTCAAATGCCAGAGTACCATAAAACTGAAATAATTTTTCTCATTGAGAACACCGCACATCGTAACAAGGGAAATAAAATTCTCTATTTACTGAAGCTTCAAAAGAAAAATGTACCTGTTCACAAGAATTTCACTTGTAACCTCACTGATTTTTCCAATTATAGATTATTGTATACTAGTGTATATCGATTTAACAAATGTTCTCGAAATACGTATCCAGCGATTAATTAACAGCTGCCTTAGATTTATATTCGATCTTCGCAGAGATGACCATGTTTCTGATTACTTAGCTGCCTTGAAGTGGCTGCCTCTTGGCTCCCGAAGGAACTACTTCCTGGGGTGTTTTATGCTCTCCCTCTTTTATACTCATATGCCTGAATACCTCTACAACCTATTTACCCTCAGAACTACTGTTTCGGTCAGAAGAACTCGGGCAGACCTAAACCTTCTCCACATACCCCAAGCCCGTACCAACCAATACCTAAATTCCTTCCCGATTGTAGCATCCAAGTTTTGGAATTCATTACCCCCCTCAATACTCCACTCCGGAATCTTTTAAGAGGAAATTGTATGAATATTTAAAACAGTAGCACTGCTGTTTAGAAATGTAAGAATCTTTGTGTTGATTAATTTCATTTTTGTTAGAACCTTTGTTTTCAATTGCTCTTGTGTTTATGCTATGCTTATTTCATAACTATTGTATTTTGAGCAGAATGTTTTCTGTACTTATGTTTTTTTCTTTTTCACTCTTATGGGTTTCCCAGAGCATCAATAAACCATTCATTCATTCACATCAGTTCGATAGGGTGCCATTCACATGGATCTACTTCTTTAGGGGCCCGACGGATATGATTATCCTCGCTTTTCAATTAAATTCAAGATTCAATTCGGAAGAGTAAAGCATAAAACATCGAACATAGCGAGAAAATATATTGGCATAGCTCGTAGGCTTCCGCGGATGCAGTGTTGACTGTTTCTTTTTCGGGATTCGTTCCGCGACACGCAATTCAGGGGAGTTGGGTACCCCGTTTAGCAAAACCGATTTAAAAAATTGGAAACGGTAAAAAAAAACAAGATCTCTTACGAAAATAATTAAGGAAATTGAAAAAAAATCCAAAGAAAACGACTGAGGCAATGGTATCGTAAATTGAAATCTTTACTTGAAACAGGCATTAACGACGATTTAAAAAAAAATATATCATCCAGTTACTCAAAGAGGATTCCAAGAATTTTACTTCACGGCAATTCCCAGTTAAGGCTTGGGGATTTCCCTCGGGTATTTTAAGCCATTTACACAGGATATTCAGATCTCTGGAGAACGTAACATTCGCGCTGTAAAATTATCAGACTGAGTAGAGCATCACGGAAAAATCGTATGGACTCACCATATTCCCATTTATCAATTAACACACAGCAAGTATTTCAATATATCGATCCCGATGACAAGTCAGCCTAACACACGTAGGTAACATTAATAGCAATAGCCCTGCAACTTGCTTGTAAGTGGTACTTCGATATGTACTTCTACTGCAGTAGTGGTCGATAAGCCGAGGAAGCAAGCGGTACACTATTAACCACGGTTCGCTCTAGCAGGGAAACTGGACAGCCTTCTATTTCATTTGAACGGAGGATTTCAACGTCAATATCACTTAAGGCGGGTTTACACATGGAAGTCACTTCCATGACAGAAGCCTTGAAAGTGGCTTGCAAGCGACACTTCGATGTGTAAGCACGGACTTCCACGGCAGTTGGGGTCGATAGTGGTGGCTATCGACCGAGGTCTGCACTTGCAGAGGACTGGTTTCTATTTTGCCTGCAAGTAGCATATCGATTCTGCGATGAAATCGCATCACATCCGGTGGAATCTTGGTCACGTGACATCAAACGGAGATTTCAAACGTTAACAACGAATAAATCAGTTGGAGGAGGACTCGTTGTTGCTTATGTAAATATATATTTACACTTGAAAATACCTAAATGCTAAAAAAAACCTTAAGTTAAGCTTTATGTCTCCATGTTTTCCGGGATTTCCTCCGCGTTGTATTGTATAAGCATAATTTTTGTAATTCATACAAATTCATTATACCCACGATTGCCTATGGGACTCAAATAACGATATACGAATGCCATTATTGGCAAACAACTGACGCGGAAGAAATCCCGGAAAGCATGGAGAGATCAACATTCCAGCTCCGCGGAAACCTGAGAACCAACGTTAAGCTTTATGATTTATCTCTTAATAGATAATAATCATTATTGTTACAATTGACACACTTGATTCGACGTAATAAAGCATAATTATTGTAATTCATACAAATTTATTAAACCCAAGATTGCCTATGGGCTCAAATAGTGTGATATATGAATGTCATTATTGCCAAATTTGGATGATTTTCGTCATTACCACATTCATTTCCGCCTACTTCCGTCTTCCATTGGTTTGGTAAAAGCCAGAAGTAACTTGTAAGCAGAACGATGCCCTGCAAGTGGCGATACGATTCGAGATATCGCTACAATCGCTACGTTTATAGAACTCAACCTATATGTGTAAACCCGCCTTTAGTGTCCAAAGTAATCCTAATTTTATGGCTAAGAGCATGGGAAACAAATCGCGAAGGGCAAAAAAATATGCTGGGGGGGAGGCCCTATCGCCATGAATACGAATAATTATGAGAACATAGTGAAGTTTTTCGTTTTCAAATACAGATTACTGGAGATAATGACTTGTGACTCATGTCGTCTTGTATAATGAGGCATAAAAGAATTCCAGAGCAAAATAAACTTCATCAATTTTTTCGTATTTATATAACATTTAGTTCTCAAAAAAATTATAAATTTCACCTTTTCATGTTTGGGAACTCGCTCACTTTCGACCGGTCCTTTTAGGACCCGTTCCTTTTCACTCGCTCAGAGTTCCTTTTTTATTGGTGGTCATACATTTTTATTTTTAACATGTTCATGGTGTTTGAGGAATGTAAAAAATTCTAGAAATACTTAGTATACCGTAATGACGGCATTTAAAATTGTTGGATGAACTAAAAGATGGCAGGTAATATTACCAACTTTTGATATGGTTTCGTAAATAGGTTGAATTCATAAAAAGAAACAGAGCACAGCTAATTACAGCGCTAGCATCAGCAGATGAATTTTTGGACCATTGCAAAGAACACCGTATCTCTTAAAGATGAGAGCGAAGGAGCGAAATTAATGACGGACCAAAAGGAACGGTCGTTCCATAGAAGTCGGTTCTCGGTCCTCCCGTTCAGTCCATGGACCCGTTCCTTCGGATCCGTTCGCAATCGAACGACCCACCTCTAATTGAGAGTACATGTGAATATCTTTTAAGCAACTCGAAAAACTTTTTGGACCACATTTTACCTTAGTTCAGCTGTTTACGCACTAGATCTCACCACACAGGCAGGGATGGAAATGAAAAAATAATTATATTTTTTCCTTGAGCATATCTCATAATGACTAGGTTTTCGGCGATTAATTTGAAATTTAGACGAAATCATGATGAAATATGTTGTTTCCGAAAACTGGAATCGGCGTGAAACCTCGACATTAGTTAGCAAAAAAACACATTAATAAGAAATTTGGCGTTTAGAAGAAAATTTTATAAAAATAATAAAATTTAGAAGTCGTCCCTAGGAATTCCCCACTTCTATCTCCGTCATGTGTCCTCAGACATGAGATTCCCTCAAAGCATCTGGAAATGTACTCTCTGCATCAATAACCTTCTTCCTCCCTGCCCACTTCATCTTTCTCCTCGTACCATAAGCAATAGTTGTCTAATTAACATGCCCAAGTTTCGTCTTCCGATCCCAGCGCTCCCAATTCTACCGATTTCGAAAAATTTTCAACTCCCTGGCTTCGCATTCACCCTCCCTTCGCCTCTTCTCGCCACCATTCGCTTGCAAATCCTTCCTCACTAACCATGTGAGCAAATTAGCCCCACCTTCCCATTTTACTTATCGCTAAGTCCCCGTCCAAGTTATCCTGTTCTTTTGTATGTTTTCCATTCTCTGTGATAATTTTTATATTTTGTTAATGCTTCTAATTTATTTGTTTGTGGGTCATCAAATGTAATGAGCCTTTACGCCGTTTTAGGGGCTTTTCACGGAGATAAATAAAATTAATAAAAATCTGTGCATATAAAATGGAATTATTACGAAACATAAGCCGTATCCTATTAGGTCACGTGCTATGATGGCGTTGAATTCCCGAAAAAAAATGAAATTGGTAAGCTGCAACGTTTTTCACGTTTATCTTCAGACATCACTAATCTCTGCACTAACAAAAACCTTTACAACCAACCAAAGCACCCCTGCCAATCACCCAAGAGTACATCCGTCTGTTCACAAACAGCTGTCAATTGTCAGCGAGATCGGAGATCGCCGGGGCTAATTGGTCTCTGAAATTCCCTAGGGAATAAATGGGCACAAACGGGATGGGGTTAGGTGGGGGAACGGAGAACTGTAACAAACGTGGCGGTGTTTGTGGTCGCCATGGGGATGGGCTACTCACGTGGACTCGCCTCGCCTTGACGGTGGAGCCATCTCTTAAGCGCCTCGGGCACTCCTCCGGGGATTCGTCCGGTTGAGAGGTAACACCGGTAACACGTGCCTCGTAACGTTATACCTTTATATACTGGAGTTATACTGGAGTTAATTCATCCTGGGATGAATGAGGCGATAGAGGGATTCTGATCAATCTCCGAAGAGCGACCACCGGAGAAATCTGGTGAAATTTTCAAGCTGCCTGAAGAAAGTATACCTGCACAAAAGGAGAAATGGATTATTATGATTTTTACGAATAATCAGCTTTATGCAAAATTAAATAAATTATTTACACGCGATGGAATATTATTCACAAACGTCAACTTAATATGCCCTCAGACAAAACGCAAGGGCGTGAGGTAGGGGAAGTTAGAACATCAGCCTAGAGATGAGAAAGTAGTTTAAGAAGCTGTGGAGGTGATTCTCTGAAGCTCCGGACAAATTTAATTTTCATATATGAATACCTTATTCTTTGTTCTTTCGTGCGGGCGTGTAGTATTTAATATACCTCACGGAACAAAGGGAAACCCACGTTATAAATATTCCTCTGGGTTAAACGAGATACTTTTCCTTCGAAAGTGGCTCTGTGGCTGAAAAAGTTTCCGCTGAGAGAGCCGCTGTTCCACAGAAAATGTTAGTTTGAGCTCTCATTTTTTCCGACCACTCAGTAATTTTCACTGTAACTGCAGTAAAAGCAGCATAAATCATGGTCACCGAATTTAATCATTCGCTATTTTACTACGACAATACCATCGAGTTAATTAGACGCTGTATCTAATGCGCCGCTGAGAGGAATTTTACTTCTTCGAAAATGAGGCTTGAAATAAAATTCATGAAAAATAAAACTTTAAGGGCTCATTTCTGGTGGAAAACAGAGACGCTAGTCTCACACCACTATATCACAAAGGTATGGTGCAAGAAAGGCTGTCTGGAAGAGGAAAGCGTCCGCGCACCACACCAAGAAATGGCTTAAAGCATGTCTTCAGGACCGCTAAAATTTAGGGCATACTAGCAAGTAGAGTACTATCAGAATTTTCGTTATCATCATGTTTCCCAAAATAAATAAGATCAAAGTTGGGAATTACCGATACAACATAGCTCCGCCAACAACAACGATTGTGTATCGTTAAAAATTTGTAAATTCACGGCGAAGCGTAAGAAGTTTATTTCTATCCCAATATTTACAGAGTATGCAACAAATAGCCCAAGCTAAGAGGGCGTTCATGGGAAAAAGACAACTGCTGTGCTCACAGAAGATAGGACTAAAAACCGGGGAACAGCATGTGAAAACATTCGCGTGGAGCGTAGCACTCTATAGATCAGAAGTATGGATCATTGGCAAAGCTGGCCAGAACAGTCTAGAAGTCTTCGTAATCTGGTTCTACCCTCGCTTTACGATATTAATCCGTTCCGGAGGACCGATCGTAAAGCGAATTCCATCGTATGTTGAATCGGCATTATTTCCGGACAAGGAATCGGTTTAAAGAGCATCAGTGCCAATCCATTAGTGTACGCGACAGAGCCAATGCATACGAAATACCCTGGATTATAATTATTAAAAATATTATTAACCAATATTTAAAACACTATCGATATTCAAAACAAAATCGGAGAAATTTGAAATTTTAAAAAGCGCGCGCAAAATCAGCTCAGATCGTAAGTCGAACGAATCGTAAAGCGGGGGTCTATTGTATATAAAAAGGAGGGGCAAAATAAGGAATGATGAAGTTTACAGAAGAGTAGAAGAAGAAAGGACCATATGGAACACCATAGAAGAAAGAACATGATGGATTGGACACAACCTGAGACACAATGGGTTAGCAAAGAGCAGAATTGAAGGAAAAATAGAGGGAAAAGTCCCCAGAGGAAGACCCAGAAATATGTTCATGAACCAAATAAAGAGGAAAGTACATAGGAAGAGATACCAGGAGGTAAAGGAACTAGCATTTAGATAGGAAAGGGTTGAGGGCTGCAGTCAACCAACCTTAAGATTGAACTACCAATGATGATGCAACAAATATCTTCGATAACATCCATTCTATAAGAAAACTGTTGACCGCGGACATATGCCGTAAACGGAACTACTGCGACGACTATTGTCTTTAAGATTCTAGATTATCCCCGCACGGTGGCAAAATTAAGGTCCGCTGACTTGGACCGAAAAACTAATGAATGGAATAGGTGGGAAAGTGTAAAGTGGCTTCCATGGTTTCAGGCTCAACTATGTGGAAGTTGGTTTTCACAAATGAAAAAATAACATGGTTTTCCTCCACTGGTTTATTTTCTTGGTACAAATTAAAAACATCTTAAATCTTTAAAAAAAAACCCTCCATGGATGAATTTCCATACTAGCTGGCAACGCCTACTCCGATAGCAAGGAGGAAACAGTGATTCTTCATGGGAGTATCAAGGAAGTTTGCATGAGGTAGGGCAGTTAGGCAGTCTTTTGTATTTCGCAAAACAAAAAGAAGTAATTGATGGTTATAGGTCTGATATGGTCGAAGTCATCCTGTGTTCCTCGAAGAGGCGTGATCGGCCCTCTTTTATTCATTATTTATAATAATTACCTACCTAAGTTCTCAAGTTAGCAGTAAATTAAGATTATTTGCAGACGATACAGTTATCTACCGTGAAATAAGCGAATACGCGGACTTTGAAGCTCTGTCATCGGACCTTAACAACGTTCATTCTTGGTGCCAGGATAAGGGGGTTAGAATTAAATATTAGTAAATGCACCACAGTTCACTTCCTGCGAAAGTCATCACACAAATGCTATACCTATACTATGGGTGAAGTACAGATAAAATCTTCAGATACAGTAAAATATCTTGGCATTACCTTAACTTCTGACATATCGTGGGGAACAAACATACAAAAC
This sequence comes from Ceriagrion tenellum, assembly GCA_963169105.1. Lineage (NCBI taxonomy): Eukaryota > Metazoa > Arthropoda > Insecta > Odonata > Coenagrionidae > Ceriagrion > Ceriagrion tenellum. The sequence goes on from OY720639.1 coordinate 42,789,689, forward strand.
ATATGCGGCACAGCATTAAAGAAACCAGGGTTTTGTTAAGCGTATAATAGGAAGATCCTCGGATGAAAAAGTAAGAGAGAGATGCTACTTCGCTCTGGTTAGGCCACACTTCGAATACGCTGCGAGCATTTGGGTTCCTGATCATTAAAATGTAACCAAAAAATAATAAAATACGAAGAAAAGCTGCAAGCTTCGTTCAAGACTGCTAAGAGCGAATATATAGTGTCTCACAACTTTTACAGGGTTAAGGTGGGAGCCCCTATAGACTCGGAGGCTACGCGCTAGACTTTGGTTGCTAGAGAAATTCAGAAATATGACAAATACATTGTCGAACAGATAGGTATAAAAAACTCGTTCTTCCCGCGCACAATAAGCGACCACAATAAATACTGAGCACCACTAAATACACTCCCATAATACACGTCACCATTTCACCTCCCAAAACCTTATCTCTTAAGGCCGCTTTACACGGTACATTTTATTGTACAAACAAATGTATGAACTCTTGCATGAGGAAAATTGTACCGCAGAAAGCGGCTGAATGACTTGGCGTGAAATAGAACCTGCTCTAATTCCATTCAGTTTCTCTTACATTCTATGACACATTCGTTTGTACAAGAAAATGTACCGTGTACAAATGTACACGGTTGGTGTCCAAACACCCCCTGCCACACGGCCATGCGGCAGCTCGCAGGGTAGTATGTAGATATAGAGATCGAGTTTCAGACCACTGTCAGACTGGTTGGATAATAGGTATATGGTTTCCTTAGGCCGTAATCTTGAGCGGGCACGAAAAATGGGAAACCTGTCACATGTTTCGGGAATAAAAAAGTGGCAAAAAAAATTAGGAGGAAAATTCCTTAATCAAACCTCGACCCATGGTCAATACAATCTGAGGGGTAGGCAACTTCAACTTCAGTCACGGCATATAGTAATAGGTTTGAACCAGGCCGTGATAAGATTTATTCCGACCGGTTTCACTTGGGGTGGGTTATTTCGTGGGTCCCACCTGAAGATGCTGTAAAAAGCGAAACCGGTCCGAATAAATTTTATCACAATGGAAGTTGCCCATTTTTTCATTCTTAGTTACCAGTGTGTCGCTTACATTTGAGGGCCCCAGAAGTCAAGGGGTCTAAGTAACAAAACCATTGTTTAGAGAAAACTTAAGTCAAAGTTGAAAATGTTTGGTACAACCCAGTAAGTAGTTAAGAGGCATTACCCTAGATAGCAGCACCTGTCAAGAAAATCACTTGGATCCCTTTACCACCTAAAAGATTAATATTTTTTACATCCCATTCCTGTACCTACTGTCGGCGCAGAAATTATGTGCACTCGAGTTTGGGTACAAATAAAAAGTTAACGAAAAGACTTACAGAGAAACTAATGACACCATCATTTTTCTCATTCATTTCTACGTTATGTAATATCTAACGGGACCTCTCACTTTGTCCATTATAAATATCACTCGATTTAAATTAAACGCGCTTACCAATGTGTTGGACAATAACATATTGGAAACGTTCAAGGCATGCCAATTGCAACGAGACCAAGAACGAAATCTTACGATGCCCCTGTTTTGAAATGCAATAACTTTAAAAAATTAATAATAACTTTATTTCTATGAAACATACATAGCTCCAACTAGTACAATCTATAGCAAACATAACTATCCTCCATTTACATAAATATAGTTGACATTGAAGATCTTGTGTTTGAGTTACAAAGTATCAAAGTCGGAGCTTTTCCATTAGTTACTCTGTAAGTCTTTTCGTTAACTTTTTATTTGTACCCAAACTCGAGTGCACATAATTTCTGCGCCGACAGTAACTTATTTTTTTCAAAAATGTCACTTAGATCCCTTGACTTCTGGGGTCCACATATACAGTAAGAACACTCTTATCTCATAACAGCCTAATTTATTAACACAAAATTTAAGCCATTTTCTGTCGGAACCACGATATAGCCACATTAAGCTCGTTCACTCTTCTACGCGGTTTCTTTTATCGTACACATCGTTTTAGCTAGCCTAGGCACAGTAAAGTGCTAACAACGGCATAGCCAGAAGAAATAACCTTTGTTGCCCGAAAAATTAATTATGGGGTGAAAATTGGAAAATATTGAAAAATGTAATGGCGACTGGATATAAATTCACAGCATCGCAACTTCAGTGGAATTCATCTCCCATTGGGATGTGGAAATGTGGAAAATTGATCTCAAAAATTGGGAAAGAATGAAAACCCACAGAAATTTAAAGAGCACAGCGCCAGCTCATTGATATAAATTAAGAACAATATAGGGCCAAGAGTATAACCCTGGGAAACCCCCAGAGAGCAATGTCTTACTTCTGATGGGTAATGTACACCATTAGCCAGAAGAGACACGAATTGAGTGCGATTAAGGAGATAAGACGCTATCCAGTCGAATGGAATACCTCTAATACTCAAGTGAAAGATTTTTTTTGAGAAGGTGATGATGCTTTACAAGATCGAAAGCTTTCGAAAAATCAAAGAATATACCAATGGTTTTCTGCTTGCTGTCAAGTGATGACAGGATGAAGTCAATGGCTTCATATACCGCAGTAGTTATAGATCTACCCTTCCTAAAACCGTGTTGATTAGAGATAAGAAGGGAATTTTTTTCCAAGAAGGAATCAAGCTGATTAGCGTAAACCCTATCAAAAACCTTAGCTAATGTACTTTGCAATGTGATAGGTCTGTAATTTGTAACATCATTCATACACCCTTAGTTTTTTTAAATTGGGATTATTTTAGATTGTTTCAGGGAAGAAGTGAAAACACCTTGGGACACAGATTCATTGATCAGATATAACAATGGTTCTTTTACATAGTCATATACACTGAGAATGATATAACCAGGTATATCATCAGGGCCGGTACAGTGTTTTTTGCCAACTTTTGAAATGATTCTAGTTTCAGTTCACGATCGGGGCATGGTTGAGCAAAAAAAATAAAGAAGTATTTCAGCTGGATGACGACACAAAATGCAAAGTATAGTATCCTAAAACTAATAAGGACCGGCTACACTCTCCTAAGGGCAACACAAAAGGCGAGGTCGGCGTTTAATGCATCGGTCGGCGACCTCATAGTGACGGCACCACCTTAATGCTAGCAAAGAAGTACCACGCCTTGACGCCTTCAGTGCATCCAAGACAATAGTGCACTGGACAGAAATAACAGCTATAGTGTTCACTCGTCCACTGCAGTTCGAGGAAGGTTATCACGAGACAAGAATCCTAGATGGTGGTCTTCGTTTAAATCATACGATAGTGAAAAAAACTGTTTCCATTCCATCCCTTCCTAAGCAAAATCAGGCTAAGTCAACTGCGTTATTTAATTGGACGGACTCTTAAATAGTCGCTGAATATATGCAGTGCTCGCTATCGCCCCTAATCGAGGCGCAAGCTTGCAACAGCCAAGCACTCACGTAAGGCTGGCTAGTGACAGCCTTCGTACTGGCGGACGAACGACTAGTGTATCTAGGTGGAAGTTCATGACTGGTGTCCCCATTGTGGTTTTCTCACATCAGCGAGACACTTCAACCAGATGACGTCACGAAAGAGCCCATAATATTGCAGGGATATTCAAGTTACAGTCGTATGAACATACCATGCACTCGTGTACGTAGTCTTCGTATTCATTAAACGCTGATTACACAAGTCCTTAGCAGAAGGTCGAATAGTGCCATATAACCACCGTGGAATACGAACCGACAATTTGACTGGAATCGAAAGTTATAACTGGTATCCATGGATGGGTACAACATTAAGGCCCGTTCGAAAACTGTCGTTCAATCGCGTACTTGAACTGCAACATCAGGAGCGAGTAGAAGCGAATACAGAGGCCGCGTGGAGAAGACATTTAGGAATACTCTTTCGTGGCACAAGAATAAAACAACATACGGGGATTCTAATTGTTCGAAATCCATTCTCTCATAGCGTTTGGACATTCACCCATGTTACATTCGAACTCCAACTCCCATTAGAAATGAGTAGGAATAAAATAATACTTACCATCAAAGAACTGAGGTGGTAAATATCATCTCAAAGATTACCGAATTCCTGTTAATTGTCCACGGATATCACGAAGGATATTAGGTATCAATTTGACAAATCTACTAGCAAACGATCGCGCGCTCGTGATGGCGTTACGTGTCAAGCTAAGAAACCACCTGTGCATAACAAGTGAAATATTGTGAACGCCTAGGGAGAATATTATTTAACAAATTATATTATATAGGTTATATAGTAGTGATAACATTGTTTGAAATTTTATAACGGAACTCATACGTATATTAATTGTTAAGACAAATCCAAACGCTCTGGCAAGTATTAATTTCACTATATTAGCATTTTCTGCTGAAGTATTTTAATCACGATTGGCTTCCTGCCGCCCTACTCTTCGCTGTTAAATTCTCTATTCGAGGTTTTTCTTGTTTCATTACTAGCTTTGCCTGGCTAATGAGTTAACCTCTTGGTTATCCTCACTGTCATGTCTCTTTAATGCCCTAGACTAGTTCATTCTCACAAGCTCACACAATCCGGGTGCTCTTTTCCGTGGTGTAGAAACTTAACTCCAATCTCACGGAGGATGCTACTTAATAAAATATTTCGTCTCTGGCTTAACTAATGGATTTAGATGTACGTGTATACATATAGAAGAACGGCATCTGACCCTACGTCTCGGCCGTATAAATTATATCCGGAACGATGTGTTCACATGTTGTTTCCATGGTGGTAACGAAATTATTCGGTCTCGACTATCAGTTGTCTTCTCGTTTTATATTTCCACGATCAAGCAATGGTTAATTCAACCAATAAGTGATTAGCTGATCAAGCAGTACTTCATTTCAACTTCACCGTGCCCAAAGATGCTCAGGCACTGACGCTAATTTTTTTATTCTCCATAAATAGATTAGGAGAGCAGTTTCTGATCAGTAACAGCAACGATCACTTCTATTCAGGTGACATCTTTCTGTTGGACCATTTACACCGGCACTGAGTAAATTTTCAAGAATAAAAAAAAGAAGTCAATAAATTCCACAGAACGAACATTCCATGTTATCTTCCATTTATTGTCAAGGCAGATAAATGTACCAACAAGAGTAGTGTGGGAACTTATGTACCTGAGCAAATGTTACAAAAGATAAAAGTCAAAATAATTATATAAAAAGACATCCAACATCTTTATTATAAAACATAAATGCTTCTCAATGAGTAAAAACACAAAATTGAAAGACAGCAAAGGCAACACTTTCTCCAGTGCACTCCAGAGCGAAAAGATGTACAACACACTAGGGAGCATTTGCTCATTTACTCACAACTCAAGGGCTCATCAGCCTTCTGCGAACTTGCATCTGGACTACATTTTTCATTGATAAGCCAGGCTATTTGTAGAACATTGAGTAAAAACAGTCACAGAGGCGGTAAAAAGGCTTTGCATCATTGTGCATTTCAATGAAAATTAGATGTAAACGTTGCAGCCACTATTCCTGTGGCATTCAATGGGACCTCAACTTTATTATCATTTGAATAATGTTACAGCCAACACAGCAATATATAAAATGAGCAAAATTACCTCTAAAATTGTATCAATGTAAAATGATGTTCCATGCCATCCTGGCCATCTTATTCTCACATAAAAGCACAACCTTAACCAGATAATTACAGTAATAATATTTCAACACCCAGACATACTGTTGCCTCTGTTGCTTACAATCATATCCCATTCCCTAATGACTCTTACCTCGCAAAATGTACATATGTAGACAATTAATGTGATTCCAAAAACCACCTCACTGATAATGCTGACTCAAAAAAAGTGTGATACACATCACTGATAGAACATATCAATAGCAGCGATTTGAATACCCTGACATTACAACAGCATATAAATCAGCCACATGTTCTTAAACATCACATCAAAACATTTTTCTGTTGTAGTTCTTTCGTTGTTTGCCATTAACGTTGGTGAAAAAAATTCATCAGTTCATTACCCTAAATGCTTTTCTTTATTCAATCTGACAGACAGCTTGCCAGCCATTAGGACTATGGCTTTGGAGATAGGCACCTCCAGGACTATAAGCCAGTAATGAACAGACTGAAAAAAGGACAGTGGTTAAACCAGGTGAACTCCATTCATACCACTTTCAAGATTTAAATCAAACACCAAATCTATGGATTGATTAATATATTTGAGAAAAACACTTTCCAAAAAGAGCACCAATTAATTTTACTTCACTGAAGTTAAAATCCACTTAGTTAACGGCAAGGGGGCTGCCACTCTCGACATTATCTTTCGAAACACTTTTACACAGAGCACAATTAAAACTTGAGTGACTTCGCTAGGAGTGCAGCTGTGGCTTGAGTCTTGTCTCCCCTGAATCTCCGGAGCTCTGCTATGACCTGAAACAGTGATAAAAATATAAAAATTAAATGAGATTATTAGTTGCAAATGTAAACACGAAAGCTACAATAGAGGAATAGAAATCAAGACTGATGAGCTACGAGAAAACATAAGAAATATAATTGGTTTCTAAATGCTTAGAGAACAGAAGTTATTCAAAGATAGGGGCCAAGAAATAAAAAGAAGGACCAAGCAAGTGACAAGTATTTCAAAGCATTAGCAATGATCAATCTCATTTAGATACTCAAAGTAGCTCACACTTTCTTGAGGTAAATATAGCCAAATTTCCCCTCTCATTTCAGAAAATATCAATTAAATCAAACCTCAACACTAAGAGTAGGGTTAAATCTCACTTAGCACAAGCTTGTTGGTAACAGTTATTATTCTCTTTAAGTAAATACAGAAAGACAGTGTCCTTATCGCCAGGTTAGTTAGTGAATGGTGCATGGCAAACGCACAAAGAAATGGTGTTCTATGCATCACGGATGGGTATGCCTACATCACCAAACCTGCATCTCTAATCAGTGCTTCGGATGCAAAAATACCAATGAAAGTGAAACAGTAAGTGATGAACAGTGACTATTCAAGATGTAACTGTAATGGTAAACTACTATAAACGTCAAAATAAAGATTTTTTCTGTATTTATTAATAGAATTATATTTTCAACCACAATTTAACCCTTGAGAAATGAATTTTCAAAGTTTTAAACTACTTTAGTGAAATTGAAGTAGTAGGATACTATGGTGCGATCACTCACTTTACCACTAACAGCACGAGCAGTCAAGTGTAAATCTCTACATGAAAATAGCTTAATGCAATCATAAAAGTAATTCTATGCTTAGAGATGATAAGGCAGATCTAACACCCACATTAGCAAATGATGCACACGGTCAACACAAAGAATACACAAAATTCCAAGAATTGTTCTCATCCTGATGTGAATGCATGCCAGGTTACATGCTCCAACTCTTGTATGAAATAACAGCAACAGTTACTCTTGAGATTTTCAGCCACACTACTTTTGGATAAATTAAGGTTCCTGATATAAAATGGCATAAGTCCACATTTCAGACACAAATTAGTCATTCATCAGCGTTCACATTGAAAATAAAGTAAATACTTGCTCTTTTCCACAGATTTATTCTAGTTAAGAATAATTTCACCACACTGTTTCTTTACCATAGAAATAAGGAACTTCAACATAGTTAAGCCAGAGACAGTGACGTTCTCTCACAAAATTTCCATCTTTATATATATTAAGTTTAAATTCAATGGTTTCCATCAGTTGTGAGTTTCCTCGTGTTATTTCTTTCATTTATAATTTCTGCACATCTGAATTTTCATTTTTCCATGCAAGACTTGTTTTCCCTCAATGAAGAACACCAAATATCATCTTGTCTCTCATAATGTCAATGTCACACTTGGTCAAAAGACTACCCTGAGTTTTTCAATACATGGTGCAAGTAAACTGGATTCCCAGATGACAGTCCAGGTCATATCATGTCACCACATTTTTTCACATCAATCTGTAAAAGATTTCTTCTCAGTTTTGCAATCAACAGGTAGAGCTAATTAAAACAAATTATTATCCAGAACTAGGGAGTGTCTTATACTGTTATTCACCTCATTTGCTGGATAATCCAGTAATCACATGGATTGTTCACATACCTGTTCACGTGTAAAGCCTAAGCTCACAAGCTCCCGCACTTCATTCTCTGTAAACCTATCGGTGGGCATCACAGTGGTGGCAGGATCAGTCCTGGATTTGGTGCTCTTTGAGCCTGAGGGAGCTGCAAAGAAGTTACGTGAATCAGAACCCTAGTAATGTTTCATTATGTAGTGTATTTCATTACATAAATTTAAGAACATTTTATTTTTAACATACATAAACACATAATTTTGAAAGCATATTATTTTGAATATGCCTCCAGTTCAGTACTCTATCAATGTATTGCCTAAAGAAACTCTTGTATCACAAAGACCCTAACAGGATGACCATTGATTTGTACTCAAACTACAGGCAGTATATCATTTTCAAGCTATCAGAGATAAAGAATGGAATAAAATGGAGGCAATATGACAGCTTAACTTGCAAAAGGAACTATTAAAAGTTTACAAAATAAATTATTGAACAAGCAGCTAGACTCTGGCTTTGAGCTAGACATAAGGAAAGATGAATATAAAATTAAAATCAACGCCAAGTGCAATAATGTTATGCAGAGACACAGGAATTAAACACTTTGACATCGTAAACAATGTTTCATGGATTAAGGGCTTTGATTTCAGGTTGTATATAATTGAAAAGCATTACATACACTTCCATTCTACAGGGAGAACTTTGCTTTTGCTGGCTCATAAGCTATATCTACTTTTCCAAATAAATCATTCCAAACAATACATGATTCTTCCAGTAATAGAATTATAAGTGGTACCTTTTCAACCCACCACCATCTCACCTCATATCAAAGGCTTGCAAATAGTTTCTAGGTTGCTCATGGTTAGTAGGTAGCCAATACACCCCTCACATGATCAAAGTTTGCACAAAATTCTACCGGAGATGACTTGTACAAGAATGTACCACGAGTTCAAAACTGACTTTTGGAGCTCATCATCTAATATTAATCATTTCCTCTGTAGTATTCATCACAGTTGGCAAGCTGGCCTTCATAGTTGAAACTGAACTTCAAGTGTACATTTTTTTCCCTAAAAAACTGGTTTTCAACTCGCAAAACCTCTGACGAGGAGGAAAGTCTCAGATCTGAGACCTTCAATGTATAATAATAATTATAGTTAATTACTCTCCAGAAAATCAATCACCAAATCACAATTTCTTTGTACATACATTTAGAAACATTTGGTTAGCCCCTAAGAAAAGAATGCTGAGGCTACCTTGATAATAAAATAAAGTAAAAGAATTACCAAGGAAGAATGATACATGGCACTAATCCTTATTCTTCTAGAAAAAATCAAAAATGGCTTCACACACAAAATCGGCCTTAATTGGATTTTCATTTTCTCCATTGGGGGTCTATTAAAAATATTTGACTCACAGAGAAAGACTATAAAGATGTACAGTAGTCCAACATAAAGAGAGAAAACTTATACTTTGAGACTTGAACTATTATGTGGACTAGAACTAGTGGATAACTAGTGGATATGAATAAAAAGTAAAAGGCGACACTCATTTCTTACTGCTCCCTTAGCAACTGAGTTCCCCTGGTAGCACTCAAAAATGGGTGCGCCAAGCATGTAATTTTTATTAAATTTCTCGCCAGTTCATCCTAGTTCATCGGAAAATTGCATTACTTCTGAAATAAATGAAGATGAAGTTGAAAAGCCAAAAGTAGTCGTAGAGTTATTCTTTATTACATCTCCATGTTTATCATGGGATGTATACACCTGAAGTATACTCCACAAGGTGGTGTGAGTGAGAATACATAAATTTCAAAATTGAGATAATATAGATTAACCTGTTGAGTGTCAACCGATTTCCTAGGTACTATGCTAAAATTGCAGTAGCATTTTTGCTTTAAGCTTCATAAGTAATCTGCATTTAGGTGCCATCTGTGAACAATCAGTGAAATACCAGCATCTAAGAGTGACATTGCAGGATGAGCGCTATCGCACTCCTGGCACTTTTCACGAACCCTTAGAGTGCTGGGGAGCGCGATAGCGCTCCCCGGCACTCTAAGGGTTAATAACATCCTGAAAATGATTTTCCTATGCTGTCAGCAAGTGAACCACAGAACAATAAAATGTATTTTTAAAACTGATACTAAAAACATTAACTACACTCCTCTTAGAAATTATGCAAACTGCACGTGAACAATGATCAGGATAGAGACCAGTACACTGATGGCATTAAGCTAGAATATGTTATTATTTATTATTTGATTTGATTCTTTATAATAAAATGGTGTTCTTGCATGGTAAGAATAGAAGGTGAAACACTACCACCATAATTTCCACACTGATTTTTTATTCAGGACCATATTTTTTTCACAAAGCAACATCATTGGCAGCAACACCGATTGATACTGCTTTGCAACGAAATCATGGTCACCATCATTAAAATACAACATGGACATAGCAGGGTTAAAGTTTCACCTTTCTTTCTCATGAAGGAAGATTTTCAAAGCCCAAGACTGTCAAATAGAACTGTTGGTGTTTGCCTCTTCCCGTAATTGTCAATAATGGAACCTGGGATTTTATTACCTAGAGAATATCTTTTATTTGGATGCTACTATCAGTTCTAGATATGCAGTGCACACTTTAAACGACACACAGTATATTATCCAGAGACTCACGTGATTTGAATTTTTCAAGTAATGTTAGCACAGCATAAACCCTCCAAATCTATAAGCTCATGAACTAATCATTCCATCAGCTGAGCCACACCATCAGATTTGCAACAGCTTTTAATGAATATTTCAACTCGGGACAAAGTTTTCATTCTTCAAAGCACAACAGGCTTTGATACAGCCAACCAGTTGAGTCCTTCCCAAACAGGAATACTATTGAGCTTGATACAGATTAAACAATTGAGCTGAGTAAGAGTGAGCAAAATGCATATCTCACCATTAGCCTCCCTTGCACTTTGTTCAAGAGCTCGTGCCAAATCTTGATCTTCTACTTGCTGCATGGCCTCCCCTGTGGATTCATCAACATCCACTCGTCCACTGAGGCGAGCTGACTCTGGGAGAGCCCCCTCGGAGAGAAAGGATGTCTCTGTTCCTGTTGTCCCAATGTGGAGAACGTTCCTCTTCAAATCTATGGAACACTGAGTGATCAGAAAAAAAATCATAAGGTAATGCGACAGAGAAGGCAGGAGAGGAAATAAAATTCACGGCACACATTTAGAAGAGCCAGCAAAATGGTTGGAGGAGGAAAAGGAATGAGAGAGCATGTAGAAGAAGTTGTTGAAGGAGAAATGTAGGGCAAGCATGGGATAGGATATGAATAATGGATGACAGAAAGGAGGTTGAAGGTATGACAAGCTATAAATAAAAAAGATACAGTTTGCTTGCCAAAAATATAATTTGGTTCTGCCAATATACTGCAGGGACAACCCTTCTACGGAGAATACATGGATGGTTGGGAAAGTAATTTCGGCTTGTTTATAAAAGGAATAGCAAAAAGAGGCTTTGTATTTCAATCAACTTTTAAGTTATAACTCTCAGTAACTTCTCAACATAATTTCCTACTACGTGTGCATACTGGTGAACCTATATTTTTTAATACCCTCAATATAGTGCTGCTCCACAGGGTGGGATCTTAGCCAAGCTTTGACACGGTTCTTTCACTCCTTGTCATCTGGGAAATTCACTACACATAATAGGTAGGCAACTACAGTAAGGTGCACTTGACTTCATACAATTAGCACTTTTGTACATTCCAAAATGACACCACCTACTCGACTTAAGTACACTAAATTTAGACTTATGAACATTAACCATCAAAAAATATTTTTTATTATGCACTATGGTTCCAAGGATTGCTATGATTGGCTAATGAGATGCAAGCGTACTACACACAGATAAAAGTGCTCTCAGTCTTCCAGGGACAGTGGAATTGGCAGAATCTTCACAACACAACAATGCACTTGCCCTCCATTGTATCACAGACCATCTGCACTAAGTAGCACACTTCAAAACAGACAAGCAAAGTTAATATGTGCGAAACAACAGAAGAGCATGAATAATGAAATCCATGACTTGTCAAGTTTGATGATTCCCAGTAAAGATGTCAAACGTGCATATTGTAAATTTGTTAATTACTTGCCTTCCTTTGTTTCACAGGCCCTCCACATTATGTAGAACACTTCAAAACAGACAAGCAAAGTTGACTGGTTAATTCATTACTTTGGAGCACATCAATCTGGCAACCAATACATCAGGCCACCACAAATTGGTCAGATAAGCCTGAGTTTTTCTAGACAGGGATTTGTTCTTAATTATTTATTATTGTATGGGTAATTGAGCACAAAAGCAAGGAAGCCAAGGGATTGAAACAAAATGAGGCGATTTCCTTCAACTTCTCATCAGATAATATGCCACCCATGGCCATCCCTAAGGCTTGTGGGACCCCTGGCAACTATGTCAGGCAACTGTCTTGCGGGACTCAAAAGCAACCATGATTTGTACAGTACTGGGCAACTATGGTTTACAGACCTTAAAAAATAAGGTCATTGAGCCCTGAACTATAAAACCAATTTGTAGCATGATTTATTATTATTTCACAAAATGTTTATTAATTTTAAGAGTTCACTTCTCATAAAAAAACTAACAAATTATATATTCCAAAAATAGACTACATTCCTGAAGAGAACATGAATTTCCATATCTGAATGTAAAGAATGACAATTAAGGTACAAGGTGACCCATATAAGATACTTCAATTTGGATTTTAGGATAAATTTTGTCCCAATGAGCAAAAGGAAGAGCATCACATTGATGCTGAAACAATAATATCTACGATAAGAGGAAATGTGTCATTAGGACCACCAAACTTAGACTGCATATAGCAAACTCCATTGAAGGGCTAAAGATATGATACATTTTCCTCACAAACTATACCCATTGATGATGACACTGGTAAGCTCATAGTTCATCAAAGAATTGAAAATTATTTTAATAAAAATTTGACTTGGGGTAAACCAGTAGATGGCAACAGTAATGGTGGGGTGTGGTAGGCTATTTCAAATTTAACAAGGAAGAAGTTTAATGCAATGTTCCCAGAGGTACGAGTAGTTATCTTTTCACCCCAGCCATTAATATTAGCTTAATTCTATCACAGCTAATCAGTTAAAGGAAATGTAATTTCACAGCATTTTGTATTATTTCATAGCCTGATTTTCTATTGGAAAATAATAATTAGATATCAAAAAGATATTAAACCACATTTTTATCATTATATTTTTCCTTCCTCTGATAACTGAGTTCCTCCAATTTGCAGGGCTCTTGGTGGCACAGGGCCCAGAGCAGTAGCCCCACTTGCCCAATGCAATGGGCTGTCCTGACAACACCAATCCCCTTCTTTTCTCTTCACCCATCACTGCCTAAGGGAATATATCACTTGATATACTACCCAACATCTGTTACCCAATATGAGAGGGTCAAACCGGTATGATCCCAATATCCACTATTTATAACTTTGGGGACAACGAAATATTTCAGAAGATAATGAGATATCACAAACTTGATGCCTCTTAAGCATGTCCAACCCCAGAAGCATCTCCATGTGCTGCTGCTCCAGGACAGAGAACGAAGTGGTGAGGAAGTCTCCCTCAATCTGGATTTGCACCATGTGTATCCTCCCGATGATCTTCTGGACACCAACTCCCTTGGCAATGCCTGCCCACCGAGTGTCGACTAGACGCATGATATGACAGCGTTCAGCACATGCTGCTGACATTATCGTAGTCTGGGCTCCTGCAAGTAGATCAAAGGTATCTCAGTCTCATATTTCACATTTCCCCAATCCTACAATCTATAAAAACTGACGAGTTCATGACAAGATTTAAGGAAATATTACCAAAGTTTATTTTTTACAAATTACAATCAAGCCACAATGAGACTATGTCCACAACAGGCCTAATAAAAATTGCCTCACCTCCGGAATAGTATTATTATTAAACAAAATAAACTAAGAAATCAGGCAGGCAAAAATTCACCAGAAGAAATTCCTAAATGATATGATGATGGAGGAGATATAAGCAAAATGCACTAAAATCAGATGGTACATATTACTTCTGGTGATCATAGTGGTATGTCATTACAATTAGACGCTTATAATAGCACGAATATTTACAATAATGTGTAAATTAATACATAGATGACATTTGGTGACAAGGTAAATGCAGGGCACACAAAATTCAACATTTATTAAGGCCATATTAAACGATGAATGATCTTGCAAATGATCATTCAAATGATAATGCATCTGACATTCATGCACCATGTAATATGGAAAATTCCTCGCAAGAAATACCACATGCATTTACCATTGCTTGAGCAAAATTAGAATATGTTCTATTTCTCATCGCACAATCCCATGAATGATCGCATGATATGAGTGTAGGATGTCTATCCTGGTTGCTCTGTAATAAGATGCAGGAAATTCAGTTCAGTTTGTTGACTTGATTTATAACATTTTAAAAAAATATTATGATATGATTGATATATTTGATTTTATGCAATTTTGTTGATTTACTATTTGATTCATGACAAATACTCACTCACTCAAATCATTCCAATTATACCTGAAAATGATGCTTTCAAATGATATACCTACAGACATGTAGTGAACATTACAATCAGAATGAATTCAGATGTTAAAGGCCTAACATAGAGGAAGGTCAACATTGTAATACAAAAAAACTTTCTTACTTTGATCAGCCTTCAAAAAGGGTCTGGCTTCCTCTTAAATGACAAAACCTTTCTTAATCCCTTCCTGTTGCTAATTAGTTTGTACCACTGGGCATGTGTAAAAACAGGGCCAGGAAAATACATATATTCAAACTTTATTGAATGTTTGCAAGAGCTCAAAGTAAAATGTTAGAGTCACAACACAGCTTTGCTAATAGCAATGGATGCTCTGATTAAACAAATAAAGACCACAGTTAATAAAAAGTTGTATCAAAGTAAAAGGCAATGATAAGACCAAAACTCTAGATCCACAATGGACTGTTTTGTGGGGAATAATAGTTTCAGCAACCAGCAAAGCATAGAAAGACACAAGAGAATTAATACAATTATAAGTATAGACTGATTCTAATTCACTGTAGTTAACAGAGAAACAACACGTGTACAGAAAAACCTTGATTTTACATGGTTGTAAGGACCAAGAAAGTGACAGAATGTAAAATCAAATTATGATCAAAATCAAGTATTGAAAATAACGCATTATGCAATGTTTTTCGTGTCTCTTCACCATAGTTAAAATAAAGCTTAATTAATCATATAAATTTTTCTTGAAAGAATTTAATTGAATTTCTGGAACTTATGGCAAAAATGTGTAAAATCATGATTTTACTGTATTTCAAACCCATCGGAAAAATGAAAAAATAAAATAAACAATATTCCAATCTCATATGGTACAAGCCAAGACGGATTATCAGCAGTAAATTCAAGACAGCTGCCACAAGATGACCAGAAGACAGCATACCTGAATCAATGAACGCCTTAACTGGATGCCCATTCACTTGACAGTTTATGTACAACATGACCACGGTGCCAAATGTTTCAGGGTTGTACTCCATTGCCGCCTCCATGTTTGCCTCAATGTTCTTCTGGCGGATTTCATCAGCTATCAGTCTCTGAGCTTCTACATCAAAAGGGTCAGCATTCATCATTCGTATACGTTGACGCTGCCTCTCAGCCCTTGCTTCCTGCTGCTCCCGCAAAACACTCCCAAATTGTTCTGCAAAAAATGAACGTAAAGCACTGAATTATGTATACTATACAAGTGAAGTCTCATAAAACATCCCCAACGATCCTTGGTAAATTCTAGAGATATTACAATGAGTCAAGTCTTCAAAATTCCACCTCCTTTCACCTCAGTATCACAAACCTCAGCATCTAACGTAGAAACTGAATATAGAATAGGAACACACAAAAACTTAGGTTAACTGCTAAAGAAAAAGCTATGGCCATGCATAGAATTTAAAAACACATGATATAAACAATTACTACCAAATTTCTAATCATTACAATTGCACAAATGATATGGCAGACAGGCAAATGGATAGAAAGATAAACACCAAAGTGGGAGAAAATCACCATGAAAAAATATCTAACTTGACCAGGATTTGAGCCCAGACCTCCCAATTGCCACTAAGATGTCTGATAGCTGGTTGCAAGAACTTTTACTCATGGAATCAATAGTTATGAGATCCATAAAGTTACAGATCTCATAAAAATATTCGGGTTGCAGGAACACATCTAACATTTATGTAACTTATTTACCCATAGGTAATAGCTTTAAATATTAGATCTAATCTTCTACCGCCGAATAAAATTTATGAAAGTTAAGCCTATGAATAAATACTAATGCACACAATAATTAGTCAGTAAGAGTAAATTAACTGGTAATTTGTCTCAAAACAACCCATTTATCTAGTAATTGTCTCCTAGCAGTTTTGCAAACACTGAGTTATAGTCATGATTAATAAAACTTAAATGCTCATTGCGCATCTGCCATCTTGGCTACTAATGGAACTAATAACTCCATGCCAAAAGTTAAGTAAATTTAACTGAAATTTTAAATTTATTTCAGACAATTTAAAATTAACTGAAAACAATCAATTTATCAAATGTTTCTGCAACACTTCTTGAATGGTTGCCATGCCTTATGGGTCCCACACCTATATGGAATACACATGTGTCGTTACTGCAACTGGCAATTAGCCAATTACACCACTGATTCACGGCAATCTTGATTCACGGTAAAGTCCAGCATGAGTTGGTAGGAACAAGAAGCTTTCATCTCCATTCCACATTGCAGGATAGAAGATGTAATTGTGAAAGACATGCTATTGTCACAAAGGAGAATCCCCACATAGACTTGGTGGGGTAACTGGCTAACAAAAATATGAAATGGAGGGATTAAAACTAGAGGAGTGGTTCAACTCTGGCAGATGTTTCGCAAACACCAAGTTATAGCCATGATTAATAAAACTTCTTAAATATTCAGCCATTCCAGTCTTAAATTTTTGGCAGTTTGGCCGACATAAAAGCAATTACATCCGGGAGAATCCTATCTTAATGAGTACACCATCCTTTTCTCCAGATTGTCACATGTGTCTTTAGAATTAAAAACAATTTTTCCAATAGTCAAGGGATTATAAAAACAAATTTTAATATTTTCCTCAGGTAAAACACGATTTGGTTTATCACTTAATTGCTTCACAAAGGGTAATTTGCACCATCTCATCTTCATTTTATACTTTTAAGACAAAGGTGTTAAACTGGCTTTTTAGAAAATACTGACATTGTCTCAGCCTTGACAAGATGTAGTAATAGGGTTTTAAATGATTTTTTTCCAGATAAATTGCCCTCATTCTCAAATTTCTCTACATTCGCAAATAGATCATCAGTTCAAAATGATAACACCCAAAGAAAAGATGATATAGATAACCCATCTCATTGCCTCAGTCCCAACATCAATAGTCGTTGCTAAGGACAAATACCTTTCTTTAATAAAATTTTCCCGGTCATTAGAAGTCTTGAAAAGAAAAAAAAATCATAGTGTCCTATCAGATCTGTGGTTTAAAAGTAAGGCCTTTTAAGCTGTAAAAGAATTGTTTTATAAAATGAAATCTTAGGGAGTGACCTTAAGTAAGCCAATGCTATTTCTCAGGTCAAAGTCATGCTTGCTTATTCTAAGTAAATGATATGTTTTGTTTTCTTTTTACTCTTGTAAATTTGTTTAGAATAAGGGTGTTCTTGCTAGTTAAATTTATTGTATTTTTGCCACCAAATTTATTTGTTTTTTTATGGTGACACACTACACTGCATATAAATTTGTTGATACTCGTTAAGACTCCTATGTGGCAATAATTTTAGACATAAGTGATACAACAACATGAAAGATCTATTTTTGACAAAACCTATTGTACAGCCTGTACCGGCAATTAACGGTTAATAAAGATTTGATTTGACTCATTTTATTGTGCCTCTCTCCTTATCTTTGAATCTGTGACACTGTTGTTTTTACGTTTTAATGCTTTCCTTGGGAATGATGACCTTGTTAACCAGCTTAATCCTCTCCCCATCCTCCCTATGACCCTTTCCCCCATATCCTTCCCCAAATAAATTTATAATGCCAATAGTACTCAACATAATATCTGATGATGATGTTGTAAGCATCGAAACCAGTCAGCCGAATTAAAGTAAAAAAGAAAGTGTTGAATATTACCAAGTTATTTTTCTTTTTTGCATTTAAATTCCACAAAGTTACTTTTCCAACCATCACACATATTCAGCAGGAGATTTTATCACATACTTTTTACATTACACTAAACCAGCCGGAGCTAATTCAAAAACTTAGTCATATTCTTTAACTTAAACTACTTTCACTCGTATAACTTTATTCATCCCATATTCCTTGAGTTATCACCAACAATGAATTTCAGCACAGACTACAAAGAACTTGCACGTTCACCAAAACCTTCTGCGAAATTGTCTCATTCTACACGGTATGAACCAGCATAATAACACTTAACATTATACCACACATCATATACATTTAAGTAAAGTAAGGGATGTTTCATGCAAGACGTCACAACCATACCCAAGAAATTCTATACTTATTACTTAAAGGAGATGCTGAAGGTCTTTTCTTAGTTATTTTGAGACATTGCTCAAGAGTGGG
Source organism: Ceriagrion tenellum (assembly GCA_963169105.1). Classification (NCBI taxonomy): domain Eukaryota; kingdom Metazoa; phylum Arthropoda; class Insecta; order Odonata; family Coenagrionidae; genus Ceriagrion; species Ceriagrion tenellum. Next base: position 42,808,484 of record OY720639.1, read on the forward strand.
CAGAGTTTCAAGATGATTGGAAACAAAGGGAGATCTTACATACTGATAACGGGTGCGAAACATGGCATCCACAGTAAGGGAACTATGACTACGTTTGAAAAAGCTCACGAATACAAATGTGGGGTTAATGATCGTGACAGATGCACACACTACCAAATCATGAGAAAATGTTGTCACAAGAAAATATTACAAACCATTCCTAGATACACACTTCATTTGCCTGATGTACTTAAGGTAAGTAATCTTCCACAAGTAAGAAATCAACGAAAAAACTTTTTGCATTTTCAATGTCTTGCGGTATTCACCAGAATGATATTTTTCACAATAATGCACCCTAAAACAGGCCTGCATTTCATGGGCTAAAGGCTACAGTTTCATGCATCCAATTTTTTACTGCAGTTAGACATGCCTATTTCTCCACTTTCACCACAGATTGCATTGGGACACCAAGCAAACAGTCCACTCTTGATCATTCATTTGTTTATGAGATCCAAAGACAAATAACAATAATGCCTACAGTTGCAATTGTTGGAGGTTAACAATCACACTTTCTTACTACAGATTGTTCAGAGAAACAGATGCTCATTATAACTTTTTCTTTGAACATCGTACCAGCAAAATCACAGTGTATTACGTGAGCCAGTGTTTTAAAGGGGCGTAAAATACAGTGCATGGGATTTAGGAGAAGTAGAGAACTATAAAAATAGCCAAAAAATCTTAACCACTGGCATTCAACCCTTGATTTTATTTCTCATACCAGTGCATGATTAATGACTGATTAAAATGCACATTATACTACAGTCACACTAATTAAGAAATGCAAAATAACTGGTACAGCTGTATTCGATTGGAAAGGTTGAACATGGTTAGCAATTACATTACCAGAAAGGAGGCTCTCTATATTAAAGAAAGAAAACCTGATCAGAGTGAAGAAAATTCTTTTCAGTGATAGTTACGTCTGAAACATTGGCCTTTTTGGTTGAATATTAGTGAAGTTCACAAATCATAATAACCACCTATTTTTCTTTGGCAGGAAGAGTATAAAATAATCAAGAATGATGACATTGAATGGAAAAATAGACTGCCTTGAGAGAGAGCATCAAACACAATAAAATCATTGTCGATGCTCAACACGAAATCATTATACCTCTTGTGCTTCTTGACACTGGGAAATACCTCACTTTCAATATAATCTAAAGCCAAAGGCAGTCTTTCAAGGAGTGGTTGTTTATTCATATTAAAAAGAATACTATATACTCATCTACAATTATTTGATTTGTATGACATGTTTTCCAGATTTACTGCATTGTCAGCTTTACAGCTGATAATAATGTTAAGTTCTTTTACAAAGTGATGCCTGATATTGTCAAGTTAAAGTAATTAATTAAGATCAATTCATCCTCCATAGTACATGAAATAACTAACGTTAGTGAAGCAATGTACACAGTCCCTCTTTATCAGTTATCAGAGTTTCGTTTATCCGTCGAAGGCCTCAAAGGGTATCTACCACAGATAATTGGGCCCTAATGTACTGCATATTGTAGGGAATGTGAAAGTAAAAATTGATACATATATAAGGCAAACAGAACTGCCCACTTGCAGTGAAAGGTTTTAAATCATAACATGATCTCAATTAGAATGCTGCCAAAAGCAGTGTGCAACCATTGTCATTAGATCTTTTCTTATTATTCTCAAAGCTTACCAAGGCTTCCTGTCAACAGAGCATCTGCAAGACGTGGATTATTCTGTTTCAGGAGGGCCAATTGGTCAGGGTTAGCAAGGAACATGTCTCTTATAAGAGCAGGGTCATCCTCCATGCCTCCAGCTCCAGCCATCCCAACTTGGCCACCTCTCGATGGATGACCCAGACCAGCCTGAGCTGCACCAGGCACTCGGATACTGCTGAAGTCCAAGAATGGTATCCCTGAAATTCACAAAAGTAATGAGTCAATTCTTTGTTTCTAGAATTGATGATCATATAATGAAAGCTTAATGAAGGAACTGAAGACATGACACAGGTAATTAATATATCATTGCGTTTGAGCCAGAAGAGGTGAATACACCCGTCCGAGTCACATTCAATGTATCACGTTGTATTATTGTTATAAGAATATATCATTCAATATTGCCCCATGTTTTCAGTTTATTTAATCCACATTTCAGAGTCAGAAAATACAATGCCCACCATTGGACTGTTTCTCAGTCTTATCTCAACACCCTTACACAGGGTCTAAGATATCATTTCCCTCTTTCCAGAAAATTCCCGTTCCATGAATTATATACTATTATTAATTATTTCAAGAGACTGGCTCCACACCGCACATGGAGATGTAAATTTGAATAAGCACAAAGGAAATATTTCCATCTGCAATAATAAACAGGTAGTCCGATGATTATCAAATACATATATCTCAACTGAAAACCAAATAGGTTTGAAACAACAACCAAGTCTCTCAGAAATATTTCACCCTTACTGCTATTAGCCATTTTATATCAAATTACACAAACAAATTGCCAGTGTGCATGATACAAAATTTGCAGCAAAATTTTTACTCAAAAATATCACATGATCCACTATAAATGTCATAGTACAAAACACACACACTAATATGAGGATTTGGGGTGACAGCTGTGATGATTAATAGCAGACACATGAGATCGAAGTACTTCCCAAAAGTATTTACTTAGTCAAGTACAGGTTGAGAACACTATGATCTGCTCAAAGCATCATGCTCAATGGGAAGTGTTCACATAGCGAAAATGCACCAATTTCGATACACAAGTATCATCGGTTTATCATCAAGGGCTTTAAGTAATAGCTCTTTTTACTGCGTATAGCTTCCACTTTGCCCATTAGGTCGGTAGTGATTCTGTGAAAATTTGTAATGAGTCATGAAAGACTCAAGAGTGACAATTTTTGCATGATTTACCAGTCATAAGAAATATTCAAATATATTTCCTATGCTCCATGAGGGAGAATTTTTTTCCTGGTTAGGAAAATATGAAATCTGGGCACCTTACATATTTTATATACACACCACTCTTTTGGATCAGGTTTATAAGACAAAAATCATGTTTTCAGTCACCACGGCTTGAGTACCTACTAACCATGTCCAAATCTTACATACTTTCCACTAACCCCAGGTAAAATTACACTTGCCATCCGAAAAGAAGGCTAATTGGGTTAGTAGATGTCGGTAAGTATTGTTAGTAAATACTATTTGAGAAAGTTAGAAGTGTGGCGAAAACTTTGGCATCAGCAGTACCTGATACTTACCCGAAGGCACCAAAAGAGTAAGTTTTTCTCTCATTAATTGAATATTCCCCCTTCAAGAGCTAATGGCACATATTTTACGTGAAAATGGGCAAGCGACTATTTATCTAACTAAATTTATCGCGGGCGAGATCACCATCGTCCGACAAAATGAAGCATTTTTTCCTATTCCACTTCCATAGTAATTAGGACTCGATGATAATTAATCCCAACGATATAAGATTGGTTCATTGCAAAAATTACACAGCAGTAAATATCTGCGGATATTTAAAAGCGCCAGGCCCATACACTTACTGGGAAGCATCCGTCCATCATTTTGCTATGAGTTATCGTCAGCATTTATCAGCCGACAACTATTACCGACAAGGGTATTTAGACGGGATGGAGCTAGATTAGTTTGAAAATTGAGAGAAGAATTTGACCAGAGTATTTGAAGCAGCCTTCAATAGCTTCAAAATTCAAAATAATGAAAACTTAAACAAGGGAATTAAGTTACCTTACGTAGAAACACAATTCTTTGATTGGGGTACTTACGGAGGAAAATAAATCCCTGCAGATAGAATGGAGCGAGGTCACAAAGAGAAAAACCTTGCTCACCAAACAGCTAAGTGATAGTCATCGGGAATACCTTACAAGCTAGAGATTTCTATTCCCAATGTTAGTGATTTCCAAAAACAAAGATGACAAGCGGGAAAGTTAGGTGGATGACCTATCACAAAATAAAATCTAGTTCGGAGCCTTTGCCAAAAATGAGGCAATGAAGCTGAAGTTCACCAACCTTGATTCGGAGCGGCGAAACCCATCTGTGACTGTGAGCCGGTGACCGACGTCTGCATATGTTGCATAGTGACAACATCTCCGTCTTTGATCCCGAACTCTTTGAGAGACTTCTTATCATCCATTAAAGGTCTGCCATTAAATACGATAACAATTTCAGGCGCTGGAAATCCGGACTCGACTTCACAAAATGCCTTGAAATTCTCTAATTCTAAATCTTCGCTAACGTCCAGTGTGAAAATATCGTCTGAGAGGGTTGTTACCGTGATCTTCATTTTGTCTTCTTTGTGGAATACAGCCTAAGTTTATGAAAACCGTTCAATTCTCCCACAAGCACTCATTCAATTTTAGCAGAAGGTCCTTCAATCACAACTGAAAATATTCAGGGGTAAACATGACTTGCACAATGATTTCCGACTGCAGAAAATAAACGATTTATCACCAATGAAATACGGTAAACACATGATGCCTCATGATGCCATCAACACCACAGTGGCGACACTCAATGTTAAAAAGTGAAGACAGCCAAGCAGACGACGACGGACGGCGGCCCGAGACAGCGCTTCAGGTGATAGTGTGCGCGAACCTCTCTCCCTTCCCCTATCTTCCCCATCCCTTAGCTTTCCCCTCCAGTCCCCATCCCCCTACCTTTCGTTGTTATGCGTGTTGCGTTTCAGTGGGATATAAGGGGTATCATGGAAATAAAATTCACACATACTGAAGATAAAAAATGCCAATTTATTCTTCCAAATCCAACACAGAGCCATTTCAACATAAAAGAAATACACACAATACAGAGCAATGGGAAAAAATTGCCAAAGGTAAAAAAGTAAAATAAATATTCTCCTATGTAAGTTGCATAGCTGAGTAATTTAAACTAAATATTCTAGGAAGATTAAAACTTGCCACAAAAATGTGGGAATAAGCAGCATGAGATCAAGCTAATGTAAGCTTGATTCGGGTAGGTATGTAACAATGATGATAAGTTACCACCCAAATGGAAGGAAAAAGTACATTTGAGATCAAAGCAATTCAAGCATGACATAGGCAGATCCTCAGGCAGGATCAAAACTGATAACGGAAATAAAATGAAAGCTATGACAGCAAGTCATTGCCTCAAAACATGAAAGTGATTCTATGCCATGATAACAACATGTCACCAGGAACGAAATAACAAAAAGAGCTTAAATGACATCACAGAATAACTGTATCAATACACTTTGAGATCTGAGAAATTCAAGCAAGATTTTGATCGATGCAGTTACCATCAAAATTTGCCTCAACAATAAAATTAACAAGAGCAGCGACAAGTCATTTCTAACAAATTTAACATGATATCATGCCTTGAATAAAACTTGCCACTAATATTAAAAAACCAAACCAGCATAAATGAGGAATGACATAATAGAATAACTCTGCATCCATACACTTCAAGATTAAAGCAACTTAAGCATAGTTCATGTTTAAACAAGAACCTTGATAGCATCATAACCAAGATGCTACCTAGCCGGCTTTGAATGAAAGACCTAATCAGATGATATTACCTAATTAACAGCTGAGAAAATAGTTTCAGAATTGCAGGGTGTAGCTGGTGAGCTTTGAATCACATCACCCCAACTGAGGAGCCTAATTAATTCACCCTCTTAGTGCAACAGCCAATTTATCAGATTTTGTATCTCCAGCTAAAAGTGCAGCAAGCCGACACATCGGCTAATCCATATATATAGTTCAACATAACAACAAGGAAATATCAACATTTATTTTTCAGATCATGGAAAGGAATAGTATCATTTTTAAATGAGTAATTATATTCATTAAATTCAGAACTGCATATCGATTAGAATGACAAATTTATGACATTTAGTAGTCAAAGTTGATATGCTTAAATTATATACCCTATACACTCATTGCTGCTTCTGAAGAAATAACTAAAATTAAAGCACTAAGAGGATAAACAAAAAAATTGGGATAGGACACCAAGGGCTGGTTACACAATGTGTTGTTACAGGAAACATATGGGTGTATTAGTCATGGTTACACAGAGACCTCTGTATAACCATGAAAATACCCATAACTAATCCTGTAATCAGACATTGTGAAACAAGCTCTCATGAGTGCAATATGGCTCGAGGGTTTGAAATACCAAACCAACTGCATTAGCGGACATGCTTCCTTTTTGTGTAGTACAAGTGTGCTTGTTCGTGAATTGTGTCTTTGTGTTCAGAGTGCGATGTGTGTTTGCCTTTCAGGTATCTGTTGACACTGTGGCACCATGATGTTACCACAGCTGTGACCACAGTGGCACAGAACCTGGAGGCATATGTGATATTGCAGGCAAGTGTTCGTGTATCAGGGCTATGGATTTTTTAAGAATGTTAACAAACTCAGGGGATGGAGTGTGGTGAGTAGTATGTTGTTTTGCATGGCAATGGGGGCAGTGTACAGGTCCTAATCTGCGAAGCATATCCGCTGCAGGCCATGCATCAAATTCCATGGTAGAGCTCATCTTCAAGGGGCACCTGGTCGCCACTGGGTCATCCCCTGAAGCAGTAGGGAATTCCCCAGGGGCAGAAGATGATGTGGTGCTGGGCAGCCTAGAACTCAGTAAGTAATTTCTAAGGTTATCCAGCACTTCACAATCATCTTCCTCACAGTTTGCTCCCAGAGAATGAGTAGCCACCATGTCATTCAGAAGCAGGGCCTTGTATGCACCAACAAAACAATAAATTTTGCAAGTCGTGCACCAACAAAACAATAAATTTTACAAGTCGGATAAATACTTCTAAACCCATAGCTTCTAATGGATCCAAATTTATTCTCCAAGAGATGTTGGTTAAGATTCCTTGTAGAAAGATATTTAAATCCATTAGACTTTAGCCGCAGTCATAGTGCCCTCATGTTTCTTGGTATCCTATCCCAATTTTTAATGGAAGGTGTCCCACAGTCTTTTACCCTATCAGTATATGTCATTGACTCCAGGACCCGCAGAGCTTCTGACCAGAATTCCATGTGTCCCAAAGAAGAGTAGACTGAACACCGCAATGACTTATTCGGTGGAGGCTGCTGACTTTTCCCGTTTCCCATAGGCTCCACATCTGATGTTATGTCAACGTCTGTAAGAAAACGGAAATGGTTCTTTTAATACCGCACGGGCAATTCTGTTTATATATAAAATATCAAGTTTCATGACTGTTGATTAAAAAATTGTAATGAAAAAAATGTATCTCCATGCTCTCCAAAATTTTCTCATCGTCTATAAAAATGTAAGTTTTAATAGTGAGGAAAACTCCACTTATACAGTTGATTACAACTTCTGCAGACTATCCATGGAAAATATGTTTTTCAGAAGTTATGCATCTTGGTTGTTAGGAGAAGAAATGTTGGTGACATCCAACAGAGATGCAGAGCTTCCCAAAAACATACATTCACCATTTATACACTCGAGTGTAAAAGCCACAGGGACAACAAGATATTAAAAATTCTGGTTCAAATTAGAAATGGATGGTATTGATACTCACACGTGCTAGTGCCTCCATCCCGAGGAGGAGTAACCTGCTGCGACGGGCCGGATTCTTGCGAACCAGCTTGAGAATGTGACACTATTTATTGGAGGAAAAAAGTTTTATTAGGACCTCATTTCTTTTCTCTGAAGAAAAACCATGATTTACCTTGAAGGTGCAACTGAAGTCATACCTGGAAGGTGAATGTCGGGCAGAGCATCCTTCTTCTATATCTTGCTGCCCTCCACGTAGCAAGAAGGGGGAAAATGCTGGTCGCATATTCTTTTACTTTTGTAGATCTCCAAAGGATCAATTCATTTCAGATCTTCATTATTTGCCAACTCCAGTCACTTAGCGAACCTTTTGTTTGGATCCGAAACTGGGTGTGGTAACCTGTTAGGAGAAGTTAAATATCATTTGCTACCAAAAAAATATTTAAGATCTTTTTTGATGACACATATGGCAACATTAAATATCACAGATGAAAGGTGGAGAAACTAACATCACATCATTAATAAAAAGAACAGGATTGTGTCACATTGCACTTTAAGGGGCATGATTTAACATGGGCCATTAATGTCAACACTAAAATTCACTAAGTTCACTGATAGAATTTTAATCACAAGCAATGACAGCCAATTGTGCGCATTCAAATGGGAAATTTATACACATAATGAATGCAAAACTCAGATAAGTACAAGGTATGAGAAGATTTCCAGCCATATACTAAATTAATCCAATCATTGCCTGGGAAAGGTAAATATAAAATCTCAAGGGTATAAATAAGACCAATGCAAACAAGCCCTTTTTCAGCTTTGCATTTTGAGGTAAAAATTATTAATAAAATATGCATTTTTTTCACAGATATGCATTCCACACTTCTACTCAAGGATATTTAAGGCGAGAAAGCAAATGAAACTATACAGATGATGCATATAATGTAATAAAAGAATGCAATTATTAACAAGAACACAAGATATGGCAATCCCCTTTTAATTACACATGGTAATTCACTGTTCTTTGAGTCACCATGAAAGGTTAAGAGAAATTTAGTAAATTCAATAGAGAAATAAAATGAGAATTTGTGAGTTCCAAAAAAACATCACAGGCTGACAACAAATAAAGGAGCCCAAATTTATCATTCTTTCCCATAGAAAACAGCGGGCCTTCATTCTTTGCTGAGAGGTTTACTTATTTTAACAAGACCTTTGTACACACAGTGTAAACACAACCTCTTGGCATAGTATTTACCCAAGAAAACATAAAGCCCGTAAAATAATAATTTAGAAGAATATAACATACATCAGGAAACACTCACCTTAGTCTACGACTATTTTTGTCTTTGCATCCCTGAACGATGCACTTAACTAATCCCCTCACACTGCAGGCTGGCAAAAATTACTTGGTGGATGCTTCTCGAGCAAGAGCAGTCTCCAAATTGACGCCACAGGCAAAAACATGATGCAGCCCAGCTTCCACATTTTATTGCTCTTCGTCTCCAACATGGGTGCCCCTGAATGATACAAAAGTGTCACAATTTCCTTGAACCCCTACTCCGACCTACTATCCTGACTCTTCCCTTGAATTGGGGTGGAGTGGGGCGGAGGGCGAAGACACGTCGGGGCGGAAGTTAATCCCTCAGGTCGGAGATTGGGGGGCGAAGACCCTTCTGCGGCGGCGAAGGCGGTGGGCGAAAATCATCATTCTGGGAGAAAAAACTTTCTTTTGGGGCTGAGGCCCTTACGGCCCTAGCCTTAAGAGAAAGGTCTCCGCCCCTACCTCAAGAGAAGGCAACCCGAATCCGAGGTTGGGTCGGCTCTACCAGCTGAGGAAGAGCGAAGACCGCAAGTAAACAAAGGCTACCGAGATACACAGTATAACTTATCTGAGATGGATACAGCACAATCCTGGCATGTTTCCCCTCCATATGCAGTTGAAATTGGCTCCTTCCATGCCCACACACAGCGACCACGAAACGATTTTTCTTAAGCGTCACCATTTAGACTAAAATAACCAAAAACAGGAACACACTTACTTGCAAATTGTCGTTCCCCAAATTTCAAATTACACTATAAACCTGTAGCATTCTGCGTCGCAATTCAACGTGATACACAGCATCAGGACTATGGAAGGCCACTCCACTCATTCCTGTAGTTGACTCCAATAATATCACTTTTATAAACCCAATGATGGAAAAAGACGTCTGATTATACTGCATATCACATCCTTTGTCAACAAAACTTTAAAGATTGACAATCACCTTCAACGAACGACCTCATGAAAACACCTCAACAGATACGTTCGGTACAATGCTCGAGCTAATTCTTTGAATGCTTCAAATTAACGAGCGTTAATTCAAAGTGATGATAATACGCCGTGATTGGTCAAAATAATGGAATGAGGGGGGAGAGAGACAAAACAAAAAAAAAAGTCTCGGCAGTCCCGAGACAGCGGACGCGCACTGCGGGATGTGGGTGGAGCCTAGGGCTGTCCTCAGTTGGGAAAGGGAGTGCGTTCCCCGTGATCAACACTATAGTTACGGCCGTGCCCGGTAGTTGGCGGCAGCATTAAAAGGCCTTTAAATGAATTCATTAAATAGTTTGAAATTATTGAGTGATACGGGAGAAGTGGTTTCTTTTCAAAGATGATAATTCCAATTATATTTACTGATCACATAAACAGTTCATAGTACATACACTCATGCCGATCAATTTATTCCAGATTATGTATTCCAATTGGGCTAAAAAACGAAGAACGCTAATCCAAAATTTGCGCAACTCATGTCGGCAGAACTGTCAGTAGTCTGTTTTTTTCACAGAATTCAAAGAATTTTTAGTTGATTCCCTCATCGGTTCGCTTACGTTATATCTCGTGGTGATTGAGTTATACCAGATTAAAGTATTTCTGCTAGAACCGCTTGTTTCTGATTCTAGGACGAGAATGTGAATTAGGTTAAGACTCCACCAGGGTACATTCATTATTGGGTATTCATCTACCTGTTTGGTTGATTTTTTTTATAATACCTACGCTTATTTCCGCTCTTAGGGGTCAACATTTCATCTATCTTCTCGTGGCTTACCTACCGACAAGTATCTTCAAGGCTATCTGATCCTCTGTTCTGTTATATCCAAAATTGCCTGTCTTATTTCATTGTCTTTCGTTCTTACCACTCATTCTCCCTATAATCACCCCATCAGCATGCTCCCGACCCGTAGCACATTCTCCATCCACCTCTGCTGCCTTCTTATCCATCAAGTTGACTTCCCTCCCCCACAATCCAGTACATATTACTCTGTTCATCTTCCTCAATACCCAACACAATCTCTCCATTCCTATCGTAACCAACGTCTGAAATTCTTCTGGTCTCTCTACACCCACCACCTCAATGGCAAAGTAAACATTACTACCCTCTATTACAGTTGTTTTACCAAACTTAAATGTCTCTCTTGTAGAACCTCCCCCTTTTCTATATCCTTTTTCTTTGCCAATGTTTCACTGGTAAGAGCTGTTCTTCCTATAATTGTTATATCATTTAAACGGTTTTTTCTCCCCACTGATATGTTTGCTGTCCAACCTGCTGGAAATAATGACCTCCCACGCTAATATCAGCCCCAACTTTGTGCTCCGGGAAGTCTCATTCCCTGTACCTTCTTTTAGTTTATTATCATCCCATATCTTCCACACTCTACCAGTGATTGATTGTAACCCTGGACTGAGTGGCTAGCTAAAATTTAGCCATCTGTATACCTGACTTATTTTGCTCCCTCCCTTCATACCCTACTATGTCATAGCCCATGGTGCTTGGAGGGTTGAATCCTCACCAAAGATCGTGGGTGCAAGCTCTGCCTGTGTGGATTTTCTCCCAACCATAAGTGGGCATGGATTTCAATGTGATGCGAATGAGTGCAGTATAACTACATATCCTAATTTCGATCCAAGTGAATATGCCATTATTTTTATAATCTCCTCCCAAAAATCTCTATAACCATTTCTGGGTAAACATTGAAGAGCAATAATGATAATGGGCACTCTTGACTCACTCTCTGTCCTAACTTCGCCCATTCCGAGTCTGCATTAGCTATGCTGACCAGTACTGTGTGGTTCATGTAGAGAATCCTGATGAAACATCTCTCTCTTAAAACCTTTGTTAATTTTCTCAACTCGTTCATTAAGTTTGGCCATTCATTGGAGTGAAAACTCACATGGAGTGGTCTGAAGTAATGATTCTTTGTGGGATAACTTCCATATTGTGTCATTTTACAGTAACATTTTTGTGTGTACTCCAGCTCCCTTTTAGGTCTGAAGTGTTCTCAATGAATTTTGGCTGCCTATTTTAGCCTGACATTTGGTCATCCAGCTTTTCAGTGTGGTATGACATGCATCCATCGTCTCTTTTTAGATTAATTGGGGCATGGGCATAGCTAGGATTTATGGTAGTGGGGGGGCTGGTCACCTATCCGTAGCTGCAGATATAAGCCAGGGGGGCAGGACATTGGCTCTGTATAGCAGATCTGATATGAATTGTCCCTTCCTCACCTGGGCTACGCCCATGAGTAGGGGTGTTGGATATTTCTATGACCTCCCATATAAATCTGGGGAAATACCAAGTCTCTTTTGCATTTACTCTTGCCTAACCCAGATTGATGGTGCAGAATGGCCCACTCCATGTGTGCCCAGGTATGGTTGTCCGATGGGGTTGTCTATTACTGATGGCTCTCTAATGTTCAGCAATGTGACACTTAATCTCTCAGGAAGTTTGGTGTATATACAACTTCCCGCATCCACATTTCTACTCAAATGCCCCTCCTTGTGAGCTCTTTGCTAGATGGTCCTTGAGTTGGCAAAGTAGATTGGATATTATGGAGGAGTGACTGTTTCTTGTCACCATGTCATATTTGTCAAGAACCCCCATGGTTTGAGGCTCAACTATGTGGAAGTTGATTTTCACATCTGAAAAAAATAACTTGGTTTTCTTCCTCTGATTTATTTTCTTTTCTTGGTTACAAATGATGATGACACCATTGTGTCGAAACATTTTGTACCAAGAAAATTAATCAGTGGAAGACATCCGAGTTATTTTTCATTTATGCTCCTGTCTCTCTTCCCCATGGTTCCCACTACATATGGCAAATTGCCGTTGGCATTGGTTGTTACGTCTCTTTCAGCATACTTCTCAGGACCATGACTTCATGGTTTTCCTCTTTTCGCATGGTATTGAGAATTTGGTGTTGGTGGAAGTGCTTCTTCTCTAAGGCCCTCTATAAATGTTCTTTTTCATGGGCAATGAAATATTCAAATCTTGGCCATATTCTCTAGCCCTCTTTTTATCTGTGTCATCATTACTCTGAGTATGGGTTTAAATATTATTCTTCTATCATTCATTCTTATAAACATTCTCCATCTGTTCCAATGGCTAATCTATGCATGTTAAAAAGTTGCTTGCAATTAACATATCGGTGGTGTAACATCTTCAAAACCTCAAATTATGATGGAATCTTACCTGACCTCTTCAAGTGTACATCCAAAACCCCCATCTATAGATATGGCTATCTCTTTATGATAATTACTGGCCAGCATGTGCTCTCTTAGAAAGTTCTCCTGGGAGTAGATATGCCCTCTCCTCAGCACTTCTTTGATTTCTTTATTTGTTTCATGTCCAAATTTCTTATTTAAGTTTGTGGTATATACATTCTTCTGCCTACCTCTGTATTAAGAATTTAGAAACCACTTCATTATAATTAATTCTGCAACGTATATTTTTACTTTTACCCATTGACATTCTTTTATACTACCTAGTTTTATCTTTCTCTTCCTTGTTCTGCCAAAATATTTCTCATTAAGACCTTGACGTTTCAGTTCCTCTTGATGATTTATTTATATTTTCCACCTAGATTTTTGCACAGCTTCCTTTTCTACTGTATCCTATCCTGCATGCCTAGCTCACATCTGTTAGCTACTTTTGGCTATTGTATTTTTAAGTGGCCATATCACAAAATATCTTCTCCTATCTGATGTCATCCCCTCTTCATGGAGGCTATGTTATGGATTGGCAAATATTAATGCTTCTAATTAGTACGATTAGTATTCATCATCTCTCTTAAATGAGGTTCTTATTACTCAGTTTAAGTTAGTTAGCAGTCTTTTAGTTGGCTGTCATCATTATGGACAGTTATCCTGAAGATTTGTTTGCTGCAGCTCTCAACTTGATCTTCCCATTTGCTGACCATTTTGCTCTTACACTACATCTTTATTTGAGGACTCCTCATAATACACTTTATGAATTCCCTTATTGGTCTTCCCGACTAATTCTTCCTGTCCCTTTGTTCTAGTTCTGGTTTCATATGACTGAGAATGTGTCCAAAGGAGTTTCCTTCTCCTATTTTATAGAGTTATGCTGGAACTTCACCATAGATTATTTGTGATAACTGCCAATGTCCACACCTATGTAGCTATCATGGGCATACCCAGGGCGCGTTCCGAAATTCACTGCCAGCACTGGCAGTGCTGCCAAAGCGTTCCGTAATCAACTGGCAGTACTGCGCAGTGACCAATGACGTCAGTCAATTGATGACGTCGCCTGCTGTGGATTCTACTGCAGCTACTGCTGCCCATGGGCAGCAGTCGCGGCAGCGAAGCAGACAACTGGCGGGAGTTTTAATCGCATTCAATTTAATGCGCAATGAACTCCATGATGGAAGTGATCATAAATGTTTTCGGTGAAGATATAGATATTATTGCATCGCAGGAAAAAGTGGGAAGGGCAATGAAAGGTAGGATAAGTATAATAATTAATACTTACAATTAAATGAAAAACTTTGAATATCACTTTTAAAATAAAATTGTTTAAAGAGTGGAGCAAGTCGTAAGTACATGGAATGAATATGTATGGTACATGGTTATCCGCTTGATCTTATGGAGATGAAAACAACGTACGTAACCCCTATAATTCTCAAATTGAAAAAGAGTTACTGCGCTTTCAGTGATTAAAACATGTTTTCACGTATATATTCGAGTCTCTTTCACTGTAGATATCTTCGATGAACGCCTGTTACACAGCAGTATCGGCTGAATATTGGAACTACCCGTATTCAATGTGTGGTTATTATCTTTCCATTCCTCGTGTTTTATGCAGTTAATGATCCTGGAGATTCAGTACTCTTTAAACGAGTGCGAAAAGTGGTGGATTTTCAGTGATCCTGCACCATGCACTATTATGAAAATAGAAACGATTCCCTAAATTAAGGGAAAATGAATATGGCTGATGCTTAGGTTTGTATTTAATGCTTGAATTATACAATGTGGGAGCTGCCTCAAGTTTATCTTCTACTTTCGCCTGTAATCAATGCCTTAAGTTTACCCTGTACATTTTTGATTCTTTCACGCGACTCCGAAAGTGGTGATCGTAAATTTCCCGCGAAATGGGTGGCAGCAGCTGCTGCCGGCCGTTCCGAAATTGCTGCTTTTGCCGCATCGGCAGTACTGTATTCCGTTCCGATTTTCGGCAGCACAGGCAGCACTGGCAGTGAATTTCGGAACGCGCCCCCAGTAGGGGCAGGGGGGACAGCTGCCCCCCCCCCCTAGAAACAAAAATAAAATATTAGTATGAGACATGTAACTAGAATAAAAATTAAATTTTTTTTTCAAGCAAATAATTGTAGTAACTAATAAAGCAATGCTATAATTATACATGATTTTCGTAAAATTTTGGTTTCATTTGCCTTTTCCGTGCTCAAATGTTACCACCTGAATGACCATGGCTTGCCCCCCCCCCCCCCCCTAGTTTTGATCCTGGGTATGCCCTTGGTAGCTATTGCAGTATTTTACATGATTTCTTGATTCAGCATGGGGCATGTGATATTAATTTTCTTCAATCTCCGAGAATTTTACAGGTACGTATACTTGAGTACTAGATGACATCCATACAATATCCAACACTAACATCCATTAAACATTAATCAGCAGTTATGTGGATATCCATACAATATCTGTGGCATCCCAAAATTAAAAAACCATCCCTACCAATATTTCAATGCTAAATTTCATACATTTTTAGCCTCTTTATTAAGTTATTAACCACCATCAAAGTACTAACTAATTTCATTATTCATAGAATTACATCTTCTTGGATATAATCTCAAAAAATATCAACCACCCATATTCACCGATTGTAAGAAACTTTTATTCGCACACTTTTTAATGTTTTAAGGGAGTAGTCTAAGGCAATAGGTTGACAAATCACCAACAATTGAGTATGGAAACAAGTTCAGAGAGAGAATAATTTTTATTCAAAATTTGAGTAAAATTTTATTTTGATATTTAACTCATGGAGATGACCCATTACACAAAAACTATGTGGAAAAATTACCATCATTGGCATTACCTGCAACAGACCTATCATTCCCTCCTGAATGGAATTTTGCATGGCTCAGCTAGTCCTTAATGTAAGTCTCTACCTCCTTGTCCATTGTGCTGCACCACTTTGATTTCCTTATTGCATCTGAAAGGTTTAAATAAAATGAACATTTATGAATCCAAAGCAATGATTTACATAGACAAAAATATACTAAATCTCTCATGAATTCTATAAAGGGTAATATCATCTAAGCCATTTAGGCACCCAGGGGTCGTATTCTATAACTTGTATCACCTGTGATGAGCAACTGCCAGTGATGTTACATCACCTATCACCGCCTTTCCGTTTCTGTAAGCCGACGAGGTGATGTTCATCACCCTAAACAGGGTGATACAGTATCACCCAAAGATTATGTGATCGGTGATATCAGTGGCCACATGGCATCAATTCTCACAATACTTTCATCTCTTCCCTCAACTCTTCTTCTTCTGTGTCTTTTACCTCCAATATCTCTTCTTCCGACATCACCTTTCTGGATGTCGACATCTACCTGTGCAACTTTAAATTCAACACACTTCCATCCATCTCAAGCCTACCAACAAACAGCAATATCTCCATTTTAACAGCTGCCACCCCTCCCACACAAAATACTCCCTCCCCTACTCTCTCTCTATCTGTGGCCATTGCATTTGTAACAACCCTGACTCCCTTGACCTTTTCCTTTCGAATCTCCACTAATCTCTCCTTCGCAGAGGCTATCCTGAATGCCTCCTTCAGAGAAAAATCCTAAAACTTCTTCCAAACCGCTCCCTCATAATAAATGTTTTCATGACCAAATCTCCCTCTGTACCACCTATTTCCCAGGAGTTCACTCCTGCCGATGCATTATCAAAAACCTCTACCCTATCCTCTCCAACACCCTCATAACCTCCAAAATTTTCCCTCGCTGTCCCTCTCTCACCTTTAGATGCCCCCCAACCTTTCCATCCCCTTGATAATCACCAAACCCCTTTCCAAATCAATTATCACCACTAAATGCCTTCCGTCCCCATGCAATCGCCAGCGTTGCAAATTTTGTAGCATCCTTATCACCCAACCTCTGCCCAACAAATTCTGTGTTTTTCCTCTTCCTTCCATCATCTCACCCTCCTGCATCACAAATAATATTGTCTACATTCTCCTACGCCAACTATGCCCTAGTTATTACATTGGCCTCAAAACCTATCCTCTGAATACATATATGGATGAATGGCCACCGCTCCAGTGGCAACAATCCTCCCTCATTCTCCACGTCACCACCCATGTCCCACCCACGTCACCGTCCCAGTCGCCACCCATGTTTCTTCACACAATTCCACGATCAATAAAACTTTTAAGGTCGGTATTCTCGCTTCCCTTCCCCCTTCCTCCTCTCCCCTCCAACTTAAAGACCTTAAGTCCTCATGTAATTACTTTTTTCAAGCCTTCTCTCTGCCGGGACTCAACGAATCACACTAACCTCCTCCATCAGCTCCTATTTTACTAACCTTTGTGTAGTTTGTATTTTTCTCAACTATTAAAAAAATCATATTGTCACTGGAGTATTTTTTTCAGAATCACAAAAAAACCTTCCATTGTAAAGGAGTTTTAAACATAGGTATTGCACTGAAAGAATGAGTTATGTATAAGACATATGTAGATATATTTTTAATCACTTACAATTTTAGTCATAAAGTTATATAATCGGGCCATTAAATGTAATATTTAATCCATGCTTCCTACAGCTGCTGAAATTTTTATGTATATATTGTGACCTGGATATTCATGGTGGATTTCCTATCTCTTCAAGATGGAAACAGTTGGTTTCCCTCTTTGCTTAAGCATGCATTCCTTGGATTTCTCTTTGTATATGTCTGTTGTCATTTGGTAGAGCTCAGAATAGCCCAGTGAAACTGTCTCGGAAGTGTGAACTTTAAATTTCCTTGACGTCAGTTGTCACCTGGCAGAAAACATCCTTGTCTCAGATTTCCTATATATTCGCACGGAGAGAGGATCATTGATCAGTGAGGAAAAATAGCTGATACCGAAGAGTCAAGGCGCAGGCCGTATGGCCCTTGCACCAGTAGCAGTAGCGCCATCCACCTGTGCCTTTGACCCTAACTTCTATCATTCCTAAGACATTATAATATTCTTGTTTGGCTATTCGAGACACACCATTTGGTTCATTTAATTATTCAATCAAATTCTTGATTTAAATAAACAAATTTGGTCTCCATTATGGCAAGGGAACTATCTTGCTCAAACTACCTTAAAGTTGGGGAGCATGAAAACCAAGGTGAAGGACAACTTCGGTGACTGTACTGACTGCTAAGTTTCATGGCAAGGGGGAAGTCTTATGTAAGATGGAGAGGAATGGTTGGGGAAAATATGATCATAATTTAAAAAGGTTTGGGCCATTAAACATGTCTAAATGTTGTAAAAAACTTTCTTTTGTCCTGTTTTGGGCCATGAGGTCTCTCTTCTATTCATCCTTTCTTTTGTCTTGAGGATGAGATCTCAGTTAAATCCACTTTTCTGGAAGTTCTTGAGGAGGTGACACTCTTCCTTGGTGATGGAGTAGGCATTTGACTCTGGGGAGGCCTAGTAAAAGAGTGACTTGATCTCTCCACCTTCTGTTGTGGATGGTGAGACTCTGTGGGTTTCTATCCGTGCACATCGTGTCCTGGAAGACCAAGTAACCCAGAGTCCTATCTTCTCTCTTGGAGGCCAGCAGATCGAGAGTATGGAGATGGTTGTTTCCTTCAATCTCCATCATTGCAGCCAGCTGTGGGGTGAGGCTATTAGAGGTTGTGGATCGTGCATAAATAATTAATGAACTAAGCCGGTTTAATATTTCTCTGGTTTAATATAGACTTGTGCTACAAAGAGAACCACGCAGTTCTACAGTTGGAAGAAGAAGGTTTGAAAAGATAGCGAGCAGTATAAAGAATAAAAAAAGTGAACAGCGTAAATGTACTGATGCATTGAGCTAGTAGACACAAAATTCAAATACTCTACAGAGGCAGCTCAAACCAATGAGGGAGAATGGGCAAATGATTTCCTGCCCCAGAAGTCCAAATGCATTGTATTTTGGTGGTTTATGACTCTTTTAACCCAATTATTTGTGTTTTAATTTCAAGGCACATACTTTCTGGGCAGCTGCAGTGCACTGCAATTCAGCAGAGTTTCATTTCAATTTCAGTTTGGTTTGAAGGAAGAAATTGTTGCCCAAATATCATTACTCATTTAAATCTGCTGACAGTTGAACACTGCTTAAACATTCAACACTGTTAAGAATCCTGTGGTGACAATGGGAGTTGCATAATCTACGATAGTAGCAACAAATAATTTGAGCAAACTTGTATTAACAAAGATTTATTCATTATTACTACCATAAATACTCTTCTATGATGAAAACTCTATAGGCACACTTTCCACCCTGGTGAAAATAAAATGTGAAAAAAGTATGCTAAAATGTTCATGCTGGTCTTTGGACTCTCTTTCTACACACTTCTTTCTGAATATTACCATGCACAGTCTTTACACACTTCTTGCACATTTTTCATGCACACCTCTTATTATTATTATTACTGCATACTTTTTGCACACTCTTGTCACTGTTTATCAATAAGCACTCTTTATTCATTGCCACTATACATCTTTATATGATGGTGAATAATGATATTTAACAGTCAATATTCTGATGATTGTCGATAAACTACCCCTTATTTTCGTTTGTTCATTTTTATTTCATTTTCATATGGGATTGCAATTCTTGGTAAACCACATTTTTATCATTTTTTAAATAATAGTAATTATGTAGTTGTAGACTTTCACCATAGTAAAGGTCTACAACTACACCTACCTACACCACAATACAAGGTATACCCTTTCTATTTCCTATTTGCATTCTTTAATTTCATTAAATATTCCATACCACACATGCACATTTTAGTCACTTTAGGAATGTAATTCACAATTTTTGTGCACTCCATTCGCACACTTTCTTGACTTACAGCTAGAGATTTTTAAAAACCAAGTTGACTGTAATAAATTCCTTGTTAATGAATGTATGCTCCCTGCCTATTCCCCCGTCCTCGAAGCTTTAATCCCCTCCACTTCGTTCTCCTAGCACCCCCTCCCCACCTGGTAATGTTTACTATATAAGGCCTGCACATCGGCCTCCATTTACCTGAAGATGATGTGAATGCACATCAAAACCTGGGTCGTTGTTTAATAAATCTAGTGGTTTTAGTAAAAATTGTCATCTTAAAAATTTTTCATTCATACTATGGATGCTATTATCAATTTATTAATGATATTGAATATGCATTTGGGAAACTAGACACATGGTATACACGGCTCGCAAGTGATGCATTTTTGTGCTGTGTGGATTGGCACAAAGAAATAGAAGGTATGCATTTATTCCCTTGAAGACTACCAGAAAGAAAACGGCTGTGTTTTCAATAAATGCACAAATGAAGATGAACCGCTAAAAGATATCCATTAGAGGACTATTAGATATTGATGTTTGAGGATTGGGAGCGCTTTGTTATTTCTCAGAAGCTTATTCTCACAATGGATTTGTTAGTGCAGTTGTAGTTATTCTCACAATGGATTTGCAATCAAAATGGTAATACTGCATTATGGCTTTTGGAGCGTTCCAACATGTTTCAAAACATTCTCGGCAGCGTTCATCTACGTTCCATAACAGCTCAGTTGGACAGCATTCTTGAGTGTTCCAGAACAGAAATGCAAACACTCTCAGTAGGCGTTTTATCGGGCGTTCATCTGCGTTCCGAAACAGCCCAGTCAGAGAGCGTTCTTGAGTGTTCCAGAACAGAAATGCAAACACTCTCAGTAGGTGTTTTCTCGGGCGTTCATCTGCGTTCCAAAACAGTCCAGTCAGATAGCGTTCTTGAGTGTTCCAGAACAGAAAGGCAAACACTCTCAGAAGGCGTTCTCCGAGCGTTTCTGACCTAAGTCGTCGGAACAGCGTTTATGAACGCATGAGAACAGTGAGGGAAACACAGATGAATGTGGATGAACACCGACAAACGCTATGAAAACGCCAAAGAACGCACAGGAACGTTAATAGAATACCTGTAAACGCACTCCAGCAGCGTTCTCAGCCTCCTTCTTTTTCGCCAGGGCACTTCTTCCCACTTTATTCACACTTTAGGTGTTCCAAATCACACTTTTGTCACTGCGTTCTCATGCTAATAGTACACTTCATGCACACTTTTTGCACACTTTTGTCACTTCATTCACATTTCTTGCAAATTTTTCTGCACACTTTTCTCACACTTCATGCACATTTTCATCAGGGCAGTGACAAGTGGCAAGATAGGATTACACCACATCATATTGGAATGTATGTGGCCCTGTAAATTCCAGAGTATGTGCGCGGATTCATTAATGCTGAAAGTAAATAAATTGTATTGCATTTTCCTATGGGTAGTAGCCAGGGGGGCGTAGCTGCCCCCCCCCCCCCCACCCACCCTGGACGAGACATTTCACACCAAATCTGCTATACATAGCCGGACAGGATGATTTTCTGCCCCCCTCCTTACATATATCTACAGCTGCGGATGGGTGTCCTGCCGCCCCCTATCCCCCTACACTCTCCCATCCGGCCCCCCTGGCATAAATCCTGCCTACGCCCATGAACCATGGGTAGTAGTCCTAGGCTGCATGCGGCAGTTTGCTACCTGGGACCTGATTTTTTTAAATAAGGGCTAAGAGAAATGTGCCAAGTAATTTAAATATCGGTATTATGTAATAAACACGATTTCCAGCCGGTATATATCCCCACGAAATTTCTCTACTCAAAAAAATCAAGCTGGTGAGGTCCTACCGTTCAAAATAACCGGCAACTCGTCTGTTGTGATAGCAGTGCCAATTTTCTCCGTCGTTGCGAAGAACTAATAATCTAAATAAACAAATGCGCGCCCTTATGCACCAGTTGAGTGATAAGCGGAGGATTGGGATAAGTTCACCCTAGTTTGGAAATGATGGAATGTTGATGAAGTCATCAGTGTTCTTGCCATGGCAAGAAATATGTAGTGTTTACTTATGGCGAAAATAATTACGCGATATTCTGAGCTTGCGTCAGCTTTCAAGTTCTCTTGTTTTACTTCAGAATTTGAATTGGACATCGAAGAAGATAGATCTGATAGAGAAAAGTTTTCTCCGACGGAAGTCATCGATCAATGGAATTTATGATTACTTGGACATATCCCAGTGAGTATATACGTGTAAGGAGTGGTGCATTTTGGCCAATACTAGATGCTCTTGGTGTTCATTTTACACGAAAGTGTGATTGTTCAACTTGTCCGATTGTATGATACTTAGATTGTATATTTGTGTAGTGATCATGGGATTTGAATTCTAGTCGCATTTGTTTATATAAATGCAATGATTTTCCGATTGGTAAATATTTCCACTTATTAAACTCAATTTTCCGGATCGTTTGAAGCTGACCGGCTTGCATTAGTGGGGCATATAGACAGTATGTGGTTTATTTCCGTAAGAAATCATGCACGTTAACCAAACACTAATTTCCTTCTTGCGTAAGACATCTGCTAAGATAAAAATAATTTTATATCGGACAGTGTTTGTGAATCTTGCTGGTGCATAACATGAATTCATTGGCCAAGGATTAAGAAAGTGTTTTCATTTTAACTATTCAGTTTCTTGTTTTCAGTATGTTAGTGCCGTTATTAACACCTATACTTTTATGCTAGGATTGGCGGCTTCGGGTTGTTTCCTGAACTTCATCCCAACACTTTGCCAGATCATCATTTGGTCTACCGTCATTTTTTCAGAAACAAGAAGTCATGGCACACCTTGGGATGAGGGCATGTGTCCGTATATGTACTATCATGAATTTAAGGGGTAAGATTGATGCATTTATACCACTGTTTTCAATACTTATTTTGAATTGTGACGGAGAATTTTGTGTTTATATCTTGCCTTGTTTTTGCCGTCGAATTTCAATGGATACTAAATAATTAATGCAACGCAGTTATGCCCATAACTCTGGAACTGTTTTTAGTTATCAGCTATATTACAAATCATTTATATTTTGGTATCCCTTGAATCTAATATTGTGATTTTATTCCACAGTAGAGGTATTATATATTAAGGATTCCCTATTGCTTCAAATATCATTTATTGATACGATTGTAATCATCAACCTCATTTGCAACTCTTCATGTATGTTGAATATTCGTTTAACATTCCTCCCCATATATTAGGTCATACTAATAATTCATTGATCAACTTAGGTCATTAGAGGAACATCAAATGCACTAAATCATGGTACAAACAGTTCCAAAAAGATAATAATTCAATAAACAGAATACAAAATCTCTAAATATAATAGTTCAATATTAAAATTGCCTTTATTTATAGGTCTTTATATGTATAAAACCTTATTTCTGAATTATCAAGAAGAGAATTTCCTCCTGTATGTAGACTATACTATACCCATTTAGACCTTGGTGTAACTTTGATGGTAAGCCAGGTCTTTCATTCACACAGTCCATTCTGTCGATAACCTGTCTTACAACAGCTGATTATGAAGCATTGATATTGAATGCACCTCTTCCTCTGGGTGCAAAAATTTAACTGCACCATGCACTCATCTCTTCCCAACTTTATCTGGTGAGCTCTGTGTTAGTCACTTTGCCAAAAATATGTTAGACTTCTCTGATTTATTTTCATGAACTTTATGGTCCAGATTTGCTGCAAACACTCTGCCCACTGAGTGTAGTTGATCCCTAAGGCATTCAAAAAACTGCAGGCTCAGTACATAAATGTTCCCTCACTTGTTTTGAATTGCGTGGGAGCACCAGTAGGAGCTGGCAGCTCGATCTTGCACTTTCCCTGGGTTGTCTGCTCCTTCCACCCATGCCAGTGTACCCTCCACTGGATCCCACTTCATTGGTTGGTCATACTTGTACCACTTCTTATCAAAATCCTCCATAACAACAAGTGTCCTTCCTTTGAACTCAAAATTGTACATCTTCTTTACTGCATTCTTTATTGATTCAAACTCAACAATACCACAACCTCTAGATTTCTCCCCATCGTCACGGAATAGCTCTACATCTGCAACCTCACCATATTTCGTTCTTAAAAGATCCTACAGTTCTTGCTAACGGTATACATAAGGAATATTAGAGATCTAGTTTATTATTAGCTGGAGCTCTCCTTCAGCGATCTCAATCGCACTGTCCACCAGAACTTCCAGGCTGAAATCAGCTTTGTCTCTTACCTCTCCTCTGGTGATTATTTTCCCTACCACAGGCATCCAGCACTGGAAAGCATCCACAGATCCTTTTGATGTTTATACCTTGTTTTTTAAACTTATTTCTTCCTATCAGATTGTGCCCTCCATTTCTGATCTCTGCAGTCTTATAATGGTCAATGTTTTTACCTGTAAAATGTATCCTGAATATTTAATTACATCTAAAATGTACCCAACTAAAATGCAGCCCTCAATATTTAATCTTCCAATGTTCCAGGTAGTCCCATAGCTCTAACATTGATGTCCTCTGCCGGCCACAGCTGCCAATGGCTATAACTTGACATAACAAATTACTGGACCAGAATTGAAATCCATTACATGATGCTTCCCATTCAGCTCCAACTTCATTGAATAGAGATCAGTCAATATTACCGAAGCTACCCCATTAAGCTCTGCAAATATACCCCCAATCATTTGAATTGTTCCATGACCATTGACCTCTTAATCCCCTTTTAGTTCTGTCAGCTTTTCCTTGTTGATCTCAGTCACCACCGTTTTCTCTACACCCCATTTGAGGTTGGCTTCCTTCATCTGACAACATCTCACCGTATGACCATGCATTGACAGTGAAAGCATCCTTTGTCTTTGAGTGGACCAATCTGATGATTGTCTAAACCATTGCGTCTGTTACACTTCATGTTAACATTCTTCTGGACACCTTCTTTTACTTCTGTTTCATTTCTTGATCCAAAGTATGTACTGCCATCCCCATGTACATTTTGTGCTTCTGATATACCCCTCCCAGGCAATTATGGCCAAAAAGCTTCTGTAATGTTGTGCAGTTTCACATGTCATGGCTATATCATATACCAATTTCAATGATGATTTTCTCACTGTAGACAACTGCCATTGATTTTGCTTGTCCTCCAAAAACCAGCTAAACCATTAATAGTTTATCCATGTCAAAATAATTATGATGTTTAGCTAATATTGTAAGTTCCACTTTGTATTCTTGAATACCCTCACACTCTTACTGACTGCAACTGTAATTCAAAACACAGCAAATTCCTTTGGAGCTGTGTCATTACACTTCTAATTTGCCAGTTAAATTAAAATAAGTGAAATCTTTGGGATTCTCTGCTGACAGTACCGATGACAGCAATGGTGAGACTGAATCACCAATGACCAACAGAAAGATTGCTGGCTGGCTCTTGGGGTTTACGATTAAATTACTCCTGGAAAAGTAAGATAACTTCCTTGTATATGCTGACCAGGAAAATGAAGTATTTAACTCCAAAATCACTCCGACGTAATGTTTTCACTACGGTACTGTCAAGGAGGGCAGGGATAAGTTGAAATTAAATGACATTTCTCTCAGAATGCATTCACCATGACTGTATAGCTTGCCTGCTTTAAAAAAAAACTTTACCACACCACTTACACATCGCTGATAATCCTCTCAATGATGCCTGAAGGCCCCAATGTACTTTTTCTCTAGGTTTACTAATATATGGTTACTAACTTTTTTTTTTGGCATTCAGGCTGAAGGAATAATTTAAACTTGCTAGACAATTATATGTTTGTCATATAGCACATTTATTTTCCTAATATAATGCAAACCCATGTCTTCAATAATTCCTGGGCAGTATGTTCACACTTGTAATAACAGAACTTTACGAATATCCAATCATCGCATTGACAAATGTTGTGGTACAAAGTCACTTTCGCGAGTGTTTATACACCAAGTGGTGAAATTCACCGTGAAAAAATCATTTGACTTGACCTGGTTTAGAACCCAGATCTCCCAACTGCCAGTCAGGTGTGTTAGCCAGTTACATCACCAAGCCATCCTCCCTCAAGGCGAAATTCAAGGGGGGTTTATGGTAACTAGATGTTCACGCCTCAGTCTACATTGTAGCACACGAGACAAAGTTGTGCTAACAAAGCCACAGTCGTGGTGGATAAACCCATCATTGTCATTTGTATAACGACAAAAATTGACGAATTACCAATCATTGCATTGACAAATGGTGTGCTGCAAAGTCACACGGGTGCGTAAACTCCACGGGTTGAAATTCACCTGACCTGACACCTGACTGGCAATTGTGAGATTGGGTTTCAAATCCCATCAAATGATTTGTTCATGGCGAATTTCAACCTTGGTGAGGAGAATTTTAATTGGCATCTTTCTTAAAAAGTAAATGAATCATAGTTTGTCGATTTGTTGCAACGTTGGAGTTTTACACAATTGGAATGATGGCCCATACATCTAAGCACTATTTTTTGGCAACTTGCATTGATGCTTTTGGAACGAATTTTTGGCATCTTCCTTACCTTACTATGAGACTAACAATGTAGTACTCTACCATTCCTCCATTATTTAGGTGCACCTATACGAGGGACATGATTTCTCAATGCCTCAGTCATTCTCTTGTTGTTTATCTTCCTGATTCTAAAATATTCATCTATTTTTGTACAGGTTTGTTTAAATTGATTACATGTACCATGTGACACAACCTGTAAGCTTGTATATTGCAAAATGTAAATTGTTGAGATTTTTAAGGAAGCTAGCCAATCAATATGAAATCAACAATAATATATACGATAAAAAGCTATTACAGATAATGACCTGGTTGTTCTTTTATTTGTGTGCACTAGCATATGTTAAATTATTAAAAATTGTGATATTCATACATATTCTACAAGGCAGAATGATCAGGTTTTATATGTATGCACAAGGAATGCTGGTGCTGGTCCAAATTTTATGGGCCTTCAAATTTATAATAAACTCCCAGTTGAGCATAAGACTCAAACAAGTGTGGATAATTTTAAAGCTAATCTGCTTAGGTACTTGAAGTTAAATATGTTTTATTCTATTGCTGAATTTCTTTATAATGCCTAATATGTTATGAGTCTTGTATCCATTGTATGCATTTTGTTACTTTACCCTGCCATGTTTTATATCAAGTGTAACAGTTGTAACAACTTGATTGCTGGACAAATAACATGTATTGTTATTATTATGTGCAAACTGTTTAACATTCTTCAGTTTTCACTCATGCTAACTTATGTGCAAACTGTTAAACCTCCTGCAATTAATGAGTGTTGCAGAAACTAGAAAAGTTCCCTGAATAACCTGAATTTTTAAAAAAAATATGTGCTTGTCACATAACCAATTTCTCATTGTGATACTCACCTCTGTTCATTCACTTACAGGTATACAACTAGGGGGAACACAAGCATAAATGTTTATACTGAGTGGCCTAAAGCAGACAACATTGAGGAATGTTATAAGTCGTGCTGTATGGAGGGGTATGATGGGAGTGACCGAGAGGGCAATGGAGTGTATGCGAGTGATGGTGATTGCAATGCCATTGTTATGTTCAACAATACTTGTTACCATGTGAGTATCCAAATGGCTGATGGATTAATTTCCCTTTACTCCTTACAGACTTGCCTTTTATTGAGTACTAGATTTGCCCGGCATACGTTGCAATATTTCTTTTTCTTTCTAAGTAGGCACACATATTCCTCGTACCTACACAGGAATTCGTAATGCACAAATGATGGCGTGAGTTTCCATTCCATACCAATGCCTCAGTTTCCTAGTAAATAAAATATTCTATTGTTGAAGTAGTGCAAACATTTTAGGCTTTCAAACTTAACAATCAAATTTCAGGATAAAGTGAAGCGTGTACAAAAATTTAGTGCAAGAATTAACCAAAAAAACAAACAAAGAGACCACTGCACCAAATCTAATTCTTTGCACAAATAAATCACTTGCCTTTTAACACAAATTATGTCTCACTGATATGATTCTGATGCACGTGATGGAGCAACTCGTAAACAATCTACTTAGTTGCTTGCTTGTCGTTCCTCGCTTGTTTGAGAAGCTCGCGTGCCAACATTCGTTTGTTGAAACGACTTGTGCTCTACCTATTGTATACTCCTGTCCAAAAAAAACTTACCGCCTCAGAGCCAAAAAATTTCTAAAGGCTGGGACACAATCAACGTGTACGTGTAACGTGAGCCGTTAACGGGAATACGCGGAAAGATGGCTGACGGGAAAGTATAGCGAACGGACACAATCAACGTGTACGGGGAGTACGTGTACGCGAGAGATCGACAACTTCCATCTCTTCCCGTGTCCCGTACACGGAAAACCAATCAGAACAGTCCTGAGAATCCGGGAATGGGAGCCATCTGTCGGCAGATACATCCAACTGCTGAAGATAGCTCTTGGCGAAGACAACTTATTTACTTTCACACTTGTTTACACCTGATCTCTTAGCTGCGCCTGCGTTAGTCAATTGTTACTCCGGGCTGCGTTAACGTTGATTGTGTCCGCTGACTTGCGCTCCCCGTCTCCCGTTGTCCCGTTAACGTCTCGTTTCACACGTACGCGTTGATTATGTCCTTGCCTTAAGTCCTGAGTTGACGTCAATGTGACAACACAGTCGTACCATGCCCCCTGTGTGGGAAGGCAATAAACAAATGGAACGGGACAAAGACCATCCTCGCCGCAATTGGAGAGGGGGAATGAGGGAGAATATGCTCGACGGGAAAATTTTGAGGGCCCAGGCTTCTGTTCAAATTGTGTGTGAGCGAGAATGAAAGGGGGATGGCTCGTTTCGGTCGCTCCAAGAGACCAAGACCTCTCGTTGTCGACGACTGCTAGAAGATGTGGAAAGCCCAATCTTCGTCTTCGTCATGTGTTAATGGAAGTTCACAAAGTTCACTTACGTGTTTATTTAAACTCGCATGCTACACAGTTACACGCGCAAATGGAATCTGAAGATGATAACTACTCGAATTGACTATATTCTCAAGGAGAAAAATCGATTGCCTGGACTGACATTCGATTTTTGTGTAAAGGAATAAATTTTTTATCATAGCCACTATCGTAAGTGTTTCCTCCGCTGCGTTTGGAACATTGGGACTATGCATCTTTGAATTGTAGCATGATATTTTTCCAACAAATAGATTTACAGCTCCCTCTTAGAAACATTATTTACTTCAAAGTTGGATTTAAATAACTCTGTACCCAATAAATCTACTGTTAGAATGCTTTTCAACCAACTTCCATCCACTCAACCATAGAATTCAGCATTCACTCAATTTTTGTTTCCTGTTAGAAATTACTTGGGATTAAATACTCTATTTTCTGGACAGAGGCATCTTTTTGCCACACAATGTTAGCACTTGGTCCAACTTCGTTTCATTGGCATATATTAAACTGCAACCTTCTACTTCATAATTTAAAGAAAATTTTAGTCGAGCAGTAGGGACTCGATCAAAATGATATCTCATGGCAGCTTTCAAATATGTATCAACTCCTTAACTTATCACGAGGTTGGGTGTGTTGTTTACATCGCAGTTGGAAAACGGAGCATTGGCCACTGGGGTTCACATCACACATTATCTGCCATGGCCATTCTAGGAAGATGTGATTAAGGCAGGGTAAATACATTTGTAAATTTTCCCTGCTCCCAAATTTGCTGATTCTTTGCATTTTATTCACCTTATAGAACTCTAAAATGACACCGGAAGAACTTCATTATTCTATGGAGATCCTCCCTAAATTCAATGACACTGTAATCGTCTAGATGATTATGAGTAAAAATGAAATAGCTGTTGACGTTGGAATCTTTATAAAAAGGGTATGGCAAAGGAAACCAACTGCTTCGGCCTCTTGTCGAAACAGAACATTCATATTCAAAGTAATTATAAATGGGATATATTTCCCAATGGAAATGGTTGGCTAGACATACCTCAATAATTACTGGTTTTATTTAAACAAGCCATATTGATTCAATCGTCATACCTTTCCGATAACATGTGATTACTTGTTGCTTAACTTTGTTTGTAATGATGTTACGATGTCTCCATTTTATTTCTCATGAAAATCTTTGAAATCGACCAAACATGTAGCCTTTACGCTAAATCCCTACAGTTAAAAATAACTCAATGTCACTTATTCGACCATGAAGTGCCGTAAATAATACCTTCAGTTCACTCAATTAGTGAGTTCAGCCTCCACTCCATTTTCCAAAATCAATTGTGTTGAGGCAACATCCTGTCGACCCCATACATACATTTCTTGGAGAGCAATAAACATTCCGTACAAAAGAAAGCCCTACCCACAACCCTGGATTGTGGAAAGGCTCCACTCTTCTGAAAGTGACCTAAACAGGGCTGCGGTTTCTTTCGCAGCTGGGAGTGGGATGCTGGAGAAGTGTTGTTTTTCAGCTGTTTCCAATCATTCGGGTTGTTTTGGACTTCTGTTTCCTTATTAGTGAAGGAGAAATGGGGCAGATCTGCTAAGTTAGACAATGTCAACGGATTCATATCACTATGGGTGAAGCAGCGATCGATAAATTCAAGGATACGAAACATCTCTGCGTGCTAAGAACTTGGTTAGCCGCGGACTCTACTCCGATATGACTTTAGCTTTGACATTTTCTGATAATATTTATATTTCAACATCGTTTTTATTAATTAGATTCTCCCTTGACAAAATCGAAATGACCCACATGTCTCAAGATGCCTCATTCACAACAGCTTGAAGGCGCTGAGAGGATATGTCCATTCAAGGTGATACAATACTGCTCCACGTTGGCTCTCTGTGGTCTCCATCATCATATATATTTCTGTGATAATTTTATCATCCTATTATTAAACATTTTGAAGCAATCGAGGGGAGAGTCGAAGATATCTCTCTCCGAGAATGCCCTGTGAACAAATTCTTCCTAAAATGCGAGTGAGAGATACAGGAGGAATTGGGAACAATCAAGTATATAAAATTACCACCAAATGAAAGATAATATATTTCAGCAACATAACACGTACAAACAAAGTAAGGGTCAGCCAACCTGTGTTCTGACATCTAAGTTTCAAAATCAATCACCAACTATACGGGACAGCAAGAGAAGAACCTCTCAAGACCATGGTCCATATCAAAAGAGAGCGATTAGCGGTTTCCTTTGTAGGAGGGGAAGCTCAGATGGTGGGAGAGTGGAAAGGGTGAGCAGAGGAAAAGAGGCGATTTGTTACATCGGAGGGGAAGTCGGAGGGGAAATCAAAACTCTTTCAGTGTAATAGAATGATTATGTATCCAATTCAACACAATTCAAACCCTCCGAGCGAGGACAATCTGCGATTAATGCCTAGATAATGTAACCTCTATCATTTGTTAGACAACAACTTGTTGCTATCAGAAATGCAAGCGTAAAAAATTATTTCTACATTCCATTGGACCCGATTCAACCTCTTTTCGCGAAGCTAATAGATTTAATGTGGCCAAATACGAGGAATAACCATCGATTTCAGTGAAGGTTTCCTGTGCGCCAATGAAGACATGAAATGGATATTTGAATTCTGGCTTTCATTCCTGTAGCTTCCGAAAAGAAGGACGATTTTGTGACTTCGTCTTCCGACCGACGTTTCTCTCCATGCCTCCCCACCCCGACGGGATCAGACCGACACAATAGACCCAACCCACCCTCACCCCATCCCAGAAATAATCCCCACCCAGGTCAAAATTTTTCGCCGGGGGGTGTTCCCTCTCGTCAAGTACGTTCCGAAGGTTTCTTTTCCATCCGAAGGGTTTATTGCATTCCCACGCAAGGGGGCATGGCACAGTGTTGTCTCATCAACGTCAACTCTGGACTTAAAAATTTTTTCAGCTCTGAACTGGTAAGTTTCTTTTGGACAGGAGTATACAATGGATTTAATAATTCAGAAACCTGCGTGGGCTCACGCCCAAAGACTCACCCAAGTTTCATCATAATCTGATGAATACTATTGGAATGCAGAGGAGACGAATATACAGGTATTCATTTCTATATACATATTACATTTTTGCCTGTCACTCCATTTTTCTGGTCATATTTTTGCTCTTGTGCTGCCAATTAGTCAAGTGAGCTAAAAGTTATGGTATTCATTATGAGGGCTACCTTTTTGATTGACTCCCTAGAGAGGAGAATTGGGAGCTAAGGCATTGTCAGCATTTTGTGGTATATGGTTCCATTTTTGTGTGCAGTGGCATTGTTCTGCAGTGTGTAATGATGTACCATTCTCTTTTGTTATGGGAGATGAGATGGGTAAATTTCCGTAATTTTCATTTGAGGTAAATTACTGTGGTTAATTACAGTAATTTTTGAGAATCACCATAATTTTCCGGTAATTTTTAATTTTATGCAATAAATAGCCGTTTGAGGTTTTGATTCAAAAGCCAGTAGCATTAACAAGGGGTTGACAGCACTTATACCATTACTATTGCTACATTTATGTGTTAAAAATATAGAAAATTTACAAACAAACGCAGCAGCCCACACACAATTTGATGTTGTTTTATATGGTATGAGGAATTTTCATTCGAAATGTTAAAACAATGGCCCCGCAAATATTACACAGGTGTAAATGTGAATTGCGAACAAGGAAAGCATCCGTGGAGTGGTCTTGATCCATGATAGCTTTTGGGATAGCTTCTGCATTGTGTCATTTTTGTGACAACAGTTTTGCAAGCGTTTCAACTCGCTTCTTCAGGTCTAAAGTGCTCACGATGCATTTTGACCGCAATGGATAGCCCGGCGGTGGGTCAAGCATGATTTTTTTCTCGACTTTCATTCAGCCTTTTCCCATGTTTTTTGGTAGAGCTGCTTCCAATAGGTGGATAGCGTGTAGCCATCTTCTCTATTGACATTATTCTGTCTCTTGGATATTTCAATTGCCTCCCTTATTGATCTGGGGATGTACCCTGTCTCCTTCGCGATAATTGTTGCATCCTCCGAATTCATGTTATGTGATGGTCTGCTCCATGTGTGCTCTGCAATGGCAGATTGGTTCGGTTGTCTCTTTTTTATGGCTCTTTGGTGTTCAAAGATGCAGCACTTCAGTGCTCGGAATGTTTGGCCAATGAATGACTTCCCGCATTCACATTTTACTTCATATACTCCTTGTGAGCCTTATGGTAATTGGTCCTTGTGTCCACACAGTAGGTTAGATATTTTTGTGACGCAACTGTTCCTTGTCACCACGTCAAATTTTTGGAGTACTCTGAAACTGTCTTCATAAAAATGATACAATGTGGAAGCTCTCCTAAAAGCTATCACGGATCATGTATGAAGGATGATATAGAAAGTTAATGGAGATTGATTACCCCAGAAGGGACAATATATAAGCTTTCTTTAAGCTCTATGTAGAAGCGTAGAAGCTTTCTTTAAGCTTCACTTACTCCTTAAATAAACTTGGCAAGACCAGGCATCATTTCATAGAAGAATTTTATTTTAGTATCCTTTAGCCAAAGAAGACTTCGCATTCTACAAATTTTAGCCAGTCATTCCATTGTCCTGGCCATAATAAATGATTGTTGAAATGTACAAAGTATTCTTTGCAATATCTAATCCACTTCATCTTGTTTGCATCACAAATCACTTCACTAATCCACTTCATCTTGTTTGCATGTGTACTGCACTACCCAGAGTTTACACATTGAAAAATCCTTTTATACCACTAACCTTTTGACTTTTCACTGAGGACATTGAAGGAATGACGAGGATTACAGTTTAGTGATGAAGTTATTTTTTCCCCTGTTGACAAGTACAGTAGATGATACAAAATATCACAAATCATGTAATTGTATAGGATACGTCAAGAGTATTTACAAAAAAAAAGGATATTCAATAACACCAATATGTAATATATCAGTACAAGATATCATTAAAATATTACACTGAGCTTATGTAATCATTCACACTATAAAAACAATTTTCATTTAGGTACATAAACAGTTTCTTTTTAAAAATAGTTAATGATTTTTCATTTTTTAAGCTCATGGGTAACTTGTTATATATTTTTATGCATACAGAGCGGGGACCTTGGGACATCATCGACATATTGGCAGATACCACACAAAGATGTTTACTTGTCCTGGTTGCATGACTATGTTTTACATTATTTGATGGAAATATGGTCAAATTCTTTTTTACAATGCTTTCAATATTGAAATATTTTAAACGTTAATTGCAGGTTTCTTGCATGAATAACAATCAGTGTTGGCCTGTGAAGAGTGGGAAGAGGAAAGATGTGGTTATGATGCTAGTGAAGCCGACAATGGAGGGAGATGATAGTCTGACCTGGTATGATATCCTTATTGGAAGTTCATCACATGGCCTTGTTGGACTTAGCAGAGACCCTCAGATGGGAAGGTATGTCACAACTGATAACTTATGTGATTTGAGACCAGCCTCAGCTGTTACATTAGTAGAATTCATCAGCTGAGGAGATACATGGAAAACTTATTTACACAGCTGATGGATAAAAAACTTTCCACCCAAACCGTGATTCCAAGATGAAAGTTTGACAGCTAATTTCCCCATTCAAGCCCTTCTGAAACCCATAACTTTTGTAGGAAGTTTTGAATAGTGATATTAGTCCCTCATACTACTGGTTTTGGGCCCTTTAATTCGAAGGGGATTAAGGAAGGGCCCATGGTCTTTCAATGAGATTTTGAAATTACTCCATACCTCCTTTGGCATTATAAATCAAGGCTGAAAATCAAATGAATGGATTGTACCTGAAATACCAAAATAGAAAAGGTATATCACTCAGTAGCAATTAATATTGGTATTTTTTGCTTATCCTTATTCCTACTAATCTACATTTCTTTAATGTATCCAAAATAAGATATTTTATAATTGTGAAAGATACAATATTGTGAAATCACTTTTCAGTCTGTAACTTCAGGTACTAATTTATGAAAATATCAAAGGTGAGCTTTGGATTTTCCTCATTTTTTTTTCAATGATGGAATTTGCTGATCATTTCTTCTGTGAATGATATTGTTGCCAAATTTGGATGTGATTATGTACGAATTTGGCACTAATTTTCTCTCTTGTCATTGAAGGAGGTGGTCTCTGGGGTAACATTATGGAATAGCTTCAAGGTTAGAAATTTTGAACTTTGTTCAACGTAGCAGAAATTAATCCTCTTAGTGCTGACTCATTCCAGTGATATTAGCAAGAAATGCAGAGGGCAATTTAATTAAATGTATCATTTTAGGAAAAAAAATATTATGAAGTTATTGCTTGAAATATCCAAGTATGGTTTTTTTAAAATTGTGTATAAAATGAATTGGGTAATAATCATTAAAGGCATTTTCACCATCTAATAAGTAATTGTAATTATACTAGTGTGCTAAAGTTGAACAATTTTGGTGCATGAGCCTATATATCAGCCCACCGCACTTTTTGCCCGTGATGCAAAAGCCAATATATTAGCTGCACTAAGAGGGTTAATTATGACCTAGGTTTTTTCGCTGACCGACATGATTGGGTAAAGTGAAAGGCCAATTATATGTGTATATGTGTATACCCATAGAGCCATTGAAGGTGGGTAATACAGAAATGAGGGAGAAGGTAGGGTTGGGGTGGGGAGAGAAGGAAAGGGATTATAGGAAAGCAGAGAGAATAGGCCCTGTGGGTGGGGTCTGGTTGCTTTTATGTTGCTTATGGTAGGGTGGGATAGGGCCTTCACAGCTGTGTCATGAGATGAGGTGAAATGAAATGGGGTGGGGGAAGGGGTGGTAGTGCAAATGTTAGTCAAAACCATGTCACAAGAAGGGGGTAATTGGGAGAGTTCGGAATACTGGGAGGGTGGGTGTAGGCTTTGGACTTTGGGTAAAGGGAGGTTCAAGGAAGTGATCAGCATTAGTACAGACAGTCATTTACTATATTAAGTACTAGCAATAATGTCCATTGATTCCCACTGGAGGGGTAAGAGTAGGAAATTATATATATGGTAGTTCGATGTATGCAGAAAAGAATCTTACCTCCCATTTATAATCTTAATGCTTCAACATTCAAAGGTAAATGGATAACTTATAGAAGCAAAAAAATCGCTGTATGCTCAGTGACACTTCGCTGTGTCATTTCTTTCATAGTCAAATTAAAGCTTCTAAGACATTGACGATCTCAACAGTAAATGTATAAATTATGGCTGCAACAATACCTTTTTGAAATCTGGCCAAATACGAGGAATAACCATCGATTTCAGTGAAGGTTTCCTGTGCGCCAATGAAGACATGAAATGGATATTTGAATTCTGTCTTTCATTCCTGTAGCTTCCGAAAAGAAGGACGATTTTGTGACTTCGTCGTGAAGGACGATTTTGTGACTGTTCAGTGACACTTTGGCATATCAATTTATTAATAAATATGTGCATACACATGCATAAATTCTACTTTATGTATAATATGTCAATATTTCTTTCTTTGGCAGCCCATCTTTATACAGTAGCGGATTGAGGACATGTATTGTTGGTTCATATTCCCAATGTCTCCGAGGGGAAGAGTGCGTGCCTTCCAAAAGAGGAGGTCGCCCAACGAAAATGGGCTTCTGTGTGTGCCAGCGTTCCGATGGCTGCTATATGCCAGCTGACTTAGTTCACAAAGAAGATGAGGACGATGAAGATGGAGGTATTGTGAACAATTTGGCTGGGTAGAAGTTGTGGTTTTATGTATTAAGTAATTTTAATCTAAAGTAATTATGTAAATTTAGAGCTAGCGATGGGTAAATTACTGTAACTTTCATTTGAGGTAAATTACCATGGTAAATTAACGGTAATTATTGAAAATTACAGTAATTTTTGGGCATTTTTGAATGTTCTGCAATTAATAGGTGATGGAGGACTTGATAGGAAAGCGAATAGCAATTTGAAGTGGTTAATGGCATCTAAACAATTACTATTGCTTCATTAATGTATTTGAAATAGAAGCCGTGTCCCAATTCGTTAGGCATTAGGGAGGATGCGGTTGGCTACCCAAATATTTAGAGGCCTTTCGCTAAGGGAGCTTGATTTGGGACATCCTTCGCTAGTGTTGCCGTCTACCGAGCTGGAAACGAATGAAAAACATATGAGTAATTAATAAAGGACTGAATGAAACAAATGAAACCTGAAATTAATACATTTTTGACTCCTGTGGCTACCTTTGTATGTGTTGTGAGATTTGGAAAATGAAATAACATTTTTTCATCCATTTCATTGTCTGGAGATTCGTTAAGTTTTTAGTTTTCGGGGTATTTCAGTTTTCGTAGGTGTTCTGGGATTTAAATTCGTTTTTTTTTTAAGTGTACTGAGTAGAATTTTTCTTTTGAAGTCGGGTGTTGGTTTGCGAAATTCTAGAGAATTCCTTCACTTACAGAGGAAATACTTGTTGGCCATGTTTGCCACTTTTCAACTACTTCCTTGGGTACGAGTTTCCTTGTACGACGCATGCTGCGCTTTGCATGATGGAAAATTCAACATGGAGGCGGATTTAGGATAAACTCCATCTACCCTAAATTTCACCCCCGAGAAAGGCACCTAAATCCGCTCCCCCTTGATGCCTAACGAATTGGGACACACTACAAGATGGCGTCCTCCCCAAATCTGCCGATTTAGCTGCCTAAATGGTGAATTGGGACACAGCTGGAGAGAACTTCAAAAGAAATATGGCAGCCCATATGCAATTTGGCATTCTTTTTTTGGTATGAGAAATTTTCGTTCAAACTGATAAAATGATATCCCTACAAATACATATTCCACAAATGAGTTGTATGTGCCTTAATTTATATTTTAGAATAAATTAAGTATATCCTGGCTTGGCTTACAGTAATATATTTCAAATAAATTGGTATGAAAAAAATTGAGACGGAGGTGAAATTTACTGAAAATTGTGGTAATTTTTAGGGGCTGTGGTAAATTAAGTAAAATACCACAGTAATTTGTGAAAATTACCTCAGTAAGTTTCAGAATGGTCCATCTCTAGTTAGAGCCCATGATTCTAATCCTAAATAAGATGTCTGTATCCAATTATGCTAAAGGAATCAATGTGAGAGTATGTTCATGCTCAGTACTCCCTATACTACATATTCATGACTTTACATGTTCTGATTTCATGTAATATTTGATTCTGCTCATACTTTGATAAGTTTTTAAGATAAACCAACAGTGGTGTTATTCATAATTATGTGTTAATCATGTATTATGCCAGAAGAATGCACAATGTACCTGATATGCTATTTTATCCATTTTTACACGCATGTTACAAATTTTGTATTTCAGGTGTATTTGATGCTGCAGTTGCTGCTAGCAGTAGTCATGAGTCCACTGTAGATCCAAGAAAACCATCAAATGTAAGTATCAAATAAAAAATTTGTGTGAATTAAATGAATTGAAATGAAATTAAAATTGAATGTTGCTCTCATGCCTAGAGTTAGCTTTTGTCTTCTGGGTGGTGAAG
Organism: Ceriagrion tenellum; assembly: GCA_963169105.1. Lineage (NCBI taxonomy): Eukaryota > Metazoa > Arthropoda > Insecta > Odonata > Coenagrionidae > Ceriagrion > Ceriagrion tenellum. Next base: position 42,846,941 of record OY720639.1, read on the forward strand.
TTGCATTGACCCAAATACATTAAAATTCTACAAGTAATAAACCCTATAGCACCAATTGGCTAATGTTGAATTACATTCTTATGACTTTGTAGTTCTGTGCAATCATTTTAAGACTTTTTTTTCTGGAATACTTACATTTTTTTTGCTGTTATGCACTATGGGTCTCTTTTGGGGTGGTGGTCTATACACTGAGCCCACCAGCAGGCCACAGTTTATTGAAGGCATCTCTGAATTCATTTTCAAAAAATCATATTTTTTTATGGGATCCCTTTCATTGTCAACTATATCGAAGTTGAATATATCAAGGCTATCAAAGCCATTTTTATGTATTTTAGTGTTGTGGTTTTAACATTTTAAAATTTATTGTTCAAATGGCTGTTCCTGGCTGGACCTTTATGTCACAATGAAAAATTGAGAGTAACGTAAAATCTAGGCGTGTAAAATTGAATTTTTCCGGAAATGAAAATTCTTGCTGAAATTAATGGCTAGTGGCTGTTTTCCATTGGCCAGTGAATCAGCATAGTGGCTACCAAAGGTTTAGAAAACATTTCAGGATTTCTTCTCAGGTTTTCCATTGATGAGAATCTTATTGTTGGTTTTATATAGTTTCAACTGCTTTTTAAGTTTTACCTTTCCTCTTTACAGCAAATCTTGGAGGATTTTCCTGTGGAGAATGTTGGTCTTGGGCTGCCCTTAATGAATAATCAGCAATTAATGTCCAGTGCTCAGTCAAAACCTTCATCTACAACTTCACCTCCACCCAAGACTCTGGAAGTATCAGTAATGAGCCAAACAGTGCGGCTGCCAGAGAATGAAGTCACGTTATCAGCTTTTGTCATACCCTCTGAAAAGCCAGGTGAGTGATATCGCTCTTCAATGTGGAATTGTGTCTAGTTATATTATTTAAGGATTGCATCCCTAAGTGTGTATGAGGAGATAGAGGCCTTAACCTCTGAAAAATTGTAAGATTTTTACACCCTTCTTTTTAATATCTACTATATCCAATAAGTCTCCCAAATAATAAAATTTCTCTCAGGGTTTTTACCCTGGTGTGGCATGTCACTCATAGTGGATACTCTAAACTGGCCAGTGAAAAATTTCTTAGGGGATTACTAATGCATTCAGTAGTTTTGGTCTTCAGCCTTCGGAAAGTATTTACTTTCTATTATTATCATTATTATTACAATTAAACAGTTGCAAGTGAGCCATTCTGGTGGTAACATTTAAAACAGCTGAGTAAAAGTTAAAACTTGAAACCTTCTACTTCTTTAACCTATTTTTAAAATTACATAATTTTTTTGGGAAGGGCTCAAATATTTTTGCTGGTAGGTTGTTTCAGTCCCGTATGGTCCTGTTCAAGAAGGAGAACTGTTTTACATTTGTTTGTTGTTTTGTGATCAGCACTTTATCTTGAACAGGAGGTCATTTATTATTAAGTTTAGGTACTTGAAAATTTAGCTTTCATATTTCAGCAGTTGTATTTTTTTTAAATCACTCCCATGATAGATGGCTGGAAAAAATATAATTCTGCTTCTTAAATGCCTGTGTGGAGATCATTTTTTCTAAAACTGTACATATGATACATATGCTATATATATCTATACTGTACATATGATAGTTATTATGGATTTCTTCTGCTTTTTCTGTATATATTTTCAAATTTTGACCCATATTTGAAGTAACGACAAAAGCCCGTTCAGATGCATGAATAAATTTTGATATTTTATATACATTTATTGTACAAGTTTATTTTTTGTAATTCGGTAAGTTTGCATTTAAGTAAATCCATTGAGTGATTGCTTATGATGTGCACACATTTAATTCAGGTAATCATTCAACTTGTAGAAGAAAGAAATCAAAATGAATAATGGGATTTAGCAAAAGATAAGTGTGACACTTTGTGGTGATAATGCACCCCTAGTAAAAATTATATTGTACAACTGGTCAACTCTTAGTAGCCCATGTCTAACTGTACCTTAGCCTGCGTCATTACAATCAATATCCCTGGCTGAATTGTGATGTTGGCACTAACACATGAACCAGTACATAATGACAAGCTTCTCTTTCGAGTGTCTGAGATTCCATGGCTGTTGCATTGGCTAGTTACTTTTGTTACTTACATTACTTTTGAATAGAAAGGTGCGAGCATCTCAAGCCTAATATTGGAAGGATTTTTTTTGTAATTAGTAGGTGGTATTTTGTAAGCATCCTTAAACATATGGGGTTTCTATACTCAAAAAGTTAACCCCGGATTCTTATATATGTAAGTTCTGTATTTTTGTTGCTCATTTTAATATGTCTGTAGGGTAATTTTTCCTTTAGTAGTAAGTGGTACTGGGTTTTTTTATGCTTTTAGAAGTAGTTGTCAGCTTTGTATCTTTGCCTTGTGGATGAAATCATCTCAGTGAAGTGAATAAAATTGCTTTGCATAGTTAAGTACCTCGTTAAATGTACTTTGAGGACCCTTACTGTCAAAATCTATAGCATTATTAAACTGACATTCGGTTTGAAAAAGACTTAAAGCATTAATTCTTCTTGGAGCTCCTCAGGGTTAAATAGGCAAATAGCATCCGTGTTTCAACATATGACTCTTCCATTGTATTCAATGTATATGTTGCTGAGTTTAAGTATGTCAGGCCTATTTTCCAAGTCCAGCAATTAGGTGACTATTGATTGGCTGGTTGGTGAAATAAAAAAAAGACAACTATGGAGAGGAGGAGTATTCGTTCTTGCTTACCTAATTATCTTTTAACCCTTTCACTGCGGTCAAACTGCATGGACTCTCCAGTCCCTGTGCGGCGAAAAAGTGAACGGTCATTTACTTAGGCACAGAAAGTATTGTTCTTGTTGCACTTGCAACTCAGTAGTCACTCACGCTCCTGGGAAGGGATTAGTACAATGTATAACAATGAAATAGACAAATGGCATTCGCAGAAAAAGAGAAAGTTTGGAGGCGTGGGTAGGAACGGTAAGAACAGCCACTTCCCAATGGAACGCAAGAGCTACGTTCACAGCAGTCAACCGGGTGAACGTAGCTACTACGTTCACAGCAGCGAAAGGGTTAAGTGGGATTGCAAGAATTACTGCCGTTACAACCAGTGTCCTGAATAAAATCATGCCTCTGAGCTGATTATCAATGGTTTCCTTTGCAAGTCTATTCCAGTTATTGTTGGCATGTGCAATTGTTCAATATTGTTGACCTTCAGTTTCTAACTTGTGATAGTTGAAAATTATATTTATAGTGGTAGACATGTGCTGTTTACTGTATCCATTTTGATAGAATGTCTTCTATAGATGCCTCAACTCATTAGGTCAGTTCTTTTGGGAAGGTGTTAGTACCAGTGGAATTTCGTAGAAAATTTATATGCTGACTTCTTTTTGTTTGAGCAATGTAGACTTCAAATGACCTTGGAAAATCTTAACAAAATTTGGCACATATGTTCCTTAGTACCTAGGAGGAATAATGAGATATATTTTTAAGGGCTAAATGCCCCAATAGCTCTATTGTAGAGGTCATTTTCTATCAAAATTTTACTACCATACAAAAACCATTGGATTTAATGCCAAGGTTTCTCTTTTTACGTATTATAGTTACTTGTATTCTTGATATAGGCTTGGACTATTTAGTATCAGATTACTGAAAGTTCAAAGTTTTTAATTCTTCTATTCATTTTTCATATAGGCTTCATCTTGTCCTTAAATTTGAAATTTGCCTCCAAAATCATAAATTTTGCTCAACTTCAGCATTTAACATTTTTATTCACTTGAAAACTGCAGCATAGCGTGGAATAGTATCTCATGTCTGGGGCACTTGTGCCTTACATTAAGTAATCAATGCTTATAATAAAATTTAAAACGAGATTTTAATTGGGGTATTTTTCATGCCAACATCTCCTTGTGCAGTTAAAGACTGTTACATGGTACATACAATTAATTTTTTCTTCCTTCAGTTAAAATTATAGGGCACCATCTCATAGTGATTGATAAATTTTCCTTTTCTGACATCTCTTCTTCATGCCAAATTGATATTTCGTCTCTCCTGAACAAACGAGGTACTGGGAAAACCAATGGTCTCTATTGGTGGTGGAATCAATTCGTAGAGAAATACTTTTATACTTTGTTTTCCTCAATAATGTATGTAACTTGTGGTGTAAGGTTTGCCATGTTGTGGCATCTTCTGGTACATACGTTATTATTAGCTAGGCTTTCATAGTCACAAGAGAGAAGGAAGAGGTTGTCATCAGATATCTCTCCCATCACCTGAAGGAAATCTCGACAACCCTGGCTGGATTGTGGCACGGGATTCTAACACTTGAGCCAATACATAATGGCAAGCTCCTCTTTCAAGTGTCTGAGATCTCATGGCTGTTGCCTTGGCTGTGTGCCTTGGTCTACTTTTTGTTAGAATGGTGCCAGCATCTCAAGCCTAATATATAAGGACTTATTGGTGAATTGTGGGTAAAATGTTGTAAGCCTCCTTAAGCACTTGGGTTTCTGGATTATAGGATTTCTGCCTTTTGCCTTGTGATTATGGAAGCCATGCTTGTTATATTTTATGTGCTTGAAGATGTCACAGTGTGATGAACTCAGTGTTGTAAGCTTACTAGATATATGAGGAGCCAGTGGAAGTTTGCTCCCATTGCTAATGCCGTTCTCACTTTTTTTCAGGTGAGCATTACACATATGAGTGGACGTTGGTGTCACGGCCGGGTGGCGATGAAGGAGCTGACACTGGCACAATGCAGGACAAGAATGGCCCCAATCTTAGATTGCGAAATCTGAAGGAGGGTTTCTACTCATTCCAAGTTGTAGTAACGAGTCCAGATGCCATTGGAAAGCAAGCTGCAAATGTGACTGTTTTACCCCGTAAGTTGTCTGTATTTACTTCTAGTTAGGTTATGAATGCCTCAGTTATCTGAATTCTCATTCCTAAAGGTTTGTCATTATTTAAAACTAGCGAAAGGTGCCCGTTGAAGCTCAACGGGTGTGAAAAACACTGAATTTATTATATATGAAAGCCACAAAACCTGAAGAATACTGAGCGGTCTTCTTTGAGTCGTCTTCTGAGTGAATGAACTTAATCCCCTCCCTTGTGTGCATACATATATTTGCATTCAATGACTTATTTCAGTTGCAATATCCATTTTTGATATGGGCATTCAGTATCTTCAAACAGGATTGGGGAGTAGGGGTGCAATCCAGCGGTTGAAGATGTCGAACGGATCATTTGCAGCAGCAGCCATGTTTATTTGACCAATTAATCCTCCATTACCTGGACTGCGTCTAAGGCGTAAAGGGGAGCCATAATCATTGGTTTCGGTTTTTAAATCAAAAATATATGTTGACTCTTAGGGCAGTTGTCGATTTTCATGCATGGATGGTGTTCATTGAGCAGAATACCCCATTCTTCTTTCGGGTAAGATGAATGTAGTGACGTTATTATAGTTTCCTCCATATTAAAACAGATTGAAGTTTCAAAACAGATGGGTCAATATTTGAACCAGATTTATAGCTGGGTACCCTTCCGTGGCTGGGTTAGGATGAGATTTGTGTGGTTCTTAGTGTAACCCAATAAACACCAAAGGAAAGGTGACCGACTTAGTTTCCCATTTTTCTTGATATCGGTATCTTTTTTTGGTATTTTTATGTTGGATTTTTTATTTATTTTTTCGTTTAATGCTTATAAACACTGGTCATCATTAAAGCATCGGTATTCGCTTATTAGAAAATAAACTTAAACATTATATTTACGGCTTTCCCTCAGGAGTGTTGAATGTATACTTATTGTAAATATGCATTGAATTTATCGATTGCCTACCTAAGCAATCCATCATGGGGCCCTTGGGACTCTGGGACCTTCTGATACAGATTTATTTTCAACGAGATATCATGGGCCAGCAGGAAAACATGTTATTTACGTGCTAATGGCATAAATTTATTTTGAAGATCAAATCTTTGGTTGCCAAGGAAATATGATATCATTGATTTCAGAGAAAATATGAGAATTTTCAGCTGAAAACTTGACTTTCACACGAATACGAAACGTAATAGAAAAATGATTGGAAGAATTAGAATTTTCATTTATTCAGCCATCCGATAAAAAAATTCCAGCCCTCTAGCTAGAGTGAAAGTACTTTTAAAAAGCAAAAAATAAAACCACTGCACTGAACCTAATGATTAGCATGGACTACCAGAGGGGCCTTTTGGGGGCCTTAGGAGACCCTGGGGGCTTTTTAATATAGCCTATATTACCCATAGATATATTTTCTATCTACATGCCAAATTTCAGCTCAATCAGTAGTTCAGTCCAGTAGTTTTTGCATGATTGAGTAACAAACATCCAAACATACAAACTTTCACATTTATAATATTAGTTGGATGAATTTAATTGAAAACAGTGTTTTTCAGATGTTATGTTAGGATGAATATATTCAAACTAAGGTTACCATTGGTGATCTATTGCTCAAAGGGACATTAATGAGTGTTCTAAAGAATTTGTTAAGAATTTTTGTCTGATTAACTATTTAAAATGTGATATTGATGCATTATTTTGCTATTAGCTTACTGTTGAGTAGTTGGTTTTATTCTCCATTATTCCTCTGCTCCTTACAACCTTTGCCATAGGTGCCTTCTGTCCTTGTTTCTCTCAGTGCAAAAAAGCCCACTAAATGGCCTTTTCTTAGTTACTCAATGAATGACATAAATTAAATACATATGCATGGTGTAAGAATTACAAATTCCTTTTAAATGTCATTTAAAGGATAAAATTTAATGTATAAATACCAATGCTTCTTGTTCCCAGATAATGATAATGTTTATTGAGCAATGTTACTTTCCTCCTAAGTTTTAATGTCACCTAACTATTGAGATTATGGAGCACATGACAATGATGCTGTAACTTAGAAACTATTTTCGGTAAATGTCCGCTTCCGTCACACACCTTTCAAAAAAATTTTTCGACCCTTTCCACCTAGCGTATCGCTACGAAATTCATGTGGCAAAAACTAGAAAGTTGTCGGTACCTAGTGATAATTTTATTTTGGGGGAATAACTAATCTACAATAAATAGGAAATTTTCAAACATTTAGGTGACGTTTTTCCTAGCCGTCATTGCACTGTCTCCACTTATGACCTCAGTGTGGCGCGACAGTCACTGAGTTGCCTTTCCACACTAGTCTCTCCCGTTCCATGTTATTCCTTACCGCGCTATACGTCGTCACTTGAAAGGTGGAAACACGATTATGAACTTTTGTTTCACTCCTGCTGTAGCCTATCTTCACAATTCATTGCATTGTCATTATTATGCCTTTATATATACTTCCCTACCTCATTCATGCGTTTTAAATGATAGAGCCATGAAAAGACGTATATTTTCTAGAAAAAAATCTCCCTAGTGATGGTTGGTGATTGGAAGGGTAGAAATAGGAGATGTAGGCATGTAGAAACGTATATATTCTAGAAAAAAGTCTCGGGGGAGAGTTTTTTCTGGAAAATATAAGTTTATACATGCCTCAGCGTACTATTTTTACCGTTGAAATCACCAACCATCACAAGGGAGATTTTTTCTAGAAAATATACGTCTCTACATGGCTCCAGGTCCTACATTTCCCCTTATAGTCACCAACCGTCTCGAGGGAGATTTTTTTCTAGAAAATATATGTCTCTACATGGCTTCAGGTCCTTCATTTCTACTTCTAATCATCAACGGTCTCGAGGGAGATTTTTTTCTAGAAAATATACGTCTCTACATAGCTCCAGGTCCTACATTTCCCCTTCTAAACACCAACCATCCATAGGGAGATTTTTTATAGAAAACGTACGTTTCTACATGAAATAAATCTCCCTCAAGACGGTTGGTGATTACAAGGGGAAACATAGGACCTGGAGCCATGTAGAGACATATATTTTCTAGAAAAAAATCTCCCTCGAGACGGTTGTATGATTAGAAGGATAAATGTAAGACCCAGAGCCATGTAAAGACTTATATTTTCTCTGAAAAATCTCTCTGGAGATGGTTGGAGAATGGGAGAAAGCAGCTTAGAAGACGTGGGGAAATGACAAAAAAAAGATATAAAATGCGAAAGAGAGGAATAAAAAGTTGCAGAAAAAGGGGTAAATCGGGTGAAGGAGAAGTTGGAAATGGAGAAAAGCGACTTCATAAGTGACAAAAATGGCATTAACAACGTCGAAAATAGGCATTTCGAGGTCGTGTACTGTCCCACTCTAGCACCTGTTTTACTCCACAGTAACCTTGTTGGCTGGGGTAATAAAGCATATATTGTAGAGGTGAAGTTAGAAATATCCCTCTGTTGGAGCTTTGGTGAAACTGAGGAAATGGTGTCGAAAAAGGCTGAAAAATGACGAAAATTGGTCATTTTCTAATGTGAATATCTCAAAAACCTGTGGCTTATCAACTTTCCTGTAACTTTTGTTTTGTACTGTGATTCTTCAAGAACTATACTATGTCACAGTCATTATCCCTAATATCACCAATTTCCAGGAATAAGTGTTTGAAAGGTGTGTGACGGAAGCGGACATTTACCCTATTTTCTTATGACATATCAAGTCTTTTAATTACATGATGAGCTTGTTTTAGGGAGTCAATGCTAAAGGTACAGAACATACCCACTGATAAATATTTTACTTGAAATAGTGTCCACCCTTAGTAAATTGTAAATTCCATTATATTTATTGAAATAATAAAGGATAATCTTGTGTATTTTTCAGCAAAACGTAAAAATCAGCCTCCCCAGGCTAAAGTGACTCCATTGACTCAAGTTGTTCGTTTGCCTAACACTGGTGCTGTACTTGATGGCTCTGGGTCATCAGATGATGACCGTATTGTTAGTTATCATTGGGAGTTGCAGCAAGGCCCCCTGGGATACCAACCTCATCTCCCGGCCACAAGCACCCTACAGCTGGATAATCTTACACTTCCTGGGAATTATACATTCAAGTAAGTGCTTTTAATGCCTGCTTCCTTCTGACAGGAAAAGTTATGGTCTAATGTTCATCTCAATTCAATATTTTGTTGCCAGCTTTGGTGATTTCTATCCTGTAAATCAATTGCTGTTTGGCTTTGACCCTGGAGCTATAGTTTTATTTTGTGCTACATAAAAAAATAATTGTTGATGGTGCTCAGGGGGTTAAATATTCAAATATATACAACTCAGTCTTTGTTGAATATAAGACACTGTCTCTGGCATTACTCGGCAGAACTCCTAAATAATGAATGGTAAACATAGCTTTGACTGTTATTCCTATGCTCCCCATCCTCCTCCTTTTCAAATTTCCCCCCTCCCACTTAGGCTACTAATACAAATGTAAGCCACCCAACTGTTTGTACCTGATGATGGCATGATATGCTGAAACCTAGGTCGTGTTGCCATAAATAAAGTGTGGAATCATAACCAGGTACTTGTTTTTCATTTATCTGTCATTGTTGACCAATTATATGGTTGATGGTCATTGTTGGCAAATAGAAATTCACTCTAATCGAGAAAGCCCTACTTCGAAGATCATTCTGAGGCATCCTGTAGGTCATTCAGAGGCACCGCATCGAGTCTACATCCAAGGGAATGTTTTTTCTAGTAAACAGTCAGTTTTTTTCAGTAATGGTTTTTGTTAAATAAAATGTTTACAAGACAACGTCTTTGTTTTTGAATATTTTATTAACTAGGACTTTAAAGTAAAAAAATGAAAAAATAATTTTCAAGCATGCTTTTCTAAAAAGATATTTAAAAAATCTAAAAAAAAAGAAATCTCTTAACATCGTACTAAAAAAGAAAAAAATAATATTTACTCGAGTGAATGAAAATTTAGCTTAGTCCTGGAAATAATTAAATTAAATTCAATGAAATTAGCCACATAATGATAAGACCACAGTGAATTGCATGGGGCGCCTCCACATTTATATTTTGCACCTTAACTGAAGTTCATTTCAAGATTTTCTAGAAATTGTATATTGAAGCTCTCTATTCCATTGAATGCCAAAATCTTCAAATTTTATGAATTTATGTTGATATTGAATATGTGGACCCCAGAAGTCAAGGGGTCTAAGTGACATTTTTGAAAAAAATTAGTTAGGTACAGGAATGGGATGTGAAAACATTAATCTTTTAGGTGGTAAAGGGATCCAAGTGACTTTCTTGATGCTATCTAGGTGATGCTATCTAGGGTAATGCCTCTTAACTACTTAGTGGGTTTTACCAAACATTTTCAACTTTGACGTTAGTTTTCTCTAAACAATGGTTTTGTTACTTAGACCCCTTGACTTCTGGGGTCCTCATATGAAAGAGCACTCCATGCTTTTTGTTGTCGTCTTATCACTGTGTGGATAATTTCCTTGAATTGAATTTAATTATATCCAGTGCTAGGCTAAATTTTCATTCACTTGAGGAAATATTATGGAAAGGGAAAGGAACAGGGGACGCCATTGGCCTGTTAAGAATAACTGGAGAAAGGTATATAGAGAGAGGAAAAGGAATGGTACTTTGTTTTATTGATCTGGAAAAGGCTTTTGATCGGGTTGAATGGAATAAAATGTTTGAAATTCTAAAAGAGAAGGGGTTGGTATGGAAGGAGAGAAAACTCATTAGAGAATGAGGCAAAAAGCTGCATTAAAAATAAATGAGGCTATGACAGAATGGGTGGATCTTGGTAGAGGAGTAAGGCAGGGATGCTGTCTGTCGCCAACCTTGTTCAATATATATGTTGAGGACATGATCCATAAATCTTTTAATGGGATAGAGGAAGGAGTCAGCATTGGAGGTAGGAAGATAAGAAGTATAAGATTCGCAGATGGCATTATAATATTAGCAGATGATATGCAATCACTTCAAAGGTTGATAAAGGTTTTGGAAGAAGGGATGAAGGAAAATGGGATGAAGATAAACCTAGGAAAGGCAAAGGTGATGCCAGTAAACTGTGAAAATTATACGAGTGTGAAAATAAATGAAGGTGTAATAGGAAAAGTGAAAAGCTATGGTACCTAGGAACGATGGTGACAGATGACTGGAGAAGTACTGCAAAAATAAAAGCAAGGATAGCAATGACAAAAGAGGCCTTCAGCCAGAAGAAAAACTTGCTATGCAATAAAAGCCTGAATCTGGAGCTGAGAAAGAGACTATCTAAGTGTTATTCATGGAGCGTTTTCATGTATGGATGTGAAGCATGGACATTAGGTTAGAGGGAAAGGAATAGAATAGAAGCTTATGAAATATGGGTGTGGAGAAGGATGGGAAAAGTAAGATGGGTAGATAAGATGAGAAATGAAGAGGTTTTGAGCAAAGTAAAAGAAGGAAGATCGCTCCAAAAGGAAATAAGGAAAAGGAAAGGAAACTGGTTGGGCCATGTGATGAGAGGGAAAAGTATAATAACTGTGGCACTTGAGGGTTGAATTGAAGGAAAGAAAAAGAGAGGAAGGAGAAGAATTAAATTGGTGGCTCAGGTGAAGAACATCAGCTATGATGAAGCAAAGAAGGATGCTCGGGACAGAAGCGGATGGAGACAGCAGTGGTGTATGGGACCTGCCAGCTGGCAGAACACCAGATGATGATGATGAGGAAATATTATTATTTTTCTTTTTTAGTATGATTTTAAGATATTTCTTTTTTTAGTTTATTTATATTTTTTTAGGAAAGCATGCTTAAATATTCTTTTTTTTAGTTTTTTATTATATTGACTCCAGCCTCCATTGTCATTTCAGAAAGACCTATATCATGATTATTTAATGGACTGAGGGTAGGGTATAATTATCTTTAGGCTTCAAACATTTTACAATGTATATTTAATGCCAAATTATGTGGTATTTTGCAAAGAAGTTTGGTAAACATGTTGACAGCAAAAGTTTCCATTGGCAACGTTGCCACATTCTTCACAGCATGTCTGTTATTTGCTCCAACGAAAACCTGTCTGTCTGTTATTTATACCTAAATACTCGTGTTATATTATCGGTGACTTAAGCTGAAAAAAATTGATAGGTGTCTCAATATCTAGTGCATGTTATATTTTATTTTGAACTTTATTATTATTTGGGCTGAAATTGAGATAAAAATAGTTATGTAAAGAGATACTATCGCACTGCCATTTAGATGTATTTCAGGGTTAAAATTCACCATTTCTAAACCAAAATATCTTTGTTAAATGGTGGATGACCTATTACTATTTTTACACCATTCTATAAAGAAGTCTTACTTTATAATGTATGTTAAAATCAAGGTATGTTATCAGGCATGCCTAAAATGAAAGTTCCTCATTAACCCTCCCTCCATTGGCACTAGCGAGAAATGTAGAGGGTAATTTGATGAATTGTATCATCCCAGGAAAACTAAATATAATGAAGTTATTGTTTAAGATATCCATATGCAGTTTTTTATTGTGTATAAGTTGAATTAGCCGATAATTATAGAACACTTTTACATCGTCTATAAAATCATTTTAAGTATATATTAATGTACTGAAGTTGCACAATATTTGCACCTGAGCTGATATATCGGCCCACCGCACTAAGAGGGTTAAGCTACGGGAAAGTTGGCTAAGCTTCAGAATTACGATGCTGTCATCTTAAGATTCAAACTGATTGATTATTAATGATAAAAATGTATAAATAAGAAAATGATCCACTATTCCTTTGTTCAGGTTAACAGTCATTGATTCAGATGATGAATCAAGTTCGGCAGTGGGCAAGATAGAAGTTGTGAAGGAGCAAGACTACCCTCCTGTAGCTAATGCAGGCCAAGATGTTATTGTTTACTTGCCACACAATGCTGTGACTCTGTACGGCAACAGGAGTACAGATGACAGGGGCATTGTGTCATGGGAATGGACCAAGAGACCGGGTGACAAGGCTGTAGACATGCAGGTATGCTATCATTATGGCAGTAAATGAGAAGCATAAGACAAGGATGGATAATGCTTTGAATCATGGGCTTCCCTAGAGTTTATGGTTGTTCTGACTCTTTTTCATTTGCTCAGTTATTTTTTTGGCGTCATGTTTTGTTAACTAAAAAAATGCATTCACGGAAATATGGAGAAAGATCTAAGGCTTTCCCGGCCTGCCCTGATGACGATGGACGACTCGTTTGTCGAAACGTCGGCCGAGATGGAGAGTTTGACCTGGTGGGAAGTACAAATAACCTTCCATGGAAATATACTTGCAAAAATAGTGCTGATTTGACACACAAGATAATTAGCTCATGAAAAATATGAAGACACAGTAGCTTGTTTGAAAGATATACTTGCAGTTGCTTGATAAGCTAATTCAGTGCTAATGTTAAATTGATTTGTTAGATTGATTTGTTAAATTGATTAAATTGATGCTTGATGTGAATGTTGTGTGTCATAAGGATTTTCACTTTGTGAACTCATTAGACCAGTTTAGTGAAAATTTTTTCTGTTGGGAATCCTGGGAACTTGAAATTGCAAATATAAATCTTGGTTGCTCATGTCACAATTCCAGGGAATAAAATGGGTGTGCAGGCATTTGTTAGCTTACCCTAGATTTCTAATGATATGGAAGGGTGAAAAAACCTACATGGCCCTTCTCCCAGAAAATATTGCCTGGTGGATTTTCATCTTATTTACTGAGATTTTAACTCATAAAATTGATGAATTAATGTTTATAATGGTGCCCTTTGCTTACAAGTAAAATTTTTTTGGGGCTAAAATATTGTATAGTGTTTGATTGTTTAGGAAAGGCACCATGTGACTCTCTAATTTAAATGGCATGCATGCATATTTGCTGGTCCTTATAATTTATAATGCTATGAAAATCCATTCTACTTGATGGTTGATTTCTCTTCAGATAATACACATGTACAGATTCATCAATCTTTGATCAAATGTAATTTTTAACTCTTTGGATAGTTGACAGTTTTTTTCTTTTCATTCATTGAAAATTGCCTAAAATATTTTTAGTGCCAAAAGTGTCACCCGGGGCAGAGTGCAGTCGCCGCCCACTTGTATTTATGCCACTGGATACCCCTCCTGGGAAAATATAGAAATGTTTCTCATAACTTCTGGAGCATCATAAATAATTGTACACATGACCTTAGCAGTCAATTGTTTCCTAAAACTTCCATATTGTGTAACATGAATATCCATCACAAATGAGAGAACTCCAGTTTTAATATTTTACTCAACTTACTATCCTTTGTTATTCAGGGGAGGCTTTTGAGTTAGGCTGTGCAATGACCATGTTGCTGAGTTGGCGTTTTATCTCGTGTTGTAAAGAGGATCTTTAGTGTTAAACTTCAATCCTGAAGAAAATTACTGGAATGTGAGACAAAGCTTTCTGCCAAAGAAATACTAACCACTCAGCGGAACTCAAAAGCCTCCCCAGCAGTGGCAAACACTGCAAAAGCCTTCACTGAAAGTTATTTACAATCATATTTTGAATATGAATCAAGTGTGTAAAATATCATAGATGAAACTACTGTCAGTGCAAAAATTATGTTGACTCGAGTTTGGACACTGATTAAAAATGAGCCGTGGTACCCACATGAATGCGAGTTACACCAAATTTTATCTTGTTTTATTTTACCTTTAACTGTGGTTCCCGATTATTTTTCATTACACACTCTATTTTTTATTCTGGTGAGAACAAAAAAAGTGCCGTTTTTTTGCCATTTTTGATCGGAGTGCTCTCTGTGACATTTAATAGTGAAGTTTAATCGTAATGAACCTGTAGTATTGTGTAGGGAAAACATATTGAAATGTATCTTAAACGTTCAGTTCTTTCTATTGTGCCATAAAAAAGTTATTAACAAGTTTATGAAACAACTTTTTCTTGGTTATGAAAAGTAGTAGAAGCAAGATCTTGGTCTTGTTTTGAAGCTCTTTACAGCAGCATTTAATAACAATTACCATATTAAACTCACGTTTTGATATCAATTTTTAATGAGTTAATGAACAACAGAGTATTTTAGCGGGCTCAAGCCAGCGGTAAGGCAGCCATTTTCGTGAGAGGGGTGGTGAAAGTTTGAGCCCTGTTGCCACTTGCGGGTTGCGGGCCGAATCCGTTACTCATACGCTCCTTCTGTGCATTGCCTCGAAGGGTGAAAACAAATGCTGCACACGCTCTTTTCATGAATTTTATTTTAGGTAGCAATTGTGCTCTTTTTAGTATCCAACCATTTTCCGTCACCTTTTACTCATAAGGGCCTTTTCCTGATGTACTGAATTTCTTCAATGCGCCCAAAGAGATTCCAATACATGGACGCAGCCCGCAAATTGCAACAGCGCTCAAACTTTCACCACCCCTCTCGATAAAATGGCCACATTACCGCTGGCTTGAGCCCACTAAAATACTCGGTTGTTTATTAACTTGTTAAAAGCGATATCACAATGTGAGTTTACGATGGTAATTGTATTTAAATACTGCTGTAAAGAGCTTCAAAACAAGACCAAGATCTTGCTTCTGCTACTTTTCATAACCAAGAAAAAGTTGTTTCATAAACTTGATATAACTTTTTTATGGCACAATAGAAAGAACTGAATGTTTAGAGATGCATTTCAATATGTTTTTCCTACACAATACTACAGGTTCATTATAATTAAACTTCAAGTTTCTTCATTATTAAATGTCAAAGAGAGCGCTCCGTTCGAAAATGGCAAACACCGGCACTTTATTTATTCTCACCAGAATATAAAATAGAGAGCGTAATATAAAAATAATCGGAAACCACAGTTAAAGGTAAAATAAAACAAGCTAAAATTTGGTGTAACTCGCATCCATGTGGGTACCATGGCTCATTTTTAATTAGTGTCCAAACTCGAGTCTACATCATTTTTGCACCGACAGTAATAGAATTATGCATGAACTGCATTTGTGACTGTGTGATGGGCTATTTTAATGATTTTTTTCCATAGTTACTGCCCTTTTTTATTCAGTTCCCCATTGGAAAAGATAAATTTTTGCTAAGTTTTAATTGCTTGCCCAGATGGATAATAATCTGTAACTATTGAACCCACTCTCTGAGGACTTATCTTAACAAACTGCATTGTTTGTGATGTTGCTTCTTCCTTAATAGTATTAACTTAGTTCTAATAACTTACTGGAATGGCTAGAATATTATGAGTCCATTGCTAGAACTTAATATGTTATGTCACTGTAAAATTGCTACTGCGTACGTATTTTCATGGTATGATCATGAAATTGGTAAAAATATATTATGATGTATTGTGCTTTCTATTAAATGGTCATATTTGTATAGCTAATGGAGTTAGGACTTGCAATAACTGACTAACAACTAATGTTCTGCTATGTCCAAAAAAAGTTGTATGTATACAATCTTTTCTTGGGAGTCATATGTTTTGTCAATATCTCACTTAAATTGGTAACATATTTGTTACCTGAAAAACTTCTCTATTTTATGAAATCCTTTTTAACTAAATGGGTATCAGCTCTTAATTGACTAAATACAGTCTTGCTTTATAATTAGAGGTGCCTCTCCTCCTATCCTCCCATATTTTGACTACTTCAAGTGTATAAAATTACATTCATCCTTAATTGAGTCTAGTCCACATCTGCCTCAGTTGTCAAGAACATATTCTGTTCTACACTGTCTACATGTATTTCTTGATTAAAGCTTTCGCGGCTCATGTTAATTAATGTAATAATTGTTTCGGGTATATGCTGCGTATGAAATAAGGTTTTGGCCCGACGTTTCGTGACCCACTGCTGGTCACTTATTCACCTTTAGGTGTTTTACCTAATTGGAAATGTGAAGGACAGGACACTGCTGCAAGTCGAAGGGGTTTACAAAATTCCCTGCGGAACATGTGGCAGAAAATACATCGGCGAGACCGGGCGCTCAGTCAAAACAAGACAGGAAGAACACAAACTGGGGCAAACAACCAAATTCAACTGGGGCAAACAACCAAGTCTGCAGTTGCTGAACACGAATCCTTGGGACACGCGATCGATTTTGAAAAATCCAATGTCATCGCCAAAGTCGAAAGATTTAATCCACGACTCATCCGGAAGGCCATCGAGATAAGGAAAAATAAGCATAATTTCAATAGAGATGGTGGTTTACAAATCAGCAACACTTGGAACCCAATCATCCATCAAAATTCTCCACCTCTGCCTTCCTCCCCCTGTCCTGACCTCCATCCCCCTTCCATCTCTTCCACTTAATATAAAAAGACAAGCAGCAATAGGAAATCCATTCCCATGAATAAGTGACCAGCAGTGGGTCACGAAACGTCGGGCCAAAAGCTGATTTCATACGCGGCATATACCCGAAACAATTATTACAATTGCTGTCTACATGTTCCGTCCTACTGTTCTCCAGTTACATTCAAAAGCAAGTTTACACAATTCCCATTGTGCCAATATGTTGATTTCCCAGCATCATAAAAACATCTTTTTTGCCAGAGTAATGTTAACAAATACTCCTTTAAAGATTGGCTTCTGAAGGCTGTCAAGGAATGAACAACTACGATGGTGGAAGTGGAAGCCTCTGAAATAACTCAAGAATTTGAGCAGTTGCACTTTTTGAGTCATCAGCCATATTCCTCTCTCTCTTCAGTGCATCTGAGCAAAGCATTAAAAATTTAAGTGGTTCACACAATTATACCTGATTAAACATGGAATCACCCAAAAATTGGGGGCTTGGCTAATAGGGACATGGTCATTGATTTTTACATTGTTGACAGGGACATTGGGTAAGGATGTGAAGAGCTTGATATGGAGCATAGCGTGTATGGGGCAGAAATGTGGACCCTAAGAAAGGAGGACGAGAATAGGCAGAAGGCATTTGAGATGTGGGTATGGAGAAGAATGGAGAAGGTTAGGTGGATGGAAAGGAAGACTAACGAGGAAGTGCTTGAGATGTTGGGCGAGGAATGGAAACTTCTAAATGAAATCCAGGATAGGCAAGGTAGATGGCTGAAATTTTAAAGGGTGATGGTTTGCTGAAGAGTGTTATAGAGGGAAGGGTGTTGGGCAAGCAGGGAAGGGGAAGAAAGAGAATAGGTGTCATGGACAGAATGAAGAAGGGTAGATCATATGCTGAGGATAAAAATGATATACTGGAGAGGGATGGACCCCTGAATGGGTAGAGGACTGGAAGGAAATTCTCTGACATTCTACAGAACCTACCTTAACCAGTGGAATTCTTTACTATAAGTAATAACAGCTGCATTAGCAGGTTATATTTTGTGACAGTTGAGGTGTTCAGTCTTCTGTAGTATGCGCTGCATCAACTTTCCAATGTTCACTAGGGCATATTTCATTGATATAATAGTAAACATTGATGGCTTAATGAGATGACCTTCACTATTAAAATGGTTCCCTGAAATTTCCTTGGGGACTTTGACAGAGTATGGGCAGATATTAAAATTTTAATTGAAATTTCATAATCTAATTTTTGGTTTGTCTCCTTAACTTAACTTGTCAACTTAGTACCACAATTTTCCATAGCCCTTACTATATCCTTATTTTATTGTGGAAATTTGTTCTAAAATTGGCCAGTATTTTATAGTGCTTGTAAATGCCAAAATTTCTCTGAGGAAGTATCACACTCCTTAACCTGGACTCAAACTGGAATTCTGCTACATGCCACTGAGTTTGTCAGCCTGTTAAGTCACTGAGGTATCCTTCTGCCTTGTGAATGTTTGTTTCTCATTTCTTGATCCTTTAAGTACCCCAAAAATTCAATGGGGAGAAGTCCACCTGGGTAGCTTCCCTGGCTAAAGCACTCGGGGCTATATCAAGTGATCTGAATTTGAGTTCCGGTCAAGACAAATGAATTTTCCTCTGTGGAATTTTTCTACTTGAAATGCTCTTCACATGGCGTTCAAGTGTGGATCAGGATTTCTTCTGAAACATCTCTGCCACTGCCAGAATTTGAACCCAGTCTGTGGAGATGGAAAGCCTGAGACATCTCACTAGCTCTATCCTCTGTTACTTTTTTCCTTCCAGTTCTCTATTTTTTGTCTAATTTTTACCATGTATCCACATCAAAAGCAGACAAAACTTTCAACGTGAAAATTTGGACCACATTGGCTAGAAGAAATGTTTATTTGATGCTTGAAGTTACTGGCTAATGGTAGACTGTTCTTTTTGCTAAGCTGTTAAAATAAAAATCAGCTTGCTGGGTAAACTTGCCATCATATCATCCTTCTCCTACCCTGGGGAGGACAGTATGGAGAATGAAATGCAAGGGGGAAAGAAATTTAAACTGTATAAAGACTCCAAATGTATGAATAGACCTGAATAAGGCATGTCTTTGAAGTATTTTCTGTGTCATCTACTCTTTTTGTACAGCCATGAACTGTTCTCATCCTTTTTGTTTGAAATTACATGACTTGATGGCAGGAATCAGGAACCTCTGTGCATAAAAATGGGAACCTTTATGAGAATGTTGAGCTTTAAAATTAACTGCATCTAAGTGTCCATGCTATTGTGTGACTCCTGCAAGTTCTTTATCCTATCTTTCACTTAAAGAATACAAGAATGCCAAACCTCGAGCTTTCTAATTTAGAGGAAGGAATGTATACATTCGCCTTGAGAGTTACGGATAATTCTGGGCAGAACTCCACAGCAGAAGTGCATGTGTTTGTGAAACCTCCTACCAAAAAGCCTCCTGTTGGTGAGTAACCAGTTTGAAACCTTAGCCTATTGATTGTTTGTTGCTAATGTGTTATTCGTGTGAAGCATGCAATTACTTTAGTTTCAATGCTATTGGGATTAGTTTACTTTGGCTGTTAGTTTTACCTTGTTGAAATTAGACACTGGAGGTAGCTAAAGGAGATTGTGTGTATGCTGTGACCTTTTTATTTGACTAAAGACTGATGATATCCCTTGTAAAATTTAGAAAATAGATGTAGTTTGAACCAAATCCTTGCATAGAAGTGAGAATAGTTATAGCCCTCTTTTGTACATTCATTGTTGTTTCTCTTGGTTCATTTTTTAATATACATAAGATAGGCATGGAAAATCTATCAAAACAGATTGTCCTTTGAACAGGCTGAACAGGCTTTGTCTAGAGCAGGGGTTCTCAACTGTAAACTCTCCATAAACTATATGACATCAGGCATCACTTCGTAGAAGAATCTTATGTAAGTATCCATCTTGCGATGAATGCTTAGTACTTTCTTATAATTAATACAAGTACTAAGCATCCTTTGCAACATGGATGGTAATATAAACTCCCCAGCTGAGAGACAATTCTGTAGATTATCTAAAATCTGCAAAAGTAGTTAAGTATTTTAAATTTACACTGTTGTGTTCCATGAAGTTTAATTAATGTCTCAGATTAAAATTGATTCTTTTACATGTGCATTTTTTTCATTAATTTATTATTTAATAATAATAAATGAATAGTTTCATAAAATAAAATTGTCATTTTATAATTTTTAGGGGTAGAGGAATGATAATCCAAAATATGTTGAAAGGGGGGATGTAAAATAAAACGTTGAGAACTGCTGGGCTATATGAAGTTTTTTCCATTTTATTGATATCTTCTCTAGCTTTTCCTCTCACACAACACACCTTTCTTAAATTATTTCTCTTGAATTCTTTATATATCTTCTAGCGGAATTTGTGCTGTCCATAACCTTATTTTTTGAACC
This sequence comes from Ceriagrion tenellum, assembly GCA_963169105.1. Taxonomy (NCBI): domain Eukaryota; kingdom Metazoa; phylum Arthropoda; class Insecta; order Odonata; family Coenagrionidae; genus Ceriagrion; species Ceriagrion tenellum. The sequence goes on from OY720639.1 coordinate 42,867,521, forward strand.
CAAGAAACCTTCACCACAAACCCTAGCAGTTTTATTGCACTCATGAAGACATATATGTAATGATTGTACTCTAGATTGGTCTTCCATTCACTTTTTCTGCCCCCTTTAAATTTCTCTCATAATTTTCTCTTCTTTTAATGCCTTATTGAAGGCATATTTTGTTTCTTTCTCTCTCTCCACAATTTAGGGATTGCCTAATTTTTTAATCCTAGATTCAGAGGAAAACATCTTATGAGTGAAATAATAATGAAGAGAACTGTGAAGAGAAATGAAAATAACTTAAATGGAGTTAAGTTACTGCTGAGTGGTTTGTATACCTCCTGCATTGTTTTCAGAAAATAATCAAGAATATTGATCCATTTACCAGAGAAACAACACAAAAAAGACTGAAACAAAAACTGAGCATACCCTCCCTTCATGAATTCTTGATCCTTTTCCCAAGTACCCCAAAAATTCAATGGGAAGAAGGTCGCCTGGGTAGCTTCCCTAGCTAAAGCACTTGGGACTATATCAAGTGATCTGGATTTGAGTTCCAGTCAAGACAAATGAATTTTCCTCTGTGGAATTACCCTAAATTGGAGAAGAATAATTGAATGGTCTCAAATAGCTTAGCAAAAAAATCATCTCTCAAAGTTTTCTTAATATGAAGGTTATTTTATAATTTTATAAATAAGCTTAATTTATTTGTTGTTTTTTAATTGATACTACGAGAGCTAGATGATTTTGTGAACAGAAAATGTTTCATAACTGCTGGTAAGGATAGACGACTGATTAATTTATGTATTATGTTGATTATCAAAAATAATTTTGATTTTCCTGTGGTCTTCTATTCCTCAGTTCTGTGATCAACGATACAAATCTTTTTCATGACATCTGAAAAGAAAAATATTTTGTGACACAGTACATGTTATTATTATTCTTATAATATATGGTGTTGTGTCATTTGAAAATTTAAAAAATAAGGACCTATTTGTAAAATAATTCTTTAAAACATGAAAGTATTTCAACTTTCTGCGTGTATGTAATGAAATACTTTTAGTGGTTTGGTGCTCAAACATAATGTTCCATCTCAGTGATAATACATTTGATTGACATTATCTCTCTCAATAATTATGTGCTGTTTAAAAAAAAAAACCAAATCACTTACCCATCGCCTAAAAATAATTACGATAATGAATTTAACTTAAAATTTATATCTATGCAACTCTTCTGGCGGATTGGTCATGGGAAATAATTATAATTATCTCTTGCCAATGTTTCACATTTATTTCTGCATCATCAGAACTAGAGAATAATTATTGATATGAGATAATGAGTGGGATATTTATGGTCACAGCAGCCTGGTTATGACGTAAATAAATGAGTACATCATTCTCAGGCTGCCATGACCATGTATATCCCGTTCAGGAACTCATGTCAATAATTATTCTCTAGCCTTGATGATGTAGAAACAATGCTTCAATATGTTGGTGAGCGATGATTATATTCATTTCTGAAGACTGATCTTCCAGAAGAATTGTACACCCATAATAGAGGTGGTCACAAACAACTCTCTTTAACTTCGTGTTTACATAAAAGAATTGGAAATCAAGAGGTCTGTAATAATCTGCCAGTTGTTAAATATACCTTTACAGCCTTCATGCTCATGGGCAAGCGTCAAAGTTAGAAGTCTCAAGCTTATGGAATAGAAGTTGTTGCTACAATTATGGCAACTCAAGCCACTGAAAGTTGACGTCACAAGTGAATTGACTGCGATTGGTGGGTGGAAACGAGAGGAAAATGACAACAACCTTAGCCAATTTGATTAACTTCAAGTAACAGCATTTATATAAGCACAATTATTACAATAGAAAACAAGTCCGTAGGCTAAATACCATTAACTTGGTCTATACAAGACGAACACAAGTCACAACTGAAACCAAGCGGATACATCCTTCCCCGGTGACAGTCCGATGCCAAGAGGGCGAGCGCCGCGCTGTGTCAATGCAGCTGGCGATTGAGGGGAGTCAGCTGACCGATGCAGGAGTTGGGGGTAGTACGGGAAATCCTTGTCCTTGTTGATTGGTGGAGGTAACGGCTAGCGTTGAGTCGCTCGATATAGAGTGCATCACTGCATTTTTCAGTATAAAAGTGAGTTGATTGTCTGATCGCGAACAACGAACACGAAACAGCGATACGCGAGACATCAATTCGCGGAAGGATATTCGTGCCGGCATTTGCGGGTTTTTGGCATTCGCGAGTTTTTTGGTGACGAGTGGTTTTTCTGGCAGAGTGGTTTTTTTCTGGCAGAGTGGGAGGAGGGAAATTTTGGCACATTATTTCTTAACTTTATTAATTTATTTCTGTTACAATTCAGTGACCCGTCATCTGTTAGTTGTATTAAATAAAATAATGATACATTTGTTTGAGACTTTGCATCTATTTCCTTAAAATTTAGATTTCCCTCAAATTACACTTTCCTGCGGTTTACACTTTTTTCTTCATCCCCTTTAAAATTGTTAAAGAGAGATTTCAGGTTATACATGTTTACCTAAGTCTGCAAATAATTTCATTGCCTGAAAAGGATTTCAGATCATATTAGAGAGCATCAACAATTCCTATTTAGTTATTTTTCTCCCTGTGTTTTCTGTCTACCATGTGGTGGCGTGGAAAGGCCATCTCTGCACTTATTCTTCCCTTCACTGGATGCATGAAACTGTATGCACTCCTTAAAAAAACTTCTGTCTTATCTTCTCCTGTGATTTTTTACAATTCATGATGTGATCCTCTTTTGTTTAGCCAATGCCGGTGGAAATGCATCCATTTCTTTACCAAGAACTTGGTACATTCTGGATGGCTCAAAAAGCTCGGATGATGTGGCCATTGTTGAGTGGCACTGGGAACAGATAAGGTGTGTATTCTTATCATTTCTTACCATGCAGGTGACTGAGAATAATGGATGATCTATCTTTTTTATCGATGAGGTAGTTTCTTCTAGACAAAATGAAAATTGCTCCCAATGCTGTGTAAAACTTGAAATGTACATAATGGTTATGAATTTATATGATCAGCAGCACCATCTGCCTCTGAAAATGTGAAGTGAATGCATTAATTGCTAGTGTTGCTAGCTTGATGTTTTCCAGCTTAAGTTTTCTTCTTTTCTAAATACCCTCTTGGTTTCAGAAGCTGGCAATATGTAGGTTTTTAGGTGTTGAAATGAAGGTAGAAAAACATTAGGTGACTGAGCTAAGCTACTGTCATTGGCTCATGGCTATATTTCTAGAGGTCCATAAGAAATTCTGTAGAGTATTTCTCCTTCCTTTAGGTGTTGATTGTTTTCTTAATCTGCTTCTGGCATAGCAGATGTTGTTTATTTGATAATCATACCAAATATACATAAGTAGTGCCATAACAAGATACTTTTAATGTAGTGGGCTTATGCAATATAGTGTGAGTGGAAACCTTTTAACTTTATTTTCTTGTATGTGAGGGTAAATTACTGCTTGAATTTTTCTGATGTTGGATTGGTTCAAACAGTGGATGTAATACGGACTTTAAAGGATGCATTCATGGAGACTTCTTAGTGTTAAAAAGAACAGGGCATGAGGGCCGAGAAATAAATGTGTAGATTTTTAATTTTAAATTTAAGCTTGTAGAAATGTTTCTAGCTGTGAAAAGAATTATTTCTTCAATCTTAATAATGTTTCATAAGCTTTGATCTAAATATTTTTTATCACTAATTAGTGCTAAACTAATTAATCGTATACTTGAAGATCTTTTTCATAGTTTCTAGTGATGTGGTCAGGATTCAAGTATTCGATCGAAACTTATCGAATCCATGAATTCGAGATTCAACCAAAAATTCTTCAAACAAGTCTTGGACTGAATCCTTCAAAAAAAGGTTTGAACAAATTCGAATCCAGTTGAAATCTCTCCTCAGAATTCATCGTTTCGAAGCAAATGTACTTCTTAAAGTGGCTATTTGGGTGAACATTCATTATGTCATAAAATATGCATATCAGCAGAGATTTTTGTAATTGTAAATCGCATCAAGTTTCATTTCGTCATCGCACAGTGCTTGTGCATCAACGCCATCATGATCTTCCGGAGAATTTTGCATACCTATGTGAGCGTGTGCCCCACAGATCATGTTTGCTCATCATACTTGCTGATCATCACATTGAATTGAATCAATTGTTACACACCACAAATCATCATACTTGCTGTTTTTATCATTTGTTATCATTTGCTAAAACGGTAGTCCAAAATTATAATTGAAAAACAAAACTTTGAGCTGCAGAAAAATATACTACTAGCAAAGAATGCATTATAAAAAATCGCTTTTATTACCCTGTGAAATTTTCTCGAAACCCTTTTTGTTGCTCCATCATGCCGTGGTTTAGCACTGCTAATGTAATGAAAATTTAGGTGCTTCTTTTTAAGGATTGGTTATGGAGTTATTTGGTTGTAAACACCCCTTAAATATAAATATTGGAGAATGAAAATGCACAAAGATATGGATATAAATATTCATGTGGTTAAATGTTAAAAGGAAATAGAGTTTGTTTTCTCCGAATCAAAAAAGTCATTCTAGTTGAAATATGACCATTTGATCGACATTTACCAGATTCAGGATTTGAAACTTAGTTACACCATTTAGTGCTATATTCTGATATTATATCCAGAAGTTGAATCTCCAAAGCCACTAACAAACTGTGTTAATGCATGTAAAAGTTTTCTGTTTTAACCAGAAAAACAACAAAAGCCTATGATTTATTAAAAATATAACATGGAAACGTTTTGAAACCCCTCTTTGGAAAATTACTAAGAATGCTCAAGAATATGTTTAAAAATCCACTTGTATTCACTTAACTATCATTCTTTATTCCTAACTGAGAAAGTAATAGACTGAATTGTGAAACTAATTTATGTTCACCTTTATTGGTTTTTATTAAAGCTAAATGCTAGAAATGATTAGATTTTAGACAAAAGGAAAACCTCGAATAACTCATGGGTTCATAAATTTACAATAAAATGTAAAAATGGATTTGAATGTGTTTTTAAATATGCTATTATTTATTTATGCATTGCTAATGATGAGGAACTGAGAAATACAATGGAGGGAAAGTAGGATTTGGATTCAATATTCGAGATTTGATAAAAATAGGAGACTTGAATTTGATATGCGAATTCCATAGATTTTGGATTCGATCCATCACTAATAGTTTCTCATGAATATTAGAAGTTATTTTCATAGTAGTAATTTTTCTGTTGTCCTTTGAATGTCATGGAGAACTTGTTTTGCAGTGGGCCAACCAAGGCGGTTTTTGTTGCTCTACCTCCGGAAAAGAAAGAGGGTGGGGGTGGCACAGCAGCTGGTGTGCCAGCTGGCACTACATCGGATGCCACTGGAAAAGTTCAGAATGGCTCCTCTCTACCTTCATCTGTATCGGACAACAAAGGGATTAGCGGAGTTAAAGTGAATGCAACTGCCCTCACCAAAGGGACTTACGTCTTCAGGCTGACTGTTAATGATGGGGATGGGAACAAGGCCTCTGAAAATGTTTCCATCACTATAAATCAGCGTAAGTGGAAGATGATTTTATGGCTGTTTGCATGGGCATTAGCTATGAGTGCCAATTGAATTTTTCTTGCAGAACCTCATAGATGGAATCATCCTGGGGGTTTGTGGAATAAAGATAAATTCACTGCAGTCATGACTTGATCAGCTCTTGTTTGTTTTTGGCGATATCACTTTATTTTAAACGGTGTTGCCATTAAAAAAATACTGCCCTTCCTCCCAGCAACCTCTTCCATAACCCTGCTACAGGCTTTCTTGCTGTTGTTATCAACCAAATGTCATGATTAATAACCATTATCTGCCTATTGAGGACTTAACCAGAAGATGGGTCCAGTTAGTCAAATGAGAATTTTTGGAACCTCTTGGTTGTTATTTTTCATTGAAAGCCTGGATACACTCTATGCTGGCAGACCATAAGTGATATTTTAAATACCTGCTGTTAAAGGTTAACATTACAGTGTGGCTAATGGAAGAAAATCAACTGGTCAACGGGGTTCCCCCAGTTTTTTTTTATTAAAATCTGGTGGTACAACTCTTACTGCCACATCATGTATTGATTTTTAATAATTCAAGAGCTATTGCCTTGATTGCTGCAATACCACAATGCTACTGCTACTGTAATGACCTTTGCAGCCTTAATGCTTACTACTGGGTATTTCATTATGTTTATCTTTTCCTCTGATTTTTTATACTTTTTTCATTTTCCTGTAGCTGTAAATGCTCCTCCTAAAGCGGATGCTGGTGGTGACCACACTGTTGTGGCTGGAGAAGGCGGTCCCGGATGGCTCATTGTGGCTGATGGGCATCGTTCCTCTGATGACCTGGCAATAGTCTCGTGGAAGTGGACGAGAGAGCCCTCTGGTCTTGCTGCTGGCAAAGTGGTTGGGGACTCTGATCATTCTCCTGTTCTCAAGGTGTGCCTCAACAAGTTTGAGCATGCATTTTTACTGAACTTAAGACTTGGGAAGTTATTTTTGTTTTGGAATTTATGTTTTGTACTGTCTTTCCTGGCCCTTTTCTTTCTTGAGCATGTGTCTTGTGGGGTGAGGGTAATGCTGTGTTTTCATTCATCCAAATTTGTGTTGCCTTTAAAGGGGCCCATCTCTTTGCTTTCTCTGCAGCCTGAATTATGGCTCCAAAATTATGTTGTTGGCTTGTGTCTGTTCAGTGACAGCCATCCTACCATTCATCCTTCTGTCATCCTCAGGTGAGAAGACTAGAACAGGATGTCTGGATAGTGTCATAGAACAAACAATCCAACATGGAAGAGAACCATAGGGTTCATAGGATAAACTGTACAGTCATGGGCCATTGAGGGTTTTGAAGAGGTAGTAAGACCGCAGTTTGACCAATTTCACAACGTTCATTTGTTTTATGGGAATCCGCCCCAGATAACTTTAAAATAGTTGCCATTTTTAGAGGTCAACACTCACATTTTTTTCCTATTTTTTTCCTAAGTCTTTACTTTCATAGGTGTTGACTATTATATGGTTTTTCTAAAAGCTAACTCAGAAAATTCAGTATGTCTTATGTGCCAGTGCATTTCATGGGCCAGGAAATAAAGTAAGTGTTTGGTGTACTCAGGTGTTATGGTGCTGTGTATTTTCTTCCTAATGGTGGGTTGTGAGCTGGCTCTTGAGGTACTCTTTTTAGAAGAGATCCCAGCTTGGGTAAAATAGTGAAAGCGGGCATATGGTTTATAAGGAAAATATGTCCAAACTTACCGATAAAGGCTTGCAACTGTTAGTACTGATCCTGCAAATGCTCGTTACCTTACATAATTAACTTAATATTACTGAGGAAAGTCGATAAGTAGCCTTGGAGAGCTGAATGGTTGACATAATGGGTGGCAGAAGCTGTCTAAGATTAGTCCATCAGTAAATAGATGTGGCAATACAAAATGGAGAATTAGGACTTGGAGTGTGAGTGTAAACAATGCAAAAGAGGTATAATAGCATAGGACTGTATGGAAGAGGTTATTAAAACAGAGCCACTTTTGCAGGCCTAACTCTGAGAATTAAGATATTTTGAATGTGCCTATTCCGGAAAGAAACATCTTCATTGGTATGTGAGTTACTGTTTGACGGGTGGTAAAAAGGGCAGCAAGCTGCAAAGAAGTACGTTCAGCATATCATTTGAAGGCAAAGGTAAATGTGGGAGGTTTTCACAAGATATAAGTTTATTCCTGCCTGCACCATTATCAAGTGATGAGAACGGGCTTTCATGCATCATATATTGTGAGGAAATCAGGAGGGGAATGGGAAGTTGGTGTTACAATCAGCAGTTGGGATGGAGTGTAAACAGGGAAAAAAGGGGGTAATTCTTACCCCTCCCTCTTTAGTTTTAATGGTTGGGGTAGTAAGAAGGGTATCTAACCTTCTCTTTCTGAAATTAATGAGACATCGAAAAGCTAAAAATGTTTTTGTTGCTATTTATACTTTAATGCTGAATACCTTTTCACTGGTGGTAATTTATTTTGTAGGTGGTGGATGCTGTCCCTGGACGATATGTGTTCACTCTCCGTGTAACTGATGAACAAGGTGCCTTCAGTGAAGATACTGTATCTATTATAGTTAAACCAGGTGATACTTCTAAATTATTAATCTTTCTAGTGTAGGGTATGTAATTAAGTTGTCGTTATTAAGGAAATTTGGTCTTTCCTTAAAATATTGTGGGAATCTTCTATATTGAAGTAGCAGGAAGTGTTATCAGAATTTATTCATCCAGTAAAAAATTAACTCATTTTTTATGTTTGATTTCTTATTGGGTGATGTGAGAAGTTATGTGATTAATACTGAGAATTCATTCATACATTTGGGCTGAAGATGGTAAAAATAATCTTAAAAGGATTATTATAACAGAAACAACAATTGCACTTTTCCAATAGATATTTTAATGCATACGACGCATTTCAGCTCACAGAGCCATCATCAGGTTCAAGACCTGTCTGTCTTTCTGTTGAAATTAAAAGAGTAAAATGAGATTTAATGTCAGAAATGTATTTGTTAAAGGATGAAGTAGTTACTGTTTGTGAGTCACTGTTTGACGGGTGGTAAACAGGGCAGCAAGCAGCAAAGAAGTACGTTCAGCATAACATTTGAAGGCAAAAGTAAATGTGGGAGGTTTTCACAAGATATAAGTTTATTCCTGACTGCAACATTATCAAGCAAATGGTTCATCACTTGTGAAAACTGTAACAAGCTTATCTTCATTGTAATGACTATCAATAGCAAGGAAAAAACCTTCTGTAGACGTTTTTATCCTTCCTGGAGAATTTAATTCCATGTTCATCTATGCTCTTCTCAGTAGAAAGAAAGCATTTTGTGTGTTCATCCAGAGGACTTTGGGATGCTAAGAGCCAAGTGCTGTGCAACTTTATTTTCTATGTTTCTATAGGTCTATATTCTTGTCTTCAACCTCTCAGATCAGCCAGCCTTTTCCGACACTGTGGTCATTCTGGCACATACTTTAATAGAGCATAGGCAACCACATTGCACATCCTGTATCATCTGTAATTCATGCATTTCTGGGTGAGATTGCCACTTACATAAGGGTGGATTTATGTAAGTCGAGGCTTGTGTGACCCGGGAACTCCCTGTGTCTAATTAGTCTGAATGTCAGTATTTGATGGCACCAATTATTTGAAGACTTAAGGAAAAATATGAAAATTATTTGGTGAAAATTGATTTAGCCTCAATGCTTTCCTATCCATGGTGATCTCATTTAATGTCGTTGTGTCTGGAGAGAGAGCATTGTGTGCTATTATCTCTACATTAGTTAATATGTTTGCATTATTTTCATTTCACACGTAGACCCTAAGCTCATGTCTTTGGTGGAGGTTTGGCTCAACGTGGATGCTGGGCGTCTCACGGCTGCTCAACTTGCTGCTCTCGAAGCTCGACTCGCCCTCCTGCTTCCACATCCAGCCATTCCTCGACTTGTTGATTTGAAGCCCGATTCCGCTTCTGGAAGAACTGTTTTAGTTTTCTATGCTGAGGAAGACAGCAAAGCTTCGCTAACGAATGCAGGCGAGGGAGTTGGAAAAGGAGCGGATCCTAAATCAGGTAAATGAGAATGGAGTGTAATGGTCTGGCCTGTGTTCTCGAGTGAAGTTTGTTTTGAAGAAGTCAGTTCATGTCCACATTTTTTTTAACCTTTATCAACCCTTTGGGACTGTTATATGCTATCAAAAAATGGGTCCAATTATCTGAATGGAAACTTTAAGGACCACTTGGTTATGTTTGATTGAATTAAATTTTACTCTATTAAAATTAAATCAAAATAAAATTAATTGATTAAATTAAATTTGTTTTAAAAGAATTTCAGTCTAGCCGGGCCATCAGTGAGACTTTAAGTACCTGCTTTTAAGGAAAAATTCAGATTCCATTTAAAGTGGCTGACCTGTTTCAATTACTTAGTTTGAAATTCCAAAGGATTTTTTATGAGTTCGTATCATTAGAGAGAAGCATACTGGAGTGCAATTTTAGGGTTATTAACTGGCCAATATCAATTGAAGAAGCTCCTTCACATCTTGTGAACTTAATGCTCCTGGAGATGTTGATAAAGTGAAAAAGATGATGGAACCATATTCCTGTTAGTAGTATTGATGTCCAACAATTGGTAGGAATCAAAATTGTTACTTAAGCCTGTGATTCCCAGAGCCAAGGACAGTGGTTCACAAATATTTTTCTTAATTCCCCTATTTCACAATAGTTTGGAATTTCATTCCCCATTCCAAGGATTGTCTAACTCAAAAGTTGAATATTTAGGAATAGACGTGTTCAAAATTGATCTGGCCCTTTGGTATTCATCTTACTTTATTGGGTATCATAAAATAATTTAAACAAACTTAAATTTTTACTGATTTCATATAATCCACAGAACAACACATTTCACTAAACGTGGGCTCTATTCTCCCATCTTTATTCCCCACTTGGTAATAACTCCTGCTATAGAAATGAATAAAAGGCCAGTGATAAAATCAATGAGGTGGATGGCACAATGGATCAATGAATATGTGCCTTTATACTAGGGATGGGCAGATCTAGGTTTTTTTTCGGATCCTGGATCTCAGTTCTTATTTTCGGATCTTAGGATGTATTCAAGGGTATATACAATTCACAAATGATAATAGAATATAAGCCTTGGAGACTATTGAAAATAAACAACATCAAGTTTAAAAATGTTATACTTTAATATTAAAATAAAGACAATGTCGATTCCACAATAATACTAATCCTTGATTGTTGTCACATTTATGCAATGACTGTTGTTATACCATATCTTGAGATTTAATTCTTGAGAATAATGAGATAGATAATAAAGGGTGAATTTGATTTACATTCAGCAAAAGCCAGTCATCAAATGAAGTACAATAACAGCATTCTGTTTGTTCGGTAGAAAGCCGCCAATAGCCGATGACAGCAGGCACTTCAATTGCTTAAAACTCTCTGATGCCTATGTGATTTACTGTAGTATTTGGATTCGATATCAGTATCTCATCCCATGTAAAGATCTGCAGATCCGATCCAAATATCCCTACTTTATACCCTGGCTAGGAAACTTCCCCTAACCTATCTAATCTAGGAGTGGTCATTGCTGAATCTTATAGTGAAAATCTTAAGGTGTATGAAATATTTTTCATTCCGCAAAAAAAAGGTGAGGTTTTCTTAAAGTTAGAGGCATCTTACAGTATTTGAGTATGTAAGGTATTCAGTTTTAGTATACTTGTCCTCTCATCAACTATTACATTGTTTTTCATGTCTGTAATTACAAACTAAATACTGAAGTCTCTCCTTTCATCTCATCAATATGTCAATCCTCCTTTCTTATTCAAAATAAATTCAAAATAAAATTTTATTATTGAAAAATGCCAAAATGATCGGCCATATTAGACCAATTAGTATTTTGGCTCATTGCATCAGCTTTTTGGGAATCTATCTCATGAATAGGAGTTTTAGATTGAAGCTGATGTAGTTTGTTCAACCTCTGTCTTCAGCCCCATCTCAAAGTGCCAGTGCAGATGGTGGTGGCTCTTTGAGCCCATCCAGTGGTGATGGGGGACGCGTACTCCCAGGGCCATTGGTTGCCGATCGACTGAGGAAACGCCTTGCCCAGGATCCTGGGCTCTTGGAATTGTCTGTTGCCCGAGTGCAGACAGTTGTTTGCCAGAACACTTGCTCAAGTAAGTTATTTTGGCTGTGCTTTCTGGTTGGACGACTGCCGAGTATTGGCGAACACAGTGCATATGATTGTTTGCTGTATGCCAATGGTTCTATTCCTTTGCTGCTATTTTTTCTACTATTGAAGGAAAGCTGACGCTGTCTTACATATTTGCTAGCATTTTTCTGCATATTAATTGTAGTTTGATAATTTTCATTGTCTTCATCATAAATTTCCCTTACCATGTGATAGATACCTGGGTTTGAGATGTTCTATCTCAATGAAGATTGAGCAGACCAGTTAAGTAAACTGCTAATCAAAATTTTAATATTAATCAATAATTAATTTATATTTATTTTTCATTTTGGTAAAATATTTCAAACTTAATATTTTCCAGGGGGCATTGCTTAGAATGAAAAAGGCATGATATTTCATGGAAAATACAGAAGTGCTTCTCTAAGAACCCTAATCACTTGAAATATACTTGTTCTATAGTTAGGAGCTTGAAGCATGTTAAGATTTACATAATTATGTGTGAAATATGATTATGCATTAATTGGACAAAGAATGTAGTGAAAATGTATTAACTCCTAATTTTTTTAAACAAAGTAAACTGCTTTTGTTATGACTCATTGTATAAATGAGGTTTTGCAAAAATCTTTGTTTAGTACTTAAGTAAACGAAAAGTTCATTTGCTCACATATTCCTTAATTTGACATTCATCTGGTGCCTGTTATGATATAAAATTTCTCTTCAAAAAGTTCTCTCTCAAGAGCTTGTTTGAAAAGAGAAATGGCGCCCATATTCATCCAGAATTTGAAATAGTTTTGAACTTGGTGATGTGATGAAGGCCATACCTCTGTTCCAGGGCATGGTGTTTGTGAGCAGTCCACGAGGCAGTGTTTGTGTGAAGCTTTTTGGATGCAGGACCCCTTGAGGAAGTTCTTAGGAGATGGTGATTCCAATTGTGGTGAGAAATACTTGATGTAGATAGTGTAAGTTCTATGACATCTTGTTCCCCGGAGGATGGAAGGGAATGTGCAGGAAAACTCCACGTTCTGGTTGACACGTATGTTTATTGAACTTACTCCCAGTACATCATGACGCTGACTGCCAAGAGTGCGCATCTCATCTCCCATGTAGCACGTACCCTCGTGACCACATACCCACAGCCCATTGGCTGTAAAAGTCATCATAGTTAAGGGTGCAAAGTCTACTTTACCTTATATGGGCAGGCAGGAGAGCAAGAGGCGGGCGGAATGTGGGAGGGGAAACAGCAGTGCTATGATAAGGGAGAGGGAAGGCAGGACGTGAGAAAGGGTAACGCTTAACGGTGTCTAAACACCTCTTACAATAGGGATTTTGATCATGTCGGATTGTTCTTTCCCATTCCATCAAGTAAAAGAGGGGATAAAATGGATATTTAATTTAAGCTGCACAAGCTATTCTGTTGGTGCTAACCTACATGTTGCCTGGTAAATAATTATGAACGTTAGAATTAAAAGTATACCATGGGTATAGTTTTTGGGTCCTTTGGTTCCTCTGGTTCTCATAGTTATGGATATAACTAGATTTTTGGTTCCAATTATAATAATGTTTTACTTTGAAGCTGATAAATAATTGCATTTTTTGAAATACTGATAAACTCCTCGTGTACAGTAAATCCTTCACTATGTTAACAGCTTCAATATTCCCCTCTGTAATTATATGTCCCCGTAATTGCCAGTTTTTCTTATATGTCATTTGTTAATTAATGTGGTATGAATGCATTTTATATCTATGTAATGTACACTTCAAAAAATATTACCCCATCAACATTTTGTAAACAGACCTAAATCCTACTCGTAAAATTCATTAAATCTGGTAAGATTTTGTGGAACAGCTTGACATTTAGAAGTGAATAAAACTGTTGCACTTCTCTCTGCATTGTAATTGTACATGTTAAATGATGATTTTCATTAATTCATATCATTTTCAGTTAATTACAAGATAAACCATAAACACACTTCTCTTTCGAGTTTAAATAATCTGTGGGCAATAGTACCACTGTTTTTTCACATTTTAAAATCATGATTGTTCACTTTTGTCCTACCTTTAAATGATTAATACAGTAGACTCTCCTTATTACAAACAACATTTATACGAAGTTTTTGTTCTTACGAACCAAATCGTTGGTCCCGACGATAGGGGTATCTAAATGTATGGTAAAGAAACGTTATTACGAAATAACAAACCTTAGTCCCGGTCCCCACAGGAACAAAAAATACTTTATTACGAAGTCTGGCACATAAATAACGGCATTCATTCAGCAATGCACGACGCTGCATCATAAATCAGGAAGCTTTGCCACACGTACCGAGACCAAGAGCTTGAGAACTAAAATATATACAATGGATACTTCGCAAAAGCTATTTAACTGGGTTTAGGGTACAGAACTCCCACTGGGTTACTGCACTTTGAAAGGAGTCTGAGAGAGCATGAGAGGTCAAGGAGGGGTGAAAGAGGAGAAACGAAAGATAAGGACTTTTCTTCTTCCCTTTCACCCCTCCCCAACATCTCATGCCTCTATCGTCCCTCTGAAGGTCACTCACCCAATACGGGGTCCGGCACAATTCCTGGCTAATCGTCCCTCCCCAACCAGCTTCCCGGCCTGGTCTTGGCTCCACCCACTCCCCTTTCTTTCCAATTTGACTGTGCTGTAGGCGAAATGTGTCCCTCTTCCCCTCAGGCAGTGGCAGCTTAGCGTTACCACTAGCAATCGGCAGGGCAATCACTGGAGTCTGAATCGGCGAAGTGTTATCAGTGCTTTGTAATGACCTGGCTAAACTCTCTGCCCAGGCTTGTGGGAATGACTATGCCGCATGTGAAGTTTCAGCATCATGTTTCCATCGTTGAAAAAGTGTCTTCGTGCGTACTGAAATTCTGGCCTCAAAATCCCTACGCATTGTATGTAGGCATTGAAATGTTATGAAATTGTGACACTATTTCGCTCGTCTGGAGAGAAAGACGTCAGTTCTTCCATTTAGATGAGAAAAGTTTGTTATTAATGTCTTAAATTTCGTCAGTGAGAAGGCATAGCAAATAAACTCCAGCAACATTATGAATGGTAAAATTTGGCTTTTCTCCCTTTCGCTACGAACTCAACCGATCTTACATGCCTCAGATTTTTCAATGGAGGCAGAGGAAAGACGTTTGTAAACAATGTAGATTTTGCCACGCACGAACAGCAAGCCGACACGGATTTTCGGCTGAGCGGAATACAAGCAAGCAAAAGTAATTGCCAGGGGTAACTAGGCACTCCATCTCGTGGTACACCAGACTGTGTCCATGGTCCATTGTTTTTTTAAGTTGTGGATTTACTAAGACAATATGTTGAATGCTTGAAAAATATAAGCTCAGAAATTGTCTTGAATGTTCATTATACAATAACTTTGTTATCAATAAAGATAAAGTTCCGTTTAAAATTGGTCAATTCAAAGCGAAACATAAGGATTGCACGCAACATTAAGGTAGTGACGAATAATTTAATCATTAGCAAAAGTGTTATCGATTAAAAGTTAAACGTTACGGCAATTAAAAAAATAACAAATAAGTTGAAAAGCTAACAAAACCTGTCTCGGTTAAATTCAATCCTTAATCCCAATTATGTTAAGCGAACACACAATTGGCCTCGGGCCATGAGTGGAGATTGTACTGAGATGAGAGTCGTGATTGCCTCCGCCACACGTTCGAGGAAAACCGTCTGGCATCCTGCTGACTTCTGCTCCAAGACAACGAGAAGCATCGGTGCCTGTGCAATTCCTTGTCGCGAGTGAGTTCTATGTGGAGGAATATGTTCATGGCACTCATGGCAAGGGTAGAATTTTTCATTGCATGGACCGAGCGTGAAAGGGTAAAAAAACACAGGTAGCATACGATAACATCAATTGGAATTGTAATATATTAAAATCGTCATTCTTGTTTTGCACTACATTATGTTTGCTTTTATTATGGCCTGGCTTGGTTCTTCAATTCAATTTATTTAATGGTAAAGCCAAGCTGTGTATCAACTTCTGCTCAACAACACGCACCGGTGAGATGACACGCTTGCTTTTGGAGGACCTATAAGCGAGCGTTATCTCTTCTCTCGGAACAGCTGAGGGGGTTTATCTTTCAAGGTCAACATTCCAGCGCAACTGTCCAAACGTAAATAAGTAAACATCATGAACCCATAACTTTTTGTGCTGAAAGACGGGAGAGTAAAATAATAGATTATACCAGTAAAATGCCACATATTACCTAGGTACAGTTGAATTTCACGGTCATATGGAATTATCATGAAGATTTTCGTTAAAGACGAGCAGGAATTTGGCCAATTCTGCTGAAATTTCTTTAAGTTCTGTTATTTCATGTCATAAAATCAATTGGATACCGCCACCAGGTACCAAAACAGCCATGCGTACAATTGTAACATCGCATGTACGTAAAGTCAAATAATGATTTCATAATGAGGTCAAATAATAATTCCGTATGGCTTAAGGAATCGGGCGGGACCACTCACTAATGTGAGCAAAATCAAATTTTCCATAAAATCGATATACTTAAATTCCGAATTCTACTGTGTAATTTTACCGCTTAGTAATTGTACAGGCAGCCAAGCAGTTTTTCTGTGGAATTAATGTCCCAGCTGAATTAATTTCCCGGCTTGCGACGACTACTACAAAAAATAGCGTGATGCATGATTTTCGAACAACAAATTAGACTTTGATCTACATTTGATCTAAGACTTACATCTTAGCGCATAATTTGATTGTTATTATGTCTGATATCATTTCACAGCACGGCTGTAACATACAAAAGATAAAACAGGTCAAAAAAGAGCAAATGAATATTTTTTGCGATGTTTATATAAAAACTACGTTGATACGAACAACGTTATTACGAACCGGCGATCTTTTGGTCCCATGAACTTCGTAATAGCGAGAGTCTACTGTATCTTTTTGAGATTTGGTGCTTAGGTATCAGGATTAGACTGAGGGATTTATAGATTAATTTATGGGGTACAAAAGGCGTTGTTCATATTCATGACTTGGCCAACCCTTAGTATGTATGTTTCCATCTTATAGTATTGATGTTTCACGAACAAATTTCAGATTGGAGCATATTGTATGTGGTGGTTGGAGCATGTGCCATGGTTGTGCTCACGGTCTTCGGTGGCTGGGCGATTGCATGTGTTTGCCAGCACCTGTGCGCCTTCTGCTGTGCATCTCGTGTCCCTGCCTCGGGATCAGAAAGCCTCCTGCCAATGCACCGGTCGAGACGCCAGCAGAGATCGTCCCACCGCCGCAGTGGAAAGAGGAGCCGTGGTACCAGCCCCAGGCACAAGCAGCCATCGTCATGCAGTTGGTCGTGGTGCTGTGGTGCAAGCGGCATGGGGAGTGGGGGAGAGGGAGGGAGTGGCCACTCGTCGCACCGCAAGCACTCGCGCTACTCGTTGCTGGGGGACGAGGAGGGTGGGGTGGTGGGTGGGGGGGAAGAGGAAGAGGAGGAAGACGAGGAGGAAGCGATGCTGCACAACTGTGAGTGTTTTTGCCAAAACCCATCCTGCTCCCTAGCCCCATTTTCAAAATTTTTATAGAGTTTCTCCTAATCTCTACATATTCTATTCTATTCTAATCGTCTAGGTCAAATCTTGTGATTGAAATTCAGCCTGCTTCTTGACGACGTAGAGCTCTGTAATTTTGCACTGAGACCTGATCCCAGTGATAATGCTGTAATCAATTTAAGTTATGACAATAATTAATTAACTGCATTTTTACCTGTGGGTTTTCTTGTGTATGATGTGTTTGTCTGAGTCAAATCTTGATACCAAAATTTTACAAACATCTCAATAATAATTATAGTATTTGTCCGGATATTTTTGTTATTTTACAAATATACAAATATAAGACATCAAATAGAATATTGCTGAGTTTAAATGCAGTAAAAGGCTTAAAATAAACATAATTAAGGGTACAGAAATTCATTCAGAGTCTAATACAATTTACCCTGCAGGAACGTGAACAATTTTTTCTTGAGGACTGATGTTTTTGTTTCGTGCTTAATAACCAGTGATAGTCTATTTAATATCATTAAGCCCATAGATATGGGTCCATGGGTAGTAATATGAGTCCTTATATACATTTGGTGTAGATCTCTACCTATCCTTGTTTAATATCCATGGCACTTGTCATTAGTTGTATTGCGACGAACGTCGTGGAAAAACGAATTGACACAGTGGGAAAGGAGTCAAAAATGACCAATATGGAATGATTTCCAACAGTCACACTATATTTAATATACTAAATTACAATTATGATTACACGACAATGAGGCCCGCAGGCTAGCTGCTGAAACTTGACGAACGATGACTGCTGACGAGGTACACACTTCAGTGGCTGGCAGAGGAGAGAGCCGCTGTGATGAAACGTCCGGTCGGCGCAGTCAAAGGAGGGGAGGTAGCTCTGGATCAGTGGAGAAGGGGGAAGTAGGGGAACTGTTCGTCCAGCCATTGGTTGAGACGGCGGCGTAGAGGAGCACTATTGCCACAAAGTTCTGAAAAGAGGCCGCCAGATGCGAATTCACTATAAAAGTAGAGCACCTTGCTCTTGTCGCGCAATATCGCCGACAACGCGCAATATTGCTGACAGTGCGCACTTTGAAATCTCCCTACCACACTTAGAGCATCTCGCGTTACATCCGGCTCGCGACGATGTCCACGAGCGAAAATGTCCGCAGCGAAATTATGGCCAAATTTGTGCCGAAAATTCGGCACAGTATGTTGAGACATTATTTTTAGTAAACATGCTTCCAACATAGATATAATCACATGGAGTATTCACTATAAATTATTTGTTAAAATACTGGTGGCAAGGAGCGCCATAAGGAGCAAAACATATTAGCTATATTATACACTTTTGGATTTTGAAAATTGCATGAGCAGGAGAAGAGCCCCTAAACTATGAATAATCAGGGAATGGCTGTAAATGAAATCAGGCTATAAATGATCAGAGAATTAAATTCATTGTAATAAATAGATAATAATATTGTGGTGTTCACTGTATGCCGAAAGCTCCCAATGAGCCGACAGATTGCATTAAGCTTATTGTGAAGTCCATCATGATGCCTTAGAGCTCTGAAATTTTGTTGCGGTTGTGGCTGAAAAGCATTGTTTTAATTTGAAGAGCATTTTATTATCGAATTAAACCTTCACCTTAAAAAGTCTGTTTATAGTATTTATTATTACCCATCAGTTTTATCTTGGGTTCTAATCTTCAGCTATTTCTAGAATCTTATCCTCTCTGGAGTTTACTATCATACTCCTGAAAATATTTTATGGGAATTTAGCTCTCTCATAAGGTACCTCACGGGTGTTTTCCAGCTTTTACTGAAATAAAGAAACATAAGTAAGAAAATAAATATCTAAGCATTCAATTTTGGTGAGAAGATGACTGTATTTACCTAAAATATTAGTTGAAGTAATTTTGAGTTGAGAGAGTGAGGTGGACGTGCCATTTCATGACCCTGTAATAAATTGACCACACTACGTGCCATAGGCCTTTCCAGATATGCCGCGGTCTGAATTAGTGAGGGGATCTGCTCTACTTCAGTTGTTTTTAAGTGTTTTCTTATTCTAATATTGTTACCCAAATACCATGAAGTAAACATGTTAATCCATTAAATATGAAGGAAAACTGATATATCTATGGAAAATGAAAAAACTCAAAATGCAAAATGCTTAAGTATCCCTCTGCTAATTGTGTAGGACGATTTTTGATAAATAACAATTACATTAGATGGTATCGTTTGCTACCTGTACCTTTTAAGGTAGTTTGAGCGAAATATCATTTTACTTAGAAATCAATGAATTTAGTCTCATTTTGAAGAAAAATATCTCACCCTTCTAATGACAAAAAAATTCAACACCTTTCCACATTAATTTCCGAGATATTTGCCAAAAAATACCAGCCCTTTTACATGGGAAATGGTACGTGTATGCACTCCAGAGAGACATCATTTACAAAATGAGGTATTTCTAACACTTAGATGTCGTCAAAAAACTAACAGTATGTAGTTTGTATGTTTTCTCGACTATATTTGAATATAAATCATATTTTTACCGCAGTAGGTTTTTGGGTATTACAAAAACCTTCCGTTTTGAAGGAGTTTCAAACGTACCATGTGAAAAAAATGAGTCTAGTTAAAGACTTTTTGGATGTTTTCATTTAATTACTTACAATTTCTGTCATATAAAACTATATTATTGTACCATTAATAATGTAATATTTAATTCATGTATCCTACACCTGGTGAAATTAAAACGTATAATTCGAATATGGTCTCTATTATGACTAGGGAACTATCTAGCTCGGACTACCTTAAACATTTCCTGCCTGGTATTTGCAATGAAAACTTCTAATGAGTGCCGTGAGCATATTCCTCCTTATGAAATTCTCTTTTGACAAGGAATGGCACAAGTACCCATGCTTCTTGTTTGTCTTGGAACACAAGTCAGTGGAATGCCAAACACTCCTTGATCTGTGGGCAGAGGTAATCATGACCCTCATTTCAGTACCATCTTCACTCTCAGCTTGAATGATTAAGCAGTGTTGACAATGGACTACTTGTTCATCAAAACATTTGCAGAGTTGGAGAATTTGGCCTGGTTTAGAACCCAAACAGACTTCACGTACAACATCTGATCTTTCTCCAACATTTCATTTGAATGATTCAGATTTTTAATTTGTCATGATAATGTATTCTCCTTTTCTTTTGTTTAAAACTTTGTTAAATATTTTTGATGATCAGCATCTCGGTCATATTCATAGACCATTGCTAGAGGCTGAGTAGTTCTTCATCATTATTTGTTTCATTATTGGCATAATTATTTCAAGCAAAGAATTCCAAGTATCCAAGGTGAGTGGCATGAGAAAGGGGGATAAAACAATTGCAACCAATCAAAGGCGTGGATTACATGTATATTAATTTGTAATCTGAAAATTCTTTTACAGTGTATAACCCTTAATGGATAGAAATTTTTACCCTGTTTTAAAACTACTATTCTTTTGTTTCCTGGGGAAGTCTGTAGAAAAGTACCAAGTCAGAGTGGATCTTTTTCACAAAGTGAACTGGTGCATTGTTTACAGTGTATTTTATTTCATGGACGAGTGGCATTGTTGTAAGTGGAATTAGTTAGGAATGCATCAAGGTTTGCTCCAATAAAACAGACACAGGATGTATAGGGAAGAGTGGGATATGATAATGGCTGTGGTAAAAAGAGGTTTCCTGTGAGTGCAGATGGGAAAATGGAGTATTGCTTAAACAGGGTACTTTCCAAAATTTTAATTGTAAGAATTCGGATTTTAATACATTACTTTCACTCCTACAAACTTACGGAGTGAAAATATTTTTAAAATTTATTCAATATTTACTGAGATAGGTATTTAAGATTCAAATAGTCAAAATTTCATATTTTCATGTGACAGAGAAACAAAATATGATTGGTGTGGTGTCATTTTTGTGGAGCAAGAAATAAAAGCAAAGACAGCACAGCTAGAACAGTAGAAGAGACCATATTTTTAGAAGATATAATATGGCAAACAACAAATATGGTGTACAGTGGTTTTACTAAAACTACGTCCGACAATTTACCCTTAGTATATATGTTTATGGTAGCGCTTTCATGAAGGAGGACAAACGCTTTAATGCTCCCAAATTTGTGGAGCAATAGTCCATAAAATTTAAGCATACAATTAGTCTGTTAAGACCTCGTTTTATGTTGTTTATTAGTTTTGGTGCATATCACTTCAGGTACTGTCATCCTTAAATTAGGTAGGTTTGTTTCATAATTATGTACACGTGAAACTTTCCTGTAACTTAAGCAGAGAACACCGTTCTATGTAAATAAACCAAATTTTGTCCGAATTCTTGCTGATATTTTAAGGTTTTTTTTCATTTTACACTCTTACGACTAGTGTAATGATGTCGTATATTGATTTGTATTCATTTACCTCCGTATTTTAAGTTGAAATCATGGTGTATTCATCCCTCGTTAATAAATCCCACATCTGAAGATCATCAGAGTTGTCAACAATCGCATTAAAACTAAATAAACATTTGGATTAACTTTTGACTTGATTAATCCTAAATTTTAGTGTTATGTTGTTCACTTTAGGCTTTAATCAGAGATTACCCGCAGAGGAGGTTTCTAAGTGTATTCTCTGCCATTGAACTGCCAACAAATGGATTTTTACCTCCATTCATGAATATTCAAGGTTAATTTGAAGTTTTTTTATTTATTGATAGAGCTTCTTGTGAGAGTTATGGTGATAATACTATAGGATACGTCCTAGTGAAGGGAGAAGGACCACCATGCACAGTCATTGCAAAAATATGCCATGAACACAAATTGAGCCGTATTAATGCAAGTGAATATTGAGGTTTCAGGTTTTAATTTAGTCGGACTACCAATCATCGATACATTCATGAAATTTTTCTAGTCTTCCAATAACTATATTGAATTCATTTGCATAAATGTACATAATAAGATTTGTTTAATTACATGTAATCACAATGTTCATCATCACTTGGTACACACCTTAAAATGGTCTTCACATAAGTAGAGATTTGTTTTGCTGAGGACAAAATCCCGGCGTGCCACTCGAAACTATAGTTTCTTTCTTCTTCCGTTATTTTGAAGCTGAAGAAATTTCTTGTCCGCTGTTTTTACCGATGTATTTGATCATTGAGGCACAAAACACCATCTATATCCCTTAGATCTCATTGCAAAAGCGCATCAAATCACAGGAAAATATCCAAGAGGAATTTTATTGCACTTTATTCCACCGTAAGCATGAGAAAACATTTGGGTTTTCAAGGAGACAGTAAAAATTACATTACAGGTCATTCCGTTGTTTTCAAAGCGTGCTCGGGAACATTTGTCACCTTCAACTTTCTTTTGCTCTTAAAAAATAAAGTAACGCAATGCGATGAGAAAACTGTTAACCAGTTGAATAAGTTTAAAGTTACAGAATCAGAATATACAAAGACTGAAATTCGTAGAAAATACCTAATTGCATGCTTCTGAGGAAAGAATACTCGTCTGGCAATTGTGGAATTTCCTCAGAACATGTTGCCATAGGTAATGTGCGGGTGAATTTTTTATTGAGTGAGTTGAATGTCTGATCCAAAACTAATGGTCCATGTCCATGTAAGCTTATGTAAGATGTCTATGCCAGTTTTTCAATGATCCTTTTGAATTTCTTCAGGAAGACGATGTTTAGCTAAAGATAGCATTCAACTGTTATTTTTTCTATGGCTACATATTTTACCTGTTGGTGCTGGTGCTTGCTGATGGTTTCCTAAGTTAATTTTTTTTGTAGTAACTTAAATAAAACTTTATATACTCCACTATAGGTTTAATAACACAACCCGAGTTTCGACACTTCGTGTCATCTTCAGGTGCAAATACAACATCTGTCACTCTATAGATACAGGTTTGTGGTAGGGGAGGGGAAGGAATCTGGGAGAGGAGGGGTGAGGGTGTGTGGGAGGTGGGCATGGGGGGGATGCTTGGAGGTGGGAAAGGGTTAGGGGGTGGAGAGGGGAAAAAAAATCATAGTTTGTGTTTTGGGAAAGTCAACCACAATTTACACTGTGGAAGGTATGGTTTGGGTATATGGTGAGGAGCCATGATCACATTTACAAAGTAAACAAAGTTCATCAGTTCACTTGAGTTATCCGGGTTTTCAGGGGGGTGGAGAATATGGGAGAGTGGAAGGGGAGCACTTGTTCGATAGCTGGGGGATGGTTTGTGTTTTGGGAAATGCTGCTACAATGTTCACTGCGGGAGGTCTGTCTTGGTTATATGGTGAGGTGTCACTTCACCTTTACAAAGTACATAGAATAATTTTTTTTCCTTCTTCCTTTCAGCACCAATGCATCTAACCAAATTTCAACCTTCTGCATCTGAGGCGTCGAACTCAGACGATGTGCTCTTTGAGCTGCGCACACCTGGAGGCAGCCGAAACAATGGCATACCTGGATCTAGGAGAATCAAAACTTGACTACCTTATATGCATGCGATAGATAATGTTGTAAAACAAGATCTGGTGCCTCCATGATTTCTCTTTAATGTGATATCAAGTTCTGGCTATGCCCATTAACCTTCCTGCCACCTTACTACAATGTGAGAATCATTGTAAGCGGCCTATGTACTTCATGTATTCATGGGAGAAACAAATCTGTGTGGCTTCAATGTTTGCGTGGTGTCTAAGGTATTGTCACAGTCTAAATTTTTTGACAACGATGTGAAGAGCTTTTTTTTGTTTCAATCTTGGATTTTGTTTCTGAAGTCCATTATCTTGCTTTTTTTTTAATGATATCCATTTATTGTTTTCTTAAATCTGGTTTTTAAGAATGATTCTACATTCTTAGTCCTTGGTAATCCCACAAAATTTTTACACATGTCTAATTATCTTTAAAAAAAATGATCCATTAGCTTATCCACTTTGCCAATATGGGTATTTTTAGATCTTATGTTCAATGTGTATTAGTTTGCACACAGTTTGAGCTCTGCACTGTACTGGAAAAGTGTGATTATTTCGGGAACATTTGTCCCTACACTTAGGGATATTTTTCTTGCCTTTCAATTCCTTGAGTGACATTTAGTTGCAGGATGTGTTGGGTTGGAGTGACTTTAATGTTTCAGACTCTAGTCATTGTTTTACCACTGAAGTGAGTGCGTCAGTCGCAGAATAATGTGTTTCATATCTTGTCCCTTTTGGTCGAGATGAGAGACTTTTTGCCTATCTCAAACTATGTCTTCATACTGTGAGTGTTTTATGCCTATTTTAAAATTAATTAACTAATAATAAATTAATTTATCTTTGAAAATGTTTGTGATGGAAAAAATTTTATGTTATTTACTAGATGTTTGTATTTATAAAAGTTTAAAAATTGAGATTGCTCATCCAATGAGTGCAATATTTGTTATTGGCTAACAGTGATTATGTGACATTCCAAAAAAATCAGCATTATTGATTGAATCAAATTTCCATGTTGACCATCGAAATCATATATGTTAATGCTTTTAAAGAGTGACAAATTTTTTTAAATACCTTATTTTGTACTGTTAATAAGTGATATACTGCTGTGTTATGACAATTATCTAATTAAAAAAACATTACAGTATTATTCATTCTGTATTACTACAATTTTTTAAATCCCAATCATCTTTTTCTTGTTAATTCTCTAATCAGACCTTTATAAAGAAAATCCACCACTCCCTGGAGTTCACTTGAATTACTTGCATAATTTTTCCTCCTTATCTGTATGGTATCATCATTTGCTCACTAGGAGAGATATCCTGCTCCAAATTAATTTTCAGGACTCAGGAAATGCCATTCTTTTTCTCTCATTTTTCCCTCTGAAAAACATTTGACAAGTTAATGAACAACCATCATGGTGGTGTGAGAAACTGGTCATTGGAATACCATAAGATTTTTCATATACTTCCTGAGATGTTGGTTTTCCTCATTTCCGTGAATTTTGTTGGTGCTTGCAATACTACATTTATCACGTCTTCATTAGGAATTTTAAAAAATAATTTCCCACTCAGTATTGAAAATTACTTTATGAGATGACAATGCCCTTATATTTTATTAATTTGTTTTAGAACTTGGTTTTCTTGTAAAGAATATGTCAGTTAAATTAATACACCTTGTAATACTACAAAGTAATAGTTTATCATTGTGAGACATCAGTTATGCTTGTAAAAAAAAGTTCTACCGTAGAAAAGAAGTCAATCAATATAAACTTTCTTAGCCTTCGAGTGCCATATGGCATCAGCCTGGACTTTGTCATTGTATCCTCAGTGCCATTACTATGGTAGTGCAAGAGGTGCCACTGCACTGGGCCCTGGGCTTGCCTTTTCAGACGGTGTGGAGAAACCCTCTGCCATATTTAAGAGGTGGGTGTGCCCGATCCTGCCAATCTTGTGTGTACGTTCTTTTTGGATCTTTCCCATCCTGTGAAACAAGCCGATAGGATTGGTCCCATACTAGTGGCCCTCCTCGAGAAATGATACTCATCACTTCAAAGATTTCAATGTGAAATTAAATGTAGAAACTTACTGCATGCTCATTCAAAAAAATGTCTTCATAAAGTGACTTCTCAGACTTTATCTGATTCTTTTGGAGGTGATGAATTTCCTCTTTTTATTTGAGGTTTTTTATGCCTTTTACTTCGTTTTTGGCATTTGTGATAAAACAAGTTTTAAAGTGATTCTTAATATTTGGATGCGAAAAATGCAAATTTTGATGTTTATTAAAAATAACAAAATTTTAAAATATTTTCGTTATTTTTCACTATAACTCACTGTGTCACCATTAAGGAGGATGGATTGGTAAGAGAGAGGTACATGAGGCAAATAGAGCCCATATGCCAGGTTATGTCTGTTGCTTTTTCTGGTTTTATGCTCAAGTCACAGCCGGCACTCTCTCCATCCTAAAAATCAAGGTCTTTGCTACTATCCATGTTGCCATGATCTCACAATGAAAGTAGTTGTTCACTTTCCACAGAACTTTATTTACACCAATCAAGGTTTCAACATTAGCTATGTCATTTTCAAGGTATCTGTACTCAGGGAAATCCCAGGAATTAATTTGGCGGGAGGGGGGGAGACTACCTCAGTGATCGTGGTATTCAATGTTGTATTTGATGACTACATCTAGTTGTTAAAATTGTTTTGTAAGACCCTAAATTTTGGGGGGGTACCTCCTTTATACATCCCTGGGATCACCCCTGTCTGTACTCCATTTCCACAAAATATTTCCTGATACGCTAAACTTAACCATCCATGATGTAGGGGGAAACAGTATTTCTCAAATCCGTGCAAAATAGATTATGATGCTAAAGTCTCTATCTGTTCTCTAGCCTTCCCGAATACAGTGACCGATAGTTTCTATATCTTTGAAATGTTTTTAAATCATGCTTTCAAACCTTGCCATTTTTATGTCGTTACTCCAGCAATGAGAACTAGGCCCACCTGTATTTCAGCCATTCTATTCTTCGCACTCTCTGGCCTTCAATGCTCATAATCCCCTCTCTGTTTCACTATCAAATAACTCCAGTCAGAGGTTATTTTCCATTTTTATCTCATTCTCTTTATCTAGGTCAACAGGTCTATTATTCCTGTTGTAGCTCGGCTATGGGATATTTTCCTGTTCAATCTATTTCCTCCCTGTTTTTTCCTTAACTTTTGGCATAGAGTGCCCTCTCTTGCTGCCTGATAAAATTGTCCCTTAAACCTCTTAGTGTTGACCCCTGCCAGCGGTTCTAGTGAGAAATGCGGAGGGTAACTAGAATGAAATGTATCACTCTAGGAAAATAAATATTATAAAGTTATTGTTTAAAATGTCCATATGCAGTTTTCCTTATTGCGTATGCATTGAATTAGGTAATAATAAAAAAATGCTTATACTTCGTACAAAAAATAATTGTAATTATATTTGTGTGCAAAAGTTAAACAATATTTTGCCTATATATCGGCCCTCCGCACTTTACGCCTGAGATGCCAAACCGATATATCGGCCCGCCGCACTAAAAGGGTTAAGCATATAGTGCATCCACTTTCCCCTCTTCCTAATGAGTTTCTGTTTCCTTGCATTGTTCTTTCCATTAGTTTTTCCTTTTCCACTAATTTCCAATTTGTCCCTCCATGGTTCCTTATTATAATGACTTGTACCTCCACTTTCCTTGGTTGGTGTTGACAATTTGGTCATTCTTCTCTCCTCCATTTTCCCTATAATTAATAACATAACCCACTACTTCTTTACCCTTCTCATTTCCACTGATCCTACTGGTTTCTCTGTTACTCATTATGACTTATTTGATTTAGTACCTATTTGTTGCTTCTACAAGGAGCACAGGACCTCCACGAAGTGTCTCCAGCAAACTCTGCTGGCAGCCAAAGCCATCCTCCTGGTGACTCAACCCCTCTAGCTTCCCATTCGATGGTGTATTTCCATGTCATTTTTGGTCAGCCTCTAATGCGTTGACCCTTAGGGTTCAAATCCAAAGCTTCTCTCTCAACCGCTTACTGGCATTTCTTAAGTAAATGGCCAGTCCATTTCCAGTAGTGCCTTGTAATTTGTATTTTGATTTTATCTTCTTCAGTTCTCCGCAGAAGATCCTCATTAGATATTACTTCTAGCCTATAAATGCTCAGGATTTTTCTGATGCATCTGTTAACTTTAAGTTAAAAACTTCCAGTTTCTTGGGGATGGCTTTTGTGTCTTTCCAGGTTTCATTACCATAGAGTAGCACTGATTTGAGGTTACTGCTAAAAATTCTTAACTTGGTACATGTAGCTATTTCTCATGATTTCCACTCCTGGTACAGCCAAACAAATGTGGCATTAGCTTCTCTTATTCTTGTCTCTACATCATCTTCTATACTGCCAGATCTTGTTTCAATGCCCAGGTAGGTAAAGCAGTCAACTTCTCTCCACTAATTTCAAACTTTCTGTCCAACCAGGTGTTGATTTGGATTTTTTGTCATTCAATCTGAGACCAACCTCATCCCCATAGTGTTCCAAGTCTTGCAACTTTTGAGCCATATGATCTTGACTTTCAGGAGACAAATTGTCAGATATTCTTCTAAATTGCAAGTAAAGTCTAAGTCCAGATCTTGAGCTTCTCAAAGACCCCCCCCCCAATTAATTCCTCCCCTTTCTCATAACTGGTCCATCATTATCAACAAGAGTGATGGAGAGAGGACACACCCCTGCCTTACACCTGTTGCAAATGTCACAGGATTGCTCAGCTTTCTACAGTGTGAAACTGCAAGTGTTCTCCCTTTACAACTCTTATTAAACATTAAAACAATCTTCCCAAGGATTCCAATTTCTCTCATAGATTGCCACACTTCTTTCCTCTTCATTGAGTCAAAGACTCTTGAAGTCAACAAACACCAAGTATACACCAGTGGTGAACTCAGAGCTATATATTATTATTCTGAGTGTGTTGATTTGATCCACACATGATCAATTACTGCTAAAGCTCCTTCCTCAAATTGTCTTCTACTTTCCCTTAATTTGGTTCCAAAATATCCTTGAGAAACTGTACTTGCAATATATAGTTGAGCTAATCCTCACCAATTCTTGTATTTGGAGAGATCCCTCATTTTCAGCAGTTTGAGCAATATCTGAGTTTTCCAGCCCTGTGGCACTTTACCTTTAATCCAAATCTTTTTGAAAAGAGAATTAAACAATTCAAAGGTCACCATTGGGTTTCATTTCAAAAATTCAAGATTTATGTTATCAATACTGGGGGTCTTCCAGCTTTTTGTTTCCTTTAGGGCTCCCTCATTCTCTTCTTGTGTGGGAGATGCCATACAGATATTCTCTATGTGTATTTCATCTTCAATTTCATTCCAATCTTCATCTTGACCTGCGCATTCTTCCACATGCTGTGTCAGCCCGGAATAGCTCCTCAAGTTCTTGACACTACTCCTGAATCTTTGCCTAGACATGATGTAGTCACTTTGATGTCTCCCAGCATTTTCCATGAGTACCACCCCCGAAGATGGTGTTTCAACCACGTGTTTGTGGCTACTAATTTATTTCTCCTACAAAATTCAACTGCCTTTCCACCATGATCATTTCTCATTCCTAGTCCTCACTACTTCATACCCATCTCTCCCTTCCCCCTATATTATGTCCAGTTGCCCATTACTATTAGGTTTTTCTTGCCCGGGACTTATCTGATGATCTCCTCTTACTGTCATATACCCCATCCATATCTTACTCCCTAATTTCATATTGGTCCAGGTATTTGCTAATGGGCACAAATACCTGGACCAATATGAAATTTGTTGGGTGGGCTTTTATTTCTACCACTACTATCCTTTTGCTCACCTGTTCTATATTTACTACCCTCATTCCCAATTTTGCATTCAATACTAGTGCTACCCCACGTTTACTCCCACCCCAACCACTATAGTTATCCTGTAATCATCAATAATCACTCCATTGGACCCGGCTGTTCTCCCGTCTCACCTTGCGCAGCCCCAAGGCATCTAAGTTCCCTTTCTCCACTTCCTATGTAGTATTTTCCAGCTTCCCAGCCATCATCATTGTCCTAAAGTTCCAAGTCCCTTTTTTTAGCAGTACTTCCCTTTTCTTTTTCTTCTTATCTCCTGAGATCCTTGTATCCTGTGATGACTTTGTTGTGCAAGGATTTTGTGAAATAATGACCTTTGGGGCCTTGCCTCCCCAACTATCAGGCCCAACACCTGCTACCTAAGCAGTGTGTAGTTGCCAGCATTCATTTCTCTATGAGTGGTTTTCATTTTTCTGGGTAGTTGATATTTGGATGGACTCCCACCACTGCTTCCCAACAGTGTTTTTCATGTGACACAATCACTGGACTACCTTTCATCTGGCTCCAACCCTTCAACCTATCTGGTATGAGTAGCCCTACCAGGAGCAATATTAATCACTCCCCAAGTTCCGTCTGGTCTCCTTCCATCGATCTACCTGACATGGGTGGTCTTACCAGGCAGTATAATGAAATTCAAAAGTCATGGAAAAATGTAATGCCTTTTTAGGCTAACACAGCAATGTTATATACGTACCAAAATGGTGGAAAACTGCTCGAAACCTCCATACGTACAGCCAGGTTATTTTAGTTACGCTAATGTAGGGAAGTAAGATTCTAAATTTCCAGAAGAAAATTTTTTTCCGGGGTTGGAATTGAGATGCGGCCCTTGGCCAATGTGCAAACCTCTACGTTACCCTAATTGTAAATTCTCTAAACATTGTCATCTGGAAGACGTATGAGGTAATAACAAGTCCACTATGACGATTCAAATTATTTAAATGAATTGTAGACAAACTTTTCATTATCACACTTTTTACTGCTACTGTATTGAAAATGAATCGAGCGCGGATAAATATCGATACTTGATTACAATATATCGATCCACCATTATCGAGCGATCTCTGTGTTCGATATGTAAGATAATTTTCAGACGAGGGGCAAGACCGGCGGGACTTATGAGGATCGCAAACAAATCTTTCATTTGAAAGGTTAAAACCTCCGTGTTGGTATTACATTTGGCACGTTTTTAAGATATCGTGTGTTTAAATATGGACCGATTGATCTTGGAGTGGACTCTTCAGCACGCTATGAAGTATTCATATATGAAAGTAGTTAGTGGTGAGTTGACTACTTGGATCTTATCGTAAATATTGTGAGCTGTGTGTTTGGAATAGGTTTTGCCAAGCGTGAAGATGCCTATGCTTTTGAAGATTAAATTTTATTTCCCTTGTAGAGCTTTACCAACGGTGCCCTGATTTAGAACGTGAGCCCTCGCTGCAGAAGTTCATATCGTATGTATCATGTTCTAAGTTTTGTTTAAAAACTCGTCGCCTAGATTTGAGCCATCGGAAGATAATGTGGCATTCCCTGAGAAAATTTGTCGCTTTAATTCCCCAAATGCCGTATAGTGTTTCATGCCAGTGCTTGGAGATGATTGCAATTTTGAAATGGATGGTAAGTAAAAGTTCACTTATGCTGTACATTTGAAACGTTTGGAATATATTTGACATTGCGAATGTTTTTATGAAGTACATGCCTCAATATTGCCTTGTCTGAGTACCATGTATCGGTTTATTTTTCTACTATTTTAGCAATTGATCCAATTTAACTCTTAATTATGTCGGTATTGATGTAAATTACAGATCACCGTAGAAACAACTATCTCGCAGCTTTCCCCACCATATTCAAACGACACACTGGCATCTTTAACTACTCAAAACAAGATGTTTGAAAAGATGTGGCTTACTTTGACAGTTAAGTAACGACTCCGGAAAACAATAAAAATACATCTACTTAGATGTCTAATCAACCCATATGAAATGCTTTTATTCTTTAAATGTGTCGCACAAATCTTTCCGAGCTGAGAACCCTTTTCTTTTTTTTTGGTAAAGGCCAACCATCCTAGTTGATAATGGCCGCTATGGGCATACTCTACTTATATTATTTTAATAATTCATTGGCCATTCTATGGTTATTTCCTCCTGGAATTGATTGGTCTTTAGATTTAGAGAGTCCTGGAAACACCCATTCATTCAACAGTGTTTTTCAGGTTCATAAAGTATAAAGTGTGTCCATGTTTCTGCTTCATGAAATCCTGTGGATCTGTTCAGTTTCAAGTTATTACAACTGTTGTCAAACCATCTGTGTGTTATCTTCTGCTTAAGGGTTTCCTAAAAAAATTCCCTCTCAGCTCATGAACTTGTTGTAAAGCAATTTACAGCATGTGCTCTTAACCCTTTGAGTGCGCATGACGTGATATCACGTCATGGTTGTCTTTACGCTGGTTCTGATGATGTGATGTCACGTGATGCCGCACTCAAAGGGTTAAAAGTCTGAGAGTGATAATTATAGTTACCCATGAGATCCTCTCTCTTACTTCTCATCCACTGCTGAGAACAATTTGAAGTCTTTGTCTCACAATGTATATAACCCTTTCTAGGCATTTGAATCAATACTTGTTGTGCATTAGCATGTCAAAATCCAATGCCTTCTGAAAAAAATTGTCAATCTTTCTGTTGCAAGTTCATGAAAAAGTGTGCATGAATGTTTGGAGAAAATTTTCCTCTGTTATTTTGGCTATCACCAGGGGTGCCTACATTACACGGCGCAAGTTGCACCTTTGAAATTCTGGGGTGGAGGAAATTTTGAAAAAAAAATCTGATAACTAATTTACACATGTTGGGAGTGGTACAAAGTAAAATTGTGCTCATTGATTTTTCATGTCTACCTTTAATATTGCATCACATCTACGTTTTGTAATCTTGTGTTAATTTCTGCAAAGCCTAAAAATCAATAAAATAAAATTGCAAAATCTGGATGACGAGAGCAGGGGCGATCCCAGGAATTTAATTCAGGGGAGGAGACTACCTTAGTGATCGGAGTGTTCAACTTTTATTTGATAAATACATCTAGTTGTTAAAATTGTTTTGTAAAACCCTTAATTTTTGGGGGGGATGTATCCCCCCCTGGGATCGCCCCTGGACGAGAGTGAAAAACATAACCTGAGTCATTCTAAATATTATATTTGGAGTGGTGGTGGGGGTAAGATTTTGAAATAATTTTTCTTGAAAGATGGATACAAGTAAAATATTATACATAAAAAGAGATAGGATAGGATTTTTAGGATAAATTTAAAAGAGTTTTGTCTAACTTATCATCCTTTTCTATTTGTAAATATTACCTTTTAATGATACTATTATTTAGATTTATTTAATATTCAAATTTAAAACAAGGAAAGTCTAAATTTGAAGGGGGAGGAAATAGGAATTAGGAGGGACTAGGGTTGCACTATAGCTCTTTATGGGATTGGCACCCCTGGCTATCACATCTTGCCCTGACTTACTTGGCCAATTTAGATGAATTTTAGTGGTGCAGTACACACAGAGGCGCCAAGTTGGTTACTTCATATGCTATTTTATGCATTGCTGTGTTATGCTATTTTTGTTTTACGTATCCACTATTTTTTACTGTGTACCTTCGCTATAAAGTGCAATATCCTCACCATTTGCACAATTAATGTTGACAAGTTACCAGGTTGTCCACTGGCCAAGAAAATCAGGAATTATTCGTGAATGTTCCACACCGGGTAATGTTCGTGGATTATTCGTGAATTTCTGATTTGAGTCTGGAATGTCAATAATTATCATTTCAAGACAAAAAAATCCTTATTTTTATAATAAAAATCAACAACGATGTCTTTAATATATCCTCCTATTTGATAACTGTTCACGACGTAATGGATTTACCATTGGTATGCATAAATAAATCAAACACATTAAATTAGTTCAGAAGGTAAAGTAGAAAAACTTAAGAGTAAGCTTACTTCTGGTTTAGTCTTCTTATAAACAATATAAAACTTACTACCAATAAAACTACATATTTTATTATTCTATTCTTGGGTTGGGGTTCTTTATTCTTACTTGTGTAGCTTGACTTTATATCACTGCAACTTTGTGAACAAAGCCAACTACGCAATTGAATTCTGGGGATCGGCCATAACACTCCTTAACAAAGTATTCCTAATTCAAAAGAGGGCAATAAGAATCATGGGGAAATCAAAAACACACACCTGTAGACCACTATTTGTGGAATTAAGGCTCCTCACAGTGCCATGCCTATATATTTATAAATTATGTTTTAATTAAGGTTAACCTTCACAAATTACAGGTTAATAGTGATATTCATAATCACTTAACAAGATCCCATTCAAGTTTGCATGTCACCCTCCATAAACAAAAAATAGCCTCTAGGAGCCCCATTGCTGTTGGCACTAAAACATTTAATTTACTCCCCCCATATTTAAGATGTACTACCTCCGAAAAAAAGTCTGAACTAAAGGCTGAACTAAAAAAATATCTTGTAAATAAATGTTATTACAGCGTACATGAGTTTTATAGCAAAGTTTAGTTGTTTTGTATTTTCATTGTATTTTGTATTGTTCTATCTCAATTGTTTGTTTTTTTTTTGTCATCAATTTTGAGTGCAGTGTATCTTGTATATTGATGGAAACATGTAATTCTTTGTTCAATAACTTTGACGTGTCATATATCTATGCATTGATCTCTTTGACACCTGATCTTTAGACAAATAAAATTATTATTATTATTATTGTTAGAGATAAGAACCATATTAGCTAGACAAGAACCATAAAACTTGAAAAACATCGCTTTGACTCATATAAAAACTGTGACATTATGACCTCTTAATTTTGTATAAATTTAGCCTTGAAAACCTGGAATTGTGCTTGAATTTAATATTTTGAGTTTAGTGGACACCCTGGTTACACATATTGGGAGTGGCACTGTTATGTATGCAGTAATAGAAAGCAAAGAATACAGGTGATTGGCGGAGCCCGGTCATGCCTACCACCCCTCTCCTACCTTCCACTCTCTTCCCAAGTAATCCTACCCCTTAACTGCTCCCAGCTGATCGGAGCAGTCACCTTCCGTCCTTCAAGTGAAGTCATGAAGTCGAGAGTCAACTTGGCCTCAACCTTTCATACCCAGATAGGAAAGGATTATTCTCCCAGCGGGAGAAAGTGGTGTTGGAAAATGATAGCAACTGGGAAATCCAAGAGAAAAAGGACAACTCTTGTTTCATATTGGTCCCTGGTTATGCTGAAAGGTAACCTCCCAGTGGGAGTGGTGTGGGAAAACGATAGTGAGTGGGAAAGTAAAGAGAAAAGGAAAGCAATGGAGCAAATGGACCGCAATGAGAAGAGAGGGGTGGAACAATGGGCATGCACGGACTGCTACATACCTGCTTGCTCTTAACTTTCAAACCTTACATTCGTTATAGGCCGGCCGTGGTTACCTGCATTCCTTGAAAGCAGTTCACCTTAAGCGAGAACCCATCTTGAGGAGAGAGGAAACCGTTCGAAATTCACGCTAACCGAAATTCATGTTAAATGAATAAAACTCTGTATCTCACCACATATTGCTGTCTGGATAGATTAGAAATACATATATAATCTATATGTGTTTGCTTCCTGATAACATAGTGTATAGAGTTCCTGATAACATAACTTATCCATGCCGTCAAGGGTGCGTCATAATTAGAAGAAATAGCTCAGCAGAGCAGCATTACATATTGATAAAATTCTTGCTCTGTGTATTTCATAATTCATGCTTCAAGCACCCCCTAATTCACACAAACCCCCCTTGAAATTTACTAAGAAGGAAGATGGCTGGGTGGTGTAACCTGACTGGCAATTGGGAGATCTGTGATCGAATCCCGG
This sequence comes from Ceriagrion tenellum, assembly GCA_963169105.1. Classification (NCBI taxonomy): domain Eukaryota; kingdom Metazoa; phylum Arthropoda; class Insecta; order Odonata; family Coenagrionidae; genus Ceriagrion; species Ceriagrion tenellum. The sequence continues at coordinate 42,903,099 of OY720639.1, forward strand.
TCAAGTCAAATGATTTTTTCATGGCGAATTTCAACCCTTGGTGTATAAGCACCCTTGCGAGTGACTTTGTACCACATCATTTGTCAATGCAATGATTGGGAATTCGTGAAGCTGGGAGTTTGAGGAACTTGGGAGAAAATTTTGAACATGCTTAAACTTCATTTTTCATTTTTAAGTTGTGTACCTGACAAGAAATTCCATCAGGAACACAAGTATATAATCTACATGTATTTGCTTCCTAATAACATAGAGTATAGAGTTCCTGATAACATAACGTATCCATGCTGTCAAGGGTGCATCATTTTTAAGAAGAAATATTTCAACTGTGTAGCATTATATACTGATAAAATTCATACCTGTAAGAGTGATGTTTATGTGATTGTGCGATGTAAGCAAGGTGTGCGTGCTTGGCGAGCGCTCTCCATAGTCGCATGCCTTGCTTTCTATCCTCTTACATCTTGCCGTGGGAAGAGCCCCGGCTATGTCAGTGGAGTGTACAGCTATGGTGTTATCCTTCCCGGCCTATAGGATGCAAGCGTGCAGTCACGGGGTGATGCTCACGGGGGGGGCGTGCAATGGAAAAGCATGTCCCTCGGGAGTCTCGCGTGTTGCCTGACCGGAGGTGGGTGTGCTTGAGGTGAATTAAACGCCTGAAAGTCGATTTTGGCTGTTCCTGTACTGCCTTCCCAGAACCCTGAGTAAAGTTCCTACAAATTGGTGTCAGAAGTGGGATCAGCGTGGTTCAGGAAGGCAGTAATATCGAGTCGATCGGCAAGGTTAGTATCATGGCGGAAAGGATGAGTGTATCTGGTCGCGAGATGGAACTCCAACAAGCCTTAGATGTGTTGTGCGAACAAATTAGACTGTTGAAACAAGAGAGGGAAAATCGTTTAGCTGAGGGCAGATACGAGTAGAAACAAAAGTTATTCTATGCTGACGGCTGTGGAACCGTTCACGGGAGAAAAGGAGGAAAGTGTGGAGGAATCCTTCGTGCGATTGGAGCAGGCGGCGGAGTTTGGGGGATGGACTGAGGACGATAAACTCGGAGTAACCATCCTGAAGCTCCGAGCCAGGGCGGTGGATTTAATTCGAACGCAAGAAAAAATGGGCGAGGTGAGGAGTTATGAGGAGTGCAAGGACCTGTTGATGAGGAGATTCGGTGGAGTAGAAAACCGTAGATATTACCGGGAGCTATTGACAAACGTGCGAATAAGACCGGGAGAAGACAGAGGAGTTCGCTGATAGAATATTGAGTATTAACAGCCAAAATCGACTCTCATGCATTTAATTAATCTCAAGCACACCCACCTCCGGTCATACAACACGCGAGACTCGCGAGGGATGCATTTTACCATCTCGCGCCCCCTGTGAGTATCACCCCATGACCGCACGCTTGCATCCTATAGGCCAGGATGGATGACACCATAGCTGTACATTCCACTGACACCCTGGTGCTCTTCCCACGGCAAGATGTAAGAGGATAGGAAGCAAGGCGTGCGACCATGGAGAGCACTCGCCAAGCACGCACACCTTGCTTAAATTGCACAATCACATAAACATCACTCTTACATTCCCTGCTTATTTCATAATTAATACATCGGCACAAATAGTATTTTATGATGATTTTCTCCGTTTAAGGTAAGCAAGTTATGTGATAGAAAGGAAAAATGTGTTCCAAAGGGAATGATCAAGGGGAGATAGTACAAAAGAGGACGCACAAAAGAAGATGAAAGAGGATATGAATTTTGAACAATACAAGGTGAAGTTGAGAGTTTGTGGACCTTGGGAGAGAATTTTGAGCATGCTTAAACTTTATTTTTCATTTTTAAGTAGTGTACTCAACAAGAAATTCCCTCAAGAACTCAAATATATAATTTCTATATGTGCATGAAGCGCTATCTCTATATGTGCATGAAGAGAACAGTGCTAGCTAAGGAGGCATTTAGTAATAGAAGAGAGTTGATGACGGGGACAATGGGTAAGGATGTGAAGAAGAGGCTGGTGAAGAGTTTGATATGGAGCATAGTGTTGTATGGGGCAGAAACGTGGACCCTAAGAAAGGAGGATGAGAATAGGCTGCAGGCATTTGAGATGTGGGTGTGGAGAAGGATTAAGAAGGTTAGGTGGACGGATAGGAAGACTAACGAAGAAGTGCTTGAGATGGTGGCCGAGGAAAGGAAACTTTGGAATGAAATCAGGGATCAGCAGGGTAGATGGCTGAAGGATGAAATAAAGAGTGATGGGTTGCTGAAGAGTGTGATAGAGGGAAGGATGTTGGGCAGGCGGGGTAGGGGAAGAAAGAGAATAGGTTTCATGGACAGGATGAAGAAGGGTAGATCTTATGCAGAGGCGGAAAAGGATATATTAGTGGGAGATCGGCCCCTGAATGTGTAAAAGACCGGGAGGAGATTCTCTGACATACAACAAACCTACCTTTACCACTAGAAGACATTATACATACATGTGCATGGATCATCCACAGACATCAATAATTGCCTTTCAAAAGTGCCTGCAAATTTGAAGTCACATAATCCAAAATGGTGTCTTGACTTCATTGTATGGAATCGTTTCTGTAATCTTCATGTTCCATATCATAGCAGTTCAGTATTAGAAACTAGGAAAAGAATTTAAAATGAAATTCTCATCAAATAGCAAAAAGGTAACCGGACTTAATCAGGATATATTGCATATAGCAGGGTGGCAATCGTCAGGGAAAACCTGGAATTGTCAGGGAATTTTGAATTTCTGGAAAAGTCAGGGAATTCTCGTAACAGTCAGGGAGAAACTGGAATAGGAATCCTCGTTATTTTTCTACCATTACGTTTATCGGCCCTTCTTTCCCACCATTTATTTCACCAACTATGTATAACTAACATCCTTCGCTGGAGTGCATGGAAGTCCCATCAATTCATGGAACAATCAGTTGTGAATCTTAGTTATTTAGGTGTGAATCAGACATACAACGTATCCCTTTTGTATATACTGATTGAATATTTGCCTGGTATTGTTAAAATTCACAATCACAATGTATTACGCTCAAGGAATCCGAGGTTATGTTGTTCGGAAAATTTTGCCTTGTTTTTTAATTAAATTCCAAACTCAGGTTGCGGAGTAGCTGGAGCACACTAGCTTATAATAAATGCATGCTTGTAGTTCTCAAATTATGAGACTATGATTAGAAAATGTAAAGCTGCCGTAGAAAATTTAATTCAGCCGAAAAATATATTCCAATAATAGGTGACCTTTTGGTGATCGGTCTGGGAAATTGGGAAATTGAAAGTTGCATATCAGTAGCCACCCTGATGTAGCCTCTTAAAAATATTCTGTGACATCCGACCCAGGCTTCCTGTTAACATAATGTATCCCCACTGCCAAGGGTGTATCATTTTTTAGTAGAAATATTTCAGCAGTGTATCATTATATTATGTTAAAATTCATGTCCTGTATATTTAGCATTTGTACAAATACGAAAAGTTTTTCAAATGATGAATTATGTACTTAGTTTTCTAATAAAGATGTATTATGTTCTTACTACTCTGGTTTCATTTCTGCATGGTATCATCAGGTACAAACAAGATGATGTTTCACAGTGATGAAACCCAGGTCATAAGAAAGTAATAAATCTGTTGTGGAAAACTAAGTAATTCATCGTTTTATTATGAAATAATTCCTTCCAGTTACTGCCAATACCATTAATTCTATGATGTTCCCCATTTAAGGTAAGCAAGTAATGGGCAAGAAAGAAAAGTATATTCTATAAGTCAGGGAAAGGACTTTCCAGAAACCTACTGATCAGCTGCTGGAATACCTCATAATGATCATGTTACAATCATCATCTTACCATGCTCATAAAAGTATTGCGCTAGTGGAGCTGGCTATTTGGGGCTGGCCATGATATATGCTGCTGGTAAATGTGACGTCATTGTATTGCGTGAACTGTTCTCATCAAATGAATGTAGAGAGACTTCAAATTTTTAGGTAACAACTGAAAACTTAAAAAGCAGGCCAGTGGATAGATTTAGATTTTAGTTCAATAATTTGTTTTTTAATTATGCTTTAATTGCATTCATTGAAAGGGAGATACGAAGTATGCAATGTATTCTATCTCAAATGTTACCTATTGTCCAACTACAACTGTATTTATGCAATTTCAACTAAATTTATGTAATCATGTATAATATGAATCTGTATTTGTTGACTAATATCACGGAGAAAGAATTTTACTGCATTCATGTATATATTTGAATCATAAATAGTAAATAATGGTACTTAATTGCTCCTTTTATTTTTGTCTTTTGAGTGTTGCTAGGGTACAGATGTGTGTGGTGTGCTCATCTGTAGCGAAAAAAAATTTGCACCCTTTGTAGAGTCTAAAGTCCATTTTACATGGGTTATGTAGTTGCACAATCTAATGTGTGTATGAATGTGCATTTCAAATTCCATAATGTATTGTGGTGTATTGCAGGAATGTATGCACAAATGCATGAACACAAGATACTCAGCAGCCACTGCTGTAATGCAATAATCATTGCTTGCCAAATAGATAAAAACAATGTTTTAAATTTTGCAATTTTTTGCCCTGAGTAAAACAGGCTTAAGACTAAGAATCTGCCTAATGTTTTGCTTTGATTAGCTCTACTTCTTAGCTTTGATTTGCTCTCATTAGCACCTGTGAAGAAACATGTGTTACTTACCTTTTCTTGCAAATGTTTTTGCCTAATTATTTGATTTAAAAAAAAGCATTTACTCTTCCCTTCTTCAAGCTCTCCATCTCTGTGTACTATTCTGTATTCACTTCTAGAAAGCTGGTACACCTCTCATGTTGTTAGTAATTAACATCATCTTCCTAATACTTTCCAGGGAAGGTCTCATATTCCATGCGAAGAAGTTTATCGTAAGGTGGAGTCCAAATTGGCCGACAATTCCTCTGATGTTGCTGATGAATATAAAAACCTCATTGAAAAGATGATGTTATATATTCTCTGTTGCCTTGAAAAGAGTTTGGCAGGAATGAAATCATGTTTACCAACTACAGCTATTGAAGAGGTGGGCATTAGTTGTAGCTTATGTTATTTATTGGCTCAGGCAATGATATAAGACTTGAAACTGAAAATGTCTGTCTCTAGGTTATTTTGATAGCCCATGTAAATATTTATAGTTGTTTGTAGTGGGGAATGTGCATGAAATTTATTCTTAATGAGTAGTGCAGATGTCTACAAATTTTATAACAAACTGAAGTATATACGTATCATATTTGCTGGTGTCAGGAGTTTGGTTTTTTACCTGGATGAAACGTGTCTTTGAGACTGAAGGTTATATAATTGAAATGTTAATCAATAACTTGAATAGGGATGTCCTTATTTCTGCATTTGCATATGAGCTGCTCTTGCTTTTATTCTGATAGAGGGAAAAGTCCAAAGTGGAAGGCCAATGGACAAATACATAGATCAAATTAAGAGGAAACTACAGGAGAATAACTGCATGGAAGTAAGGTAACTAACATTAGATGGGGAAGGATGGTGGGCTGTGGTAAACCAATTTTAGATTTGAATGACCAGTGATTATATGTGAGTGTTAGACTCAATTTCTAACATCTTTGTTCCTCTGGCATCAAGAAGGGAGGAAGTTCCTAGCCTATGACTTGGAAAGAGTCATTCAGGAATGAGTGGGCGGAGCATAGCTTCTGAATAGTTCAGTCACACTCAAGCCACTCAGCTATGCTTACATAGTGCTCCTGTGCACTTTGTTGCTCAAAATCATTGCTGTCCTTTGTGTGACCCATTAGAAGCCTTAAGCCTTTCACTCTTCCACTCCTACCCCTTCCCCTCTCCCTGAGAAATTTGGCAATGATAATAATAATAATTATACTTTATTGTCCAAGGACCATACAAAGGATTTGTTGGTATAAGATTCGTCAGTTTACAAGTAAAGCATAGACATAGTATATAAATACATATAATACTGAAACATTTTCCTAAAATACATTGTTTTCAAATTTATAAATCATCACTTAAAAATTCCTGAACAGTGTAATAACACTTGGTCAGAAGAAATTTTTTCAACATTGAAAACAAAATATTTCCATTGACCTAGCATCTTCACACTTGTAAAGAATTAAATGTTTTTGTACCCACAACCTTTGGGTTATTTGATGTAATTCATTTTTGTGTGACATCTTACTTGAATGAGGTTTGCATTTCTTGTGGCGTGAGAATGAATTTCACTGTTAAAATTATATAGCCGAGTATTATTTGTAGCCAGAACAGCTACACAGTAACTGTAGATTGATGGAATCCTTAATCAGTTCAACTGCTTCATCATAGGTGTGCGCAAATTCTTTTGAGGATCACCCATCATACACCTATTTTTTTCTGCACTAGGAAGATGTTTTTAAGTAAACTAGTTGAGGATGTATACTCTAGCACCTATTCCTCGAATCTACCCCACCCCTGGAGAGTGGAGGACCTATGCTAGAGCACCTGAAGCTTAAGCTCAAAGATATTAGAAATGTAGCCTAGTGCACCTGCTGTGAAGACGAGTGGAATAGGAAAAAGGAAATTTTGGGAGGAGTGACATGTATTTTGACAGATTATATTCGTGCTCTGTTTTAGTCATTGTGATTGATAGTGTTTGGGAAGAAGGAATTTTTGTGTCTGTTTAGCTGTGCACCTCGCTTATTTTGTCCAATAAATTTAGGATGTGAGTAGCATTAGAAACTTGAAACAGATGATCTGAATTTCCTATGTAATATCTACCTCTAGTAGCCCTTGAGTATATTATGGCTCCCAACTCTAGAGCAGTGCTTTCTCAATTGTTTTTCTCTCTTTGCTCAATTGTAGTATTTTTAGTTTAGTGTACAAATCTCTATATTATTTTATTTCATGTAACATATATATTTTGGAGGGTACCTTGTAATAATCATAATTTCTTCTTTGATCACAGCTTTTGCCAATTACAGCCATAATAATATATTTAAATGAACCCACACAACTATGCTCTGGATGGAAAAACCACTTAGTAAGGATGCAAACCCTTGGCTACAGATTTAGAGGCATTATCTTCCAGCTGCTAAGGTCACAAATGCCTTATACTGGCTTTTATCAATCACATGCTCAGTTATTCCCATGGATGTTATGTGATTTATTAGTGGCGGCAGGTGATCTGAATATGTAGTGGTGTACAATTTATGGGTGTCACATAAAGGGTTTTGAAGCTATGTACTTCCTGTTTCAGACGATGTTTTATAACTTGAAGTAGAAAAGTGATGAAATATTCCTCCTTATACCGGAATTTATTAGTAACAATTTTATGTTCCAACAATACCTATTTCTTATATGTAAATGTTGATTATGAGTCCAATTCAAGTATTTTATGAAACCCTAATTTTCACACTCCCGCGAATTCCATGTATTTCACATATCACATATAAGAAGAGAAAATAATAATGAGTTCGCCCTCTTTCGTATAACCTGGCATTACCAATCAATGTTAACTGTAGAGGCTAACAAATACATGAAGTATTTCAGCCATCCAAGATAAATATTTCATATAAAATAATTGTGATTACCTATTTATATAGAAAATCCATCCTCTTTGACTTTCTCCCAGAGAATTTGTCAATGACTTTTTCATTGAAATCCTTAATCTGCAACAGGAAGTCTCATTGAATGGACAGAATTGCGAGGGCAGACCACCTTTCCTGGGACATTGAATTTCGAAAAAATGTCTTTATCATTTAGGACCATGTCTCTACGTTTTAGCGTAGAAAAGCAATGTCCAGCCTCTGCTGTCCTCATAGGTATCGATATTAACACTTTCACCAACTTAACGCACTCACTGAAAGTGTCACATTGGTTATTCTGTGTCAATAAGTCCAACAAAGTCACTGCTCCAGACATGGTCCTAAATTCCTCCATTCCAATTCCAATGGATTCCAGAGTTCTTTTCATGTCTAAAAAATGAATATACCTCGACCGTATTCATCAGGAGTGCCTCAGGAAAACTTTCATTAAAATTTTCAAATTCACTAGACTGAAATAGCATAGATGTGACAAGGTGCCCAGTGAACCTATACCTGTCTTTAGCCTGGCATATAATAATGTCGCAAACTTCTATCGCTTCTCTTTCCCAATCAGAGTGTAATTCTGCAGCACATCTCCGTTTCTTCACCATGTCACTGATGTTAGAAGAGGAAGATACTGCTGCGATGCAAAGGATCAATTTGGTGCTTTTGTAGTTGACTGTAAAAAATATCCACATAAACCATTACTCAGTGGAAAAAGGACAACCAAAATGCCAAAGTTTCAGTTTTTAAAATTTCTTCCAGCCCCGATGCTTGTACTATTGTGGTAGAATTTCGTATTTCATCTCTGGTTTGAATGGCTTTCATACATCCGATCAATACCCTATATTGAAATATGATGTTGACGCTTCGGGGTTGAAAATTTCACCAAGTGGGAACTGATCAAGGCAATCGTTTTGTCACAATCTCTTCCAAAATGGCAGTTCTTTGAGGAGAGCTTGAAAAAAAGGTACATAATCCTTGAAGATTTGGAAAAAATATCCTAACTTTCGGATTCATAGATGCCGCATTTAACATGATTAAATTGAGTTGGTGAGCATAGCAGTGAAAGTAAGATGCCTTATCATAAGTTTCTCTTATAACTGCTTGTACCTCACGAGATGAACCACCCGCCACTGCAGCTTAGTTGTATGCTTGAGCGATCAATTTTTCTGGGCATTCTTGGAGATGATGACTTAATTCCTTAGATACACGGTTTGCCAATGATTGAGCGTCATGTTGTGCAGGAGTGAGGAAATCCCAGAACCGCTCCACTGGCTTGCAATTAACAATATATCTATATGCAATGACCATTTGAAGCATACAAGCTACATCACTCGTTTAAACGAGCAGACGCCATAATGGTCAAGAAATCTTTGGGGTTGCATATTTCTTTTGTTATTTCCTCTTTACATACTTCAAGAATGCACTGAGGAGTTTGTTCTGTATTGTTTTTGATGTACCTTTAAAGACAGTTGCTTTTTTTAAGTGAGCCTTTAGGGCATCGTCTAATTCTGCAATGAAATTAATTAAACCGCAGAATACACCAGGGTTTGTAGAAGTATGCGACTCATTGTGACCTCTCAAAGCCAATTCGAGGGAACCAAAGAAATGGATCCAATTGATAATCACGTTCAAAACATCCCTAATGTTGTTCACTTTTGTATTGTGCAATTCTATGGCCCTTCTGTAACCAGAGTCCAACTGTGCCTCTGCGTTCACATTATCCACCATTGTGAAACTCAGTACATTCTTCACATGGCATGATGAAGCTTCACACTTTTTCAGGAAGTCATTAAGATGATGAATATCAGTCATACCCATCTTCGTCCACAATTGTTCCCCACTGAACAGCAAGCATGGTAAACAATACAGTGCATTCTTCAAATTGCAACCACACTACCAACCATGCTTTTTATAAGAGTCAGTGTTAAAGTTCCTCTTAAACTGCCTACTCTTAGTTTTACCTTCTTGAGAGATGTTTAAGGGAGGAGTCGGTCTCCCTAGTTCTTTTATTTTTCTGCTATTTTCTCTTCCAAACTTTTAGAAGAAAATGGTTGTGCCAACAAAGACGCAACTGTATTAATTTTTACAAACGCTTGGAAGCTGGCGCTGAACACAGCAACAAGCAGCTTGTGCTTGCTTTTATTGCACCTGGAAAATACTACACCGCTGCTAGAACACAAACATTCGTGTGTGAACGTTGAACTGACCTCATTTTTTTGAAGTAAGAAATGTATGACACCTGCCACAATTCGGCTTTGTGGCGAAAGTCAATGTCACGTTGTAACTATGTGGCAAAAGTGTCATGTTGGGCAACCCAGGCCAAGCTTATGGAAGAATCCTCTCCTCTTCTCCTCTTGCACTCCTCTCTTACCCTCAGATCCCTGCAAGTTCACTGAAACTCAAGTGCACTCAGAGCTGCACACTGCAGCCATTCAGAGTAAGGGAAAGTATGTACTGAGGCGTTTGAAACGATAAAACATGGAACATAAAGAAATGAGGACATTCTGTGTAAAATCAGCACATTTTTTTGCGTTCTCCAACTTTAAAATAGAGGAATATTGCTGTTTGTGCGATGTGATCGTCTAGAAATTGGAAGCTAAAAAAACAAAAAAAATTCTAAAGACTGATATTGGGGGTAGCGCAAACTTCTAACACTATCATCGAGCCACCATTGTGATTTAGTGTGTCCCATCTATGATAAAATTATGCAAAAACTGAGGTGGTTTTCTCATTGATTTAGAAGTTCATTTTCCTTGTTCCTTTTGATTGTAATTCTCTTTTGATGGTGAACTTACACATGTTCTTTTTGTGTAATAGTTTATTTTTTACTTTGCAGATTCATTGCAGTAAGATCTGTTGTGCTATGGAATATACGAGTGTTCTCCCTCAGAATCCTTGGGATAGATTCAGTGTTGTATCTGCTATGATAAAGAAGGATCATAGTGAGGCAGGACTACTCTCTGTTGTGAAACTATTGCTTGCAAATTCTCCCGAGAAATCGACATTGAATGATAAAAGAACTAGCCAAATTTTGCATCAAAGTTCTGGTAAGATGAGTACAGAAGATCCAATCATGACTGAATACTACAAGGGGAGAGCTTTGCATTACAAGAATTTGTGTTTTAATCTGAAGGCATTGTGCAAAAGGAAAGGTCAAGACTTGAGTGTGTCAAATGATCGTGAGAAAGCTGCACTTCTTGGAGCTGTGAGGAAGGAAGCTGCATTTCCTGAGGTTGTTGGTAACCCTTTGGTCGTTGGCTCAGAGGCTGATGCCATTATTCAAGAAGGAACAATGTGTAACAGTTTAGAGAATGTGACAATTTCAGCTACTGTTGTCGAGGCACAGTGCCCCAGTAATATTAGCTCATGGTGGAAGAAATTGAAGAGGAGTGAAGATGACTCAGATAAGTACAATTTGACAAGGAAGAAGTTTGCCCGTGGTGATGAAAACAGTGACAGACCCATGCCTTGTGGTGGCTCGCATGAGGGGAGTATGGCCACTGAAGATGGGGGCAATGAAATGAGTGCATCTCCTCTCCTTTTAAATGTTGAGGAAGAGCTGGAAGTTGTGGTAAGGGATAGCAGTAGTGAAACTGTCCTTTCGAAAGAAGTGGAGGAGATCACTAATGCAGAGAGAGGCGAAGGATCAGTTGCTAGTCCATGCCTGGAAAATCATGGAATATTAGTTTCCAAGAAAGAGACTGAGAAAATTCATGCTGGAAAGTTCTCACCCATATTAGAGATGGAAGAAGGGTGCTTGATAACTGTAGTTCCCGAAAATGAGATAAGGTTTTCCTGCAGTATTGAAAGTGCTAGTCCAGCCAATGAAATTCATGATCAGATCAATGTAAATGATGTCACGAACAATGTAACTGGTACTGAGAATCTTGATGCTAGCGATGATTTGAAAGAGGAAGGTTCTGTTAATGTGGTGGATGATGGAGAGTACATATTTTCTTGCCATTCTTCCAGTGAAAACTGTGATTTAGAAATGAATGCTCCTGTTCAAGATATGGAAGTAGATGTGCCTAGAGAATGTGAGAGATCCCTTTCAAAAAAACTGGAGATGCCTGCTGATGTACTTAGGAAAGAATCTTCTGGGCCTAGTCCAAGCTTAGGTGATGGTGTAGGTTCATCAGTCTCCAAGGGTGAAGAAGGGCAAAATTTAACTGAAGGGGTTAGTCCTCTACTTATAGACGAGGAAGATGGGTGCATAACATCGGTAGTTCCTGAAAATGAGATAAACTTTACCTGCAGTATTGATTATTCAAGTCAAGATTCAGATATTAAAAATAAAATCACTGAGAAAAGTGTGTTAAGAGGTAAGAATTCGAGTGTCAGGGATGAATCAGAAAAGGGAGGTTTTGTTAGTCTGGTGGCTGAAGGGGATCATACATTTTCTTGTCCTCCTTGTGATACAAATTCTGGTTCAGAAAGGAACATCACTGTTGAAGAAAAGGATGCTGAGTTGCCTGGCACAACTCATAGTTCTAATATAGACTCCAATGGCGAAGGAGATTCAGGTAGTTTGAATGTCGAGGTCAACTTGTTGATGGAAAGTGAGAGTGTCCCATCAAAAAAACTGGAGATGCCTGCTGATGTACTTAGGAAAGAATCTTCAGGGCCTAGTCCAAGCTTAGGTGATGGTGTAGGTTCATCAGTCTCCAAGGGTGAAGAAGGGCAAAATTTAACTGAAGGGGTTAGTCCTCTATTTATAGACGAGGAAGATGGGTGCATAATATCGGTAGTTCCTGAAAATGAGTTAAACTTTACCTGCAGTATTGATTATTCAAGTCAAGATTCAGATATTAAAAACAAAATCACTGAGAAAAGTGTGTTAAGAGGTAAGAATTCGAGTGTCAGGGATGAATCAGAAAAGGGAGGTTTTGTTAGTCTGGTGGCTGAAGGGGATCATACATTTTCTTGTCCTCCTTGTGATACAAATTCTGGTTCAGAAAGGAACATCACTGTTGAAGAAAAGGATGCTGAGTTGCCTGTCACAACTCATAGTTCTAACATAGACCTCAATGGCGAAGAAGAGCCCAGACCACAGTTGGCTAGTTTGAATGTTGAGGTCACCTTGTCAATGGAAAGTGAGAGTGTCCCATCAAAAGAGCTTGAGATGACTGCAGATGAACAAAGGAATGATATATTGGAAGCTTGTTCAAGTTTTGATAGACCTGAAGTTTCTTCAGTTTCTAGTAAAGGAAAGCAAAATTTGACAGAAAGGATTAAACCTGGACTTGAGAAGGAGGTGGATGTATCTATGGAAACTGAGGGTTCTGACTACTCAGGTCAAGATGCAGAAATAAATAATAAAATCATTGGGAAAAGTGCATTAAGAGCTGAGATTTTGAGTGTCAGGGATGGATCGGAAAAGGGAGAATTTGTTAGTCTGGTGGCCAAAGATGAACATATATTTATTGGTCCTCCTCATGATTCAAATTCTGGTTCAGAAAGAAACATCACTGTGGACGAAAAGGATGCTGAGTTGCCTGTCACAACTCATAGTTCTAACATAGACCTCAATGGCGAAGAAGAGCCCAGACCACAGTTGGCTAGTTTGAATGTTGAGGTCACCTTGTCAATGGAAAGTGAGAGTGTCCCATCAAAAGAGCTTGAGATGACTGCAGATGAACAATGGAATGATACATCGGAGGCTTGTTCAAGTTTAGATAGACCTGAAGTTTCTTCAGTTTCTAACAATGAAGGAGAGCAAAATTTGATGGAAAGGATTAAACTTGGACTTGACAGGGGGTTGGATGTGCCTATGGAGACTGAAGGTCCTGATTACTCTAGTCCAGAAGTAGATAATGATGATAAAATCGTTGGGAAAAGTGTTTTGAGAGCTGAGAATTTTAGTGCCATGGATGAATTGGGAATGGGAGGTTTTGTTAGCCTGATTGCCAAAGAAGAACATACATTTTCTTGTCCTCCTTGTGATTCAATATCTGGTTCAGAAAGGAACATCACTGTTCAACAAACAGGTTCTGAGTTGCCGGGCATGACTCAAAGTTCTAATATAGACTCCAATGGCGAAGATGAACTGAGTCCACAGTCAGCCAGTTTGAATGTCGAGGTCAGTATGTTGAGGGAAAGTGAGTGTGTCCCATCAAAAGAACTAGAGATGACTGCACATGAACAAAGGAATGATATATCGGAGGCTTGTTCAAGTTTAGATAGACCTGAAGTTTCTTCAGTTTCTAATAATGTAGGAGAGCCAAATTTGACAGAAAGTATTAAACCTAGACTTGAGAGTGGGCTGGATGTGTCTTTGGAAACTGAGGTTTCTGAAAGAGAGGTATTCTACTCCTGTAATGACCCTTGCTCGAGTCAGGTCATAGGAATGGATGCTCCTAACATCACATTAGATGATCGAAATTCTGGGTTTGAAACTGACTACCTCGGAATTGGATGTGGAGGGGACAATGAAGGTTCCATCAATTTACTGACTGGAGACAGTTTCAAATTTCCTTGCTCTCCATGCAGTTCCAGCTCTGATTCTGAAATGAACGTCACTGTTCAAGAGAAGAGTGTTGAACCGCCTGGAACAGTGCTTAGTACTATCACAGAGGCTATGCGTGAGGAAGGGCCCGAACCATTTTCGGCCAGTTTCGATGCAACTCTTCCTCTGGCAGAGACTGGTAATGGCTCCAAAAATGATGGCATGCCTGAAAATTTGACTTCTATCAATAGAAGTAGAACTACTGAAACAGTTGTAGTATCGCTCTCTGGGGAAGGTGCAAAGAAAGAGATGATGAGAGGTGAGACTCCAGAGTATGAAGAGGAAAGTGTCTATACTCTAAGTCACAGTGAGCTTTATTTTAGTTGCTCCAGCACTGCAAATTCTTTACCAGAACAGAGATAATTCTTTGTATTTTGTACATACATCCAAAATTGGATTTCACTTTGTGCACAATTTTATATACCAGCCATGATTTTCACAATTTTGTCATTGTTATGGGAATGGATCCTCTTTAATTATTAACCAGCATTTAATTAATAACCAGCATATATTTGCCAATTTTTATATTCCATAATTTATATTGCAATCTCCCATACTCAAAGTGACAGCAAAGATATATCATTTGTTTTTGTGACGTATTGAATTTTAAAAAATTTACTTATATCTAAATTAGCTTCATGTAGTTTTATTCATTGCTATATTCCTGACATATATTGTTTACTCCCCCATAAATTGCTGAGAAAGGTTATGGATAGCCTTGGTACTTCTGAGACCTAAACCTAGACCATCTGGAAAAGGAGATCAGTGAAATGGTTAAAACTGTCTAAACCATGGTCTGTAAATAACATAGTGAGAGAAGTACATGGTGATTTTGATTTTATGCACTGTATTCAAGGTGTAGTGCCTGTAACATGGATGTGGATGTCTTCCATTAAATGCTAGTTTCCTTGGCCTGCTGTTGGGCCCTATCTTTGGAGTGGGTCCCCTACATTGCTCCGTGTTTCACTGGTGCTCATGAGTGTTGAGTGTGGGATTTTCCTTGTTTCCTACTCATATGAGTGGTACTCATTCCAAATGCTTGGAAATTTCTTATCTACATGTACAACATTAAAACTCTTTGAATGTGGGGAAGCATCGAGTGTGTGAAAAGTGTACCTAGAGTTATGTATTGCATATTTGGATTGCATGAAGTGAGGAATTAGATCCTAGAGACTTGAAAAATTCATTCTTACTTGCTGGAGGTTTTAACAACTGCGATTTATAGGATATTCTTTGAAATGAAGATGACTCTTTATTTTAATAAAAATTCGGTGCTAAAGGGTTGGATGGAAGACTGATTAGATTTTAATATAAATGTGCTTTATATTCCAAGAATCATCATTGGTGTTATCATTATGTATTTGTCCAAACTTGGTTATTTTATATTTGTAAAAATGTCTTTTACTTTTTTTATGAGATGATTTTCAGCCGCTGTTTTGGTTGTATTTAGTGTGTTTAAAGAGTTGAAGATATAACATTCTCGTGTAATACAAAATGTGTAGTTTTGTTTAAAGGCTCTAATTTTTATTATCTGTTTTTAATTTATTTAGTGAATATTAAAAGTTTAAGGTATAAAATTCTCTTGAAATAATTGGAGTCGTATGACTTTATTTTAATGACATTCTAGTGTCTTTTGTTGGTTATGTTTAATTTAAATTTGGTCAGAGGATTTACGCTTTTTTGCTTTCAAGTTAATGCAGATGCCATAATTTGAGGGTGTATGTTTCTCTGGAATTTTTGTTCTTTCCTCAATTTGACCAGAGGTGATGAGCTGGTGTGTGTATCCTTAGCCACTTTCATGTGGTGTTTGTTTTCCTGCTTTTCCTTGGTGCCTTATCTCTGGGTAAGCTTTCTTCATTGCTTATTCTGTTCATGCAGCTAAATAGAGTAAAACGTGGTTGAAAAACAGCAGTGTAATCATAAAACCAGAGGTGGGAATTATTGTTTCTTATGCATCTCAATCTGTGGTTTTTGTTGAGTGGTCCTTATTGTACAGGTCATTTGAAAAACTATTAATAGTACCCACCTTAAGATGACTTGCTTTGAGCCTTAAGAGGACTCTTTGCATTAAATAAAAGAAATTGTTTTATTGCTTTCTGTGGGTCAGGTTAGGAGAATGCTTGTTGTATACCCTTTTTCCCAACTGATGGTGGCTGACCTTGAGTGCGCTGGTGTTCGTTTAACTTTTCCAGCCAATCAAAGTAGAGTATCATGCCATGCATTGGGGAAGGAACTCGGTCTTTTCCTGACTGCTGTGTGGTTTACTTTGGTCTCAAGTGTGTCTGTGATGCCAAATGTACTGCGTGAGAATTGCCTTGCATTTGTGCCTACTTGCACTTACTTGCAAGAGCTGACAACGCTGTTCAGCCACTGAGAGCCAGAAACTCAAGTGGAAGAGGAAATTCCTATCATTGGCTATTTGCACTGCGACTACCACCCACCATGAGTTTGGCAAAAGGGTGTAAGTTTCAGGAAATGCTGCAGAAAACTTCTCGGAACAAATATTGCACTGCCATCTGGTGAATCAGCTCCTCTTGTCTACTCTGTTTTCTAAGGGGTGACTTTGTGGAATTTGCTTAACCTTTATCTTCCGAGCGTGTCTCTCCGGCACAAAAATTGTGTCCCTAGACTGCCGAGCATGTTCGTTTGGCACATTGATGGACATTTAAAAAACACTGGTCATTTAAAAAACCCCGGCCAACAAGGCTTACGACTACGGAAAAACTCAGGAAGGTAAAAGTTAACATTGAGACTGAAAAGATAACTTTGTTATTCCACATAATATTTATTTTAACACAACTCGGGTTTCACCATTGCATGTCATTATCAGGTAGGTACACCTAATACAGGAGACAAAGAATATATGCATAGGCATAAACATGCTTGGAGGAGGATAGAGGAGGGTGAGGTAGGGAGGTGGGTAATCTTAAGGGCAGTGCATCAGAGTCTAGGGAGTGAGAGGAGGAAACACCCAATGGAGGGGAGAAGGTGGGATCTGGGAGTGTAAGAGCTTGATTGGTAGGGGAGGTGAAGGAAACCCAGTGTGCTTATGACTTCAGAGGTGGGGGAGGGAGATGGAAGTGTCTGGGTAGGCTTGTGCGATGAACCAACTCGTCAAATCATTGACAGTGATTTTAGTCATTGTGATGCAATGAACCACATTGATGAAGATGAATGTTAATGATGTCAATGAATTCGTCTGTCTTGCGTCGCCCACCCACCTGTAACCATTTGTACTGCAGGCAGTGGCCGCTGAGATATCCTGTTTATTTTGTTTTGGGTCAAAATGCAAATCTGCTGCATTGCATAACTCTCAATCCAAAATTGTGGATTGAACATAACAAGGAGTTAGTAAAAATGGAGTCCCAAGGGAGATAATTTTGGAAATAAGCAAAGCAGAGATATGCCTTTACTACTGATGACTTAATGCAACTCAACACTCCAGATCATATTTTTCATAATGTTTTTCAGGAGTGTTCAACACATAAGTGGCATGAAAATGTCAAAATCTGCCATTCGAATATTTTCAATTTCAATGCTGCTGGTATGGGCAGGTAGGCGATGCTACAAAAATAATTCTTATCTATGGCGATGATTTATCTACTCATTGATGCCGATGAATTCATCCACTTCAGTGAATTCACCAACTAATCAACAGCGGAGAATTCAATACCGTAGGTGAATTTGGCGATGATCGATGACAATCATCGAAACTGAATAACTTTCATGAATTTTTTTCATCAACCATCGAAGGGCAAAATCGTTCATTGCACAAGCCTATGTCTGGGAGTGAAAGGATCGAGTGGGAAGGAAAGTTTTGGAACTCCACATGCTCGTGACTACCCTGAAGTCTAAGGAGGGAGGCCCCCCATAGGCAGCTCTAAGTGAGGAAAGAAGGAAGGTCTGAGGCAGAGGAGTGGGAGGAATACAAAAATTCATTACCCAAAGTCTCTTTCCAATGAACACAAAGTCACACCTCCCCCAGCCTAGACTTCAAGGTTGTCACAAGCATGTGGAGTTCCCATACTTTCCTTCCCACTCAACCCTTTCACTCCCAGATAGGTACTTCCATGTCCCTCCTCCACACCACAGAAGTCATGAGCGCACTGGTAAAAGTTATTCTTTCTTAGTTATAGCATTGTTTTACAAAATACTTAAAGTGTAGAAACTGCCTACACTGATTATTGCAACTGAAATTGCTGAAGGTTTAAACAATAACATATATTGTCGGGGATCAATAATTTCAATTGCATAATTAACATGAATCAATCAAAAGCCTTTTATTCGATAAAATCTAGCATTCTATTGAACAAATAAGAATAATGTATAATCAGGGGAGTTGCTCATCCTTGTCATTCATATTGTTTTTGGGAAAGAGGAAACAGTATGTGAAAATTGTTAAAAAAAAACTGTGCTACCCATAGATCAGCGATGAAAACTCTTAAATGTGGAGCTTGACATAGGTCCATATTGGAGTCATTGTTTATCATGGTGTATGTGAATGACATTGAAAAAGCTATGCTCTATCCATAAAATAATTATTTGGTGTTTTATGCATTGCTTATAACTCAAATGGCAGGGCATCCTAAATCGTTTCAATTGGAAATTATATGGACACCATGGTAAACTCAGTTGCTCAATGTCTGCATGACAATGATCTAGACCCAAATAGTGTATGAGAAACAGTCAACTTGATGAGAAACAAAGACAAATACATACTTTAGGTAAACCTTTCTGTTCATAAAGGAAACCAATTGATTTCTAAATTCAAACTGCTATTCTTTTTATTTAGAAATAGACAAACTTTTCTACAATTATGTGTTATACAATTAGTTGTATGACACTAATTTATTGTATGGTCTGGTGCCATTGTTTGTATTATTATTATTTATTAATTCTTGTAATAGTGGCGGTGTGGAGAAGAACTAACTTTGGGAAGGGATAAAATTAATGGTTGAAGGCATAACTTTGTGGAAGATTTTCGCAGACATGACAAAAAAATTTCGTAGTAAATTCAACAATTTAAGGTTATTTCTAACCGAGGTTTTGACTGCACAACAATCATTTTCGAGGTACATAGATTAAGGGTTTTTGAGGTGGGAAAGGATATTATTCAACAAAGAAAATTTGTTTGAAAGGAGTGGGGAGCTGTCTAAAAAGCGCATTACAAAGGTTGCTTGACTCTCTAATAATCTCAATTTCAACGCTTCATACAAATAAAATGACTGTAGAAAAGTACTAAGTATTCTTTCCATTATTGGTACTAATAGAAATAGACAAGTTTGCTGAAAGTTCCATGTGAAAATATGTAGTAAAAAATTATGCCTCCCCTGAGTCTTTTTCAAAAAACTTTGCCAACTACTGTAATGCAGAAGTATTAATCCTAGTCTACAACGGTATAATTGAATCCATGGCTCGATATGGCATTGTGTGCTGGGGGTGCTCAGTCCAGGGAAATATCAATAGAATAGTCGCCCTTCAAGTACTTGTGTTATGGGATGTATTTAATCTGAAACCAAGAAAGTAAACCATTGATTCGGACAAAATTAAGTTGGTATCTACCCCCACAAAAATATTATGGTAGTTCTCGCTTGGAACCACAAAACTCTTCCTAGTATTTTCAGCTGATACGGTAGACTTGCCTTAAACAGGCTCACAATACTGTAACCGTGGGACCAAAGATGAACATGAGTTGAAGATGGATTTACGGACATAAAGAAACCAAAATGAGAATTTTGAGGGAATATCACCACAAGTGGTTGCTATGTGATATCAGGTGGCTGCCAACGCCATGAATTATTGGATTGAATGACGGGAAAAGATGGGGACGCTTGATTAATACATGGGAGTGGCTACAGATGGATGGAGAGACATCACTTGAATGAGAACCCAAACTCATGCATCTCCTTTCCAATATGTAGCTGCATACTCAGCCAACTTGGCTTTCATACCCTTTAATAATTCATGTACACCTTGAATGTTTTTCTTTATTCTTGTGGAAACCAATGCTAAATCATTCTGCATCAAGTCTTAACTGTAATTCTATTTCAGCTTAGAGTAAATACTCCTTTCATATCTTTAACTGCTAAGTCCAAGAGATAAGTCTTCTCTTCAAGTCAACTTAAGCATAATTCAGGGGTAGCAGTTGCCCTCCCAATATTTTGTACGATAAAAATTCTCTTAATGCAGGTTTTTCAGGATCTCTTCTATGTATATCCATTTAAATTTCCTTGAAAATGGAAATATGAGAGATCCCAAAAATATTTGAATGGTATCTCAGTGTATCCTCAGAACGCTTCGCAACCAAATTTTCGTAATGCTACAAACTTGGAATTACAAAGTTTACTGGCACATTTTTCCTTACTCTACCAAATTTATCTCATTGAAATATTATTAAATTTAAGTGATTAAAGAGAATATATAAAGGAAAATGGATAATATTATCATTAATTTGCTGTTGCAAATTACACTCAAAAGGATTTAAAATCTACCCGGACTCCGCACTGATCTCATTGGGTCTGTTCAAGTATGTAAGACAATTTATGCCATTTTTGACCTCCCTACTCCCCTTACGTAAGACAATGTAAGATTTTCCCGCTCAGTCTTACGTAAGACGTTAGATATTTGTATCTAATCTTCATTAAATGATCGCTTTCTGCAGTTTCATCTTTCCATGGAAGCCATCGTATGGGTTTTTGCACTGGATATCGTATAAGTATGCAGTGTTGGAGTACCAAATTCATTAACATAAAGAGCAAAACAGTACGACAGCTGATGAAGTTGTGAACAACCCCAGGATATTTGGAAACAGAACAATGTTTCAAGACGGACAATCATAGGTAAATTGGTTCCAGACCCCCTGTGCTCCCCACCCCACACCTGCATAAGACGACGTAAGATGATCCCACCCCTCTTCCCCCGAAACAGGTCTTACGTAAAACTTGAATGTCCCCTTTGCCCCCCCCTCCCCTCGATCAAAATGCTCAAATTACGCTCATGAGTCTCGAGCTACGAGGCGGTTCTCACCGTCACGTGTTGTGCTTCTTTCCTGAAATTTATGCGTTTGTGAGAGCACTCCAGATGTGCTGGTTGCATAAAGAAACTTGTTTCTTGGTTCGCTACCTCGTTAACGTGCAACATGGAGTTGAAATATGCATATAAAATTATTGAAATCGTGGGCTATCGCACAATCACCGGGGTGATTCCATTGAAAATAAAGTAAATACCATTCAATTCACATTCTGACCACGTACGTATTGAGAAACTTATCTTTTGTTTGGTAAGAAGAAGAAAATCATACGTTTACTTGTTCTTTTTTCAAGAATTTAACTTAAAATTATGGTTAAATGCTGGAATGGGTGAGATGTGAGGGATGATAGAATTTTTGATTTAAATACAAATGACATTTCCACGAACCAGGCTGTCTAAAACACGGACATCTTCCCAGAGAATTGAGCGGTAATAAAAGGTAGGCACCTGCCCAATTATAAAAAAGTATAAATTTAGAACTCGACGAAATTCTTTTTATATAATAGTAAAAAAAGGTTCTTAGAGCTCGGCGTATAGCAAATAAGTCGATTTAAAGCCTGAAATGTGAATGCTTAGTTAATTACTGGGGAGTTCAATTGTATAAAATAAAGTTTTGGCGTTTTGCTTATAGCAACTGCTTACTTTTTAACATAACCTTCGAATATGATCTCAAAAATGGCCATAGAAAAATGTCACTCATACAGCCTTAAACATGAGGAATAATTTAATTTCTGTTCCTCCTTTCGTACCCGACTTAAGTTGGTAGTGAAGTGGCATAAGTTATGTCCTCTCTAAATTTTAAGAACATAGACAATCAAAGCACGTCCCTTCAAGCTGTCTGTCGTTTAATTGATAGCTCATCTGTACCTCTGATACGTATTCATACAAATAATTTATAGCAACATATCAATCGTGTATAATAACATATCATATACATAAATTTACTAATTACAATTCATACTTGGGAGCTTACAGCATGCAGTAGCATTATGAACATTACAGTAAAAGGGGAGCGTAATGATTTATACTCAAATATAATATAATTCGGACTTGGTACATTTCATTATCTTTAAACATTTCAGGATTTCTCACAGTTCCACCGCATTGTCTAATTTCAGTTTCAAAAAGTTTTAATTGCTTTTAATTTTCATCATTTGTATTTTTTAAATCATGGCTTTCACTATTCCTTTGTCATCACGTCGGCTCTTCAACTCAACAATGCTCTCGCGACGGTGGGGTGTCATGGTGACGTCGACGTCCTTGTCCTCCGAGGCGACGCGTGATGGCATCCCAAGTTTCCCCGTCGTCCCGCCTTCCACCCGGCGTCATCGTGAGCCAGCGCACCGGCCACGTGCTCGCCTTGGCCCTCAACACCTCCGCCGTGAACACCGTCGCGGACTTGCTGAAACAGGTGAGTTAGACGGCTATACACTACTCGGCACGGTCGCCACCGTCAACCATCGTCGAATGATCCGTTCCAACGGTGGACCGAAAAGTTGGACAAAACCACGACTTTTACGTCCATTTAACGGGCCTCTGAAAATTTTTACCCGCTCATGAATCCTTGTGGAGTGGTCGACCCTCGTTTAGGGGGCCCGCACGTATCTGAACTCGGGAGTCCGAGCTACGATGTAAAAGGAACCCAACCTTTCATCTCGAGCGGGTTAATGCGCCAACTTTTCAGACGCAGTGTAGATTATAGCGGGGCCCGATTTAGACCAGTGGTAGCGTGTTCGACTACCGCAGGGTCGCTGGTTCGAGACCAAGCGATGGGAAAAAATTTTCGTGGCCAACCAACTTTTGAACGCTACCCGCTAATTTGGCCCCACCACTGAGAGGCAGCATTCTCAGCAGAAGGCATTGATGGCGCAGATCAAGGAGATCGGACCGGTATCAACAGCCACAGCTTCGGGCGAAAGTGAAAGTTCATGGAATAGGCCGGGGTACTGCGATGCGGAAGGCAACGGGGAAACCACCGCATTATCTTCCTATAAGATTATAACTATGTATAGTCTTCCTAGAAGATTATAAATATATATGACGTGATGGAAGTCCTCCTAGTAAAATATTCCGGAGGTAAAATATTCCCCCAATCGGATATCCGGGTGGGGGCAACTTGGAAGGGTGTATCAGCTTATCAGTAAGGAGGTAGTTTATAGTATCATGAAGTGGTAAAGTGCGGCTTTTGCGGCAAAATTTTTTGTGAGAAACTCCAGCATTTCACAAAAATGACAGTGACAGTACAAGGTAGTGTAATGAATGCGCATTTAGCAAATGTAAAAAAAGCTCGCCTCTCATACGTGTGGTTTTTAAGAAATTTGTCTTAAAAAGTAACCAATTTCGTGATTTTTTCGAAGAATTTCGAAGCCATTTAACGAGTTTCACCGAAGCTCCGGTAGAGGGTTACTTACTAATTTCACCACTACAATATACCCTTTATTTTCCCAGGCAACAAGGTTGCGTGAGGTGGAGTAAATCAGGGGTGCCGGGATGGGAGAGGCTGAGGTGTTAAACAGGGGTGCTAAATTTCGTGGCGATTCGACAGTTAGATGTGGCCGAAAAAAACTTTTTTCGCTAGTGTGTAGGAATCCGCACTTTACCTCATGAAGTTGCCGCATGAATTGCAAAGTTTTGATTGCTTGTTTATTCCCCTAGTCATCCCATGAAAACGATTTTAAATATGACTTGTGAGATTGACATTGACAGTTTTGCGTGCTCTGGTTAATCAAGCTGGCTTCATGTACGTAACCACGTTTCCTAAGGTGTCCGTGGACACAACCCACTAGTTCTTACAGCAAAGACAGAGCTTTGAACAGTAAAAGATAGCTCCATTGTTTTTAATATAAGTTTGGCAGTATATTTTTAACACTTTCACGTGCTGATAGCTTAAAACGATAAACTTCAGTGTTTTTATCGGAACGGTGAGATAGACATTAGCCATTTTACGTGAACAGTATCAGAGCTGCAGTCATATATTGCGCAAGCAAGCCATTTAGGGTAAGTACAACGAGCTATAACGTCTAAAGTATTACTTCTATATATTTTATCGGAGATTTGGGATATTCGTAAGGATATGATTTACGTCACTACGTAAATTTAGGCGTACGTGGACCCAAGCCTCTAGTTCTCAGGACAAGTACAACGGACTATAACTTCTGAAAGGTGACCTCTACGTCATTTTCAATCGGAGTTGTGCCAAAGGTATTAACTATTTTTTACGCAATCGCCTAAATTTAGGCGAACGTGGACGCAAGCCTCCAGTTCTCAGGGCAAGCACATATGAGATAACCTTTATGAGATAACTTATATATTTTCTAGTGGAGTTGTGAACTAGATATTAGCCATTGCACTTGCTTTTTGTGTAAATGCTCCTTCGAGTTCAAATAGAGATAATTTTTTGTTTCAACCATTGCGTGCAAACTCCAGGCCTTGGTGACTGTCGTGTTAACCGGTTTTCGAGAATAAATTCACCACCATTTTCCCCCTTCTTTGCACTTGTATGACGAATCGTCGCCAGAAATAACTTTCTAATTGCAGATACTATTCAAAGGTTAAAGTGGCAGGTTAAAAATTTTCTGCGGCCCCTATGGATGAACCAGGCACTAGCACATGGGAATATTGAAGCCTTTTTGACGATAAGGAAATAAGTGTTTCGTCCTATCCACAATTTGTTTTATTATTAAGACTACACACAGCGCATTTCAACGATTATGTCGTTTCCCAAGTGTATCGTCCTTTCTGAGTCCTATAAAAGTATTAGATCAGGATTATCAAGCATGAATAGTGTAATAGTCTTTAGCATTGTTAAATATTGTGTAAATGACGAGGATCTACTGCTATATGATGCGTTCTACGACGGAATGCCAGAGCCTAACTTGTTATTTACTCATGAAACCACTTACGAAATGAATGAAATCGAAATATGGCAGTCTATCCTTGTTTAAAAATAATTTGAATATTTATTAGAGCAGCGAATTTATGAAACTTGTAGCATAATACGTTTGATGCCATAAAAAGCACTGTCATGAATTAGCTATCAGTGTCTTACATTATATTTTCCGAATGAACATAAAGCAGCCCGGAATTCATACAGAAGATGTTTCGTAATTTCAAAAGGTTCTTTCTTTGTCCCTTGGAGAAATTTTATTCTCTTGTCTGTCTACGAATAAAAAAAACTCGGTTTCCATATCATTATTACGTTCGAAAATGACGTAAATCTTTGAAATTCTTTGAGTGAGGCATTATATTTCAAATAAACGGTGTAGAGAATTAAACATTCCTTTTCAATAAAAAAATTATTAAAACTTTCTCGAAGTCTCATCGGAAACCGTTTATCGAATGACAAAACCACTGAAGCACGCCCACGGCCACATTGAATGGATCAGCTTCGCAGTTAGCACGGCTGTCACAGGCATTAGTGGCGGTACGGAAATGATTGATACTTACTGAATAATGTGCAATGGAAATTATTCCCACAAGAAGCTTTGCGTTATTAGTGAAACTTACGGAGAAATTACGCACGATAGCCATTTTTTGCAAAAAAAGGTTTTATTTTCTTCCATCGAAACTCCATCTACGATAAACATTATTCTATGATAAACAGCAACGTGGTAAATGAAATGGCACGCGGAGAAAATCTTGCCGCTATCCGGAACTATGGATTTGTCTTCGTTCGCATGTACTTCTCAGAGTTTTGCTCGAGTCCGCTGTCCTAAGCCTTGACAGACGCATTCGTTGTTGACAACCTGCCATAAATGGCGACGCATATGCCTTAATTACCCTTAAATGCCCGAAAAGACTAGTCTCGTTCTTAAGTTTTCGCATATGGCACTATTTGGCTGCCTGATATAGAAACCGATCTATATTGAATTTCACAGAAAGACGAGGGAATTGTGTGAGAGGGAAATTCACAGCGGAAAAATCATTCGCCTAGACTGAGAATCGAACCCAGATTCCTCGATTTCGCGCCGAGCGCTCTAACCAATTACGCTACCTACCGTTCTCTTCCGCTATGAATCTCATGGGGGCTCTAGAAACAAGATGTCCTAACAGGTACGGTGCATATTATGCGGGAGGTACCCGTCGTTGAGGAACTCGACGCGAAATAGAGGGCTCTTGGTTCGATTACCAGTCCAGGAGAATGGATTTTCCGCTGTGAATTTCTCACAGTTGTGACATCACTAGCGGGTGACTGCGTTGAAGTTACTGCGCAACTAGTCCCGTAGTTCTTTGAATAGGCGAGGGGAACCAAAAATACAAGTTTGCCTTCCTTCCCGTCCATTTTACACTTTTATTCCCCATTATACTCCATATCCACATCTTAAATGCTTACAATATGATTTCCTCTTTTTTCCTTGGTTCACAGGTTTTTGCAAAATACTATTCCTAAAGCCTAGCCATCCTCTTTCTTTAGAGCCCTCATTACTGTACCACGTAAAGTCACACTCCATATCATGCCGTTCACCAGCCTTTTCTTAACCGCATTGCATTGAAACATTCAAAAAAGCAAAAGAATTTTTTTCCTCAGAGGACATAATCTTGAGGTGGACAGTGAATTTTGAATAATTATGGGAACGACATGACAGCTTCAGTTACAAATGAGGACGATTCGACCTCTACATTTTGCCAGGAAGAAGTTTTTTCATGAGAATGGTTATTATTCAAAAAAGGAAAAAGTAGGATGGATAGGGTCAGGAATGAGAGTGAAATAAATGGATGTGGGTTAGATGCTCCAGTAATGGACATATATGAAAGGAGTGTGCTTCGTTGCTTTGGCCATGTTGAGAGAATGGATGAGAGTCGATTTACGAAGCGGATATAAGAGTGAAATGAATGGTGCGAGAGGGAGAGGTGGGCCGAGAAAGTTGAGGTTGAGGAAATTCTTAGGAGTAGGATTATTATGAGTCTTAAAAACAGGAGAGCGTGTATGAAGCAGTGTATGGGGGTAAATGAGGCAAAAGAGGTTTGCAACGATAGGTGAGAGTAGACGAATTTATTGAAGCAGAGTTAGGTGTACAGATATGTATTTATGAGTGAAACTTAGTGACTGTGCCTACCCCGGAAGGGAACGGCGTGATTGGTATGTATGTATCTATGGTAATTATTCAGTATTATTACTCATAGTTGCATATTGTTCAAAAAGAGGATTTATCAATGTAGTGAGAGTAATTAGTAATAATAATTAGTGAACTGAAATTAGGTCCTTGATTTTAGGGAATGAAATTAGATTAATATCTATTAGTATTTACATGCCCCGGAATAGGATTGTGTGTGTGTGGGGGGGCACGCTCAAGATTTAAAGGTTGAAGCTTCATTCGTGGGGTGTAATTTGGAATCTCATATTCCGAGATTAATTGTCAAGGAAGGCATTTCATCACTCAACCCCTTCGAGGCAAATATAAACGTAAATGCCTCCAAAATTAGAAGTTTTATCATTCTGGGCGCTGAAAATTTAGCCGCTAACATCCAATTTACCGGAAAAAAGAGAAGGTAATTAAATCTGAAGTCTCTTACGAAATGAAAAACTAATTTCATTCTCTTCTTTCATAAGCTCGCTGTCCTTTGCTTAGATTGTTTTACGAGGCTCGTTATTCATATCCTGGCTTCTTTCGCTCATGCTTGCACGAATGATAAGTATGCTCTGTTAAAAAAATCAAAACATTTCTCCCACGCTTATCGGCACAGGTGGACAACCAATGTTTACGTAGTTCTCAATCCCGGGATAAACTGTTAGCCCCTCATAATATGTGGAAAATAACAAGTACAGTGAAACTCTTCTTAACGACCACTCCTATCAAGCGACCATCCCTCTCAACGACCATTTTTCAGCGGAACCGTCAATGGTTGCTTTATTCAGGTTTCATTGTATGCGTATGTGTTCAAATTAATATGCATTGAAATTTCCCAGTTTAAATTTCCCCAAACTTAATTATGAGGAAATAAACACCACCTGTGTAAGTTTTAATAAAACCGTCGCTTTAAGAGTTTTTTCAATTTTTTTCAAATCAGCCGCCTGTTTATTTGCATGATTTTCTTAGAAACTGAACCCCTGTCGAACGACCGTTTTACAGCGGAACCGTCGGCGGAATTGACGCTGCCGAAAATAAGCTAATAGGAAACTAAAGGGGTTAATAGGTGTGGCATTGACTGCGGAGACTGTTAATGAGAAAAATAAATTTCCTTCATTCTGCATAAGTTCGACTCCAGCATGTAATCACAGAAGTTTAAGACTCTAGGAAAAGAAGTCAGTAAGTTTCTTTCCTCGCACGCCTCCCCGTGAATCTTCCTTTATCATATACGTATATTAAATCAGTAACTATGTTTGAAATTTTTTTGCGGTAGGTTTATTGAACATTGAAGAATTGCTGGCCGTGGTCAAATGAGAGGCGCTTAGGATTGGCAGGTTTTTACAAAAGGATTAAGAGTCGTTGTGATGCACCAAGGCGATAAAATCAGATCGTTTTATATCGCATTGCTCTCATTTTACTTCCAATTCATTTCGCTTTTCGCCATGCGCAGCAAGAAAGTCAACATTTAAAAATGATAATCAACCAACTTATTTACGTTTATAGCACCGCGTGACTTAAATTTGCACTTAAGTCACGCTTTTCCGTGGCATAAGTAGCCCGTTGTTACACTGCACTGACGACAACTTCATTATTATACGAGACTTCACGTGAGTGACGCTTTAGTAATTGACAGTTATTGATTACCATGAACAGTTTATTTAAATCCCAGTTAAGTGCATAGTGCATGGTGCATTAAGCATCTGAAGGTAAATTGAATCATAACGAACTTGATGAATAGCCAGTTACTAATACTAATTCTGCTAACGTCTTATTCTTTAACTCATGCCTTATCTTCAGACTAAACAGTTTTATTAATAGTTTAAGAATAATTAAATAATAAGTTGTGTGAACCATCATCTATTGTAGGATTATAATTATAAAACACAGGACACTTATTAAATTGTCATCTATTGTATCTTGTACGTATGAACCAATATCTGGATTTTTAAAAACTGGTAATCTTTGTTACGGTGATATTACTCGCAGAATTTCATTAGACTTAAGTTAAGTTTTGGCGATAAATTCCTAGTAATGGCTACATTTTTATTCGATTCTTGTGATTCGATTCGATGAATTGGACTTGATCAAATGTAAATGAAGTTAACACAGGGTTAACTTTATATTCTACCACATCATAAACACCATTTGTAGGTTTGGCTTGTTTATTAAAAACTATTCCGGAAGTTGTTGGAAGATTGGCCTACAATAGGTAGCTCAAATTCTCCCATCAATAGTGAGACAATTTTCTAGCCCAGAAACAAATAGGTAGCTCAAATTCTCCCATCTATGGAATAGTACTAAAAAAGCTCCAAATAAAACCTGAAAATAAAAAGTAAACGGTAACTATATAGAGCTGATTGAAAATTTTGAATTACTGCTCTCACCCATTACATTGTTTAACCGAAGAGGACGGCGAAATTGAGTCACACGAACTGCTCATGACTTAAGTGGCTCTCATTACACGGCTAACTTCACGCCGTGCAATAATGTGCAACTGAAGAATGTGCCGCTATTCGTCAATGTACACAATAGTATATTGTACTGTTGAGATACGAGTATTTTTTCATATTCGTAACAATATTACGATGGCAGTAGATTCCTTAATACCATTTGGGTACATTGTAGTGATAACTGTTGATAGTCTAGAGCAGTGGTCGGCAACCAATGACCCACGGGTCATCTAGTGACCCACTGGGAAAATTTTAGTGACCCATTTTGGATATCCCACCTGTATATTGTGTTTATTTTCTGTATTCTAAGATAATGCGTAATCTAAAATAGAAGCGATGCGGCACACCAGCAAACCTTTTTTTGAAAAAAAAAAATTTTACAATGACCCACTTGAAAAAACGTTGCCGACCACTGATCTAGAGTACAACCTTGTCGATGTTTCAATATTACTGATTTCAATGCCCTGATAATGCCAAGAAATTTGTTGAAACGTTGGATATGGGAGAAATTCATTAGTGACCACGATTCAAGAATCCTGTCGTTATACATAGGTATAATAATTGGTATTTCATATCAGACAACTCTCCACTCTCGATCAATTTCATCTACTTGTTCGTGCGACTCTCTCGCAGGCCTTTGAATTCTCTCCCCAGCTCGGATACCCTCACTTTGGACCCAATCATGGACTCTACAAAGTTCCCTCCCAAATATGATCTCCCCCCCCTTTCATCCCCGTGTATAGCCGAACAACATCCGACGGTGGAACAACAACTGCCCGCTAAACTTCGACCTGGCCTCGCCTTCCCCCTGGAGGGTTCTTTTGCAACTCGACCGAGAGAAAATCTCATCCGTCCCATTTCGCCACATACGAAGAATAAGTTAGCCTCCAACCCACTCCCGAGAATCTCGCACCGCCTTTCCAACTTGACGGCCTCGCTCTTGCCTCCCCTGGGCACTTTTCCACCCTCCCCAAACTCGTGTCGGAAGACTTAAGGTAGCTCACTCTTGACTATGTAAGTCAAGACAAATACTAAGTTACCCAATTTTATTTATCCAGTTTAGTCAGTTTAAATCCTTATCTCGCTGATTAAATGTGTTTTTCTGAGAGAACGAAAATTAAGGCACGAAACGTGCAGGTTATTCCGCGAATATATTTTTAATGAGCACATTTGTGCGGCCATAAGAGCCGACTGCAGCGCCATTTACATCGAAATACCGCATTTTAACTTCAATGACGGCAAAATTTGCTAAAAACTTTAAAATATGGGTGGTAAAATGCCTATAATTAGTTTTTATTCCATTTACCAGGAATTTACACATCTTTTAAACAGGTTTAGTCAAAAGCTTGAGTATGCTTTCTCGTTCAAATTGACGCATTTTTACTGTTATTTTAGTTATTTACATAAGGTTCGATGTTAAAATCTTCACTTTCAAGGCTGAGTTACTGTAAAAATAGCCTGGAAACCCTGTTTGATTTCCATCCAAGTTAATAAAATGCTCTTCAAAGATG
Source organism: Ceriagrion tenellum (assembly GCA_963169105.1). Lineage (NCBI taxonomy): Eukaryota > Metazoa > Arthropoda > Insecta > Odonata > Coenagrionidae > Ceriagrion > Ceriagrion tenellum. The sequence goes on from OY720639.1 coordinate 42,934,229, forward strand.
CTATACTCGACTTTTAAATAATCTGGAATAAGTGCCCCTGAGGCCAGAGTCACGTTAACGTATTTTCAAAGAGCCACGGAACTTAAGCGCCCAGTAACTTTATCGAAGTCATCCGCTAATGTGTAAAATTCACAAAAAATGGAAAAATCATTCGCCTGGACTGGGAATCAATCCAAAATCCCTCGATTTCGCGCCTAGCGCTCAAACCAATCATGCTACCCAGGAGGTACCCGTATTAACGTCTGATATATCGTGGGGATTACACATACAAAACATATGTGGCGCAGCATTAACGAAACTAGATTTTGTTAAACGTATGATAAGAAGGTCCTCGGATGAAAAAGTCAAAGAGAGATGCTACTTCGCTCTGGTTAGGCCACACCTCGAATACGCTGCGAGCATTTGGGACCCTGGTCAAATAGATTTAACCAAATTAATCTATAAAATACAAAGGAAAACAGTGCGGTTCGTTAAAAACCGCTACGAGCGTATATATAGTGTCTCACAACTTTTAGAGGGATCAAAGTTGGAGCCCCTAGGGACTCGGAGGCTACACGCTAGGCTTAGGTTGCTTGAGAAATTCAGAACTGATATTTTTCAGAGCGACACAGAGAATATTATCATGACTCCTCACTACATCTCTAGGTCTGACAGATGCGATAAAATAAGAAAGATACACTGCCGAACAGATAGGTACAAAAACTCCTTCTTTCCTCGAACAATAAACGACCACAATAAAAATTGAGCTCCACTGAATACACTACTGTAAGTCATGTCACAATTTCATCTCCAAAAAACATCTTTACACGCTGGTGACATAACACCCCCTGTCACACGCCCATACGGCGGCTCGTAGGGTATTATGTAAATGTAGATGTATGCGAGCGCTAAGCGCTACTGTCCACAGGGTAAAGCTCAACTTTGAATGAAAAGGTGTTCACCTTAAGGTAGTTTGAGCGAAATATCATTTCACCTGGAAATCAATGAATTTGGTATGATTTTAAAGAAAAATACCGCACCCTTCCAAGGATACCAAAATGTCAGCCCCTTCCCTCATTACTTTCCGAGATATTTACCAAATGATACCAGTCACTTTGCATGGGGAATAGTACGTGTATGCACTCCAGAAAGGCATTCTTTACTAAATGAGGAATTTCTAACACGCAGATACCGTAAACAAATGAAGTGTGTTGTTTGATTATTTTTTCGACTTTAAAAAAAAATAAATCACATAGTCACCGCGGTAGTTTTTTCAGAATCACAAGAAAACCTTCCGTTGTGTAGGAGTTTTAAACGTACCGCGTGAAAAAATTGATTCAAGTTTAAGTCTTACATGCGTGTTTTAATTTAATTTCTTATAATTTCAGTCATATTATATTATATTAACGCATCATTAACAAGGCAATATTTAATTCCTCCTTCCTACAGCTGCTGAAGTTAAAATGTAGAATTCGCATTTGATCTCCTTTATGACTAGGGAAATATCTAGCTAGATCTATCCCAATTGTCTTCCTCTGCGCTTACGATACAATGTGTACTTTTTCGTTTTTTTTCTTCAGTCGTTATATGTGCATGCGCGTGGACTCGAGTTTCCGTTTCGCGACGGCAAATTTTACTAATAATTTTGACGCGAGTGACTCGTCGTAAAATCTAACGGAGAATGAAGTTTGGAACAAAATGTCGGTGAAGTTTATCTTTGTATATTTTTCAGTGCATGAAATGATTTTCCTTCGCCCACCTCAGAATGTTCCTTCGCAGACGTTAGGAGTAGCATCACGCGGGACGGAAGAGGTTGATTATCCGTTAAGACGACAAGCAGATATTGTTAAGTTTTTAATTACTATGAGATTAACACCTTACCTGTTTTAGGGTAGCTTGAGGGAGATAATTCCCTAGTCATAATGGAGACCATATTCGAATTATATGATTTTATTTCAGCAGCTGTATGAGGCATGAAATAAATATTGCATTATTAATGTTGCAATAGTATACATATAAATGACTATAATTCTAAATCATTAAATAAAACTATCTGTAAATTCTTCAAATTGACTTATTTACTTTAAAACTTTACGTACGTTTAAAACTCCTTCATAACGAACGTTTTTTTTACGATCCTGAAAAAATTACGGAGGTAATTTTTTAATCTAATTTCAAAAATAGTTGATAAAACATGCGAACTACACGCTGTTATTTTTTTTAACAAGATATAAGAGTTAAACTTCGCCATTTTTAAAAAATATGGTGTCTTTGAAGAGCATGCGTGTACCATTTCCAATGTAAAATAGCTGGTATTTCTCGTCAAACATCTGGGGAAATTAGTTCGGTAATGGGGTTGATATTTTATGGGTCCGTGGAAGGGTGAGATTTTTTTATTAAAATTGAGACCAAACACATTGATTTATAGGTGAATAAATATTTCGCTGAAACTATCTTAAGTACTTATTTTAAAAGAATTCGTGAACTACACTCCAAATATTTGGCCGTGATTGTCGTGCACCCATAGGATTCTACCTATCAAGGATATTAACAAGTGTTTCGCCAGCATTTGTGGTTCCATTCAACGTCTGTCGACCGCGCTGAAATGCGATGATGTGTTCCGATCTACGCAATTTTATGAAACCTTGAGTGTAAATCTCCCTCCACGGAGTTTTACTTGCATTAACTTTTGATTAAGCCTCTATGAAATATTTCAGGACTTCGCTAAGAGAATACGCAAGGGAATATAATGCTGTGTCCCAATTCGCCATTTAGGCAGCTGAATCGGCAGATTTAGGGAGGACGCCATCTTGAAGTGTGTCCCAATTCGTTAAGCATCATGGGGGAGCGGATTTAGGTGCCTTTCTCGGGGGTGAAATTTAGGGTAGATGGAGTTCACGGAGTAGGATATCCTACTCCGTGATGGAGTTTATCCTAAATCCGCCTTCATATTGAATTTCCCATCAGACAAAGCGCTGCATGCGTCGTACAAGGAAACTCGTACACAACGAAGTAGTTGAAAAGTGGCAAACATGGCCGGCAAGTATTTTGTCTGTAAGTGAAAGAATTCTCTAATATTTCGCAACTCAACACCTGACTACAAAAGAAAAATTCTACTTAGTAGGTACACACTTACTTGTACTCAGTATTAGAATAATTCTACTTAGTACAGAAAAAAACGAATTTAAATCCCAGAACACCTATACAAACTTAAATACCTTGAAGACTAAAAACTATCGAATCTCCAAACAACGAAATGGATGAAAAAATTGTTATTTCACTTTCCAAATCTCACAACGCATACGAAGGTAGCCACTGGCGCCAAAAATGTCTTAATTTCAGGTTTCATTCGTTTCATTCAGTCCTTTATTAATTACGCATATGTTTTTCATTCGTTTCCAGCTCGGTAGACGGCAACACTAGCGAAGGATGTCCCAAATCAAGCTCCCTTAGCGAAAGACCTCTAAATATTTAGGTAGCAAACCGCATTCTCCCTAATGCCTAACGAATTGGGACACGGCTTAAAACTTTTGGCCTACTATTAACAAATTGATGACGATCGCAATTCAGGTGCTCAGGCACAGACTAGGAAATAGGAGGTCGATCGGAATGGTGAAAGTTCGGGGAGAGCAGCAAGGAACAGATGCTCAAAAAATCCGCAACGAGGAGCCATCAGCCGGGGCGCTGGGACTTCCAGCAAAGCTCCTGGCCGTATTGTTCCCGTTGTTTTTATTACACCAATTTCGATGCACTAGGCCTGCGGTAACGACATTTTTGCGTAGAAAAATCACCAGAAACTCTTGAAAAATATACTGCGAATATGACTACAATTATAAATGCAGGAAAAGGTAGTTATCACAGAAACAAGCCACGAATGGCTTGGCAGGACCATAAAGTTGTAAAGTTTATTAAATTTCGTGCATTTTACAAGATTTATATTATATTGATTTTATATGAGTTTGCTTTTATATTTTAGGTATTGAATTTGTACATTTTTGTAAATTCTATGTAATTATCCCATGTAATGTATTAAACATTTGAAGTTGTGAATTTAAAAAAATACATAAGCAAAACAAATGTGCCACGCCTCCCGAACGACAACGGATCATTGAACGTACGCGGAACACGATGGACACCCACGAGGCTGACAAATCTCACAATAGATTCAAAGAGTACGAAATAAAAGTGTGGGATTATGTGATATCAGGTTCGACACCCACAAACACTGACATTCATTAAAATAATCAAATCCTCAATCCATCCATCCGTTAAATCTTTGCTTACAATCCGGGCTCATTTCCGCCCCTTTTTCTCCATTCCGATCGCCCACCGATATCCTACTCCGTGGCTCCCTCTGTCTCCGCAGAGCACCCGTTTCGGTCATGACTGGAGATAGCACGGTGTCGCGCATGCGCCGTTAGGTGGAATATTTCCTCGTTCCGGACCGCCTGCTGTCTCACTCCCCAAAGAAAGGTCAACTCATCTCCGCTCAAGTCCTTGTCATTGCGGCGGAAACACGAGAAACGCCCTTCCTTGTGGTATCAGTCCAAGTTCATCCATCAACGTCCCTCGATCAACCTCATCGAATATCGTATTAACTATATTGCTCAACAAACAATTCTCCTCCGACCAAGTCTTCTTCATTTTTCTAGGAGATTATTTTGGCAAATATTAAGTGGTTTTGTCAAATGCCTTTTCATGAACCTTATGATGGGCCCAAATTCTGAAGACTCACGCGATATTTTATGGAACCGAAGCATCGCTGATGAATCAAAATAATAGAGTCGTGGTGCTTGCTGCGTAGCAGCTGTTTATTGGGCTTGCCATTTTAAATAATGGCTTCTTGCCCCTTGGCTCCATTGTCATTTTTCCCCGTTTTTATAATAACATCGCCCTGTTAATTATAATTAAATATTTAGACTGTTCTGTGGTCTGTTGTATCTCTCACCCGGATTTATTTCTGCAAGTGCCGATATTAAATCATTGTCATTATGTTTTAGGCCATCAAAATAATTTTTTATAATTTTTCTCATCGATTCCAATATAGGGCATATGCCAGAGATTCTATATATGTGCTTTTGTTGTCGTTGTTCCAGTATCTCAAATTAAATATGGACCGGAGGCACTGATTTTTTCTTTCAATTTCTCTTGTTTCAGATTCCTCCTTATGCCATCGATGCGTTCCTATGCATACCGCCTCGTGAGTCAAGGAACTTATGGAAGTGGCAACACTCAGGGTATGTGAAACCTAGGATCCATACATTGCTTGTATGCTTTCCTTTGATATTTCCTGAATGCTTTTTTTTTCCTCCAAGCCTAAATTGATGTGTAACTCGCAAATGATAGTTTTATGCTTATTAGTTGTTTGAACGAAATATCATTTCACCAATAAATCAATGAATTTGGTCTCACTTTAAATCATAAATATTCCACCCTTCCACAGAAAACAAAATATCAGCCGCTCACCGAACTACTTTGCGTCATTTTACACGAGAAATTCCAGCTTTTTTAATGGGAAATGGTACTCGTACGCACTTCAAAGATACTACATTTAAAAAATGAATAATTTATAACTTCTATATGTCGTTAAAAAATGAGCAGTATGTAGTATGATTGTTTTCTCATAACATGACAAAAGAAAGCCGTATTGCGCGTGTGCTATCGTGTTTTTTTACATTTTATTATTTCTAGTACATTAAGATAACAATAGTAATGATTTGGGTATAGAACAGGGTATTAAGACACGGAAGACTTGAGATATCGTTACTGATAGCTGCTAAAACTCTTCAACCGTTGGAATGCGTTGTTATAACAGCAAAGGAACACAAAATGTAAGGACGCCGATTCTAAGGGAATAAATATATTATTGACAACTTATCTGGATCACACGCCTCTCAAATAAATGGCAACTTGCGTATCATGAAAGGACCGGTTGGAGGTGTTGCCGAGGTATTTGTTTAAACACGTACATGAGATATTGACAAAGAGGAGGCAGTTTACTCGAAATGCTTTCAACCGAAAACCTCATCCTCATCATAAAATTATTCTATTCACGGAAAGGGAAGTTCAAATACCGCAACAGGTGAATGAAGTGTTAGCTGAACTTTACAAAACGTTACTTTCGAAAAAAATGCTTCAAAAATTCAATCTGTTCAACGCCCGCAATTTCTTCGCGAATTTGGCTGAGGAAAATTACGAATTAGGTGGTTTCAGCTAGTTTGAGCGAAATGTCATTTCACCCAGAAATGAAAAAATTGGCCTCATTTTAAAGAAATAAATATCATCCTTGCAAAGATACCAAAATATCAGACCCTGACCTGAGTACTTTCCGAGATTTTTGAAGAAAAATTCCAGCCCTTTTACTTGGGAAAATGCGCATGGATACACTACAGAGAGACCTCATCGAAAAACTGAGGAATGCATAGCAACTAAATCGCGTTAAAAATAGAGAGTGAGTAGTTTTTATGTTTTCTTGACTTTTTTTGAAAAGAAATCATATTGTGACGGGAGGATTTAATTCAGAATCTAAAATAAACCCTTCCGATGTGAAGGAGTTTCAAACGTACCGCGTGAAGAAAATGAGTCAAATTGAAGACTTGTGTCGATATTTTTATTTATTGAATTAGATTACAGCCTTATAAAAGTATATCATTGCTTTATTAATAATGAAGTACTTAGTTCATGCTTCTTACAGCTTCTGAAATTTAGACGTTTAATTGGAATACGGTCCCCATTGTGCCTAGATAACTATCTCGCTCAAACTACCTCAAGTCTTATTAACAGTGTGTTTTTCGAAATTTGGGTCCACCACGTGCACAAATGAACGTTCGTGAAATGTGTTGAGTAATTTCAAGACGACGACGTATCGACCGCGATATGACATAAATTATCATTCACAAAAAAACCTTACGGTGATGAGCTGATATTTATAGGATTATCTTAGAAAGTAGTTTTTATATCTCCTACAATATGCGTTTTCATCATAGTCGTGGAAATAGCTCACGAATTTCTCTCTGAAAAACAATTAATTGAAAAAACTTGTAAATTTAGCGTATACTTCCTCTTTAATGTATAACTTCCAAAGCGTAAAATGTTTCATGCGCCAGAGAAATATAAAAGAGCTATATAGTATAGTTTCCCATTCTAAATAAAGATTACTATCTAAAACACTGCAGTTCTGAATTTCTCAAGCAAGCTAAGCCTAGTGTGTAGCCTCCGAGTCTCTCTGGGCTCCGACCTTAATCCCTCTTAAAGTTGTGAAAGACCATACGTTCGCTCGTAGCAGTTTTCAACGAAGCGTTTAGCTTTCCTTTGTATTTTAATATTTTTTTTAAATCTTTATGACCAGGGTCCCAAATGCTCGCGGCGTATTCGAGGTGTGGCCTAACCAGAGCGTAGTAGCATCTGTCTTTGATTTTTTTCTGAGGACCTTCCTATTATACGCTTAACAAAACCTAGTTTATTTAATGCCGCATATATTTTGTGTGTGTGTTCGCTAAGATATATCTGAATTTAAGGGATTCCAAGATTTTTTACTGTATCTGAAGATTTAATGTTCATTCCACCCACAGTGTAGGCATGGCATTTATGTGATGACTTTCGCGGGAAGTGAAATGTGGTGCATTTACTAAGATTCAATTCTAGCTCCTACTCCTGACACCACGAATGAACGTTTTTAAGGTCCGATGACAGAACTTCTAAGTCCGATTCTTCGCTTATTTCAAGGTAGATAACTGTATCGTCTGAAAATAATCTTAATTCACTGCTGACTCGAGAACTTTGGCCATAAATATAAATAATGAATAAAAGAGGGCCGATCAAGCTTCCTCGAGGAACACCGGATGTGACGTCAACCGTCTCAGAACTAAAACAATCAATAACTACTTTTTATTTTCGCTATAATTGGCTGAGAGAGTTATAATTGTTACTTTTTACATTCTCCCATTGAAACCTACCTTAACCGTGAAATTTCCCTTATGAATGAATGAATCGACATGGAACCGACAGGAATCCGGTGCCTTTCTTTCCTCTTTGTGGTAACGGCGTCCACTTCCGCCATCTCCTCTCTGAGAAAGATCAAACGCGACCAAAAATCACGACGGGGAATGGTTCGGGGGCGGACACGTGCTTCCCGCCGATTAATTCTGCCCCAGGTGGCGCTAGGCGATTAGCGAACTCCGATAACATATCCTCCGGCGGGTTTTCATCGTTACCCGCGCTCTCTGTCTCTCTCTATCTCTCCCTCGCGTCGCCGATTTGGGCTCACGGACGGGCGAGTTTCGTTCACTTGTGCGTGGGGATTACAAGAGCGCGTCATAAGTTTCATCTGCCTCTGAATGTTCTAAATTATGACCCAAAGAACCGTCATAAGAGCGTGGGACCAGAGGGAAGGGAGGGTAGGCGAAGGAGTTTTAGTTCAACAGACGTGAAAATGAGGAGAGGAGATGAGAGAAATCACGGCGGAAAAGGAACACGAAAGAAAATATATTTAAAATATTTTTATAAGTCATAGCTGGAAATCCTGATGATATTCAAAGGTCACTAAACGAAATGGACCAAGTTCTCCAGGAATACAACGTGAAAATAAGTTATACGAAGACTAAAATCCTAGTATGCGGAAGAGCGAAGCTGAATGCAGAAATCACACTTATGGCCAGTTGCAGGAGCGTAACATATGTATTCCATAAAGTTATGGGACCCATAAGCCATGACAACGATTCAATAAGTGTTGCACAAACATTCAATAAATTCATTGGTCTCATAACTTATGGCATGGAGTTATGAGTTCCATAAGTAGCCAAGATGGCGGATGCGTAATGAACCGCTTGGAGTCTTAATTACTTGATTAAAGAGTTGTTTTGAGACAAGTGACCAGTTTTTTTACTCTTACTGACTAATTATAATGAGCATTATCAATTATTCATAGGTTAAACTTTCATAACTTTTATCCGGCAGTGGAAGATTAGATCAACTATTCGAGGCTAGTAAATATTGGTAAATAAGTTAAATAACTAATAGATGTATTCATGCAACCCGAATATATTTATGAGTTCTATAACTTTATGGATCTAATAACTATTAATTCCATAACTAAATTTTCTTGCAACCGGCCATTAGAGGAGAGAAATTAGTGCTAGTGGATTTCTTCACTAATCTCGGAAGCACCATTACGTGGGACGGAAGAAGTACAATGGACATCAAGCGGAGAACAGCCCAAGCTTACAAGGCATTCATGGGAAAAAGACAACCGTTGAGCTCAAATAAGATAGGACTGCAAACCAGGAAACAGTGTATGAAAACATTCGTGTGGAGCGTAGCACTCAATGGATCGGAAGTATGGACCATTGGAAAAGCTGACCAGTAAAGACTAGAAGCCTTCGAAACCTGGTGCTGGAGGGGGATGCTGAAGATAAAGTGGACGGAGAAATTAAGAAATGATAAAGTTTACAGAAGAGTAAAAGATAAGAGGACCATATGGAACACCATACAGAAAAGAAGAACCAGAGGGATTGGACAACGTCCGAGGCACAATGGGTTTGTGAAGAACATAATTGAGGGCCAAATAGAGGGAAAACCCCCCTGAGGAAGACCAAGGAAGACGGTCATGGACCAAATGCAGAGGATAGTATATAGGAAGAGCTACCAGGAAGAAAGGAACTTAGCAATATATATGGAAGAGTGGAGGGTCACAGTCAGCCAATATTAGGATTGAACGACGAATGCTGATATGTTTATAGCGCAGAGTTATTTGAATTACTATGGATACGTAAATATATCTATGAATGTGTTTTGCAGTTTGGTCTGTTATTTTTTAATTTGCTTGAGAAAAAATGGGATTCGAGTGCCAGTGTGACCTTTTCATCTTGATATTTGGTTGTTATTGTCCATTGAATATAGGGAGTTCTCCAATCAAGATGTTCAAAGAAATAGTTCCTCATTTTGCGCCCTCCACATCTTTTAATTCTTATTGCCTATGATTTCGATGCTTTTATATCTTCGTTAAACTACTTATGACCTAATTATATTTTTACACCATTCGTTTGTAAAAGTTTTACTTTACGCTAAAGGCTAAAATCAAGGTTAGTTATCGGGCTATGCCTTAAATGAAGGTTCCTCTTTAAGCGGCCACCACGGGACCCATGAGATTATTGCCGCCTACGTTGGTGACCGCTAAAAGTAGGGAAAACGGTAATTGATTTTATATATGGTAAATTTAATCCGCTCCCGAAAAACTCGGCCGTTTAGTGTTGTGATCGCTTAAGGGATGTAACCGCGGAGAAGATTTCGTTGTATATGTATTCATACTACCATTTGAACCCACCTTCTTCGATCAACTGCATTTCATAATTCATTTTTGGTCTCAGCTACCTCCTTGTGGAACTCCCTACCTTTACACTTTAAAAAATCGTGCACCCGGAGGAACAAGTCCTTATGACATAACCGTGTTACTCACCAGTGAAGCTTTTATACCTACATACATACATACATACCCATCACGCCGTTCCCTTCCGGGGTAAGCACAGTCAAAATGCTTCACTCATTAATACATAATTGTACACCTAACTCTGCTTCAATAATTTCCTCCATACTTACCTATCCTTGCAAACCTCCTTTGCTTCATTTACCCTGTTTACACTGTTTCATACACGATCTCCTGTTTTTAAGACTCCTAATATTCCTCCTCCTAAGAATTTCCTCAACCACATTCAACCACAGCTTTCTCGGCCTACCTCTACCTCTCGCACCATTCATTTCACTCTCATATATCTGTTTCGTTATTCGACTCTCATCCATTCTCTCAACATGGCCAAACCAGCGAAGCACACTCCTTTTATATTCTTTGTTATAAGCTTGTTATAAGCTTTTATATTCTTTGTTAAATCATTTTTGGTCGTGAATTAAGGATTTCCAGTAATGAATTAACGCACAGTCGCGACTCGAACACTATTTATTTGACTATGGAAACTATGAATTTTATCATTATTGCAATTTTGTCCTAATTTATTCCGTTTATTCCTTTGTTTTCTGTATGTATACTAATATTGAGTGTAATTTAAATGTTTTAATATTGACTATTTTGTTAAATTTAAGCTCAATTTCTCTTGTTTCTGTTTTATTTTTTTTTATCTTCCATCTATTTGCATTTAAGCCATGTGTAATTTAAATATTGTTTTCCTTTTTAGATAGCATCTTTTATAAGTTTTTTATTATTTATTTTGGAGCAGTTGCTACGGAACAATAGATTTTGTTCAATGTAAATAACCCCTAATAAATAATAACACAAATGTAAGCTGCGGAATTCCTCATGTTTCAAATGCACACCCCGACTCTGAAGTCATATCGACGCCTAAATGCACACTTTACCGCTGGTAGAAACCACAGACGCCTTCAGCGACTTTCATCCCATTGGGTGTCGACTGGGGAAACCGTTGGATGACTGATGGCCGGTTGCAAGAAAATATAGTTATGGAATCAATAGTTGTGAAATCCATAAAGTTATAGAACTCATAAATATATTCGGGTTGCAGGAACACATCTATTAGTTACTTAACTATTTACCAATATTTACTAGCCTCGAATAGTTGATCTAATCTTCCACTGCCGGATAAAAGTTATGAAAGTTTAACCTATGAATAATTGATAATGCACATTATAATTAGTCAGTAAGAGTAAAAAAAACTGGTCACTTGTCTCAAAACAACTCTTTAATCAAGTAATTAAGACTCCAAGCGGTTCATTACGCATCCGCCATCTTGTCTACTTATGGAACTCATAACTCCATGCCATAAGTTATTAGACCAATGAATTTATTGAATGTTTGTGCAACACTTATTGAATGGTTTCCATGGCTTATGGGTCCCATAACTTTATGGAATACATATGTTACGTTCCTGCAACTGGCTATGAGAAATGCTGATGGCCGTAAAATGGTGGGATATTGTTACCGCTCACCCTTCATCACTCGGGACTCCAGGTTTTGCGTCGAAAAGGACTTTAAAGCCGCAAAATCCCGAAAACGTCGTCTTTTAATCCTTAAGTACGACATGGAATGCGGTTAACGTGTTTTGAGGCGGATTACGGGCGAGAGGTAACCGTTCTCACATCTCCGTGGAAATGAAACCAAACATTACCTTACCCTGTTCTAAAGATTTATTTGTATAAAATGCCATAAACTTGTAGCTTTTAACCACATTTTAAAAATACATTCCAGATCTTTGTGTAAAGCGTTAAAAAAATAAATATACCTTAATATCACGTCACTAAAGTTGCCACGGGTGTCTTTCAAATCTTTGGTCATTATTCTTATCAAGACTGTACGCACCGATCACTTTAATATTTGCTGATTCAGGTTTTTTTCCTTGATTGGAGATACGCATTTATGCATTCCACTGTCCATAACCTTTAAGATGGTGATCGTAACCTCCGAATGGGTATTTTTTAAGTTACCTAGAGCTATGCTTCTAATGTACAGACTGTCGTCATAATTATAAAGGCGTTAGTAATGATAAAACATTACCTGTCCAACAAAAAATTTTTTTTGGAGAGTGGACACTGACAGAAAAGGCATTTTCAGCACGGTGGGGTTTTTATCGCCAATACTGCACGCTGGCATGCAAAAAATATTTTCTCGGCAATTGAGGCTTAAGGCAGTTTGAGCGAAATGTCATTTCACCAAAAAATCAATGAAACTGGTCTCATTTCAAAGAATAATATTAACCTTAAAAGAACTTTCAAGCTTTGAAAATTCTTAAAAGAACCGTTAAGTTTTAAATCAACCCCCTGGGCGAATTCTGTCAAGGTTATTCAACTATTAAGGCTGGGACGCAATCAACGTGTACGTGTTCTGTTGAAGGCTTCCGCTGGGCTTTGATGGAGGTTGATTCCTTTTTCCGGGTTTTCCGCCGCGTTGGTTCATGCTTGGGGACGATATTTCGCCGGCTGTCCTGCTGGCTTCCTCAGGTTACATGGACCTGAGGAAGCCAGCAGGACAGCCGGCGAAATATCGTCCCCAAGCATGAACCAACGCGGCGGAAAACCCGGAAAAAGGAATCAACCTCCAACGTGTACGTGTTACGTGAGCCGTTATCGGGAGTACGCGAAAAGATGGCTGACGGGAAAGTACATAACGAACGGACACAATCAACGTGTACGGGGAGTACGTGTACGCTAGAGATGGGCAACTTTCATCTCTTCCCGTGTCCCGTACGCGGAAAACCAATCAGAATAGTCCTGAGAATCCGGGAATGGGAGCCATCTTCCGGCAGAGACATCCAACTGTTGAAGATTGCTCTTGGCGAAGACAACTTATTTACTTCCACACTTGTTTACACCTGATCTCTTAGCTGCGCTTGCGTTAGTCAATTGTTACTCCGGGCCGCGTTAACGTCAATTGTGACCGCTGACCTGCGTTCCCCGTCTCCCGTTGTCCCGCTAACGTCTCGCGTCACACGTACACGTTGATTGTGTCCCTGCCTTTAGAGTGGACCAGGCCTCCCTCTCCGGCCCTTACTTCCCATCCTATCATTAAACCAACAAAAATTTGATATTTACAGTATGGTTAGAGTGACGTCTGATGTCCACAAGGAAGCGTAATCGGCCACATTTTATTCATTAATTATATAAATGACCTGTGTTCTCGAGTTAGCAGTAAGCCAATATCATTTGCGAGCGATTCGGTCATCTACCGCAAAATTAGCAGAGAAGCGGACTTCTATTCGGAAGCGACGATCTATTATCTGACTTAAACAACGTTCATTCGTAGTGCCATGAGTGCCTTGAACAAATCTTAGTATATCCTGTACAGTACACTCCTTGCGGAAGTCACTATACCTACGCCATATCTATTATGAGTGTCAGGTAAACATAAAATCTTAGATACAGTTAAATATCTAGGAATTACCTTAACTTCTGATATATCTTCGGGAAGACACATATAAAACTTATGTGGTACAGCATTAAAGAAACTGGGTTTTGTTAAGCCTATAATCGGGAGGTCCTCGGAAGCATAAGTAAAAAAGAGAAGCTACTTCATTTTGGTTAGGCCACACCTCGAATGCGCTGCGAGTGTTTAGGACCCCGATCATAAAAATTTTAACAAAAAAAAATTAAATGCAAAGGAAATCTGAACGCTAAAACTACTAACAGCGAGCGTATTGTGTTACACAGCTCTAAGAGGTATTAGTCTTGGAGCCGCTCGGAAAATCACGGAGACTGCACGCTAGGGTTAGTATGATTGAGAAATTCAGAAGGGGTGTGTTTCAGGGAAACACAGAGAATAGTATTTTTGACGCCACACTACATCTCTAGGCTCAGCAGATGCGATAAAATGAGAGATATCTATTGCTCACAAGATTAGTACAAAAATTCGTTTTTTCCACGCCGTTTAAGTAACCATAATAAAAACTTAGTCTCATTCAAAACACTCCCGCCATATTAAAAAATACTTTTGGGGCAATGCCCCGGACGTGAAGTCAGTTTTTTCTATTACAAACAAAAGCAGTAAGAATAAGAACTCACTCTTCCTCTATTGAACACTGTAGGCCATTATTCAAGAGACTGAAAATACTGACGGTGTACAGTTTGTACATATATAAAATACTTATCCATGTGAAAGCTGACCTCCAGTCCTTAACAACTAGATCGGAAATGCACAACCATGACACACGGTAAAAACTCAACTCCTCGTCTGCCAAAACAGGTTAAAAAGAACGCAAAATTCCATTTCAAACATGGGCATTAAGCTATTTAATCACCTACCTGAGTCTGAAAGAGGACGCAGCTCAACTAAATTCAAGTCTGTGGTGTACTCATGGCTGGTTGCAAAATCTTTGTATCCCATAAACGAGTTTTTCACTTAAAAACTGATATGGTATTTTGAAGTATCCTGTACTCTTACGTGTTTCACATTGAGATGATGTTATTTCATGCTTTGTGTTTGTGAGAAGGGTCCATTGTAATTGCACTCAACGACCAATAAAGCTATTATTATTATTACACTTCACCATTGCACATGCCAAACCATTCTCCTTTTCTCGGTTGGTGTTGTAACACCCCCCGCCGCTCGCCCATGCGGCGGCTCGTAGGGTTTCCCGTCGTTCCAAAATACTGTTTCTTGAGGAACAGAAGAGTTATGTTTGTAGTGAGTGTTTTTTTTGTGATGTACTGATCTGCGCCTGGCCATTTTCGCGCCTGAAATTATTATATTTTCTAAACAGACGACTCAGCCAGGGAGTAACTTAAAACAAACATTTTAATATCTACATTCGACTTGGCAGATATTTCAATGAATACAAAGTGTTGGTAAATGTGATCGGCACTTGCGAGTGTTGACTAGGTGGATATTAAAATGAATAGCACCCCTGATACATATCAAATAAATGCCTCCAACCAAAGATTAATCCCAGGTTGTTAAGCATCAGCTGAAAACACCAAAATTTCTAGCTAAACTCAATTTTCACTATACGAGGGTTAGTCAATAAATAAGTCAGAAACGCATTACACCGCCAGCATCAATTGTAAACATTTCATTGGGAACGCTTGTAACATCCACCGTTCAGTCCCGACTTAGAACCCGGTGATTTTCATCTGCTCGGGCCCCTAAAAAATCATTTTGGTGGCCGACGTTTTGAAAATGACGATGCCGTAGTCCAAGAGGCTACTCGTTGGCTCCGACAGCCAACAAAAGACCTATTTGCTGCTGGCTATCAAGAATTTGTAAATAGATGGGATAGGATGGGATCTGAATGCACAGGGAGAATATGAGGAAAAGTGAAATAAATTTGAGGAAGTCACCTTGATTATTATGGCCTTAATCCCGTTTTGGGAGATATTTATTGACTAATCCTAGTATAAAAATCTTCTGATTTTCTCTCCCACTATGGCTTATTTTACTTAGGGTTAACGAGAGACTCTTTGCAGATAACCTTTCACTGAAATATCCCAAGTTCATATTCAAATTATGGGACATTAAGAGTAAATTTTTGTGCAAATATGGCTGAACTGCGGTTGAATCGTTTCATGCAAACATATTTTTCGTGCTATCACTCTGACTGTTCGTCGACTTTGTCATGAGAATATCCGGCTTCCTAATGACTTGGTTATATTTCCAGGGAACGAAAGCTCGCTCTTCCATTCGCAACCGATAGAGATATGAAGGATGTTGCGATGAAACTCGAGGCCAGTGACCTAGCGCACAGGAAATTCTACTCCTGCGAAAAACAGCCAAGATTATTCATGATCAGCATTTTTGGTCGAGAAGAGGAAATCGAATGTGTCATCGGGTAAGGCAGCGTTAAACAAAGATATTATTAGAGACTATATCAATTTTTATTCCACAGAGTAATCATCAGGGCAATGTTTACCTATTATTATTATTATTATATATTCTACCGGAAAGGTAGATTTTGTTGAATGTCAGAGAATCTCCTCCCGGTTTCCTATACGTTCAGGGGCCTATCTCCCTCTAATATATCCTTTTTCGCCTCTTCATAAGATCTACCCTTCTTCATCCCGTACATGAAACCTTATTCTCTTTCTTCCCCTTTCCCGCTTGCCCAACATCCTTCCCTCTATCACACTCTTCAGCAACCCAACACCCTTCAATTACCTCCTTCAGCCATCTACCCTGCCTATCCCGGATTTCGTTAAAAAGTTTCCTTACCTAGCCCACCATCTCAAGCACTACCTCGTAAGTCTTCCTTTCCGTCCATCTAACCTTCTCCATCCTTCTCCTCACCCACATCTCAAATTCCTGCAGCCTATTCTCGTCCTCCTTTCTCAGGGTCCACGTTTCTGCCCCATACAACGCTACGCTCCATATCAAGCTCTTTAACAGCCTCTTCTTTACTTCCTTACCTATTGTCCCCGTCATCAACTCCCTTCTGTTACCAAACGCCTCCATAGCTAGCGCTATTCTCTTCCGTATGTTTTCACTACTATGCCCGTTTTCCTCTAGCGTGCTACCTAAGTAATTTAACTGTTCTACTTGCTCTAGTTTGTGTTCTCCAACTTTAATCTCAAGCGTCGCTTTCTTTGTCCCAGAGAATCTCACTACCTTCGTTTTCTTATGATTTATCTTCATTCCGAATATCCCGCACTGCATATCTAAAGCGTCTACCAAAGCTTGAAGTCTATTCGAAGATCCACTAACCAATGCCTGATCGTCCGCGAATCTAACCGATTTTATAAGATGCCCTCCCACTTTGACTCCAACCTCAAGTTCTTCCCATGCCTATCTTACCATTTCCTCAGCATAAATGTTGAAAAGCAGCGGCGACAACGGACACCCTTGCCTTACGCCGCGACCTAGAGTTGCCCACCCTGATTCACCATCAGCCACCCTCACCTGCGCCCGTTGCGTCATACATAAGTGTCAAATTATTCTCCAGTCTCACCAACCTATTCCCACTTTTTTAGTATCTCCGGTAGTTTATTCCAATTTACTCTGTCAAAGGCCTTTTCAAAATCAATAAAGCATGCGAAAACGTCCTGATTATACTCTATGTTTCTTTCTATGTGTGTTCTCATCACCGCTATCGCATCCCAAGTTGACCTTCCCTTCCTGAACCCAAACTGGTCATCGCCTAAGTAGTTTTTGGCTTTACTCTCCAACCGTATATTGATTATTTGAAGTAAATATTTGACTGCGTGTGAAATTAAACTAATTGTTCTGTAGTCCTCGCATTCTGATGTATTCTTCTTTTTCGGGATAGGAATCAATACTGTTTTCACGAAGTCCTCTGGCCATACTCCTTTCGCGTAGATCCTACGTATAATTTCGAAAAAAGCTTGCCTACCTTTACTTCCTAAACTCTTTAGCAATTCCGAGGGTATGTTATCTACTCCTACAGCTCTTCTTGCCTTCATCTCTTTCAATACTTTCTCTATTTCACTGTCGAGTATAATTGGCATGAGGTAATCTTCCTCAAGTGTTCCCTCATCCTCTATGCCTAAATTAGCTGGTCTACCATCACTGCCATATAGCTCCTCCACGTATTGTCGCCATATTTCTAGGATATCTTCCTGCTCGGTTAACATTCTACCTCTCTTGTCCTTAATCGTTGGTATCGTTCGCCCTCGCTTACCTCCCGATAGCAATTTTACCCTTGCATATAACGCACTCTCTCCCCCCTCCTTTTGCAGTTTCTCTATTTCCTCGCAATGCCTTCTCCGCCTATTTTCCTTCGTCCGATTGGTTATTTGCCGTAGTTGATTATTTAGCTCCTTGTATTTCGCCCTACCATGGTCGGTGTTGACATTTTTCCAATTCCTTCTCTCCTCCATTTTCCTAATCATTTCTTCCGTAACCCACTGCTTCTTTACCCTCGTCAATTCCGCTGCTCCTATTGTTTCCTCAGCCGCTCTCACAATGCTTGTTTTTATATTCTCCCACTTTTCCTCGATTGTTCCTGCTTCTTTGATTTCTCCTATGTTCTCATCCACTATCTCTTGGTACTCCCTCCTATTCTCCCCCTTCAACGCTTCTAAGTTCCATCTCTTCATCCCCCTGCTTTTATTTAGCTTTTTGAATCTAACCTCACAATTCATCATCACTTAATTATGATCCGAGTCTGCATCTGCCCCCGGATAACTCCGCGAGTTCTTCACACAGTTCCTATATCTTTGTCTAACTATGATATAGTCAATTTGGTATCTCCCAGTGTCTCCCGGCATTTTCCATGTGTACCTCCTCCTGCGATGGTGTTTAAACCACGTGTTTGTAACTATTAATTTATTTCTCCCACAAAATTCGACTCCCTTCTCTCCGCGATCTTTTCTCGTTCCTAATCCAAACACTCCCACTTCATACCCATCTCTCCCTTCCCCCACTACTGCATTCCAGTCGCCTATTACTATTAAATTTTTATTACCCGGCACTTTTCTGATTATCTCCTCTATCTGTTCATACACCATGTCCTCTTCATCCTCCCTGTGATTGCTTGTAGGCATGTACACCTGGACCAATACGAAATTTGTACGGCGTGCTTTTATTTCTACCACTAGTATCCTGTCGCTCACCTGTTCAATATTTACTACCCTCCTCCCCAGTTTTGCGTTCAATACTATGGCTACCCTGCGTTGACTCTCAACCCCGCCACTATAGATTACCCTGTAACTACCACTCCAGTAGTCCCCGCTGTCCTTCCATCTCACCTCGCACAGTCCCAAGGCATCCATTTGCCCTCTATCCATTTCCCGTTTAATGTTTTCCAGCTTCCCAGCCCTCATCATCGTCCTAACGTTCCAAGTTCCTATTGTTATCGGTACTATCCTTCTCTTCTTCCTTTTCTTCTTATCTTCCTTGATATTGTATCCCGTGATGACTGTGTTGCGCATTAATTGCTCCCGCCAGACCAGCTCTAGGGGTCATTGAAACGCGCAAGCCCTTCTACCACGTCAAGGTTGTAGTCCGCGGAAAGGGTATTTACCTATAGAGAAATAAATATCATCACTTGGTTATCGTTTATGGTCGGTTCCAGATAATGGGAAATTTCAGACATTATCATATTAAATTCAGTGGCCTTCATAATTATTAATTGAATAACTTCTTATATTCGCGTTAAACCGATACTTTTATCGTCTCCACGCACTTTCTTTTTTTATTAGTCCCTTACATCGCGCATAGGCTGGATAGATTGTGAGGTAATTTGTCTCCAGAACTGCTGCGAGACGCGTGACGTCAGGGGCGGGAAGTAAACTCAAATGGCCCGGAAAATTTTAGGTATATAGAAGGAAAAATTTCCAAACATTGCATTTAACAAATGATGTGGTACGAAGTCACTCGCACGGGTGCATATACACCAGGGTTGAAATTCGCTATAAAAAAATCATTTGACTTGACCGGGATTCGAACTCGAAATTCGCCTTGAAGGAAGATGGCTTGGTGGTGTAACTGGCTAACACACCTGACCGGCAATTGGGAGATCCGGGTTCGAATCCCGGTCGAGTCAAATGATTTTTTCATAGCGAATGTCAACCCTGGTGTATACAGGGTGTCTCATAAATGTCACGCCACAGTGACACTGGGGCTAGGGCAGCCTAAGAGGAACCGAACCAGCCTAATATGACCTCAGTAAAAGTTGCACGGTTTTCGAGATATTGCCAAATTAAAGCTTTTTCAAAAATTTCACTTTTTTTACATTTTCAAACTGATAATTTAACGTTCTCATTAGGGCCGCTCTTTTAATCTTCCAACTGTGACTCATGTGCCGACTTCTACCTGGAACAGAGGCCCGAGAGGGAGGGGGGGTTCATGGGGTCCAAACAAACAAAAGAAACACGAAAGCCGCTATACCCGTCTAACTTTATCGGCTTTCAAAAAATGGGATGGATAGAGTACTTTGTTTGTTAATTTGTGGCAGTAGCCCCATCAGAGAGCCAAATTGAGAGCTATTCAAGTGAATTCTGGGACTAGAAATGTAAAAAAAGTGAAATTTTTGAAAAAGCTTAATTTGGCAATATCTCGAAAACCGTGCAACTTTTACTGGGGTCATATTAGGCTGGTTCGGTTCCTCTTAGGCTGCCCTAGCTCCAGTGTCACTGTGGCGTGACATTTATGGGACACCCTGTCTAGAAGGAGTTATCATTTCTCACAAAGTACAATAAATGTGGACTCACATTATAGAAATAAAGTCCTCTGATTTAATTATTTTTTATTAACGATTTTCTTTTTGAGACAATGCCAAATACCGTTTTCTTTAACCGTTTTCTAACTCAAAGTTAGTTTTTTACGAGGCTCGATCGTCGTCCGTCGACGGCGACGTCAATGTCCGGCCATCGTAACTGGCTCCTCTCAACTTCGCGAACGTCAGCGTCGTTCCCGGAGCACAATCGAAAAGACTGACCCGCCCGCGCCGTCCTGCGCAACCGACCTATATGGCCGGCGCGAACGTATTGCGCGTTTACGGCCCGGGAGAGCCCGTTAGCTACGTTGGTCAGTCCCTCCGATGGAATGAAGGCCCAGGTCACCGCCTGTGACTAAACTTCTTTTAATTGTCTCAATACGTGGTCATTAGTTCAGAGTGTTGGCGGAACAAAATGCCGAAACCAATCTTGACTATAGACATGGGAAACTTCGGGATTTTTTCGGATATATGCGATCCTATACGTAAAGAATGACACCGAAGCGAAATAATCAGCTGCTCAGCTGTTTTCTCTATCATTAGCACCTCCTCACCCTCCCCTCAGATATTGGATTTTGTAAGAAATTGTATATTCCATGAGGTAAAGAGCTTCCACACTGCAGCGTTAAGGGATTCAACCGTGTGTTTGACGTCACAGAGAAGGGCTTGCTCTGATCCCGTGAACCATGCATTGCAGAGGATAGTGTGTGGTCCCTCAATTGTGCGCATGCTGCATTATATCGTTGGTAATACACGTTCTAATGATTTGATGACGTTTTCCCCGGAAACGCAACCTTTAAATTACTTGGCAATACCGGTTTTAAATTTGAAGAAGCATAGACGGAGAAATATTGCTGTAAGATTAGTAAAAAAACTCCACTTTCTCCGGCGAGATATTGTAGAACAGCATATTTACCAATGGTACTCAAATGATATCGTACTGTCTACCAAATTTATTTCAAACTCTAACTTCACGTGTTTCAACTGTCTAGCAGTCATCATCAGGCAAGATTGAGGGACAACACACTATCCTCTGCAATAGTCTTACCTGATGATGACTGCTAGACAGTTGAAACACGTGTTGTAAGAGATTGAAATAAATTTGGTAGACAGTACGATATCGTTTGAGTATCATTGTTATCAATAAAAAAGATGCTTCGTGCTCGAATTTCGATTCTCTATATGATTTGTTGAGATCAAAAGTGGTGTAGGTGTGTTTATTGCCATATTTTACGTGGGTATTGCGAAGCGTACCGGCATTCTGCTTCGTCTACGAGCCAGCTAAGCTTACCTATGTTTTTATACCAGAAGGAGCACTTAAAGTTTTATGTACGAGGGTAAGTCAATGCATAAGTCACAAAAGTCAGCATTTCATCATCAGCATCAGTTGTAAACATTTCATTGGGATCGCTTGGAACATCCACCGTACAGTCCCAACTTAGCCCCTCAGTGATTTTCATCTGTTTGGGCCCCCAAGAATCATTTTTTTGGCCGACGTTTTGAAAATGATGATGCCTTAGTCTAAGAGTGTTTGAATTTCAAATGGCTAAGCATGGCACAAGTGCTGGTGAAGGATACTGTCTCTTGGTTGTGGCTTCTTTGAAGTCCTCTTCTCTCTTGCGTTGCCATCTTTGATGGACCGTAAGGGCCTAAGATCTAGTTGCCTCGTACCCACCAAAATTGCCATGGGAATTAGGAAGTCTGGATAGCGTAGTGGTCTGCGCATTGGTCCGGCAAACCAAAGGTCTGTGGTTCGATTCCCGGTTCAGGCCGAATTTTTCCAATGGCAATTTCTTCAAAAGGTTACTCGTTGGCTAAACGGCAGCGAACGAAAGACTTATGTGTTGCCGGCTAGGAAGGACTTGTATTGAGATGCGATAAGTGTCTGTATGTTCAGGGTGAATATGTAGAAAAGTGGCTGGAAATTTCAGGCTGTTACTTTGATTCTTATTGCCTCTTTCCAGTTTTGCGAATTATTTATTGACGTATTGATCCTCGTAATTTTCTACAATTATCATTTTTCAAAAAGCAACATTTTTTACTCACACCAATCTTGCTCTCGACAGTACGTATGCTAAATTTGATCATTCACTATTTTCATGCAAATAATCTGGCAGAGGCATAAGATAAAACAGAAATCAGATGGCTTTAATTGAACCGCCATATAAGTGCTAACCACGCATTGGTAACAAATTGGGGTTCGGATGATCGTGCTGAGCCTTGGGAAACAATATTGTAATTAAATATGTACTCGATGGTATTTACACCACGGGAAGGCACACCCTAAGTCCCGGTTTTATAATATCTGGTCAAATGTTTTCTCAGGCAAAGAAAAGCGAAACGTATAATTTCAACCAACCATCACGTTCAAGTAACCGACAGTCTGCTGTTTATATAAAAAACTTTGAACTCTCATGGAAGATCAAGATAACGAAAAGGTTACGGTCAATCTTTTGGCTGCCTTTTACCAGCAATCATAAAACCAGGGCGAAAAGTGCTTTTCGTGATCCGCCTTGGAGTAATTCAAGTGTGGCGGTTTAAGTAAATCAAGATTACCTTTATAGACTAATCATGTAGTGTATTTCAGGAGCGGGGGATCCAAAATGGACGATATGGACGCCGCTTCTGATTACTCAGATGGTGAAGACACCAGCTCCGAAAGTGAAGGTGAAGATGATGAACCCAGGGGTGGTGACTGTTACGACATGACGTTCGTCTTCAACTGCAGCTTGGGACTGCCTTATTTGCAGTTGGCCGAAGAGGTATGACCTCTCCCTTTATTTTTCATTTTTCAGTATGAAATAAATCGTAGATGAATACTACTTTTGATGCCAGCAGAAAATTTCCTCTACTTGCACTTTTAAAGGCTCGCAATTAATCATTCAATAAGTTCGATAGGTTCAGGCGTAACGTACTGGAAGTTTGTCACAATGAGAATTAAATTCGCACTTTTTCGCATATTTTTAATGGCAATAACGACGCGTTTCAACTCACGGAGTGATCATCAGGTACTAAACACTGAGAAAATGGAGATGTCACCTTTATATTGCAGAAAGGAGGGGTTGGTGTAGGAAACAGGGGAAAGGTAGGGGGAAGAGAGAAGGTTGAAGGTTATGATGGGAACTCCGAGAGCAAAGTTTTTCCGTTTTACATCACACAACACACGGCCACACAGTTTTTCCGTCATAACCTTCCTCCTTCTCTCTCCCTCTTACTTACTCCTATTTCCTATTACCCACCCCTCCTCTCAACCATATAAATGTGATGTTTCTTTTTTCTCTGTTTATTTTCGCCTTCAAAATAGTATCGACCTGGAAAGCCATCACAAAGATGGGGTGAGCTTCTTACGGCTAGACAATGAAATAAAAGAGGGAAAATCTCCAAAAGCCGTAAACGATTGGCACCCTTCGTCAACAAACACCAAATTTACTGTGTTGGTATGCTAGGAAACTACAGCAGAGACCAACCACAGCCTCTCAACCAAGAATACCCCCCTGTTTTGGTTTACGGGAATGTTACTTCCTCGCCAGGGACCAAACACAGACGCACACACACAACCCAAATAGGATCCTTTGCAAGGGCTAATGGGACCCCGCTAAGGATGTTTGGGTTATAACCTGGGATCCTTCACAGGGATAATGAGACCCCGCTGAGGATGCCCGGTTATTTACGCAAGCACACTCACAAGCACACAAAATCACTCACTCACACACACAAATGGGCCCAATTTCTGGGAGAATCAGCTCAAAATGAGCGTGGTCAAATCAACACAACAGGACGAGGGTGGGAGTCGAATACGCGTATTTCGGCTACAAAGTAGCCCTCTTCAGCGAATCGAAGGTAACGCGTCACTTCAACGCAGGGTTGAAGTGAGGACCTGGTCTCGACTGGACTTTGATGGGTTCCATATGAACTCTGAGCATGATTGATAGGTCATATTATACATCATTGGAAAGAGAATTTATTTACCCTTAAAATAATAAATACCTTTGATCGATGTCATTCTCCTGCTTGATGGAAGTCTTAAGAAAGCAGATAAAAACACGGTAGAATTGCTCAACTTCACGACTTGATCGTGTTTACAATAGTGTAGAACACCAATCAGAGGAAAGCCAAACTTTTATCTCAAATAGAACATTTATAATCATGAAGCCGGAAATATCTTTTTAACGTCCGTCTATTGCTGCTCGACTGTTTATGCGCGTTTAACTAAGAAATCAATTGGAATCAACAATTTTTGTGCGAGAGAGTTGCAATTTAAACAGTATCTCATTGATAGAATGAAAAAAATAAGCGAGAGCTCGATTTTTTCTTAAAGCAATGGATCAGGGAATATTTGGGGAACACTAATGATGACGTCACACCGGCAGCATGCATCGCTTCGGCCAAGTCGTGAAGTTTGGCGATTTCAGCGTGTTTTTGTTCGTTTTATTAAGACTTACATCAAACAGGAGATAGACATTGATCCAAAATATATATCATATAAAAGGTAAATAAATTCTCTTTCCAATGATGTATACTATGCCCTGCCAATGATGGTCACTGTTCATGTGGAACACGTCAAAGTCATAGTCTATACTACTTGACGGCGACTACAGTACCTGATGATGACTCTGTGCTGCGCTATAATTGTTATTAAAACTTTGTGGATAAGTGCGAGTTTTCTTTTAATTAATCATTCAATCCTGAGATTGGTTGACAGCAGCCATCCATTCTTCCCTGTCCCCTGCTTGCTCCTCGTAGCTCTTCTGTTTCAATTCCCGTTTCGATTGACTTTTGTCCATCGGCCTTCCTCGTGCAGCTTTCTTTTCTATTTGCTATTCAGTTTTGTTCCTTACAAATTTGTCGCGTCGCTAAGTGTGGGCTATCTGTCTGTTCCCTATCTTCCTTAAAGTATGTACTTAGTTAGGATGTGAATTTGACATATATACGGTCACAGTATGAATCCCCCTGAAAGTTTTCGCTGATCTTGCCGTGGCTGCGTGTACGATCGATTAGGAACATTGTGAATTGAAGGATGGATTTGAGAATCACGCTTCCTGGAAAATTAGTTTTGATTTAAATTCATAAGAAAGTATGATTTTAATAAACTCTTCTCGGGCTCTGAACCAGGTAATTGGCTTCATGTTTGCCGACGTTTCGGAAAACGACTTGTTTTCCATTTTCAAGGCGTGTTACTCTGTCCGTGTCAGATTGTAAACTGAATTGAATTGACCGTTGGTCGGGCCCAACAATTGAGCTCAGGTGCCATCTGATTGGCTGATGTTTGGATTTTGCCCTTGAATCATTTTATGATTTTTCCTTATGTTTTTAATGCAATTTATTACAGGTATCCATGTATTGCTCAGATGAAAGCCAGAGCCACGATTGAAATTTATTGGATTAAGGCGTATTTCAATGGCTTCCTTAATTATGCGGTCCCAGTAGCGCGCTGAGCGGCAAGGAATAGTTTATTAATACTATTCACCAGAAGAGACTTATATCTTAAAGTATAATTACTTGTCCTTGAAGCCTGTAACGCGTATCTATACTCAACTCAATATACATGTGAGATTTACTTTTTGATTATGAAGCTTGCGAAGAATTAAGTAATATACTTTCAATTTTACACAGCATTTAAGTATTAGAGCTAGGGTACGGATGGTGTCTACTTCAAAATCCACTTCTACTTCAGCATACTAATTTGTATTGAGGCATTCATGCTCCTGTATGATATCAGCCATCAATTGTTCCTGGTAGTGATTGAGGAGAGATTTGCCGGAATACTTGGATTTAGAAGGAAAAGAATTGGAATTTGGACCGACTCAAAATTTATTATGGATGATCTATGAATTAAGGTAGGTTTGAATGGATCAGAGAAAGCATCTCCAAGACTTACTCCGACACAGGCCCATATTTCCTTGCACGATTTTCCTCTTATACTCACTAACGTCAGACCTCCGTCCCTGACCCTCCTATCTATTTAGTCTATGGTCGTCGAATGTAGGTGTGGTAATTGAATAGATGATACCATTGTATGCTGACAGCTCATCTCATATCAAATTTTTGGGAACTCGGGTTGAAATTTACTCAGGTAATAATTGTAACTAGGCGTGGACATCACATAAAAAATGCCGGTTTTTACTCGAGTAGTATCAAGCACTACCTCAACCGGACCCGTCCGGTGGTACCGACGCTATACTATCAGTCAACCGGTATTTTTTACTATGTATTTTTATCGATTAGTAGCAAATTAACGTAATTAGCTTGCAATTAGCGCGCTCATATATCGCACAAGAATAGTTTAAAAGGTTTAGCGAAGGTTTTGCACAAATATACCAGGAAAAAAAACAGAATTTCGAACCCGTAAACGCTTGCTGGCGTTTTCGGATACATTCGAGTGGAGTTTTACAAAAAAAATAAGTCTTTGAAATTTGAAGCAGTCGAGTTGATGGTGCCATCGGAAATCGCAGCAAGGACGGAAATAGATGGATTTTGACCGGATCTTCGACGGAGACCAATGATCTTTCACCATTAGACGACTGGTAATATCGCTGTCTATTTTTTTAACATTTTGTTGCAGCGTAACTTTCGAATCATTATCTCTTCTCTCTCTCTTCATTTTATTTTATACTGCAAGTGCCTTCTTCATATTTTTACTGCACTCTTTAAGTAATGAAGCTCAAATGATTTCTGTGTACTGTGTACTAATTTTTATTTCACCTCTTGCTACACGTGTTTCGACTGACTAGCAGTCATCATCAGGGAAGACTAATTCAACATAAACAGATATGAGCTTATATAATACGTGAAACACCATATTTGCGTCACACTGGGAAAGGATAGAAGGACAAGTGGGAGAAAATGGAAGAGGGGGGGGTGGTGTGAGGGGAGAGGGTGGTTTGTTGGAGGAGGTAAAGTTATTTTCCAATGGTGTCAAAAATAGGAGAATGACAAACAAATTCGTTCTCATTTAATAAGTTCATTTTCTTTCGTTTCCTCTTGACTATTTCCCACTGTTCCGAAACATCTATACGGTGTCCTTTATCCAGGAAACGGAGGATTTTCACATTAAATGTGGAGTGGTGGGATTCTTCCATTAGATGTTTGGCGAAATAAGACTTAGGATCGCTCTTCACCAAACACCTTTTGTGTTCCGACACCCTAGTTTTTAAAAATTTTGTTCTCCCAGTTTGACCGACATAAACACTACCACATGTGTCACACTTAAGTTCATAAACCCCCGATTTTAGCAGGGGGTCAAAAGGATCTTTGGCATTATTAAAAATTGTTCCCAGAGTTCTTGGTGTGTAAAAACTCACTCTGTACTCGTCTTTAGGGGATGATTTAACTGCATCGTAAGACATTTTACCCAAGTAAGGCAGCTTTACCCATATAAGTTGCACTCTTTAAGTTATTCACATTAAATAATGAGCTGATTTTTGGATTTGTGAGATCTTCTTCATGATATTTCACGATAATCATTGGGAGCCTAATGATTAGCAACTTTTTCAAGCAAAACGCTATATTTTTCTGACTTAACACCTTTAATAAGTCATCATTATTTTCACTTCATTTTCGTAACCGGTAACTTGAAAATCTCCAGGGCAAGCAATTTATTTTTATCGTACATATTATTCAACATTTAGCGTAACATTTTGAAACTAACATTTTTTTACGTTGTTATTCATTATCCTTGACTGTGTCATGCCCTAGAAACGCATTGTCTTTCATACTACACCAACTTTTGCTTATCCCCGAGACAGCCATATTGAACCCGCCATCTTGCTTTTTCCGTTTTTATTTTTACATTGAATTCGTAATTGTCGGCCAATATAATCCCTATTCACCAAATTCCAAACTGATGAAATAAGTTTTTCATATTTTGGCCAACTTATCGGGATTTGTCCCCGCTCTGCGACGCACAGCTCAGCTGTTTACCTACCGAGAGGCTTTCCCGAGCCACTCTAACATGCTTAGGTTGTGCTCCAAATGTTAGCGAGATGTTACCTCGCCTGACTGACTATAGAACTTATACTGCAAGTGCCTTCTTCATATTTTTACTGCACTCTTTAAGTAATGAAGCTCAAATGATTTCTGTGTACTGTGTACTAATTTTTATTTCACCTCTTGCTACACGTGTTTCGACTGACTAGCAGTCATCATCAGGCAAGGCATTCAACATAAACAGATATGAGCTTATATAATACGTGAAACACCATAGTTGACGTCTTACTTTTTCGCATTGGTTTCTGAAGATAATCGTGATTTTTCGTACAGGATAATGTGACATACCAACATTTTAGTGAACCATCGTTGCATACCTTTTCGTATTCATGCTTCTCTGTGAATAACATCTGAAACTTTGCGAAGGAAGCTATTTTCGTGCAGATCACATCCCTGATTGAACGAGCAGGGTCGGCGAGCCTAGCGTGCCTGTATATAATAAACTAACTGTTTCTGATCATTTGGGCCTATTAGTCCGGGCGATTCACCTATGGCTCTTCAACCAGAGACGAGCGTTTCAAGACTAGAACCTCTCAATGTTTCATGGTTTTCACGGTCTCAATTATGAAGAAAGCAGGGAAAATATTATTTTCAGTGAGAAAGATACGCAATTTAAACACTCCAATTATAATATACCAAGGAGGCAAATAAGGGACACAATCCATAACGTGGAAGAAAAAGATTGGATGGAGACGGAAATTATATTTATATAAGACGGAGAAAGAGAATAGGTTTCATGGACAGGATGAAGAATGATATATCGTATGCCAATGTGAAGAAGAAAATACTAGAGGGAGACAGGCCCCTGAATGTGTAGAAAACCGGGAGGAGATTCTCTGACATTCAGCAAATCCTACCTTTACCGTTAGAGTACATTAAAAAATGACTATGGGAATATCTCGCTAGAACTACCTCAACTGTCTTCCTCTGCGCGTACGAAACAATGTCTACTTTTTCGTTTTTTTTCTTCAGTCGTTATATGTGCATGCGCGTGGACTTGAGTTTCAGTTTCGCGACGGTAAATTTTACCAGCAATTTTGATGCGAATGATTCGTCATAAAATCTAATGGAGAATTAAGTATGGAACAAAATGTCGGTGAAGTTTATCTTTGCATATTTTTCAGTGCATGAAATGACTTTCCTTCGCCCACTTCGGAATGTTCCCTCGCATACGTTACGAGTAGCATCACGCGGGACGGAAGAAGTTGATTCTTTAGGTTGATTATCCGTTAAGACGACAAGCAGATATTGTAAAAGTTTTAATGACTATGAGGATAACACCTTACCTGTTTTAGGGTAGCTTGAGGGAGATAGTTCCCTAGTCATAATGGAGACCATATTCGAATTATATGATTTTATTTCAGCAGCTGTAGGAAGCATGAAATAAATATTGCATAATTAATGGTGCAATAGTGTACATATATATGACTTTAATTCTAAATCATTAAATAAAACTATCAGTAAATTCTTCAAATTGACTCATTTACTTCACGCGGTACGTTTAAAACTCCTTCATAACGAAAGGTATTTTTACGATCTAATTTCAAAAATAGTTGATAAAACATGCAAACTATACGCTGTTATTTATTTTAACAAGATATTAGAGTTAAACTTCGCCATTTTTGAAAAATATGGTGTCTTTGAAGAGCATGCGTGTACCATTTCCAATGTAAAATAGCTGGTATATTTCGTCAAACATATGGGGAAATTAGTTCGGTTGATATTTTATGGGTCCGTGGAAGGGTGAGATTTTTGATTAAAATTGAGACCAAATACATTGAATTATAGGTGAATAAATATTTCGCTCAAACTATCTTAAGTACTTATTTTGAAATAATTCGTGAACTACACTCCAAATATTTGGCCGTGATTTTCGTGCACCCATAGGATTCTACCTATCAAGGATGTTAACAAGCGTTTCGCCAGCATTTGTGGTTCCATTCAACGTCTGTCGACCGCGCTGAAATGCGATGATGTGTTCCGATCTATGCAATCAATTTTTAATTATTATTCAATTATTTTTCAATGCATGAAACGACTTTCCTTCGCCCACCTCGGAATGTTCCCTCGCATACGTTAGGAGTAGCATCACGCGGGACGGAAGAAGTTGATTCTTTAGGTTGATTATCCGTTGAGACAACAAGCAGAGCACATTCTGTGTACCTTAAGTACAGCATTACTGTATACACTAGTAAATGTGGTGCAAACTGATGTCATTATCAGCTATTTTTCACGCTGAAAGGTAGCTTGAGCGAGATAGCTCCCTAGACATAATGGAGACCTTATTCGAATTATACGTTTTGATTCCAGCAGAAATGGGAAGCATGAATTCAATATTCCATTATTAATAGTGCAATAGTATACATATATATGACTGAAATTCTAAATAATTAAATAAAAATATCTGAAAAGTCTTCAAATGGACTCATTTCCTTCACGCGGCACGTTTAAAACTCCTTCATAACGAAATGTTTTTTACGATCCGGAGAAAATTACTGCGATAACTATATAATTTAATTTAATATAATTTAATTTCAAACCGGGAGGAGATTCTCTGGCATTCAGCAAAACCTATCTTAACAGGTAGAATACTTTAAATAAGCTGTCATCTTGGCTTAGCGAGGCAGAGCTGGCGGGAGGGTGGTGCGTACGTCGGTGAGTTGGACTGAGACAGGGTGCGGAAAGATGAAGAGGAAAACATGGGAAGAGATGGAGAGGGCTGGAAAAAGGGTTTGCGAGTTAACACCGATATCAAGTCCCCTAAAATTGTAGAAACCGGGAGGAGACCCTCTGACATTCATCAAAACGTAAATCAACCAGTAGAATACTTGAAAAAATATCAGCCAAGCACCGCAGGGAGAGAATTGCTCTTGATTCCCGAGGCCACCACCATTGCACTGTTATAATAACAAATTACTTGATAGTAGTGCGACCATTTTTCCGATTTCATAAAAAAATAAACGTGAAAACTATTGCAGAGACCATTGTCACTCCAATCGAAAGGCAGAATTAAAATGTGCGACCGTTTAGTAAATTTTGATCGCCAAATATAACTACGAGTCATGATAAACATTATGGGTATGTGCTGCAAGGTCTATAGCCCCTGTATACAATTAGGCATTCATTTTTCATGTCTAGGACTTAGAAAAACGTATGTAGGAATTCAATCTTCACCATTCCCTATGCAATGTTTGGTCCCTTACTTCCTGATAGCTCTGGTTATGAACTTCACTCTTTATTTGGTCCATGAACTTATTCCTGGGTCTTCCTCTGGGGACTTTTCCCTCTATTTTACCATCAGTTAGGTTCTTCAAGAAGCCATTGTGTCTCAGGGTATGTCCAACCCATCTGGCTCTTCTTTCCTCTATGGTATTCCATTTGGTCCTTCCCTCTTTTACCCTTCTGTACACTTCATAATTTTTAATTTTGTCCGTCCAAATTCAGCATCCTGTTCCAGCACCAGGTTTCGAAGGTTTCTAGTCTTTTCTGGTCAGATCTTCAAATGGTCCATGATCATCAAATCCAGATCTATAGAGTACACTGCTTCACACGAATGTTTTCACATACTGTTTCCTGATTTTTAGTCCTATATTCCTTGAGCTTAACGGTTGTCTTTTCCCCATGAACGCCCTTGAGCCCTTCTCTTGGACAATTCTCCACTTGACGTCCATAAAATAGAATACTGAACAAGAATGATACCAAATGTAGATAGAAATATCGTAGATGCGCTTTAAAAAAAGCGTTTGGTGTGGTGTTGCCGACTAGGACGTATGGAATATAACGGATAGTCAGAAAGAATATGGAATTGGACCCTTTTAGGAAAGGGCGCGGCTGACCAACAAGAAACTGCGCCCTGCGAGCCGCCGTATGGGCCTTGGTAGGCCGAACTTAGCCATTTTAGATGCACTGTAAATACACGTCCCTATGCAAGATACTACGTGCGATTTTCCTTTGCGTAGTGTATCAATTTCGCGAATTAAATCTTTCCGTGCACGGATGCTCCCAAATGCTCGCGTCTTATTGGAGATGTGGCATAACAAGAGCAAATTAGAATCTCTCGTTCACCTTTTCATCGGAGAACGTTCCTACTATTGCTGGATAAATCCTCGTAGCCTTAATGCAGCGCAGAAAAATTCATATTACGAACAATCCACCCCACAGCCAGATATGAATCGGAAGCAAACCAATTTAATATCTAAAGCATTTGGTTAGGGGGCGAATTGGAGTGGTACACTTACAATGCAAAGTCAATACGAACTTATGATCCGAACATTCCGCACCTCTGGGCACACACCAAGGGCATGCAATCCGACGTAATTGGACAGTCCGAGGGACTCGGTAAACTAGGTCAACCTCGTTCATTACTCTCTCTTATTTGTACACACTGACGTGGCAGCAATCAGCAATTCCGTTAGTTAGAGCTGAATGATATTGTAATGATCCCAATATACCATTACGGCGTCAATTTTGCATTTCCAACGATATGATTCATCGTAGATCGAATTTCGCCCCACATGAAATGTTATCAAACGACATCACATTCAAAGCGTACATATCTCGATGTCAAATATCGCACAATACTTCACATGCACACCGAATGATATCGCATGACGTCGCATTGTTCATTATTGCCGAGATCGTAAGATATCGCATCCAACGATGTATTTACTTATGGCAATATATCGAGCCTTGCATTAAATATCATTATGTCGCACATCTGATTATAACACACACCGAACGATACCGTATAACCTGAATTTTTGCAATATATCGAAAATCACATGATATCATGCAATTATCGATTAATCAATGCTCTCGTTCCGCATAGCATCTCATTTCGAGTTGTATCGATTATGAAATATATGACTGCGCATAATAACGCCGCAAACTGCCCGTTAGCACAATATCACCACGCGAAATCGCATGAATATCGCATATTGCAGTCAATACATCGCAATATCACCAACACAATCTTGTGCACTCAAGTCCTTAGGTTTTCAGGAACTCGGAACCCAAAAGTCCCTCAGACACGGAGAAACTCAACGGAAACGTAATTGATTTGTGGCTGAAATAAATAATTAATTACGTAATAGCGAATTGCCACTATCCGCTGGTTGGATTCCGCCGTAAAAAACCTCATGAATATCGAATGCCACCTTCGATACATCGAAATGTCACGCAACCCCACCAGCGACTATAAAACTCTCGAGGCTTCAGGAACTTGTGTGGACGCAACAGGGAACAGAAAAGGGATCCTCCTTTGGTGTTTAAGAACCCCCCTTAATGGCCCTGTTACTCTTGATTTTAAAGCATCCAAGAAAACCCCTCGAAAACATCGAATTATAAAGTTTCTCGTCGAAAAATGGAGGAGAGAGGGAGAGAGAGAGAAAGTTGTTCAGCGCATTAACTCAATAACGGGATGTCATCTTCTCTTTTTTTTAATTTTTTTATATTCCATTATACATAGCGCCGGCGTGAGTTACTAAAAGCATTCCGCTGTGAGAGGCAGCGAAAGAAATGGGTTGAAGGAGGAAGTTCTCCTTCCTACCACGACCCGCTCCTCATTCGCCTACCGCCCCTGCTCTCCCCCAGTAAGGATTCCCCCAAGGCCTTCACACTGGTGTAGCCGCTCCTTTTCCGTTCACAAAGTCATGAATAATTTGATGAGCACCTGGGGGTCTGGATCAGAGGAATTGCCTCGCTCTCTCGTCCCGTTAAGCGATTTTATCTTCCATCGCGCATCTGCAGACTCTTAATACGCTCATTTGCCCCGCGCAGTATCCAAAGAATCCCCTCAGTGTTCCAACAAATTGATTTTCAGACTTCTATGTCCTTGCTTGAAACTCTTATTTATAATCACAGGATATCAAACGATCAAGCTTAGCACTGTTCAATCACTTGAATTATCTCAATCTCTTGACTTAACTATACCTATATGACAAGTTTTCCAGAGAAAGGCTGTATACAGAAGTCACTCAGAGAGGAGAGAAATTAGAGAAAGTGGATTCCTTAGCCAATCTTGGAAGTACCATAGCGTTGGACGGAAGAAGTCCAGCCGATATCAAGCGAATAATAGCCCAAGCTAAGAAGGCGTTCATGGGAAAAAGACAACTGCTGTGCTCCAAGTAGATAGGACTACAAACCAGGGAACAGTATGAGAAAACATTCGTGTGGAGCGTAGCACTCTATGGATCGGAGGCATGGACTATTGGAAAAACTGATTAGAACAGACTGGAAGCCTTCAAAACTTGGTGCTGGAGGTGGATGCGGGGAAAAAAGGACGGACAAAATAAGAAATGATGAAGTTTACAAAAGAGTAGAAGAAGAAAGAGCACTATGGAGCCCCGTACAGAAAAGAACAACCAGATGGATTGAACACACCCTGAGGCACAATGAATTTGTGAAGACCGTATTTGAAGGTAAAATAGAGGGAAAAGTCCCCAGATGAAGACCCAGGAATAAACTCATGGACCAAATAAATTAGATTGGAATTTGGGGAGGCGACCGACGGCTAAGGTCATTTGCGCCATAGGGGATTGGTAAGGGAGGAAGGGTGGATAGAAACCCGGCGTCGGCATTAGCCTGCTCTTAACGAAAGGCGCCAAGGGGACCACGGTTTAACGTCTCATCCGACAGACGGGGTATTCCACTTGAATTGCCCTCCACAAGACACTCAAGTAGGGATCGGGTTCCGGGCTTAAATACATCCGCCTCTGCAGGGATTTGAAGCCTGGCCGCCCGTGTGGTAGGCGAGTACTTTAACCACCACACCAACCCGATCCCCCACCAAATAAATAAAGTTCAAAATACATCGGAAGAGCTCCTGGGAAGTGAGGGAACTAGAATTGCATAGAGAAGGGCGGTGGGCTATGGTGAACCAAACTTAGGATTGAACGAACAATGACGATGATTCCAACTATTAATGTACACAGAATCTCCTTTCTTACAGCTGTTTCACTATCGAAAGAAACTTTTATGGAAAAATTAAGGCTAAGTCTACCAGTGATGGTAAGGTTACGTAGATCGGAATCTTTTTCCACCTAAGGTCTCTAAAATCTATTTTATTCTCCAGCTCGGCACATATCCTACTCGTCTCAATCCCGTACATTTACCTTATTTCGTATCTTCCCGTTCCCACTTGCTCAATATCCTTCCCTCTTGTTAGGTTAGACCACATCACGAATACGCCACGAGCATTTGGAACCACGGTCATAAAGATTTACCCATAAATATCAAATAAATACATAGAAAAGCTTCGCGCTTCGTTAAAAACTGCTACGAGCGAACATATAGTGTTTCACAACTTTTACACAACACAGGGATTAAGTTGGAAGCCCCTAGAAACTTGGAGGCTAAACGCCAGGCATAGCTGTCTAGAGAAATTCAGAACTGAGAATTTCAGAGCTAGAGAATTTCAGAGCTGGAGAATTTAGGAGCGACACACAGAATATTATTCTCCAATGAAAACGACACGGAGAATATTAGACACAGAGAGCATGTGTTTCTCACTATTCCTTCACTTTTGACGCCTCACTACATCTCTAGATCTGACAGAACCGATAAAGTAAGAGAGATACACCGCCGAACAGAAAGGTACAAATACTCGTTCTTTCCGCGCACGACATGCGATCACAATAAAAGCTGAGCTCCACTAATTACACTCCCATAATACACGTCACCATTTCACCCCCCAAAACCTTACATCTTCACACGACTGGTAACCTTACACCCCAAGCCACACGCCCATGCGGGGTGTGGCAGGCGAAAGTTATCATCTACATCTACATCTACGAGCCACAATGAGGGTGTGTGGCAGGGGGTGAAGATCACCAAACATGCACTATTGACATGCAAGTAGGATATTTAAGGGAGATATGCTAGATAATAGGGTCACATGGAGCTAGATGGTTAGTATCTACATAATCTTATACATAGTCTTATCAATTTTGTGAATTAAATCTTTCCGGGCGCGGTCCCAAATGCTGGTTCGTAGTAGTAGTAGTATTATTGTTTAAGGGTGCGTCGACTACTGCGGTCATTTCGCACCACTCTCGTCCATAGGTAATACCAAGTTTGTGCAATTGAAGCTAAATCGCTTTAGTCCTAGTGTGAGATAAAATTTGCATAACGTTGTATAATACGCATATACATATAAAAAATTTATAATTTATTAAAAACGTTGATTTCTTTTAAAAACGCAATTACTCGGGTGAGGCAATCGGGAGAGTCACCTAGGATGTGTCCTAAGGTACCGTTGACCTTGTGTTTATCTCGAGAAGACCGGTATTTATCACACTCCGTCAGGATGTGTCGCACACTCAGAGGGGAGTCGCACTCATCACACCAAGGTTGTGTCTTCTCTTCTGTGAAGAGGTATGAGTGGGTTAGGGCAGCGTGACCTATCCTCAGGCGGTCCCAAATGCTGGTTCGCATTGAACCTCGCCCGAAAGGATTATTTCTAGAAACCTAATCCTCTTGTGAAGCCTCCGAGTCTCAAATGGTTCCCAACGCTTTCTTTCCTTAAACTGCGTCATTTCCTATTCGCTCGCAGAGGTTTTAAACGAAGAGTGCGACTTTCCTTTGCATATTTTATGAAATTTGCGAATTAAATCGTTCTGTGCACCGTCCCAAATGCTCGTGTCTTATTGGAGATGTGGCATAACAAGGGCAAAATAGAATCCATAGTTCACGTTTTCATTGGAGAATCTTCCAACTATTCCTTGGTAAATCCTAGCTTCCCTAATGCAGCGCTGCATGTGTTTCGCTCGATTCCTCCACGATACGTCTGAGGCCACGGTGATTTTTGAGTATTTCTAAATCATTTATATTCGCCCCTCCCACTTCAAAAATTACACCGTTGGTGTATTTCGTTCGTAGGATGTGCATTTACAGGGTATCTATTATGGCTAAGTTCCATAGTTCTGTGTCATCTAAAACACACCAGTTCTGAATTTCTCAAGCAAACTAAGCCTAGCGTGTAGTCCCTAGGGGCTCCCTCCTTAACCCTTCAAAAAGTTGTGAAACACTATATGTTGGCTCGTGGCAGTTTTTAACGAAGCGTGCAGATTTTCTTTTTATTTCATTTATTTTTTTGGTTTAATCATTATGACCAGGATCTCTAATGCTCGCGGCGTATTCGAGGTGTGGTCTAACCAGAGCGAAGTATAAACTTAATTGTTGAAGGCGTAACTTTGTGGAATGACTCTACCGATATGACTAAAAAGAGAGAACTCTTAGTATTTTCCACACTTAAAACTGTAATTCCCGACCCAGGTTTCGACTGACTTGCGATGAAAATGATTGCAAGGCAGTCGAAACCTGGGTCGGGAATTACAGTTTTAAGTGTGGAAAATACCAAGAGTTCTCTCTTTTTAGTCATGTCGGCAGAGCGAAGTAGCATCTCTCTTTTAATTTTTCTTCCGAGGACCTTCCTATTATACGCTTAACAAAACCTAGCTTCTATAATTCTGTGCCGCATATGATTTGTATGTGTGTTCCCCACGATATATCAGAAGTTAAGGTAATTCCAAGATATTTTCCTTTCTCTGAAAATTTTATGTTTACTCCACCCACAGTGTAGGTATGGCAATTGTGTGAGAGATTTCGCAGGAAGTGAAATGCGATGCATTTACAACGATTTAATTCCATCCCCCACTCCTGGAAGCACCAATGAAGGTTGTCAAGGTCCGATGACAGGACTTCTAAGTCCGCGTCTTCACTTATTTCACGGTGGATAACTGTATCGTCTGAAAACATTCTTAATTTACTGCAAACTTGAGAACTTAGGTCATTACTATAAATAAGCTGGCATGGCATTTGTGTGGTGATTTTAGTTTCATATTTCCAACATGTTTTTTTATATCATATTACAAATTATTACATACATCTACATCTACGTCATACCCTGCAAGCCACCCAAAGGGTGTGTTGCAGGGGGTGCTATCGCACCAGGCATGCATGAATGATATGGTAGAACACCGACATTACGTTAAAACCCGCGTATTACACATGCAAAGCGCCAATTAAAAATCTAATACCCAAGAAACGTTCTATCTTCAATCGTTCCAACATGCAAGGGATACAAAGACTACTACTACAGATTCAAAATATCATGCATAAATAAGAATATCAATATTTACATCATGCATAAATAAGAGAGTAGAGAATATAATGAGAAAGATTTACTGCCTGCCTATTGTCAATACTCGAACTATTCATGACGATGATCACAGCTGTTATGGTCCCGAATGGTACGCGGAAAAAATGACATTTTATACCTATCGGTTCTACAATCTAGCTCTCTAATTTTATTGGCGCGATCTAATCTGCCGTAGTACGAAGGGGTTAATAGTATGTTTTTTACGTCGTCAGTAAAATGATTTTCCTGAAATTTATTTAGGAGGTTAAGCCTATAATTTAATCTACGCTGTGATAGCGATTCCCATCCTAATTCTTCTAACAGTCCAGACACACTAGCCAACTTATCGTAGCATCGTTTCACAAACCTAGCTCCTCTTCGCTGTACGCGATCTAACTCTGATATCAACCCCGTTTCGTATGGATCCCATACACTAACAGCATATTCCAGATGAGGCCTAACGATTGAAAAATAACAACGTTATTTCACTTTCTCATCACATTTTCCGAGTACTCTCTTGATAAAGCCTAGCTTCCTATATGCTTGACCGCATATTTCCCTAATATGTTTTCCCCAAGATAGGTCGTGAGTAATTGTGACCCCTAAGTACTTAACAGACTCGGCGTGAATAATTTCCGTATTTTTAATTCTGTAAGCCCTACCTGGCCTATTTTTATAGATTCTAACAGTGTGAATTCGGTCTGTGAATCATCATGGACGATGTAGGAAACTGAGAGATTCATGAGAAGTGCCATATTATGGTAGTTGCGAGTAAAAACTGTGACACCAAAATAAGACCGGTAAATGTGGATACATTTTTCGTTTCTATTAAAGCTCCGATCCTAGTTGTCGCGTCACAAGTATATCTGAAGTCATCTTTGTCTAGTCATTAAAAAATATGATACTCGAAACTGGATGAATCGCATCCTAGGAATGAAAAGGTGTGTCATTTTCTGCCCAGAATTTTCTTCATGCCCTTTTGATTTAGCTTCACGCGACTCCATAGTTGAGACATCGTGTCACGGTGGGTCGACCCCATTGTGTCCATTTCCAGCGATAAGTTTCGAAGAAAACAAGTTTTTTTTGCGACCAGAACTCCAGGAGGATGAACATCTCCCGGAGGGAATCGGGACATTGTCCAGAGATTTATTTGCTTCGCAGGAGGAGAGAATCTGGAGCGGTCCGAAGATAGGAAAAGTCTTAGTGTTAGTGTGTGTTGCATGAAGCCAGTTCCTCTAGTGGGTGGGGGGGGGGAAAGGAAGGAAAAATCCTCGCGTTGTTACGTGCCAGGGCGACATACTTTGGTCGGGTGGGAGTTAGCCGGTCCGGAACATGAAGGCGGGAGAACAACCCCCTTTTCCCCTGCCCCCCATCCTTGGCCGCTTGCCGGAAAGGGCCACTCCGGGAATATATCTTTTGTTGTTTTTTTTTATAAATTCGCTACACGTCAAGCATTCGTTGAACGGCATACCAAAAAACAAGTAAAATAAAGGATTTCGTGGCGCGGTATCAGCGGCAGAATGAAAATTTCGTTTAATGGTTGCTCAAGGTAGTTTGGGCGAAATATCATTTATTTGGAGATCAGTTCTCTGGTTTCCTTCCGCGTGTTGTCTTTTTGTGACTGCAGTTTCTCCAGCCATTCCGCTGGTTTCTTCAGGTCGAAGTGTCACTTCGAAGTGTTAGGTCGA
The DNA here is from genome assembly GCA_963169105.1 of Ceriagrion tenellum. NCBI lineage: Eukaryota > Metazoa > Arthropoda > Insecta > Odonata > Coenagrionidae > Ceriagrion > Ceriagrion tenellum. Next base: position 42,974,641 of record OY720639.1, read on the forward strand.
AGTTAACTTCGACCTGAAGACGCCAGCAGGATGGCTGGAGCAACTGTCGTCACAAGAAGACAACACGCGGAAGGAAACCCGAGAACTGATCTCCAAATGCTGAAACATCGCGGAAACCTTCATACTGAAATATCATTTAGCCAGTGAAGTCAGTGAAGTAGGTCTCGTTTTCATGAAAAATACCTCACCCTTCCGAAGATATCAAAATATTAGCCCCTTACCGCAGTACTTTCCGAGATATTTGACGAAAAATACCAGAAATACCAGGGGAAATGGTAGGTGAATGCACCACAGAGAGACATTATTTAAAGAAATAAGGAATTTCTAACACCTATATATCGTCAAAAAACTAACAGTGGTTAGTTAATATGTTTCCTCAACTATTTTTGAAAATAAATTTTACTGTCACCGCCGTAATATTTTCAGGATCACAGGAAACCTTCCGTTGTGAAGGAGTTTCGAACGTACCGCGCGAAAAAAAAAGAGTCAAATTAAACACTTATGTGGTTATTTTTATTTAATTACTTAGAATTGCAGTCGTATTAAAGTTTATAATTGCGCCATTAATAATTCAATATTTTATTCCTGGTTCCTAGAGCTGCAGAAATTAAAACGTATAATTCGAATATGGTCTCCATAATCATTAGGGTTCTATCTCGCTCAAACTACCTTAACGATATTTATACCGGTCCTTTTTTTTCTTCCCCCGCTGAGACAATCTCCATCCTACCATGCTCCTCTCGTGAAACGATTTGATTTTGCAGTGGGAAGCGAGCAGTTTATATCGGAATCGTGAAAACTTGCAGGTATTCAACGACTGATTAACTAATGTAGAGATACACTAGCCAGGGATAGGAATTCTACGAGTACAAAGCCACACCCATAAAGATAATTTGAAGTAAAAAACTTTAACAATAACGGCGACTCAGTAAAAAATTTAAAAAATGTGCGGAAAGAATCTGCTCAAATGGGTTTGAAACACAGGAAATAGGAAACAGAGACCAGGAAACATTACTTTCCATGAACGATGTCTTTTGGAGATGTGCCAGGATATCAAGAAAGGGTCACGTAAGGAGTTAACAAATTAGAGTTGTGAGGTAATTGATCGAAAGTGGACCGTATATAACTCCCACATTTAATTGGGACTAAGCTTACAACATATTATACGGCAAACAAAATCAATTAGAACACAAAAAAAGTTGATTCTGAAAAACGCAGGCAGTAGACGGGCCTGGGAGAGTAGCAGGCAGCAGAGGATGGCTGTAGCTCGGTGAGTCGCCAAGGGGGTGACCAGCATGCAGAGGGGAGATTGAGGGAGCACCATGGCACATGAGAGGAATGCTGCACTGCTGCTAAGTTTGTCCACTGACTAAGAGTGACTGAAGGGAGACTGCTGCTTAGGGCTGGGCGGTTTTCCAATATATATATATATATATATATATATATATATATATATATATATATATATATATATATATAAATACGTTGATGGATTGGAGTCAGCCATGCGGCGATGAACACACGATGTTCCTATCCACATCGTATATATATATATATATATATATATATATATATATATATATATATATATATATAAAGTTCTTGCGAAGATTCCACGAACGTGGCAAACAATATAAAGCTTCGTCACAGGGTGACACTAAACATAAAACATATAAAATGGAAACTCACGAGTTTAAAATTTTCGGTGGGTCGCCCGCACCTTCATCAGTGATAGAATCTATCACTGATGAAGGTGCGGGCGACCCACCGAAAATTTTAAACTCGTGAGTTTCCATTTTATATGTTTTATGTTTAGTGTCACCCTGTGACGAAGCTTTATATTATATATATATATATATATATATATATATATATATATATTAAATAATAATAATAATTTATTTATTTATATATATAATACAATACAATACAATAAGATTGTACAGTAGTTCATTACAAGAAAAAAAGGTATACCTTAAACTAACAGACAAGAACAAAGAATAAGAAACTAATACAAAAAAAGGAAAATAAAAGAAACTTGAAGCATGAAAAAGGGGAAAATACACTTAATGAAGGCATGAATGTTAAAAGTAATTTTGAATTATAATTTTGTGGTCCTGCTAAGCCGTAGGCTTGTCAGCAGGTGCCAATATGTATCTTATTGAGTGATCGGATACTCTGTTCGCTCATTCAATGGAAAATTTAACAACATTTTGGATATTTTACAATATTGAACATTATTTTCTTAATTCTTTTCTTATATATATATATATATATATATATATAAATAACTGCACTTAGGATCACTTAAGTGACGAATATATAAAAGTTTGCCAGAGGAAGGCAGACGACAAACACAGAAAACAAAAAAATGATGAACACACTTACAAAGTTCCTTGATATTTCGGTGCCACTAGCACCTTGGTCGCAAGAGCGATGCTAGTGGCACCGAAATATCAAGAAACTTTGTGTGTTCATCATTTTTTTGTATTCTGTGTTTGTATATATATATATATATATATATATATATATATATATAAAAGTTTGCCAGAGGAAGTCAGACGACAAACACAGAAAACAAAAAAATGAACACACTTACAAAGTTTCTTGATATTTCGGTGCCACTAGCACCTTGGTCGCAATGCCACTAGCACCTTGGTCATGTTCAATAGATTAATTCTTCTTCAATATGTATAAGGCATCCAATTTAACATTTGTTTAATTTTATTTCGTTTCAATTTTAGACACAACATTTTAGGATTATTTATTAGGATATCATACACCTTGGACTTGATAGCATGGATGGATTTAATATTTCTAACTTTAGATGATAGAGAGTTCCATACTCTAGAAGCGGTTACGGTGAAGGATTTAGTGACGTGAAGTGTGCTATGTTGAGGGATGTGAAGAAGATATACAGATAAGGGGAAGTGTTTCAAGCTTTAATCATGAAGTTAATGCACAAAGTTACGCCTAAAACCATCTTTTTCACCTCAAATTCATTGAGTTCTATTTCTCCCAATCTACCTCAAAATGTCATTTATTCATTTTGCGGCTACTATAAAGGAATCCCATCCTCCGTTTGACATGAACTCATAAATTCAATATTTCTACACAGTTTTTTCGGAAATAGAACTTGTGGTGTATACATATGCTAGAATTAATGGAAAGTGTTTAAAATTGCGTATATATCTCTCTCTCTGATAAAAATGCCATTTTCGCGGCAAACCATTGATGAGAAGCAGTTTCGTCTTGCACTCATTTGCAGGGGCATGTAAACTATATTGCGACTGGCCAATTGACGTAATGACCAACCCGCGGCGAAGGGGCTGGCTCCCCATCGATGCCCAGTCTCGGATCTCCCGAGCTCCCTACTGGGTGGGGTCGGCCTGAATGAGGGTCGATCCCTTCACGGGGCTACGTGAACTGGTGAACATTTCCTGCTGCCCCAGACAATGGCCATTAGCCGAGGTTACTCCCGGAGAATGTCATCGTAATGAAATTAAGTCACCGAACCATCTTTTTCAAAAGCTATTAGCGGATAACTGCAAGGACTGAAGCCAAATTGCTTGAACTCAATAGAAATTGCACTCCGCCCGGATAACATGATCTGGAAAAAGTTTGTGTAAAAGGAGATCGTCGAATAAGTTGCATATTTTGTATCGTAATCTTTTTCTCTATCTACATGGTATATCGTCAGCTATTCCTAGCTATTCCTTTGCCTAAAGGTAAAACGTAACAAGGACGATGACGTGCGTTGAAAGAAGAAGTATTTGCTTCTTTCTCTTCATAAATATTTATTTGGACCGCGTTCAATATTTTATTTCCTCTACATTGAAACCAGTGCCATTCACGATTTATCTATGGAAAATAGTACAGACCTCTTCTTTAGAGATTTTATAAGGTCCTCTAATTCAGTCCTTAGACAACATTATGACTACAGTGTCATTTTTTCTTCGTATTCTGGCCACGTATATACAAACGTGACCCAGCAACCAAACCCAAACTTTTGTTGGTATTAGTTTATTGGGAAGAAATTTAGTTAGTTTCATTTGCTTGCTACTGGTTGATTTAAGGTGGTTGGAGCGATTTTCATTTCGGTACAGATTTTCGTGAAATTTTACGTGAACTTATCTTGGATTATAGCGAAATAATTCCATGTTGCAGATTTATTCACTTGTTAATTCAGTGCTATTTTAAAACGAATCTTTATGGCATTTGACATGCATTTCGAAATAATTCGATGACATATGTACAGAATCCTACAAACGAAAGCATACGTTCAATAATATTATATTGGTTGCTAAAAAAATATTAAGGCCGAATAAAAAACACTAATTTACTTACCATTTTCGCTGAAACCTCGTATTCCGCGCTGAACAATCAAATCATATTAGTGCTATGATTGACTGGTACTGGCGAATTTTTTCGAGTTTGACTGCGTCTCGAGAATTTCTGGCCCAACGTTTCACCCGCGTTGCAGCGAGCGTCTTCAGGGATGAAGTGATTTTGCAGAGAAATTGTTGCTGAGCTTTGCTGAGTTTTGCTGAGAAATTTCATCTGCACCCATTGATCCGCGGATCGATATAGATCGCAAAAAGAGCAAGGACCTTTACCCGCGACGATGGCTGCCAGCATTTCCCTCCCTTAGAAATGCCTCATAGCCGGACAATTAGAACGCCGCCGCGACCAACTTTGACTCTGGGACGAAAAGATGTTTAAATGAGGCCTCGTAGCTTCCCAATATATTAGCGGCGACAATTTCTCAGCAACAATCACTTCATCCCTGAAGAAGCTCGCTGCTAAGCGGGTGAAACGTTGGGCCTGAAATCCTCGAGACGCAGTCAAACTCGAAAACTTCGCCAGTACTTATCAACAGCTGCGAAAGCCTGCACTCCAATGCTTTAATTGAGACGAAAATTTTTATATATAATTGTTACATCTTTTACGGTACAAAATGTATGGTTTTATCCTACGTACAAATTTATGTCCGTTAGTGAAATGTGACCCAAGAATTATTTTCGATTTACTTGGAGAGTCATTAAAATGTGCAGTCGACTCACGATTAGTGCTCCTGTAAAGTCATTATTTACTCATTCTCTAGTTATAATACCTTATAGTTACCGAATAGTTACCGAATATTATAGTTACCGTAAAACCTTTAAAGTCATTAATTACCTATTCTCTAGGAACCCATTAATGGGAATTTTCTTGGTGGTATAAGGACTCTTTCATATATAGGATTACATGTAATTCAAGGTTATACTCGAAGAATTGCTCTAAGTCTCTGTTTTTCTGGAATACGAGTATTTTGTACTCATATCCCAAACGTTATACAAATGTTATTTGGTTTCAGAGGGGGATAAAGCTTAACTCTCTTTTATTGTCGTGTATATCAACTAAATGCGCTACACTAACGCATAAATACGATAAAATTTGCTCGAACCTCTTAAAAACCCCCGCGAATGCACGCCGACTTCACGGTCTTCAAGACATAAATTAATGACGGCACGGACTATGGAGAAGAGTGACGTACGACTGCCCGCCGATGGGTGACGCCAAGCACTTCCGCAGAAAGAAACTGCCGGCAGGTGGTGCTGATATAAAATGCTGTTCCATTGCTAGGAAATTACATAGAGTTAAAGGGAGATTAAATGGCTCTTACTAAGTAATTTAAATGATTGGATTAGGATGTGTATCGCAAGAAGTGTATTGTGATGCATTTACTTAGATGTTCCATGTCTAAAAAGTGTGTCTAATTGAAAAATATTTCCTTTTGTTGCCCTTACAGGTGGCTACGGCAGCAATAGGGCTTTACCGCGCACTCAACGTGGGTAGCGTGAAGAATAAAAACTACATCAAATGGAAAGAATATTATGGGTAAGTAGTATTTACTCCCTGAAGCGTATAGTCTTTATTTTTCACTATACAAAGCATATTTCTTTTGCTGAAATGCTATCTGAGATTTTACAAAGCCATGAATTGCAACGATTTTCATGAAATATGACTCCTGTCGTGTGTTCTTGCAATATAGGTATGTGCCGAGAAATCGCCACATATGCTGACTAAAAAGGTTTATTATCGGACCTCTATAACGTTAACACGTAGCGTCTTGAGTGGAGGGCTCAAACTTAATCTTTGTGAATCCACTGAGCACAAATTCTACGACAGAAATCACGCCAACGGTGTATTTTTTGAAGTGGGAGGAGTTAATATAAGGAATTCAGAAATACTCGAAAATCACCGTGGCTTCAGATATATCATGGTGGGAACATATTCAGCGCTGCATCAACGAAACTAGGGTTTTGTAAAGTAGTAGCTGTGCCCGGCATGCGTTGCAATGCCTCTTTCTTTCTAAGTAGGGACAAACATACAAGGCAGACCAGAACGGATTTGAGACCTATTCCAATTAATTCCTCATTCCTACACATGAGTTCGTAGAGCAAAAATGATGGCAGGAGTTCCCATTCCATGCCTATATGGTGGTTTCCAAGTAAATAAAATATTCTATTGTTGAAGTAGTGCAAGGATGTAAAATTTTCGAGCTTGAAAATACATTTTCAGGAAAAAAAACGAAGCGTATACGAAAATCGAATGTAAGAATTAAAAAAGAAAACCAAGAGATCACTCACCAAATTTATTCTGCGTACAAATAAATTACGTTCCTTTTAACACAAATTATGTGCCACTGATACGATTCCGATGCACGCGATATTGTGTCTTACTGGTAGGATTCTGATGCACGTGATTGAACAACTCGTAAACAATCTGCTTCGTTGCTTGGTTGTCGTTCCTCGCTTGTTTGAGAAGCTCGCGTGCCAACACTCATTTGTTGGGACGACTCGCACTCCACCCATTGTGCAATGGATTAAATAATTCAGAAACCTACGCGGGCGCGCGCACAACCACTCACCACATTTTCATCGTAATCTGGTGAATGGTATTGGAACGCATAGAAGACGAACAAACAAATATTCATTTTTACATATCTGATCAATATTAGGAAGATTCTCTCATGAAAATATGAACGAGAGGTTCTAATTTACTCTGGATATGCCACATCTCTAATACGCCACCATCATTTGGGACCGAGCGGGGAAAGATTTCATTCGTGAAATAAATTAAATGCGTCGAGGAAATTCGCACGCTACGTCATGAACTGCTGCGAGCAAACAGATAGTATCACACAGTTGGAAGGAAGGATTATGTCGGGTATCATTTGAGACTCGAAAGCTTCACGCGAGGATTAGGTTACTTTAAAAACTCGTGAATTAAGCGTGGCCGCGGAGCTAAGCGAAAGTAT